>JAMJFZ010000716.1:9062500-10262500 GCA_026225945.1 Cricetomys ansorgei | reverse complement strand
TCCTTATCTCTATGAGGTTATTAGAGCATAGATAACTAATGCTTTGGAAGTGCATATACATTTTGAATGGATGCAAATTCCAGAAGTCATTTAAGCAGAATTAGCTTTTTCTACCAAATACACACTGCATTACTCTAATGAGGCATTAAACTATTCTACAAGTTCAGATAGCTATTTTAAAAATTTTATATGAAATTATAATCCATAGGTATGCTGTTATTTTTCTGAAAATACTCAATATATGTTTCCACAAAACAGACTTCGAATAGCACTTATGTAACACATTTTAATACATGAATTGCAGGAATGATTTTACATATGCTTAATATGCATATATTTCACATATTAATAATATACAAGAAACCTCCTAATGTACCAAGAGCAAGCCTCCTTGAAACACACTTTTGTATTTCCCACAGAGACCAATTAGATTTATTAAATGAAAACATCCCCCAAATATATGTGGACACATTGAAAGATGTGTTATCAGGGAGAATTACAATTCATTCCCCTTGGATTTAATTATAGGATGTAACTCAGAATACAAGGCAATGTGTGAAATGTAGGCAAGTCTCTTTGGATTTGATTAGAAGATACCATTGCCACCTTTCTCGTCTTCATATTTCCCCTGGAAAATGTATAATTTAGGAACAAAGTACACTTTTCTTACATAGCACTGCATTGACGTTTCTCTTCAGTATTCATATGTATAACAACTGTTACTGAAGAAACCAAAAATATAGAAAACCATGAGACAGTGGTAGACTTTGCTCAGCTGCACTTTAATATTTGACTTGCATTCATTTTTGTTTCTTTTTTGGTACCCATTCATAAACTTTTACCTTTTAGTAACCCAGTTATTTCATAAATATTAGTAGTAGGCCTGAATATCTTTAAACTATTAGGACATGTTACCATGTAGGTATTAAAGTCCTCTGGTGAAGATCAACACATAGATCTTAGTAATCTGGATTATTTTTACCTCTAAATAAAACCAAGTTGCCTTGAATTCAGACACTGTGATTCATACACAGATGTAATCTTCCACCTATCAGCTTCTTATAGGAAGAATAAAAATGAAAATTGGAAGAAAAATATTTTTTTTACAATAGATCTCTATTGTGTAGTTTCTTTTTGGGAGAGAAATTTTTGGTGAGTAGCCTGTTCCTCTCTTTCACATGTCCCATCATAATGTCCAGAACACCAGTAATGTGTGCTTATCATGTCACAAATTATAAACCAAAGCAGACTCTATCCATTTCAATACCATTACCTTGTAGTATTCAGTAAGCCAATGGCCAAGTTCAACATTAACTAAGCGAAGAAATCAAGTTCATTACCAGTAGTAGAAGACAGGTAGCCAACTTTTTCTAGAAACTAATCTAATTCATCATTTGGTATTTCTTTCAAATAAGCTCTTTATTAACCTTTTATCCTCATATTATAAGTTACAGTTTTTGTTTGGAGATATAATTCCATTATATATTTTATCAAATATGTTTCTTATTATATGATTTCAATAAACAATTTTATGCTTATACATAGTGTGGCAACTACTCATTAAAAATATAAACATATTTTAAAGAATATTTAAAAAACTTTTTTAATATGGGAGGTGGTGGCACATGCCTTTAATCTGAGCACTTTGGGAACAAAGGAAGAGTTCAAGGACAGCCTGGTCTACAAAGCAAATTCTAAGTTGCCAGGGCAACACAGAGAAACTGTGTTTCAAAATCCCAAAACTAAAATAAAATATCCAACTTTTTTTTTTTACTCTGTTATATGAATTCATCTTGCATTCATTTTGAAATACCTTCCAAAAGACAATTTACAATCTCAAGACAATATACTTAGAAGCAAAAAAGCTCTGAAGATTCATATGTGCTCTTACCAATGGTTGTTTTAGAACTTTCCTATGCTAAATAAATTGACTATTGAGAATTCCTGCCAGGGTTCAGTCCTAGGTGACAGTAAGGCTTGATATGGGTGTATGCAAGAAGGGGGGAGGGAAGAATCAGATGGGGGATACAGCTTAGCTTCGGTTTTACTATAGATGGACAGAAAGGAAGCACAATAGGTATGGGTTTACCTACTCTGACAACCTGTGTCTCTCACAGGCTTTATTTATATACAAAATCACTTCATCAAAGACTTTGATTATTGATTATGTAGCCATTTAGAATACAGTTTTTTCCAAAAAGTATTCCTCAATTATATAAGATAAAAGATACACAGCAGGCAAACAGCAAATTTCCTGAGAACTAAAAATTGCTTAAGATTGGTGTCATAATGCCTTGCAGTTACAGAAATGCCAGACAGGATGATTCTATTTGAGTTTGATTCTGTTAGAGTTTGGCACAGAGTTAATAGATCAGAAGTTATTTCCTACTACCTGTTATATCAAACTTCTCTTTCTACAGAGATCCAATCTCTCAGACATTTGTTCTTCTTTAATATTTAATACAAGACCACCAACCTTCCTTTGATTCTTGAAATATTGTACAGTCTTTTGATTAAGCAAAGGCAGCATATATTTTGTCTTTCTATACTATCAGAAAGGTACTGATCTAATAAGTCTGCTCAGAAAGGCAAACAGTTCACTGAGTCAAGATGCTCCTTTATGTGTCTAAGTCACAACTCTTCTGTCAATGCAATTCCTAACTTTATTACACTCCCCTAAAGGCCATGAGGGCTCCTAAGACCGCTTACTTTGTCTTTAGGAAGATACCAAGGTTTGTCACTAACTATATGACCAAAGTCCCTCTCTGTCCAAACTGGTTCCTTTGGTTACAATTTGTCAGCTTCTAAAATTTCCCTAGACTTTTCTTCTTAAATTTTTTTGTCAGATCCTGTGTCTTATGCTTATTAATATCATTTATTAATAATCTAAATGTGTATCTAAGTAATATTTTCCATGGAAGATTCAACTTTCTGCGTAGCTGGGAACTACTATTAATTTCATTCTTATTAACACCAGCTTTTGTTACATTATCCCAGCTCTAGCTTTTGGTGAGAGGCCTTTAACAGTAATGAATACAGGTACAAGAGAAAGATGTGTAGCAAATTTCCATCAAGGACAGTGAAGGGTCAGTCCATGTCTTCCAAGCACTGGAACTTTGTCAAACAGCGCCTTCAGGATGCTTGGCATTACCAAATTCCACTTATTAAATTATATTTTTTAGATTATAATATAATTACAATCTTTCTCCCCTCTCTTTCCTCTCTCCAAGTCCTTCTATATGCCCTTCCCCAGGATCCTTCAAATTCATGGCCTCTTTTTTCACTAATTGTTATTGCATGCATATACAGTACGCATGCAGATATATATCCCTAAATATAATCTGTTCAGTCCACATAATGCTACGTGTGTGAACGTTTTCGTGGCTGACCATTTGGTACTAGATAACCAATTACTGTGCTCTTCCCTGGGGACGACCACCTCTGCTCTACAGCTGTTCCTAACTATCTTCAGTTAACGCATCTCTGTGCGGAATTGAGGCCTCATGGGCTTTTCCTCAATGTGTATAGTTAAGAAATCTACTGTGTGATTGCCGTTTAAGTGGGTCGGTCATGTTCTCTTGGTGTCCTCGATCCCTCTGACTCCCCAGATCCTTCCTTCCCGTCTCCTGTTCCTCAAGTTCTATCCGATATTTGGTTATAGGTCTCTGATTCTGCTCCCCTTAGCTGTTGAAGGAAGCCTCTCTGATGGTGATTGGGCTAGGAACCTATCTGTGACTATTGCAGAAGATCACTAAGAATCATTTTATTGATTTTTGTTGTTGTTTTACTATTGGGCAGTCATGTTTGGTTCTACCTTAGGTCTCTGGGCTACCCAGCCTCTGGTTTCCTGATCATCCTGGCAGTCTTGGGCATAGGCTTCCTCTAGCGGCATGGGCCTGGAGTTTGACCAGGCATTACATGGTCACTCCCACAAGTTCTGCATCTCCGTCGCCCTAGCATGTCTTATAGACAGCACAGAATGTAGGTAGAAGGTTTTGTGTCTTAGTCAGTTTCTCAGTACTCTCACTGGAAGCTTTGCCTAGTTATAGAATATGACATGTTAAGGCTCCATATTCCCCGTAACTGGCTAGGGTTACCCTTATAGATTCTAGGGAGTTTCCAGTCATGTAGCCTGCTTGGGTATGCACTAGGTCCTCTACATATATGTTAAAGTTATTTATTTTAGAGTTGTTTTAGGAGTCCTAACAGCAGAAGTGTGTGAGAGGGGAACGCTGGTGCTTACCTGCTCTAGGGACCCTCTTCCTCCTACTGGGTTTCCTCTTCCAGCCTTGATATTAGGCTTGTATGTAGTCTTATTGTATCTTGCTATGCCATATTCCACTGATATACCCCTGGAAGACCTGCTGTTTTCCTGACAGAAAAAGGAGGAGGAGTGGATATCGAGGAGAGGGAAGGTAGGAGGGGATTGGGATGGGTAGAAGGAGGGGGAACTGCTGCTGGAGATTTTAAAACAGAGGAAATCTATGGTGACATACTAATCACCAGGAGAAAAACAGATTTAAATTGTGAAAAAAGAAATATATAGCTTTAAAACAAACAAAAATAATAGTTGCTGCTTTGCACTATTCAGAATGTAACTAAACAGAGACAATATATTAAAAGTGAGCCTAGAGAATAATCCATACAAATCTTTCTGCTTGTAAACTCAATGGATTCCTTCACTTGACTGTGCCATGCAGGCTTAAAGTTGCCTGTTGTTTTTCCTGAACACTTTTTGTTTCCCATAACTGAGCCATTTTTGTGTAAATTGCTCAAATATCTTTTCAAATGTAATAATAATATTTTGATATAGTATAAATTAATCTTGAATTGTGTCCTTTAGAATTTATTTATCGTTTTTCTGTCTGTCATCTATCTATTCATGTTCTACTCCCACACTTTATGCAGTTCAACAAATAATAGCTGAGCATTACTTTTAAAGACACCATCTGGTGATGAAGCTCATATCTTTATTAAAAGAGTTATGATACTTTAAGTGATATACAGGAACTTTAATATATATGGCTTGCATAAATGTTTGCCAAAGCCTTCAGTAATGATGAAAGTTCCCTATCACGTAAAACCACAGTTACAGTTGTTTGTGGAATACATGTTATTCCTCATTTTAAGAGAAAGAAAGGGAATACAGTTTGGAGAAGGAGTTACAAAGGACAGTCATTTCTTCAAAGTACACTTGCTTTATAACAAGTCACTTTATACATGGTCCCGCTTGATGACTTCTGAGACAGACAGGAGTCATTCATTCTTTCGGTCTTTCCATTGAAAGTTAGATCCTGGGATAATATTCCAACAAAGGAGAGATTTCTACAACCTATAGAGGAAGATGCTGACACAGGGAGGATACTGAGGAATCAAATGTAGTAATTCAAATGTACTTCATGAAACTACCATTCATATGAATCCACCAAGTTCTGAGCAGCAGGTATTCAGTCTCTTTATTATATCAGAGGGCTGCACAATATATCAGAGACACCCAAGGAAAGGTGTTAAACCTTCACATTACAGAAGAAAAGTCTCTTGTCCAAGTTGGGTTATAATATTTCTGCTATAACAGTATAAAAAGTAGACTACTCACATACTACATTTCCGTCTAATTTTTTACTAGAAAATGGGACTAAAATAAATATCATCAATGACCTTTATTTATTCTTGTTTATTAACCATCAAAATATATATAACTACATATTCAAGTAAAAATAAGCATCACACCATAGAGAAAACAATTTCCAGACAGTTTTTTCAAATGGCTCATCACTAGCTGCTCTTGCAGAGACCAGGGTTCACTTTCTAGCTTATAGATGGTCAAAAATATATCCCTTTCCAACCTTTTCTATAATCTCTAAAGTATTACAAAACATAGTCTTAAATATGCTGTTCTTATCAATGACTTTTAGGTACATTATTAATTTAAAGTTTTCTTGAATATTGTCTTTTGGAAAACTCCTGTTGTTGAGCCTATCTGAAACCATTTCATTTGTCACCAAGATATACAAGAATGCTTTAAATCAAGTCATTTTATGCTTAAAATCAATAAAAACAGTAAACTAATTTCATATTATTAAGGAAGGAGGTAGCATAGTACATACGAGATATATGCAATAATGGAAAAAAATCTGAACTATTAAGTGCATTCAGTGATTCATTATATTCCTATGGCTGACAAGCATGGTCAAATGGTAGACAAGATATAATTATTCTGCTGGGAAAAGAGCTGAGCCTTCCTGGAATTGAAAGAGATTTTAAATGTGGTCACATGTTATACTTTCTGCACTCAATAATGTTTTCAAAATTTCCAGAAATTCTACTTGAATTATATATTTAATAGCATAATTATGTAAACATAGAATCTAAGAGAAATTATAACTCTTCACTGAAATTATAATGGATTGATTGAAATACAATATTTCAATTTTATTTCTTAGCATGGTTTTTACACAAAGTCCATAATCTATGAGTTCAAATGCTGCAGCTATGGGAGGAGATGGTGAAGCATACATTCAGTTTTGTGGTTGGTTTTAACAAAATAATCTACTGAGTATAAAAGCAGTAACTGTATCCTTATCTCCCATAGGAGCCATGGATTGTATGGTGCAGAACAAAGATCAGAGGGTATGAATTTTTGAGATATTTTCACTCATAAGAATAGGATGTATAATTCTCCAATTAGATGGCGAGCAAACCTGCCTTATTTGCCACAGATGTAGCAAATTTTTTCACAGTTGTCCCCAACAGTGCAACAAAAGGGAAAGATTTCCTTTTGGATACATTCAAGATTACTACAATTTTCATTGCCGTTCTAAGTACTATATAAATGATTTTGTGATTACATTTGTGCCTGTTTATGTTAACTAGAAGAATATCTTTAATAATCATGTTCTACCACACTTTATATACATATGGTACAGAGCAGTGTTTTATTAGACAGAAAACTGCTTTTGGTCTAAATCATATGGCCTCATCAATGATCTTTTCTTTCTTTGGGAATGTATAGTTCTTAACTTATGGGGACTGGATGGTATGATATGGGGTGTTAGAAGTGGATGAAGGATATAACAATCCTAGTAGCAAATTATACAGGGTTGAAAACTGATAATATGAAGGTTGAATACACTCCATTTTAATATTAACTTATTAATTTATTTACTGATGAATTTGTTGAGCATATCTTCTATAGCAAACACAGCCTAATGCTGTTTGGAAACAGACCTAAATAGGCATTTCTTTGGTGCAGGTACCTACTACTGCTAATTTTATGAACCTGTCAGTCCTTCAAAGTCATATATCCATATAAATTTTATAAAGTACCCCTTACCTCCTTCAGAATGGTAATATAATACACTTTGAATACAGCTAGCTTTACTTTTTATTGTTTGTATTTGCTTTTAGATTCTTACCATAGCCTGTTTGATTTTTATTGATAAGTATATATTTGTGTGAAGGTCTGTTCATTGGTGAGCAACAGTACACATGGATATTCTCAGAATGTAGAGGAGGGCATTGGATCCCTTCAATCTAGAATTACAGAGAGTAGCGCATGGCTGTGTGTGAGTGTTGCTAACTAAATTCCTGTCCTCTTGTTCTCTGCAGAAACAGCAAGTGCTCTTAATCCCTGAGTCATCTCTTCAGCAATGATTTTAGCTATTAAACAAGAGGATGTATTTTCAAGAACTATGGATATGCAAAGTATATTCATTAAATTGTTCCTTTCTTCTCCTCCCTACTATGCAAGTCTATCTGTGTTTGTATTTTTCCAGCCCTGTATCCTGAAAGTAACTCAAAGTCATTTTGTAGAAAGGCTCTTATTTTTTATTTTTTTCTATTTGTCAGGATTAGAGTGTTTGGCCATTCTATGTTTTTTTTTTTTTTTCAACCTTTCCTCTAAGTATGACAGTTTAGATTACATTCAATAGTTTTTATCTGTGAGGAACACAAAGTAAAACCTATTAGCTATGTATGGTTAAAGGCATACCAGAAAGACTGCTTCTTAGCAGTAGGGTTACTCATTCAAATGGTAAGTGAAGTTAATTATGTCAGATGTTACCAAATTCTCTTCTAGGTTTTTATTGTTATACTTTATACAAGAGAGTAGGACCAGACCTTTCCTATACATATTTACTAATAGAATATATTCATATTTTTACATTTATATCAGCCTGATAGGAGATTAAAGTGATAAATTTTTGAACATGTATTCATGATCTTGGGCTACAACTCAGTGGTATAGCATTTGACTATTATGTGAATGCCCTCATGTCTATCCTGAGAGCCAGAGCCATGAAACAGATACACAAACATCCTCTGAGGGAGATTCCACAATCTTTTATATGCTTAAATAAATAAGTTGTCTGTTTATATCTTTTTCATATTTTATCCTAATGAGCTTTTAGACAATAAAATGTTTAAATTCTTTTATATTATTTTGTTACTATTTATATGTACATCCCCTTATGCTTCCTGGTAACTTTTGCTTCATTAACTTCAGGGTTGCATATGAGTTTGGCTCCAGGCCAAATTCCGATGTGAAATCTTTTATATTAAATCACGGGAAAGGACAAAGCTTTATCTGAAATGTTTTGTCAGGGAGCCACTTTTTCATAGTTATCTTATAATTCCCTTGGTTGTTTTCTTTTTTGCTTTACTCTGATACTTCTTTTCAAATTTACTTTGCATGAATTTTCTCTTGGGTGAATTAAAATTCATTCTTCTTCATATATATATATATATTTCTTTCATTTCTTTTTATAGGTTAACAATTCTCTTACTCCATGCTATTTGATTGTATTTAATTCTGTTTGAAGTTTCAACTTACAGGTTCTTTTTCATCATTTATTTTAATTAAAAACAATTATTTGTGTACGTGTACCACGTACATGTGTAGACCAGGATGCATGTGTGGAGGCTAGAAGAGGGTGTCAGCACCGTGGACATGTGTGGACGAGGAGGCATGCCTATGAGTGGAAGCTAAAAGAGGGTGTCAAGTGGCCCTGTAACTCTCTGCCTATTCCCTTTGAGGCGAAGTCCTACATTTCCTTGGCTAAACTGAAAGCCAACAAGCTTCCTCCATCTGCTTCCTACCACTTAGAGCTGGAGATACATGTATTTGAGGTGAGGGTGTCGTGGCTTGTTATGTTGGTGTGGAATTATACCTCCAGTCCTCATGACTGTAGAACAAATGCTGTTAATGACTGAAGCATGTCTACAAGCCTCTTCATGATTGTTCTTGTGTTTGATCACTTTGCATATAGACTCATTCTTCTCTTTGATTTTCTGCAACACTGCAGAATGGCCTCAACTTTCCTCCTTTCACATATATCAGGTATGCAAGGTTCTTTGGTTCCTGGCTAGGCTATTGTGTGTGAAATGGATAAAACACAGATGTTTACTGCATAGGTATTAGGAGGGCAAAGTTGTCTTTGTTTTCATAAAAGATAATGAGTTTATTTCCTCAAATTTCAAGGTTACATTTTGTTTTGAGGATCATTGCATTGTAATCTGTTGTTCTGTTATCCCCATTGTCAACACTTAGTTGTGAAAGAGAACTGCCTTTGCTTTTTGAATTCTTTATTTTCCTAAAACCTGTGGTCAAAAGAGTTCTACTGAAACCATGTCCATCCCTAAGCAACAGACACACGTTGGAGGGCCTCTAGTGTAGCCAGTGTTTTAAATTTAAAATTTTAATTTTAATTAATAAAATTTAAATTTAAAATATACAAATTAAATTATGTTTATATACACTTGGATTAAAGTGTACTTAGTCTTTACAGAAATAAAGTCAAATGAAATTAGATCTATCCCTCAGTACCCTAATTTTTGACTTTGCAACTTTTCTTAATGCCCTGGGTTAGAATGAGAAAGAAACAACCTCACTTCGATGCCAGATATAGTGATTTTTCTTCTCTTTATTTCAGTTCTTTGGAAATTTCAGTTCTTTTAGTAATCTCTGTGATTTTGTTAAAGATAATGATGGAGTGGAATGTGACTCTTTACTTCTGTTATTATAATAGGAAGGAACACTGGCAGGTCTTTTTACCATCATTGCTGTCTTTAGCTTATGAAGCACCACACAATCAGGGTCATCAAATATATACTCTGGAACACAGATGAGACCCTACTAAAGTAGAATGGCAACTTTCTAGCATATATTTCATGGACCACAAGGAAATTGTAATTAAAGCTACAAAATCAGCTGTATTCAATCGGACCTACCTTTCACTATATTTAACATCTTTCAGTTTTGATGTCTAGGATTCATCATGGCAATTGTGCACATTGTAAAGTAAGAATATTTATGCAAAAAATTATAGCATTTTTCTAAGGATTTGAGGCTCTTCAATGTCCTTATGTCAGATCACTTAATTCTGAAGATATTATCCTTGCTACCATATGAACACGTCAAGTGACAAAGCCATCATAGCACACATCACAACAGTTTTGCGATATCTTATGTTTTATATCTTTTATTTATAGACTAATATTGCATTTAAACTAATGGATACTTTTTAAAGACCAATATTTCTCTAAATACATAATTTTCATTTAAATATTTAATGTCTAGCCTGTAGCAAAAATTCAGAAAAGATGATAAATGTATAATGTCTGCAGAGTTCACTGAGGTATTTGCTAGAGGGATAATTAAATTTACCTGTCAAGTTGAATGTGTCATGGATTCATAGTTTGTTTCTTGGCATGTCTTTAAGAATGCTTTATATTTTATTAATATTTGACTCAATGGACTCAATAATACAAATTTCCCCCCAACCTGGTTATTGAAGCTTTATGGACTTCACAGGACAAAAACAAAAGGAAGGTACATCATTAAGTTATTAATTAAGTTGCTAATTTTAGTATTAATTAAGTTATTTCTTTTGGTTTGGGATTTTTTTTTTTTTTAGATATTAGAATAGTTATGCCTATTACTTCTTAGTTCTATTTTCTTGGAATACCATTTTCCATCCTTTCCCCCTAAGGTAGTATGTATTGTTGATGGTGTGTTTAAGAAACTGTGTTTCTTAAAGATAGGAAAATAATGGATGCTGTCTTTCTAATCCAGTCTGCTAGTCTCAGTCTTTTTATTGGGGGAAATTAACATAATTAATATTGATAGTTATTACTGAAAAATGTTTATTGATTCCTGTTATTTTCTGGTGGTACTGTTTCCTTAGACCTCCATCAATGAATTCTTCTGGGATTACTTATTCCTAAGGTGTGTTTCATATTCTCTTCAGACTGATATACTTGTTCTGCTGTCCTTTGCTGAGGTGGCTTAGTGGACATAAATTCCTTTTTCTGTTTCTGTCATGAAATATTTTTGTTTTTCTTTCCATTACAAATGATCAGTTATTGTTCACTGTGGTGTAGGCTGGCATTTATGCCTTTTAATAACCTGTATCTCATTAGTCCAGACTCTTGTCTTTCAATATCTCCATTCAAAAACCACTTGTTATTCTTATGGACCTGCTTTTGTATGTGATTTGGTATCTCTCTTGCAACTTTCAACATCTTTACTTTTCCTCTGTACATTTAATATTTTGATGGTTACACCACATGACAATTTGCTTTTTTTGTTCTTGTCTCTTTGATGTTATGATGCCTCTTGCACTTTGGTAGACATTGTTTCTTAGACATGGGAAACATATCAGTTATTTGTTGAAAATATTTTCTGTGCCTTTGACCTGAGATTCTTCTCCTACTTCTACACTTATTTTCATATCTATAGTTGCTGTTGTTTAGTAGTGTCTTAGAGTTCCTTCATGTTCTATTTCTGTGTGTATGTGTGCCTTGCCTGGTTACAAAATATGGCTGGTTAAGGCTCCTTATCCTCTATTACTAGGAGTCCTCACTAGGGTCATGCTCATAAGCCTTAGGGAATTTCCACTGTATTAGGTTTACATGTTGCCCCACAAATGTCCAGTTCCAGTAGTCTTCCCCCATACTCTCTTCCTTCATCCCTCCTCCTACTCAACTGATCCCTCTGGTTCTCATCCTTACCGGTCCCTAATCCACCGGCAAAATCTCTTCTATTTCTCTTTTCTAGGAAGAACCAAACATCCTCCCTAGAGTCTCCCTTTTTACCCAGCTTCTTTAAGTCTGTGAATTATAGCATGATTATTTAATTTACAGCTAATATCTACTTATAAGTGAATACATACCATGTTTGTCTTTCTAGGTTTGGGTTACCACTACTCAAGAAGAGGTATTTCTAGTTTCATCCATTTGCCTGCAAATTTCATGAGGGCATTTTTCTAACAGCTGAGAAATATTCGATTCTGTAAACATACCAGATTGTCTTTACCCATTCTTCAGTTGAGGAACATCTATGTTGTTTCCATTTTCTGGCTATTATGAATAAAGCTGTTATGAACATAGTTGAACAAGTGTCCTTGTAGTAGGAAGGAGCCTCCTTTGGTTATATGCCCAAAGTGGTATAGCTCTACCCCATGATCCACATCCTTGCCAGCATGTGCTGTCATTTGTGTTATTGATCTTAGCCATTCTGACAGGTGTAAGATGGAATCTCAAAGTAGTTTTGATTTGCATTTCCCTGATGGCTAAGGACATTGAACATTTCTTTTTCTCAGACAATTGTGGTTTCTCTTTTGCAAATTCTCTGTTTAAAGCTATACCCCATTTTAAATTAGATTATTTGTTTTGTTAATGTCTAGTGTCTTGAGTTCTTTAAATATTTCGGATATTAGCCCCTGATTGTATCTGGAGTTGGTGTCCTTTGCCATACAAAGCTTTGAGTTTCATGAGGTCCCATATATTAAATGTTCATCTTAAGTGCCTGTGCTACCAGTGTTCTGCTCCAAAAATTTTCTTCCAGTTTATTTCCCACTTTCTCTTCTATAAGTTCCATTGTATCTGGTTTTATGGAGAGGTACTTAATCCACTTGAATTTGAGTTTGTGCAGCATGATTAATATAGATTTATTTGCATTCTTCTACCTACATACATCCATTTAGACCAGCACCATTTGTTGGAGATGCTTTCTATTTTTCCCAGCCTGTGTTTTTGGCTTCTGTGTCAAATATTTAGATATCCACAGGTATGTGTATTTACGTCTGGAGCTTCATTTCAATCCTACTGATCAACGTGTCTGTTTTCATGCCAGTACAATGTAGTTTCTTATTACTATAGCTCTGTAGTGCAGCTTGAAATCAGGCATAGTGATACCTCTGGAAATTCTTTTATTGTTCAGGGTAGTTTTAGCTATCATGTGTGTTTGTTTTTACATATGAAATTTAGTATTGTCCTTTCATGGTCTGTAAAGAATTGTGTTATACTGTGTGATGGTGGAGCACATCTTTAATCCCAGCACTCAGGTGGTCGAGGCAGGGTGATCTCTGTGAGTTCAAGGCTAATCTACAGAGTAAGTTCTGGGACAGCCAGAGTTACAACTGAGAAACCATGTCTCAAATATAAAATGAAATAAAATAATAAAGAAATGTGCTGGAATTTTGATGGATATTGCATTGAATATGTAGATTGCTTTTGGTAGTGTGACTGTCTTTACTACGTTAACCTTACTGATCCATGAACATAGAGGATCTTTCCATATTCTGATATCTTCAATTTCTTTATTCAAAGATTGAAATTTTTTTGTACAAGTCTTTCACTTTCTTGGTTATAATTATCGTATTATAGTTTATGTTTTTTGAGGCTATTGTGAAAGGTATTTTTTCCTCTGATTTCTATTTCAGTCCATTTGTCATTTGTATATAGGAGGGCTACTGATCTTTTCTTTTTCAGTTAATCTTGTATATAGTCACTTCACTAAAAGTGTTTACCAGCTGTAGAAATTCCCTGGTGGTATTTTTAGTGTCAGTTGTATATACTATCATATCATTTACAAATAAGTATATTTTGAATTCTCCCTTTCTAATCCATATCCCCTTGATCTCCTTCAGTTGTGTCATTGCTCTAACAAAACTTCAAGTATTATATTGAGTTGGTATGGAGAGAATAGACAACATTACTTTGTTTCTGATTTTAGTGAAACTGAGTTTCTCTCCATTTAATTAAAAGTTGGCTATAGGTTTGCTGTAAATTGCCTTTATTATGTTAAGTACATCCCTTGTATCCCTATTCTCTCCAAGACTTTTATCATGAAAAAGTGTTGGATTTCATCAAAGGCTTTTTAGCATCTAATTAGATTATCATGTTTTTTTTTCTTTCATTTTGTTTTTATATAGGATTACATTAGCAAATTTTAGTATGTTGAACCATTCCTTCATCTCTGGGATGAACCTACTTGATCATGGTGGATGATCTTTTTGATGTGTTCTTGGATTTAATTTGGGAATATGTTATTGAGTATTTTTGCATCTATGCTCATAAGCAAAATTGATGTGTAATTCTCTTTCTTTGTTGGATCTTTTGTGGTTTGGGTATCAGGATAACTATGGCCTCATAAAATGAATTTTGTAAGGTTTCTTCTGCTTCTCTTTTGTGGAATAATTTTGGGGAGTATTGGCATTAACTTTTCTTTGAATGTCTGGTAAAATTCTGCACTAAAACTATATGGCCCTGGGCTTTTTTGGTTCTGAAACTTTTAATGAATGCTTCTCTTTTCTTAGGGATTATTGGTCTGCTTAAATTGTTTTCTGCTTTTGATTTAACGTTGTAAGTAGTACCTATTGAGAAAATTACCATTTCTTTCAGAATTCTTTAGATTTTTGAATTATGTGAAGCATATGTTTATAAAGTATATCTTAATGAGTCTTTGGATTCTTAGATTTCTGTTATTATGTCTTCCTTTTTGTTTCTGATTTTGTTAATTTGGACAGTCCCTATCCATCTTTTACTTTGTTTGGATAAGGGTGTGTCTATCTTGTTGACCGTCCCAAAGAACCAGCTCTTTGATTCATTTATTCTTTGTATTGTTCTTTCTCTCTTTTCTATGTTTTATTGATTTTGGACATCAGTTTGGATATTCCTTTCCATCTACTCCTCTTGGAAGTACTTACATCTTTTTGTTCCAGAGCTTTAAATTGCGTAGTTAAATTGCTAGTAGGAGATCTCTCAAATTTTTTAATGTAGACACTCAGTGTTAACATTCCTCTTAGCACTGCTTTAATTGTGACCCATAAGTTTGTGTAGATTGTATATTCATCTTCGTTGAATTGTTGAAAATATTCTGTTTCTTCCTTTTTTTCTGTCTTGACCCATTTTTTACTCAGGAGAAAGTTTTTCAGTTTCCATGAGTTTGAAAGCTTTCTGTTGTTTCTGTGGTTAAAATCCAGTTTTCATCCACGGTGGTCTGATAAAAATTCATTTTCCTTGTATCAGTTGAAACTTGATTTGTGCCTGAGTATGTGATCAGTCTTGGAGAAAGTTCCATGAGGTACCAAGCAGAGGGAATATTCTTTTGTGTTTGGGTGAAATGCCCTGTAGATGTCTGTTAGGTCCTTTCAGTTTATAATGTCTGTTAGCTCCAGAATTTATCTGTTTCGTTTTTGTCTGGATGACCTGTCTATTGGTGAGAGTGGGGTATTTAAGGCTCCCACTATGAGTGTGTGAGGGTCAATATGTGATTTAATCTGTAGTAGTATTTCTTTTACAAATTTTTGTTCCGCTGTGTTTGGAGCATATACATTAAGAATTAAAATGTCATCTTAGTGAATTTTTTTTTAAGAATATGTAGTGGCTTTCATTAGGTTTTGATTAGCTTGAGTTTGAAGTCTATTTTTTAGATATTACATGGCTATGCCAGCTTGCTTCTTTTGAATATTTGTTTTTAAGCCTTTATCCCGAGGTAGTTTCTATCCTTGATGTTTGGGTATGTTTTTTGGATGCAATAGAAGACAAATCTTATTTTCTCATCTATTGTGTTAGTCTGTGTCTTTTTATTGAGGAATGGAGACTGCTGATATTGAGGAATATCAATGATCTATGTTTGTTGATTCCTGTTATTATTCTGTCATTGGTGGTAGTGTTGCATCTGTCTGTCTCTCTCTCTGTCTGTCTGTCTGTCTTCTGTCTGTCAGTCTCTCTCTCTCTCTCTCTCTGTATGTGTGAGTGTGTGTGTATGTATCTGTGTGTGTGTGTGTGTGTGTGTGTGCTTCCCTTGTTTTGGTTTGCTGATGTGAGGTTATTTCTTTCCTGAGTTTTCATGGGTGTAGTTAACCTTGGTTTGAAGTTTTCCTGCTAGTACCTCTGTAGGGCTGGAGTTTTAGATAGATATTGCTTAAATTTGACTTTCTCATGGCATGTCTTGTTTTCTCTAACTATGGTGACTGGGTATAGTCATCTGGACTGCCATCTCTGGTCTCTTATGGTCTGTGGGACATTTGTCCTGGCAGCTCTGCCTTTTAGAGTCTCCATTGAGAAGTTGGGTATAATTATAATAGGTCTGCCTTTGTATGCTACTTGCTCTTTATACCTTGAAGCTTTTAATATTCATTCCTTGCTCAGTATGTACAGTGTTTTGATAATTATGTGGAGAAAACACTTCCTTTTTTAGTTGAATCTATTTGATGCTCTATATGCTTCTTGTACTTTTATAGAAATCTTTTTTTTAAGTTAGGAAAGTTTTCTTCTATGATTTTATTGAAAATATTTTCTGAGCCTTTGAGCTGGGCTTCTTACCCTTCTTCTATTCCTGTTATTCTTTGGTTTGGTCTTTTTTACAGTATCCCAGATTTCCTGGATGTTTTTTGTTAGAATGTTTTTTAGACTTAACATTTTCTTTGACTGATATATCTATTTCTTCTATCTTATCTTCAATGCCTGAGATTCTCTCTTCCATCTCTTACATTCTGTTGGTGAAACCAAATCAGCATTTGTAAATACAAAATGTACAACATATTTTAAAAGTAGAATAAATAACCTGGACATTGTTTTAAAGGAATTATATAGAAAATCTGAATTCAAATTGTTTCTCAATTTGCATCATACACATAAAATTACATTAACAACAATATGATTAAATTAGGAATCAATGACTAGAAAAATAATATGTTCAGAAAAAATACATTCCAAAGCCATCCATGAAATAAACTGAAATGTTAAACAACTACCAAGATCATAATACATATCAGAATGCCTTATGGTCACCTAAACTTATGTTAAGTTCTTATAATTCTGTTTGTATTTTGACTAAGTCTCAATGCAGTTCTATGGCTGGACTAGATCATGTCCTATAGGCCTGGATGGACTTTACCTGGACAGAGTATTCTGTCTCTGTCTCATGAGGGGTGAAATTGCAGACATGAACCTCCATGCTGAGCTAATTTATAACTTATCATTTTCAGAGAAGTTATTAAAGGACAATAAGCCATGGTAGTACTCCCAGACAAATTATTGGTCAGATGTGTGCTTTTAAATCCCTTTAGGTGTGTTAACAAAATAGATTGAGATGTAATTTATAAGGAACTGTACTAGTACAATAGCATATTTCTGAGTCTGTAGCTATCTCTGAATAAAATGTGTTGGCCTTGTTTTCTAAGTCAACGAAATACAACTCTTTATTATTAGAAACTTGTCTGTCTTGGCTATTTTAAAATTAAAATGCAATGGGAAAAACTTCATTTATAATGGTTTATTGATATTGGAATTCATTCAACACTCCAAAGTCCATGAATTCATTGCTTCCTCATAATCCAGGTAACTTGACAACCTCAAATTTCTGAAAGATAATCTTTGAAATCAATGTTATCTAAGCTTTAGGCATTAAATAGTTTCTTCTTGTCATATTCATCTTCAAATTATAAGAGCATTTTCTATGTAAGATAGTTTAAGCAACAAAAAGAAAAAAGAAAAGACAGAAAAAGAAAAAAAGAAAAAAAAATCCTCCAAAGCTAATCTATGGATTTATCCTCCTCAGAATATTTCTAAAAGATATAAAGTCACATAAGTTCCTAGATCTAAACACTTTTCCTATGAATTTGAGCACTGAAACACTCAATATAAAATCAATTACCTGAAGGGATGTTATTTGAAAATCTGACATTATTATAAAGTGTCTTTTTAGCTCTAGTATCATCGTCTATCAACTTAAAGCCTCTTCAAAATAGTCTAGTTGTCTGAACCTATTTCATCTTTAGAGATACTTCAATTATTCATTCAAACTGCCTTCATTGATTTGAGCAATTTGAAGAGTATTTAATACTATTTCAACACAGTTCTGTAGTCACAGACTATTACTATTTTGCCCATACTTCTGGAGGCTTGGAAGCACATGATCCAGCAACAGAAGATTTCATGTCACTGAGGTTACTATCTTCTTGTATGGCTTCTATGTATCTTCATATGATGAGAAGAATTGGGGCATGTTCTGTATATATATTTCACTGAATGACATGCTTTCTGGGGTTTCTAAACAGAAAGACTGATGCTCAGTGCCTTACCTGAGTTATTTTCTGCATGCCTAAAAAAAAATTGAGTTCAGATTTATCAATATCAGTGAATATTTGTTCTCTATACTCATAATCTAAATTTATATTTTAGCCATTAACTTTTAAATATTTGGTTTATTTAGGAATGTTAGGTGATTGGCAATTGAGGGCTAGTGATCAGTATTGGAATCTACCTGGTATGAATCTTTTTCCTTGTGGTCTTTCTTCAAGTCTGCTGCCATCAGTAAATGGTTAGGTCATCTAATTGCCTGTCAAGAAAAATGAAGAGAACAGAAATTACTTCTCTGACCCTGATAACACAATTTAGATGTTCTATGCCAAGGCAAAGAAAAAAGAACGTTTAAGCAAATGTTCTTTTAAAAATCAGTTGGGAAATTACTGGGTTAAGATGATTCTAATGTCTTCTGTTTCTGTTGATACCAACTGAAGCCTAACTCAACATTGTGAAAAAAAGTAAACCTTAACTAAAAGAAACCACCAAATTAACTTTTACCATAAATTTTCTACTTTAGCAACATACATTTTTCATGTCTTAATGATACAAAATGCCTTTTTAAAGATTTGTCCTTATAGTCCCTCAGTATGACAAGAACCAATTAAAGTATGGTCTACCAGCTTCATGAATGTTATGAGTGCTCAGACATGTTAAAATGCCCACATGGTCTTTTAAGATGATGCACTGTAAAAATGTACTCATTTTCACTAAAATCATTTTTCTAGATGTTTACAATTTACCAAATGTACACGAGGAAGTTTACCTCTTTGTAGTTTGTTCTGCTTTTTCCTTACCATGTATCAAAGTGCCTGTCACATTTTACCATTTCAAAATTATCCATTTATGTCTTCTTCATATTTTTCTCATATAAAAATGATCTTTCTACTTTTCAATTAATGTTTCTTTGAAGTATATTTGTCTTTATTGTTGTTACATGTTACATCCTTCATTCTAGAATATCTTTTTTTTCTGTATTGGTTGTTATAGAAAAAATTTTGAAGAGAATTCAATTCTACATACAGTAAGAGTAATGTTAGATTTTGTTGAATTTTGAACATTGGTATCATTGGTAGAAAATTCTTTACTATAACCAGGTTATAGAAGCATTCACTCATTTTCTGCTGCATTTATGATTCCATTAATTTTCATTTAATCTATGATTCATTGGAGTTTATTATTCATGATATGACTGTAAATGTATTTTTCTAAATACCTATTTTCCATTTCAATACCATTCATACAAACTTGTTAGTTTTAATTGAGATAAGAGCTCACATTATGACCTTCTCTATAAAGTTAGAGCGATTATTGGACATTCCATTCTACTTTAGCTTCCATTCCTACTCATACATCAGCACTGGGTACTGAACTTTCTTTTACTTCTATTTGTCAGATTATATATTAGCCTGCCTCAAATCATGTCAAAAACATGTGGATATAACTTAAAATAAACAGAGGTATTTATTTTTCTATGTAGAAAGCATATTTGAAAAGAAAGACATTTGTGTATATTAAGTGTTTAATAACCAAAGATTCAAATAAATATATTTTACTTTTAATAGCCTTATTGTATTTTTTTATTGTTTATTACCATGGATTATTTTAAATTGGTAAAAGCTCATTCTACTGTAAAGGAATATTTAATCCTTTAACACAGCAGCATGCCTACTCTAGGCTAGAAAGAATATTCAGAAAGCAGTGTTGGCATACATCTTTAATCCCAGTATTTAGAAGGCAGTGATGGTATACACTTTTAATCCCAGAACTCATGGACAGGAAGCAGATCTCAGAAGCAGTCAGTATCAGACATGAATTGAAAGCTGAGTCAGAATGAAAGACAGGCAAATTAAGAAATCAGAGGAAGAGTTTGCAGAGTAAGTCACTGAGGACATGCCCAACTATCAGAATATAAAAGCAGGCTCTGAGCTCAAAGAGCACATGGAGTTATAGAGGCAGTACAGAGGATATGAGGTAAAAAGAAGATAAGACACAGAGACAATGCAGCAGTCTGACCAAGTTAATAAGGCAGAGAAGCAGAGAGGCTAAGATAGTGTAGAGCAGTGAGAGCTCAGAGCAGGACAAGACACAGAGACTAAGAGAGGAGTCTGAGACAGAGACAGAGGCAGTTGAGCATAAGTCAGTATCAGATTGCTAGAGTGAGTCAGTTTGAAGCCAAGAAGAGCAGTTCAGTCAAAGAAGTTTTAAGAGTCAGCCAGAGTCTGCCAAAGTCAGAGAATTTGCTGAGAATCAGTCAACCAGTTCAGAAGTTCAGTTTGAACCAGTCAGCTTGGAGCCAGAACAGCAAGTGAGCTGAGTTGAACCAGAAGAGTCAGTTGAGTTCAGTATAGCTCTGAGTTCAGAATGAGTTAGTCAGAGTGGCTCAGCAAGCAGTAACCCTATGCAGCTTAAACATTCTAGATTGTAAGGAGGCTGAGGCTGAAGCCTTCCAGTTGTAGACCAAAGACTATGTTGGATGGAGGTCAAAATGCTCCAGGGCTCCAGGACTAGGACCAGGTATTGAATTAGCCAAAGAATAAATGCATTTTGCCCTGAATCAACAGCTACATTCTGTGATTTCTTCTGATATTTTTCTTCAAATTGATGATCCTTTCTCCTAAAATTCTCCCTAACTCCATTGTGGTAATTTAAACATTATTAGTAATATAAGAGAATTATGAGCACATATGACTACCAAACACTTGCTGTACCTTTGACCTTTTGATCTCTTTTGTCACTTATCATGTATGAAACATAGTGTAACTGATTACAGTCATGGCTTATTGCTAGTATTTACTAAAACTACAAAGTGTAAACTTTTGGAACAAGGACAAAATGATCTTTCCTGTTCTTTTATTTTTGATATTATAATTATACCATTTCTTTCTTCACTTTCCTCTCTCCATACCCTCCCACATACTTCCCCTTGTTTGATTTTAAATTCATAGCCTCTTCTTTCATTGATTACATACATACATGTATATGCACATATATTCCTATATATAAGCTGCTTAGTCTATATATTGCTTGTACGTATGTTTATAGGGATGACCATTTTATATTTGATAACCAATTTGTCTATTCTCCACTGAGAAAGACAATTTTTCCCATTATCAGTGTACCTTAGTCACCTATAATTCTTAAAACTGTCACATTACTAAATCAGTGTAATTACCAACTACAATCTAAATATTTGGGTTTTTATATAGTATGTTTATTAATAATTTGAGTTTCATACAATGTGTCTTGATCACAACATTCTCTTTCTATTCCTCCTTGTTCCTCCCTCTCACCCTTTTACCTTCAAACAAACAAACAAATAAAGAAAAATTAAGTCAAACTTGTATGACAGGGATGTGGATCACAGCATCACCATGGTTTATGGAGGCAGCAGGCTGTTCTAATCATGGACAATTCACCATACTAACCCATGCCCAAGTATGCCAAAGTTTGACCTGAAGATGGGCCTCACTGCCCAAGCCAGCAAACACTGGGTCCTCCAACAGGCACCCCAACATCATTCAGGCATCTTGATTTCCTGCTAGCACTAGGACATCCTACAGGATCTCAGACATCTCACAGACATCTGAATATCCTGTAGATATTAGGGCTTTCTGCAGGCACATAGACATCCTGTAGAGACCATGACCTTCCATAGGCACTAGGACCTCTCTCAGGTACCAGGGCCTCCCACAGGCACATGGACAGCCCAGAGATACGAGGACATTCTGCAGGTACTAGGATACCCTTCAGGCTCCAGGACATCTTTTAAATGCCTAGACATCATGTAGGCAATGGTTCAACCAGCAAACAACCAGACATCCCACAGGTACCAGGATACCCTGCATGTGCCAGAGCATCTGGCAGAATTGCAGATATCATATAGGCACCAGAGCATCCTGCAGGTCCCCAGACATGCCATAGGTACTCCACAGTCTCACAGTTAACAAGGCCTCCCTTAGGCACCAGGGAATCCTGCAGACTCTCAGAATTCATGCAGGCACTTGACCAACCTGAAGACACCCATATATCACAAAGGCACCCAGTTTTCTCACAGTCTCCCAATCATTGTTGAAGCACTTGGCCATCCCTCAGAAACTCAGATATCATGTGGGCAGCTCAATATCCCTCAAGTACCAGGGCATCCTACATGGTCCTGAACATCTTATGGGCACAAACCACCTGTATACTGCAGGCACCAAGGCCTCACACAGTGGCCCAGACATCACACAGACCTGCCCTTTCTCCTGAAAGTTGGGCATGCCTTTACTCTGCTAACTCTTCCTCTGATTAGTCACTTTGTCTGCCACTCACTCTGACTCATCTCAGACTTCACGTCCTGTATGACACTGACTCCTTCTGAGTTCTGCTTCCTGTGTCAACTTTCACTGTCTTTTCTAGGAATTAAAGGCATGGACCACCACTGATTTCTGAATACTGGGATTAAAGGTTTTTGCTACTACTACTTCTAAATACTAGATTAAAGGTGAGTCTACATTTTATCCAGACCACAGGTCTCTGAATGTAGCCCCTAGAATGTGGACCCTAGCTTTCACACAGGGCATATATTCACACATATATTCCTCTATACAGTGAAGAGGCCAGGAGGGTCTGTTGTAACAAGAGAAAATGTCTCTGGTGTGGATACTCAGTCCAGGAAATGAGACAGTTTTCTATTAGTCTATCCTGTCATTGTTCAGGAGCAAGGTGATCCTGTGGTTTGACAGCTAGTTTTGGGGGAAGGACCTGGTCCAGCTCCAGATTGCTACATATTGCCCTGCTCTCATCACCTGGCCTTTGTGCCTGCAGCATACAGTGGCTATACACTGCATGTTTTTCTCTACACGTTGGGGAGAGCAATTCGAGCTGTGGCTATGACCATGGGAGTAGAAGAATTGACCTGGCAATCATTGAAGAGGCCATGAGGGTCTGGTGGCAGTTTGAGGAGCTATCCCTTGTCTGACCTGGGTACACACTCATGCCTGTCTCTGCTTCCAGCCATGTGTCTCCTAACAGTGAAACCATTCTCCTGTCTGCAAGGTCCATAGGTCTGCCTCTCTTCATAGTGTTCATGCTCCATTCTCTGAGTAGTAGTTCCAGCCTGGCAGGTCATAATAGGGAAGCTAGATTGTGGTCTCAGCCTCATGGCATCTCAAGCATCCTTTCCTCTTGGGGACACCTAGTTCATTGTCCTCTATCCTGTTCATGACTATGTCTCCAGTTCCATGTCCTCATTCTGGCTGAGCCTATGGGCTTGCTCCACAATTCCTCCTTTCCATTCACAGCCAACTGACCTTCCAGGTTTATCACCAATCCTGCATCTTTCCAACCACTTTTAATTCACAAAGTTCATTCCATCTGACTAAGTACCTCTGTAGTTCTTCTGGTCCACAAATACTTGAAAGGCCTGGGCAATTTGAGCAGAGGTGACAGTTGATGACCTGTTAGATTTTGTTTCCTTCCCCATTCTGTTTCTCTTATCCATCCCAGACTCTCCTCACAGCCTGTATCTTCCATGTTTCTGGCAATACCCATGGGTTGAGTGGAAGCTCTGGGCTGTCATGTAGTGATGGTACCCAGCTGGCTTGCTCCTTTGTCACTCTGTTGTAGTTTCTGCCCTGTTTCTCCATTCCTGACTCTCTTCCTGGCTCTTTGCTCCATGCCGAGGGCCAAACCTTCAGGCCCAAATCTATGGGCTGAGTGTGAGCCTAACTCTTGCTTTGAAGGTACCATTGGTCTGCCCAGTGGAGGTCCTGCTCCACCAAACATTGCTCCCAGTTCAACTCCAATACATTGTAGGTCAAAATGCTATCCCATTGCTCTGTGATTCCTCTTTCTATTCCAAATCAAAATTTCCTCCAGATCTGTCCCCTTTGCCATGTCTTTCCAACCATTTCTGATTCTCATAGTTCTCCTCACTGGACTCAGCTCTAATGTTGTATCTTCTGATCTGTGGACAAGGCTGTGGAGTGGAGGCACTGGGGCAGTGACTAGTGCCCTGACAGACTGCTTGGTGCCCCTCTGGCATCTTGAATACCCTAAATATAAGTTCAGTGTTCACCCTTTATCAAGGAAACTTCTCTTTGCAAGAGACAAGAACCATTACAGAAAACTACAGTCAACCAAAATGTATAGTTGTGGAGCCCAGTCTAAATAGACACATCTACAAACACACATACCTTAAGCTTGGGGAGCATTTTGGAAGAGGGCATAGAAAGATTGTTGTGAGATTTGTCTCCTAGGAATGTCAGAAGCCACTCCCATAAATCTCACCAATATAACTGACTAAACATGAGCTAAACAAGTAAAGTGTTCAGGGGAAAACCCATGAAGCATCAACTCTACAAAGAAGTACCTGAAAAATGGCCTTTTTGAAACCAGAATCCACAAAATAAATGGTTTTTAAATAATTTATTTTTCGTTTTTGAAGAGTGAGATGTTATTGAGAAAAATATAATTAGCTTAAAATAATAAGCAAATGGGTCTTAAATCAATCTCTCAATTTTCTAGTAACATTGTCATTTGTGCTCATTTGCCAAGAATTTGTAAGCACTAACAAGGTGAAAAGTCATCTTAAACTCACTAAAAGCAGGACAGATGGGTTTCAAAAGCTAGATATAAATGCCATGTAAAGTACAGCTGCTCTTTAGTAGTAATTTGACAACTAAATAACACTTTATCTTAATGGAGGAGAGGTAAAAAAATCTAATCACAAACTTCAACAGTATTTCTGTAATAGACAACAAAAATGAGTATTAGGTAGCTAAACAGAATTTATAGAAAACATTCATGTATGTAAGTATATAGTTATTTTCTTTCCAATCAGTATGCTAAAAGTGTGGTATTTAAAATTAACTCTAATTGATAATATTTTGTGAGGAAAGAACATTAATTAGCATATTAAATTAAGTGGTCTAGTATTATGGAATTGGATTTGATCAACATAAATATCATATAAATAACTTAAATATGTCTTCTCTTAACATTCTTGAACTGAACATGCAAAGGAGGGAAATTTTACCAATACTTAATTATATGTTCTAGTGTTTTTGTGCAATTTTATATGCAGTGAAAGCTACAATTCATTACAGCTAATATGCAAAAGTAGACTTTAATTTGAGTGCTTGATATTTGTATTTATGTGAGATTTTTAAACAAAAAAAATTAAAAAAAAAAAATCTTAGCCCGCCAAACTTTTCACTGTTGTAAGAACACAATGAAGAAATCGAATGATTCTGTCAACAACAATTTCCTACTTCTCAAGGCTGATGGATGAGACTGCTGGAATAAAGGCCTCTATTTCAAGATGAAGGTTTAAGCCAGAATAATTTGATTGGCTTTTCTCTAAACTTCTCACTGAAATGACTAAGTAGATGAAGTAGTTAATACAAAATATAATCAAGAAACGCTTGGCTATAGGGAAATATCAGCAAGTCTGTGTGATAATGGGTTAGTAGAAAAGTCCACCTGGAAATCAGTTTAAATAGAATATTAAAAAACAAAACAAAACAACAACAACAAAAAAACCCAAGTCGGCGTACCAGATGCTAAGCAGGAGTCAGGACAAGGTAAGGCAGGAGATGTTTATGTGTAGCTCCCAGAATACTGATGGAGAGTACATTTCAACACCACAGGAGCCTGCACTGTGTTCTTATCAAAACTCCTCAGAGGCACAAGTGCAGAACACTACTGTTGGAAAAAGTTCATAGTAGATCAGATGTGTCTGCAGAGTGAGAGGAGCTTTGCCCCAATGCTTAGTCCCTGCTACCATACCAAATCCCCACAGCACTGTCTGCTCCTTCTGTCCGCACACTCTTATCTACTAAATTCTTCCTCCATTGTTCTGTGCCTCACAGAAGCCACAGTGCACAATTACCAATGCCAGAATGCACACAATAGAATTCTTTTCTTCCTTGTCAAGAAATAAGCAAGAAGGGAAATATTAGGAATAAAAGATACGGTAAATAAGATATTTACCTGAAGATCAACATTTAAATATCAACTCTTTAAAGAAAGGAAAAAGTTTTCAATTACAGTAATTTCAAAGTGTTAATGAATTCTGAAGAAATTCTGGTGGAACTTGATTTTTAATGAAAAAAAAATGTTAAACTGAAAAATTCACTATGGTGGTTTGAATGAAAATGGCTCCCATAAGGCTATAGAGAATGGCCCTATAAGCAGGTATGGCCTTGTGCATGTAGATGTGGCCTTGATGGAGTTCATATGTGAATGGGACTGGGCTTTGAGGTTTCAGAAGCTCAAGCCAGACCAGTGGCTCACTCTCTCTTCTTGCCAATTCAGATATAGGATTTTCAGCTACCTCTCTAGAACTGTGTCTGTCTGCATGCTTCCACTATGCTTCCCATAATGCTGACAATGATCTAAACCTCTGAAGTGTAAGCCATTTACAATGAAATGTTTTCTTTATAAGAGTTGCCATGGTTATGGTATCTCTTTATAGAAATAAAACCCCCACTAAGGCACTCACATAAGGAAAATACTGGTAAATAGCAGAATAGGAAAAGAAGGTAACCAGTGAGGGACTGTAGAAATCCCCTTAGCTTACAGAGTTCTCTTAAGAAGGAAGAGTAAAGATCAAAAATAAGAACAGAGAGTCAGGTTAATTTATTATCTTATGCGTCCATAGTATGAAAAAAAATAATTTGAAGAAAAAGTCATATTTGACATTTCTTAAAGAAACATAAAAAAAAATCAAGTGAAAGGTAAAGAAAGATCTACTTTCTCATATTTACAGAGCTTATTAGGTGTGAGGGAAATCTTTGTCTGCTTTGAGCCAAAGCTTCCTTTTCTAAGTAAGACTATAAAATCTATATTGGTTATCTTTTTCCATGCTTTGAGCAAACTAACTTTAAATTTTCAGAGAGAAATACAATAGAGGTGAAATGAACATTACCATAACAAACTCCTCCCAGCCTACACTTAGGTTAACAGGGAGGTTTTTATAAAAATGCAATGGATGGCGAGTGGGATGCCAGGTGAAACCGTATTCACAATTTTCATAGGAGATTTGGAACTTTCTCGATCATCTTTTTCCCCTCCACATCATTGACTTAATCACCACTAGCAAATTTTTCATCCCCAAGCTATGTGAGGTCTTCCAGAAACTATTAAGCATGATATTTGAAAAGCTTCAAGGTTTTGATCATGAGAAGGTCCTTGGGACATACAGTGCTAAGAGGGGGCAGGGACAGTGAAATTCTCTCCATAGTTTGCTTATTCTTCTCTACTAATTATTTGCTCTTATACTGAATAAATAGTATTGTAAGTAATATGTTTTCTTCACTTCAATCCAATGCTCTAACAGAACCTAAGGAGGCAGTTATGGCACTTCTAGCTTATAGCCAGTTGATCATGTGCATACTTGCATACTTTGGTTTACTATGGCCTTTGCTTATATATGGTGACAGTCATGCAGGATGGCCATGTGTTAAGCACTGGGTTAGTTTCAGGATTGACTTAAGCTATCAGACATACAATCAGAGCCTGCTGAGTAACTGAATTTTCCTGACATCTACAGCACCCAGGGCCCACTCTGTAGTAGACTGAGATAAATAAGAGCTCTGCTTTCAGCTGCTAGAACAAATATAAAGGATGGGAGAGTTTATTGAAATACTGGTGTATGGATGTTTTTCCATATTTTTCTCTCCATTTTCATATTTATCTTTGACTCAGGTTGATCAGTGAAATTACACTTAATATAAAAATCATCTGATGAAACAGTCTAACAAAGCTATTTAGTCTCTCAAGCATTGATTTGGGGGAAGATGAATGGTTAAGAAAAATATGTTCATGAATACTCTATGGGAAAGTGTAGGCTTGTGCAGATGGACTAGGAGATGGAATAATTAGGGAAGGAAATGAAGGATTATCATGATGCAAGTAGCTGCTGAAGTTAATGTACATATCCAGTTAGAAGCTACATTAACATAATCCTCAGGAGCAAAGAAACTAAAAAGCCCATTCATTAACTAGCTAAGTTAAAATTCAAGAGACAGTGTTGGTATGTGGACGAGTATGTAAATTTTGATTAAAATTGCAAACCAACTTCTGTTTGGCTAAATGCATACAATACATTATTCCAAATTGTAAATATACTTTAAATAGACTGACACAAGTTTAAAGGCTTGTTGGTGCTTTCCTCCACCCACCCCCACCTCCAGCACACGCTGGCCTGGAACATGCACTCTTCCTGCCATAGGCTCAGTGCTGGGCTTTAAGCATGCACTCCTTGCCATACCCTTTTGCATCATTTCTAGTCTTATTGGTAGCTCACAGGAAGTTGTTCTCTCTGAGCTGTCTGCCCAAAGCTCAGTGCTTCCCTTGATATCTTTTGTTATATGTTTTTTTCTAGACTCATAGTGTGCTTTTGCAGCTGGGTTATGTTCTTTCAAGTGGCTCTTGTTATGAAATGATGAAACACTCCCAAAGATGTTGTAGTTTTAATTAACACACTCTTTCCCGCACATGTTTGACTTTTCCATTCAGGCTCAGGACTCTTCACAACTTGCTTTCTTACCAATAGCTCTCCCACTGGCATTTTGTAAAAGTCTTTCTGCTTCTAATCCACCACGTGTAAGGCTGTCTCAGGGGAGTTTCCCAACCTGTACTTTTTTTAACGCTTATTTCCACTAGCCAGTTGCTGAATTTCTCTTTGCTGATTTGGACTGATTTATTTCTCTCTATGATCGTTCCTTTTGTACTGCAGCATACAGACCAGCTTCTGGTTTTCCTTGTTTCTTGTGCCACAAATCTCACTCAGAAGAAGGAAGTAGTTACATGGCAAACATACCTGAGAAAATTCAAGGCATTAGTCTAGGTAAGTATCTGAAAATACAGATACACAAATATTTCGAGACAAAGGCCTATCTTTTAATGTAAACAGTTTGTGGAGGAAGAGTCCACAGCATAACATTAGTCTGAATCTAAGTATATTTAGCAATTGCTGGAGGCCAACTAACACCAATTTTTCATAGACATTGGAATGAAACATCAATTGTGAACAGTTATTTCTGTGGTTATTTAGAAGCTTAAATTATATTTTATGTATTGCCAAAGAGTACCTTCAAATAATGGCCTTAATACTATAATTAAACGTGTGTTGCTTTTCAGTTTTCACTGTTATGCCCATTTTTAATAATTTTATTCCAGTCTGTCATATGTTATTCTATTCTACTCTAACTACTCTCCTCGAAGAAGTCAAAAACTCTTTCCAGGATGGCTATTTATATATGATATGAGGCACTCACCGGATTTCCCACTTGATGCAGAGTATCTAACCTTGAATTTAAATAAGATTATTTTTCTTAATAGAAAACTATATATTTTATTACATAATAGGATGTTTTAAAGTGTGAGATTGCTTAACATTGTCCTTTGAGGATGAGATACTTTTTCTATTAATGTGTATTTCTCCCAGTTTTAACAATGTATTGATTGTGTAACAAACTGTGACATAAAACATTTAGTACAAAAAACAACCCTGAATATATATTTTACAGGTAAATCACAATTTTGTTTCAGAAATGTTATAAAGGCAATATTAATGAAAAATGGCAAATAGCCTAGGCAATTTAATTCAAAGTGAAACCATAAGTATTAACTTAGTAACCACTTCAAAAGTGGAGAGCCTGACAAAGACTGGTTAGTTGTACAAACTTTGGTCTAGTTACTACTCTTCTCTCCCATGTCTTCATTGTCACTTAGTCTGCATAATGTAGTTGTAGTAAGAATCTTGTGAAATCATTGTAAAGAGAATCATTCACCCTTTTCTGTTCTGCCTTCAGCATAAATCTTGCTGGAATGTCAACTTGTATAGTAGTCCACGGACAACCACATTGCTGAGATGTGTAACATGGATGTCACACCAAGAAGACACTATTTTACAGCAATCTTTCTAATCTTTGACTCTCACAATCTTTCCTCCTTCTCTTAGCCAATGCCCTTTGAATCCTGAATGTAGAGGTTGTATTTGAGATGTACTATTTGGGAATAAACAAATGTCATAAGTATTTATTCCCATCACTTTATTTGGTCAGTTTATCAACAATCTTTATAACCAAAATGGAGGATCAGGTAGTTTCTGTATTCTTGACTAATTCATAATTTTCTCTCTGCAGCATCCCTGCCCCAAACATATCTCTTTGCTGTAAATATTTATCTCTCAGTTTTTGCTCATGTTTGGACCCACCTCTCTAGTGTGGTCTCTTTTCGTCTATTGCAATAGATTTTAAATGTTTATCTTTATTATTGGAACTAATTTACCAGCTCAAGGTCTCTTTGAAAGCCTGTTCTTTAAATGCCAGTGTAAACACTGTAAAATGTAAAACACTGTACACACTGTAAAATGTAGACACATGTAGAATGTTTACCGTTACATTTGAGCTAATAGGAGATCACCTGAAGCTGTTAGGTAAGAAGCTTCATGAATTTCCTATGGTGAGCATATAAAGAAATTTGCATATCACAAAATTATGTTTAGATCTAGAACAATAATACATAAAGTAATGGTATTTTTAGGCAGTTAGAAAGTAGAAAAATACCTTGGTAACCACTGAGAAATAAACTCATGTGATAACCTACTTGATCAGTTTGATCTCTACCTGTGTGTAATCTGCTTACCATCACTCAGAGAACTGAAGTGTATGAAGCGATAAATGTAATTGCTGAACTCAGGCAACAACACAGGGCATAAGGATAGTTGGAATATCAGCTTAGAACCTAACAAGAAAACAAGAAAACTACCCAGGCAAAGGAACTGCAGAGATTGTTGTAACTCTGACCATGACAGAGCAGAAAGATGATAATAGTGGCTTCTAATGGCAACACAGGAAAACAAGCAAACAAGCACATTCCACCTGCTGAAGAGTAAGCAGCATCTGAGAATTTTTCCCAACATAGCACCAAACAGAGCTCTGACTGGACCAAAAGGAACAAAAAGTACAGTTTGAGTCTTTCCAAACTTCTCCTTCCTGCAAAATCAACACAACAGCCAATTCTTAAAAACTTCTTGGTGGTACATTTATAATGAAATTTCTTGATATAATAGGAACCTAAATTTCTGATAGGAAATAACATAAACTAGAGACTCTACAAAGTATTTTCATGTCTCGTATTTTTTCCTTCAGCATAATACTTTTTTCCTTTTCTCAAACAACCTAAGAAATACGTCCCAACACCCTTTTTCCCCTCTCTTCCATTCTCCCAGTTATTCTCATCTCTTCCTCAGATTTACACCCTCCATACACCCTCAGTTCTTCTAAGAAAAGAACAATCCTCCCAGTCTTCCAATTCTTCCAAGGATACTGCTCAAACAGGACATTGCATAGCAAGATGGGACAAGGCTGGGCACTCATTCCTATATCTAGTGTGGTCTAGGCAACCCAGCAGGAGCAAAATAATCCCAAAGGCAGATAAAAGATTAATAAACTCCCACACTCCAGTATGTGGGAGTTTTGCAAGAACACCAATCCAGGCAGCCATAAGATATATTTAGGGGACTATGCATTTCACTGTCTGCCCCTTCAGTATCTGTGAGCCCTAAGAATGCTAGTCAGTTGACACTGTGAGGCTTGTTCTCCTGGTGTTCTTGACCCCTCTTGTCTCTGCTATCCCTCCTCTCCCTCTTCTGTATGGTTCCCCAATCTCTGCATGACGCTTGATCCAGGGCCTCTCCATATGCTCCCGCCAGCTGCAGGAGGGGCCTTCTTTGGTAAGCACTGGGCTAGTCACTGATCTATGAGCAGATCCTGACATCATTAGAAATGAGTCTCAAACAATAAATCTTGGTCACACCCTCTTCCTATACCTCCCATGTGCACCCTCCCACCACCTTTCCCTCAAAAAAAAGTAGAGGAAAATACTTCAAGCCTGTGTGGTGGTAGCATGGATTATGGGGATGACCATGGTTTTTGGTGGCAGTAGGTGACTCATATCATGGTCATCCATCTGGCCTATATCAATTTTAAGATTAAGCATAATAAAGTTCAGTCCAAAGTAGGGCTTCTCTATCCAAACATGCAGAAACATCCTGCAGGCTCCTGGACATCCCACAGGCATCCAGACATCCTCCAGTCACCCAGACATCACAAGCTTAATACCTTTGTATTGTACATATACCTGGATATTCTGCAGGCACCTAGGAATCCCTCAGGTACCATGGAATTTTACAAGTACCCAGCTAATCATGGCATCCGACAGGCATTTAGACATCACACAGGCACCAGGACCACATTCAAGCAAACAGACATCATGCAGGCTCCTGGACTTTCCAGAAGCATCCGGACATCCCTCAGGCAACTAGACACTATACAGGCATCATGGCATCCGCTAGGAACCCAGATATCCTCAGACACCATAGCATCCCACAGGCATCTAGGGCATGTCTATAATTTTAAAACTATGAGATAAAATACAGAAAAAGAAAAAAAACTGATGCGTAATGAAGTTAAACACTCAAAATACATAGATAATCAAAACAATATTGTCTATATTAAATATAAAAGAAGACATTGTAAAAGTCATTTATGGGAGCAGAGAGATGGTTCAGAAGTTAAGAGCATGGATTGAGTTGGAGAGGCAGCAGCTTAATTCCCAGCACCCACATCAAGCAGCTCACAACCACATGTACCTCAAGATCCAGGGCTTCCAAGGCCCTCCTCTGACATCTCTGGGTACCTGTGCTCAAGTACATCAATTATAAAGACATATAACTAATCATAATAATAATCCATATGAATAGGTTTTAAACAGTCTAGAAAATTAAAGAGCAATGCCCTTTGTGTACTGACAGTTCATTTCAGTAAAATAATGGAAACAATTAATGTAAAACAAAATTTTAGATCTGGAATGTAACAGAACTAGAATGAGAATTTTACTAGGTGCAAATTGAGAGGGGACATGGTAGGAGAGAAGTCTATAAACATAAACAAATTAAGTATCAATCATTCAGCTTAAATAGAGAAAAAACCTAGAAGACATATGTGAAATATCCTAAAAAGAAAACCTGATTTATTTTGGAAATATATATATATATATCCAAAGCCACATATGTGAGAAAAATAGCAGTATCTACATTTGATACATTTGGTAAATTACAAAACAGAAAAGTGTAGTTGTACACAAAAGCATATTGCAAATCAAATTACTGAAATTAAAGGAAAAAGGACATTCTTTAAAATAGGTAGAGGAAAAAGACATATTAGCTCATATGTTCAATGACCAAAACAACTCAGGAGTTCTTATCAGAAATCACAAATCTCAAATCACAGCAGAGCAACACAGCTAAAATGATGAAGCAAAATAATCATTCACCCGCACCAGAAACTTAAATGTTGAGCTCAGAACTTGGTCTTATTAAATGAATTTTAGCCACCTAAATGTAATTTTCTGATGAACAGCAATTAAGGGAATGTGTCATTAGAGAAAAAAGTTGGATGTGAAGTATCTTTTCAACTATTCCTGGAAAAATTTACCATAATACATAAAAATTGTCAAAATTAAATTCTCATTCATGCTAAAATATATTCTCATCTAAATAAAAGCAGAGCAAATAGATCTGTGAAGAGGAGGTTTAAAAAGTGATCAATGTGACCATTGTACAGGGTGCTCAAATTCAGAGAAGTGTCTTTAATATACACGCAGTTAGGTTCTTATGGTTTCACACAGATAGCATTAAACACATTCAAGATCACCAGTTTAAATATTAATAGTTGTTTTTATGATTAAATTAAAAGTATCAGCTTAAGGTTATTTAATTTTCATGAACATAAAATGTTTTACCAATCCAATTTATATTTTATAAATAGCAAACATTGGCATCATAGGATGGCTTAGCAGGCAAAGGTTTTTACTTCCAAGCCTGACAATCTGAGTTCAATCCCTGTAAACCAAGAGAACATATTCCTCCAATTTATTCTCTGACTTCTACAAGTGCACCACAGCATGCAAACCTTCCTCATATTCACACACACACACACACACACACACACAAACTAAAAGAGAAAAAAATTAAAATATATTATATTTTAACTTCCTTTTTATAGAGGCTTATAAATCAGATTAGTATACTTAAGTGTTAGCACCATATCAAAATATATGTATATTATACATAGTAATAGGACTCTTCAGTAACTTCATACATGACTACCTACTGCTTCTGCTTCTTCTGTAAAGTAACCTGTTTCTTTATATTATGGGATATATCCAGGTAAAGTGGTTTTGTTAAAATTAGTTTGATCTTTGATTATTGTGTTCTAGATTTAAAGATTCAATTACCATCAATATTTAATGCATAATCTTCTTTAAGCACTAATACTAATGTTCCTTACAGAAAAAAATCTAGGGTGAATTTCAATAATTACATAATCATTTTTATATTTTAAAGTTTTGAGATTCTTATTATGTGTTCAGAAAAAATATCATGACGAAAGTCTATAGTTTTAATAGCTGTTTTACTTATCTGCATCATGGAGGAGAAATTTCTGGTGTATTGCTAATTTAAGATACTTATTTTAATCTATTTAATACTCCTATTTTAAAAGTAACAAATAATATCAGGATTTGTTGATCTTAATTTCCCAGTGGTCCATTTTCACAACCCACTGGTCATAGTAAGAAGTGAAACGGACAAAGAGTGTGCAGTGGTAAGACCAGATGTAAGTAAAATGGGTCAAACAAAGCAAGGTAACAGTTGACAGACACTGCTCAGCCTTAACAGCTACATCTTTCATTAGTAGAAACAACATTTGAGAAGAAATGTCAAGTGATAGCAAGTACAAATGGAATTTCATTAAGTTAATATATAACTACATAGTTATTAGTTAAAAACACCTTTCAAGTAAGTAACCAAAATTCTTACCATATGAAAAAAATAAAACACAAGAAACCATGTGTGCAAGGTTGTCACATGGCTCTGGAAGGTTAACTTACGCAGTTGTGCCTTTCCTCCTTGGGAATGGCTGTCATTTACTTTCTTTTCACAGCTGCCATTATTAGGCTGCCGTTCCCATTCTCTGATTTTTGTTTGCACTTTAAGGATTTCTATAAATTGTTTTTCTACCAAACACAGTAGTATCATATGTCTCAATTCTGTTTTTAAATATTTCAGTCCTGTAATTATACAAGTATAATAAATATATATATATAAGGGAAAATATCAAAAGGCGACACACCTCAAATCATACAGAGCATTTGAAGATATACGTAACTTTTGTACTTATTTGTATACTGCACTTACATTAAGAAAGAAAATTTTATGTGAAATCAAAATAAAGCCTCAATTATGACTGATCATATAGTTTTAAGTAGCCACTCAATAGATTTTAATATGTCAATATTTTGAATGCTACAAGATATTTTTATATTTAAAAATATATGCTTCAATACTGTACATTTAAAGCTGAGTATAATGGTTTTAATCCCAACACTCAGGAGGAAGAGGTCAGGAGAGCCAGTGTTATATAGTAAGACCCTATCTCAAAATAAGTAAGTAAATAAATAAATACCATGTACATCTAAATTATCACTAAGGATGTACATTAACTATATAACCATATTCATGTACATATTCTTTCTAGTGAAAAGTAAATCATAAAAGTACCCTAGAAAATTGGAATAATGTTTAGTATGTGAATTTCTTAGCTTTATTACTTGAAAGGCCATCATGGAAACCAGGCTTCAGTTTTCTGCTTCTGCTACTGCATTGCTTTTAGGGACTTCCAACCAGTGTTTATCTGTTTTTTTTTTGTGTTGTTGTTGTTGGTTTTTTTTTTTTTTTTTTTGCTTATGGTTGTCAAAGAATTCTCCTATAGCAATGGTATCTTCTTATTACTGAAATGAAGTTCTGATTTTATATCTCTACTACTCTACTGTATATATCTTCCTGTAGTTCTATATTTTCTTCCTAGATGCATTTGTAAAATTTAAAAACAAATAATGTCTATCACCCCACCTTGGCTCTTTTTCCACAGACCAAACTTCTCAACTTCCTGAATTATACATCTCTGCCATTCCCTGTAGATCCTGCAGGACTGTCCCTGTAGTTATAAACATGAGTTTTAATACAATTTAACATAGAATTCGCTGTGATAAGAAAAAGATAGTTTTTTTAACTAATAACTTTCTTACGATATTACTTCCTATGCTGTACTTACATTATTTGCTTATGCTTCCAATAAAAATATTGCATACATTACAGAGTGATGAAATAAACACGAAACATATAGCCTTATTCTGAAAGCATTCAGGAGCCAGTAGAGGGCACACAAGAAACATCTAGTTCACAAGGAACAGAACTGTTCACTGAATAAATAGATGACATTGGCACCCCAGTAGAAGACAGGGAGAATGTGTTACAGCAGACAGGGAAAGAGAACTCTATCTGAACTTAAAATTTCAAGAAATATTTCACTGAAAGAGAAATACATTTTAGGAGGATGAAAAGACAGAAATGCCATGGGCATCATTTGGGTTACTTCTCCACTGTCCTGAGGTTCTGATCTTTTTTACTTCAATATGAAAATTTTTCTAACATATTCTTTTCATTGCTGATTAGCAATTCCTAGAAAGCCACAGCAGCCATATAGCACCTGTCTCTACAAGAATAACACGGTGCCATGCAACAGCAGCTGCACCAAACAACCTTATATGACATAATCAGTCTTTCTTTTTGTCAGTGCTAATGGAAGCCAGGGCATTGTGCAACTAAAGCACACACCCTACCAATTACCTACATCCTGGGCCCAGATTTAACTGACATTTCTGCTTATTGACATTACAATTACGATGTAAAGAGATATTACCATGTCATTTTACATGTTTCCAAAACTGCATTAATTTATACTTCAATATGTCGTATCCAATTTATTACATAAATTGTAATGGACTTCTCAGTAATATTTTTATTGTACCTATACAAAATCAAAGGTAAATTCTTTTTTCTGTGTTACCATTTTAAAATATTAATTGATGAATCAAGGAACTTACTAATTTACAAATAAATTTGAACAATTGTATACATTGTTAAGTGTTCTAGTCCATAAGCTTATAATGGAAAACAAGAAAGTTATGTCAAAGAAGTTTTCCTCTCTAATAGAGAAATATTAAATGGATAGCTATCTGTCTTTTTTTAAAATAGCATTTATAAAATTTTTCTCACATTCAATACTCATAAAATTTCCAAAATACTGAACTATCATTTCAATCCAAGATTTCTAGTAAACAAGGTCTTCAAATAAATATATTACCATATAATATATATTTCTCATGTAATAGCATACAGCAGGTTAATAACTGTTTTATCTTTTAACTTTAATTTCATTATAAATACAAAATTTTGGGATTGTCCACCAAACATAATTTAAAAATGGAGTATTTTGTATAGACAGTTGTCCTCAAGAATGTCTGTGCTGTGCCCCTCTGCTTTCTATCTTTCTTTCTTTCTTTCCTTTATTAGACCAGTTTAGCCAAATATACAGATATATATCTAGCTCATGATATGAAACAAAATTCATACTCAGCTCAAGTTATGAATGGAATGAGAGAGAGAGAGAGAGAGAGAGAGAGAGAGAGAGAGAGAGAGAGAGGGAGAGAGAAAGTCTACTTGCCGCTTTTCATTTCCCAGGTTTTGTCGTTTGCTTGTTTTTGTCTTACTAATCAGAAAATCGGAATCATTCAGAACATGTTTGGTGCTATTTTGCATAAATGGTATTTGGTAGACTTTGAAAATCTTGAAATTCTGGTCAATAACACTCATTCATCATAAAAAAAAAAAGAGAGAGCGAGAAAGGAATATGTTTCAGCACACAGGATGCATAGCTAGGCAGAAGTCATGCTTGGTTCATTTGTTTTCTCTTTTGTCTGAGAAGACCATCAAAATGTCCGGCAGCATTAACAGCTTATAAGCAGATTGCAAAGCAATAAACTCTAGGGTTTTATTAGCACGTGTTAAAATGAGTGAAGTGTTTTTTTCAGCTTGTGATTTCAACCAAATGAAGTCAATCATGGCTTTTGGCACAGGATATCAGTTTTGTATGCTGGGATATACATAACAGACAGTCAGCAAGGACTCATACCAGAATGAAGCTAATGAAAACTTTGCTGTTTAGGTAAAGAAATAGCTTTATATTTTATTTTAATAGAGTGCAATCTCTTATAGCATCTACATATAAGCTTGTAAAATCTTAAATCATTTGAATTTCCTCTGTTTTACATGGAAAATTTAAGGACAGTAGTAAAGCGAGTGTATAGTGTAGACAAACATTCACTGATAAACACATTTAACTATTCTATGTATTGGAAGGCTTTTCCACTACACAATAAGGACATGTGGGTACAAGACAGCTACATTCTCCATGCATGCTCAGGTAGCCTATTCTCACAACTTTTGAGTGCGACTGGCTTTGATTCCATAAATCAGTAACATCACACAGCAGTCATTTCTCACTTAGCAAAGTATCTTGAGCCACCTTTCAATTTAAGAAACATTGATTATTACAAATTTTGGGAAATCCACACTTTTAGAAGCCTTCTTAATTTTTATGACTTTGCTATCCTCATCTCAGAACTGTGTTAATATGATATGATGAGAAAATTATACATGTTTTTGAGTTCTAAATTATCTTAGATATCATCTTAGTTAAAAATTTTGGTTATAAGTGAGCATGTAAGATGTAAGTGAGTGTTTTTAATGACCACCTTTTTGCTTTCATTGTAGATTTATGATAGATTGGTTCAGAAATGTTATTATACAAAATTCTGATGTTTGTAAAAGTCATCGGTTGCCTAACAAGAAGTTGAGAGAAGGGTTTGGTTGTGAATATTTATGGATTTCTTTATTTATTGAATGCTTGCTTTGTCATTTGTGAGAGTGGTATGTGGAAGTCTATCAGGATGAATATAAGATTTAAAATTATTCCGTTCTAATATTTTTGTGCTTTATGTACTCCATAATTGTATTTTTGAATGTAAAGACTTCATTTTTGTCTAAATTTGATTGATATTAAATATTTCTTTTGTTTTTATTTGAAGCATTGTCTCATGAATTCTACTTTCATTTATCTATTAGAATGCTTCAGAACTCCTCTTTTGATGCTGCTTTCCAATGTCACCCCCCAGTTTGTCTTACATCTTACATGTGACACCAGTTCATACTTTCACTAATTTAGTTTATTTTTATAATTTGTTATTTAGATGTGATTCCTGTTTTGTTTTATCTTTCCCAACTATCTTCTGTAGACCACCATTTATTTTAGAAACTATTTTTCATTGATGAGTTCTACCAGATATTAGGGGTATTAAAATGGCAAGGAGTATCCCAATCCTCACTAACTCCTTCTGTTCATGCTGCTCACACTAAGTCCATAGAACAATAAGCTTTGGCATGCCTTTCCTTCTATCTTCTGCTCTTTCTCATCAGTTTATCATGTTTCTAATATTGTTCTGATGTCCAAAAAAATTCTTAAAAATTTGAATCTACTTCTTTAACACCTAATGATTTCATATCTTAATTATATGCTTCAACATATAGAAACTCTACCATCATTTTAAGGACTGCTTAGATAAAGTAGATAATTGTGAACATAGAATTTATTTAAAATAATCAAGATTATTTTTTGGATTGTATCATACAAATAGTAATACATATTTTTAATTTCATATATTCTTCAATTTCTTAGCATATTTTCATTATTTTTCCATATATATATATACTTATAACATATATTATTTAAGTATATATATTATATACATATATTATATAAGCTACTATAGCATTCAATTAAATCAAATTTTAATTCTAATATTTTATATATAGTATAGTATAAATTTTGTATTGGAAACTCAACTATAAAAGTAGTTAATATAACCATTAACTTTTGATTCAATTATATATGATTCTTAAATATTTATGATTATCATTTTGTGTATAAAGTTTATATGTGAGTGTAGGTATTTGTGTGCTACCTCTGCATGTCCAGCTTCAGGTTAAGAGAAGTTGTGATGTCATTACTGATGTGAATAGCAATAATTTAATGAGATCATAGAGATAAATTACTGCTAAAAGTTTGAGTGATGAATATATGCATTTCCAAACTTTCATCAGGAGGTAAAAATATAATGGAATTGATTTACTCTGGAATTTTTCTATTTTAGCTTTTATTGTTACCAATTGTTGTGTGTGTGTGTATGCGTGTGCGTGCGTATGTGTGTGTATTTGTGTGCGTGCGTATGTGTGTGTCTGAATGCTACATAGAGATGTACATGAAATCTTGAAAATGAGTTACAATTGGTTGTGGGGCACTTGACATGGGTGCTGGGAACTAGACCTGTGTCCTCTGAAAGAGGAGAAAGTGCTTTTAGATGTGGAGTCTTCTCTCCAGCCCCATATTTTAAGTTTTAAATGGTAACAGTATGAACTATATTTTTGTTTAAGCATCAAACAGGGTGATCAAGAAGAGGTGTAGTTTTGTTTATTTTAGAGTGAAAGTCATATCATGTTACTAGGCCATAGAAATTATTTATTGTGACTTTCCAGATATTTCTCAACAATTGTATCTAATTTAGACAAGAAATTACACAGAGTCAATATAAACTGAATGAGAAAGGGGAACAAATCAGAGATGCCACTTTGACCAGAAATAAACTAATAAATTTTCAATTTCAAATACATTTTGTATGAAAGAGATGATGCTATTTATCCTCATTTTAGGAAAATGTTAATGATATCAATAGAAAAATAGATGTGAGAGATTGAGAGAGATTTAAAGTAGTTAAGAGTAATAAAAATGAGCATATATCCAAATTCAAAACAAGTGCCTTGTATATTTTCATGGCTATGTACAGATTTATTTAGCTACTCTTTAACAGTTGTGTCAGGGAAATAGAGCAGCTGTTGTTCATAGATTTGATTTTCCTTTGTGCCCCGTGGTAATTTATTTAATTTTTGGATTCCAATTATCTACAACTCAAAAATGGTGTTATTTCATAAAAATGCACACTGTGTTCAGTGAAACACATGGATCACATGCTTTTAAGTTGACTTTGCATGTCTGTTTAAGTCTTGTAATGATGCTAGGCAACTTTGCTGTCAATTCATGTCATGCTTGTTACGTTCTTCCAATATTATTTCTTGGGTCTTAGCTTAGAAAACGTCACAGACTCTAAAATAATCTTTGATCCTTGAAAGGAGTTCTAAATTTCAGTTATACCCTTATTTATCATATTTGCCACCCTGCCTATTCTTGGTTATTTTGCAGTTCACAGTGATTCTCCTTTGTTTATTATTCTTTAAGCCTTAAGCTTTCTCAAATTTTCTAATGTTGCAATCCTTTAATACAGTTCTCATGTTGTGGTGACGCTCAACTATAAAATTATTTTCATTGCTACTTCATAACTATAATTTTGCTACTGTTATGAATCATAATGCAAAATCCTGATATGCGTATCATCTTAGAGAACCCCTGTGAAAGGGCTATTCATGCCCCAAATGGGTCATGACCCATATGTTGAGAACTTCCGCTTTAAGCTTATTTATCTGTTATTATTTCAGAAACCCACAGTATTCAAAGTTATTCCCAAATCAGGGAAGCGCAGACGTATTATGCTTAATGTTAGTAGTCCTCATATATTGCCATCATCCTTTTTCTATTTTGTATGGTGTTTTGGTTATCAAAGAAAATGTAACAACATTGTGAAGTAACATTCTAGCATTTTATTAGAGAAGAGTGTTAAACTGGTGAGAATAGAATGGCTTTCATTTGAAGCTTCTGACTTTCACAATGTAATTATCTAGCATCAATCACTTTGTTAATTGGATGGTAACATTCAGTCATTAACTTTTCTTCAAAGAATATGACTTCATAGGTACTTCACAGCAATTAGAAGCAAGAATAATGTGAAGTTACAAAAGACAAACAGAGTTATTCCCTTTAAAATATTTATGTACTTTTATTTTATAAATGTTTTGCTTTCATGTTTGTCTGAGTACCAAGGGTTGGCAGTGCCTGAGGAGGCAAGAAGGGGCATTAGGTCCCCTGACACTGAAGTTACAGAGTTCTGTGAGCCATAATTTGGGGCTGTTCACTGAACTGGGGCCCTCTGCAAAAACAGTAAGTGCTACTACTGCTGAGTAATTTCTACTGTCCCCAATTTTACTTTTTACAACTGAAGGTCAGAAGAATATCAGGGTAATGATAGTATTATATCACATCCTCCCTATGTTATTATAATATACTTTTTATTTACTAACTGTTTTGTTGACATTGTAGCAAAATACAGATACCAAAACAAAGATGTTTCTCATAGAAGAAAGAAATAACATTAAACAAAGCAGAAATAGAACAGATATATTTATATGATTTGTGGATGGCAAACAAGGTGTGTTCTCTGGCATTTTAAGATTATCATGAACTGAATCCATTAAATATAGGATGGATTTTATTTTCTTCAGGAGTGAGAGTACAACACAGAGAGTTACATACAATAGATAGTCACTGATTTACATCCTCAGATAAATTTAGTCTTTTAAAAGCATGTAGAACAAAGTACACATTGTGTTTATAGTAATTTATCATCCTATAAGAAGATAATTGAAACTTCCTGAAATATGTTGAAACAGATAGGAAATACCTTGGTAGCATCATTTACAGACAATGTTTTTGATGACATTTTTTTAGGAGAAAGTTAAACCAAAATTATAGGTAAAAAATAATGGAATATTTTATATATAGATAATTGGCCCTATAAAACTTGTTAGAAATACTGTTTTAATATATTCATTGAGAATTTCATGTAATATATTTAATATTACTCCTGCCTTTCCACCAACATTTTCCAGATCCTTTCCTACCTCTATACCTATCCACTCTTATATTTATACTCTCTCTCTCTCTCTCTCTCTCTCTCTCTCTCTCTCTTTCTTCCTCCCTCTCTCTCACACACACACGCATTCAGTTTTGTTAAGCAACCACTTCTGGTCTGCTGTGATGTACCATCATTATAAATCTGTTCTCTACTACGTGCTGGGCAAGGTATTTATATTATCTGGAAAATAATTTATTTTGGAAAATTAAGTAAATTATGTATATCTGATATGTTCTGTGTGGGTAAGTAAATTAACATAATTTCTTACATATTTCAAATTATTACAAATGGTTAGCATTTGAATAACAGCATTTTACAATGAAGAGTTGCATTTGGTTGATGCTTTTTATTTCTCTTGTTAATTATAAAATCACATATTAGTTTCATTGTTAATAGATACCTGTGGGTATCTAGTCATCATTCAGGCACCTGAGTGTCAAACAGGCACCAGAGTCACCTGCAGGTTCCCAGACATCCAGCAGGCACCTAGTCATCCTGTAGGCACTGGACATCTTACAGACACCTGGACATCATGCAGTCACCAGGGCATCCAGCAGGCACCAGGAACTCCATTAGGCATCTGGGCTTCTCTCTGGTAGGCACCCAGACATCCCAAAGATACCAGGACCCCCACAGGCACAAGGACTTTCTTCATGCTCCAGTGGATCCTGCAGATAACCAGGCTACATGCAGGTACCCAGCCAACCTGAAGACATCCAGACATCATGTAGGTACCCCATCTTTACAAAAGCACTGGTGGGCATCTGGTCATCCTGCAGGGCACCCAGACATCCCACAGATGCCAAGATATCATTCAGGCACCTGTTCTTCCCATATGTACTTGGCCATCCCTCAGACATCCAGGCATCTTCATCCTTTGATCATGAAGGTATCTGGTCATTGAGCATGCACCTGGATATGCCAAAAGTTCCCTGGCATCCCACAGGCACTGGAAATCCTGCAGGTATCCAGGCTCCATGCCAGCCACCTCACTTCAGGTAGTTGCTCAGACATCACCCAGACACCTTGACAGCTTGCCAGAGTGAGCTCCTCACAAAGCTATTTCTAGAGTCAGGAAAATTCTGGTGGTCTGAACAATGCAGATGAAACTCTATCCTAGTCCACATGAGTGAGCATCTTGAGGCCATCAAAGCCCTTCACCAAAGGGGTAACCTTAACCCCACCTATGGAACATTCTTTGACAGGGACATGTTGTTGTTGCTCAGAATCAGGGTGCTCCCAAAGTTCGACAGCACATTGCAGGGTCAGGACCTCTAAGATTCTAGGCAACTGGGCCCCTCCCCCACTCTAATACAAACCATCCATCCTGCCACCTCAACTTTTGTGCTGCAGCCCTCTGGCATTGCTGCAGTTTGTGCCCTCACGAACCCCATCAGAGAGGGCACAAATAGCAGCAGCCATAGCCACAGGAGCAACAGCTTGGCTTTGGTAGGGCAGTCAGTAAAGTAGCCAAGTGGGTCTAATGGTAGCCAGAAGACTGGTCTCTTGTGTGGAGACCTTGCCTAGAAGATTACACATTATTTTACTTGGGGCTTCTTGACTACTGCTCTAGTTCAAAGTGATCTTCAGTTTGGCAGCTTTTCCAAGGGTAGAACCCACTCAGAATCCCATGCCTTCATCACCATTTCATCTGCTACCTCAACCTGGTGCCCACAGCTCACATCCCACAGGCAGTGTTGCAGTCCATGTTCTCCTTTCCTCAGTCACAGAGCGTGATATGAACAGCAGCCTCAGCCATCCGAGCAGTGGCAGGACTCCCGTATGTCAGGTGGCAAAGTGGCTAGGCAGGTCCAGAGGTGGCCCAAAATGCAGTCTCATTCTGAGTTCTTGCCCAGAAGACGAACCATTCAGCACCTGGGACATCTTGCTGCTCTCCCTGGCCCAAGGTGATTATGTGGTTTGGCAACTTGCTTTGGGCAGGACCTTCTCAGACTCCAGGATAATAGGCCCCACCCTAACCTCAGCTCTGACCATTCTGCCTCCTCAGATTTTGTGCATACAACCCACAGCCAGCAGACAGCACTGAAATCTATGCTTTTAGCTTGCATTTTTTTAAGAAACGAAATGATGCTAGTCATGTATTCTGTTGGAAATTTTCAATAGGAGAAAATATCGAAGATAATTATGTAAATGTATGTGAAAGATAATTTTAATGTACATAAAGATGTACTATAAACATAACAGATATAGAAGTCTTAATTTGCCACTGTTTTCTTTCATATTTATTAAGGAAATAACATTTAAATATTTGCATTTATGGTAAGGTTAGGACAAAATAAGACATAGGCTAAATATTTATATTGTATTACTTGACCTCAAAATTTTATAAACAAACGTAAGGACTATATTATGTAAAAATATAATTCCATCTGTCTAAAAGCTTGTTATCCAAGAATGTGTAATAATTGGAGTTTGTTTTAAAAGCTTCAAAGATTTTATGTTTATCATTACTTACAGTAAATGTGTTTCATAATTATTTCATGCAATTTGCTTCAAATTAGAGTTCAAGCCATTTTTAGATCATAAAAATAAATGGAACATGTCAATCCATAAAATCATTCTCTAACAAAGGCTAAAATTACCCATTTTTATCTTGGATGGAATTCTCCGACCTGGTCTGTCCTCTGCCACATGAGGAAGCAGTAAGCTCTAATTCTGAGGAGAATAAGACTGGAATCAACAATGGCAGCACCAGTACCCTCATTCACAAGTTACCCTACCTACCTTGGACAGGAAAGGGGCATTTTACCTTTCTCATACAATCCTGTAGTGGACATAATCTTTTTATAGATGTTATCTAATTTTTATGTTCTTTTTAAACATCTAAAAATATTTTAAAGAACTAAAGAGATATTTAAATACAAAGTTTTAAAATATAATGATAACTTTTATATTTTAGCATACAGGGAAAGGAAAACAGTTCACTCTACATTGTTAAAATGTTTCTTTTCCTAAAACCGGGTATGGAAACCAAGATAATTTATACATCACCTACATTGGCTCGCCATTTTGCCTGCTCTCTTGTTCAGTTGCTTCCCTTCTTGTGCTTGTCTTTCGCCAACACTGTCTTCAGTGACGGGTCAGCAGCAGGGGCCAAGTGAAAGTAAATTCAGCTTCTGCCCTCAAGTAGTGTACTGCTGTGGTAAACATATTCCTCAGTTAAAGGAGATATCCAACCTTTATGATGCTTGCTGTCAGTTGAGGGTAATATGTGGAAATAAACGTTTCAAAAAGTTGGTGCTTATTTTCTGTTAGAAGGGAAAGGAATGAGTGAACCCAGAAAGGTATGTGGTGGTTACGAAAAGGAGTGGCAACTATTAATATACAGTAGATTGAAAAATGATAGCATATATGCAAAACTAGCAAATAGTCTGAACAGGAATTTCCTTTTTTCTTTCATTTTTTATTCAATACAATGCATTTTGATCATATTCATGTCTTCCTTATGAATTCTTCCAGAATATCCTTTTCCCTACCCATCCAACATGGTGTCCTTCCTTTTTATTTAGGCCACCAAGAACAATTGGAGGAACTGCTCTCCTATGCTTGGATGTTTGGCATTCCCTGTAGGGTGGTCTATAATCCAGGAGTCGCATGCTTCAACAGAAACTGATTCATTCTGATCTAGCTTCTACTCAGCGCCAGGAGCGCTTTAGCTGGGGATGAGACTTCATATTCACCTCCTCTCTCAATAATGGAACTGAGGTTGCACAGGTCTTATATACTCTATCTCAACTGCTTTGAATCTATATGTGCTCATCTACATCAAGAAAACATGTTTTACTTGTTGTCATCAACTACCTCTGGTTGTTAGGATCTTTCTTCCTCCTATTCTGCAATGATCCCTAAACCATGAAAGGAGAGAGTATGATATAGGCATTCTGTTTATTGTTGAGCATTCTGCTGCCTTCTATTCTCTGCACTCTTGTCAGTTGTGAATTTTTGTGTTAATCCCGTTCGTTTCAAATAGAACTTTCTCTAATGACGGTTGACCATTGTTATAACAGTGGTTATAGCAATAAGTCATCAGCACTTTGTTTAGCATTATGTCCATTTATCAGGGTAAGAAGTAGTAGATTCTCTCTTAGGGCCTAGGAGTTGAAGATAAAGATTCCAAGAATTGGTTTTATCTTGTTGAGTGGGGATTAAATCCAATTAGAAAGTGGTAGATTTCTTCCATAAATTCATGTTTCCATTGCAGAAGTAGGCATCTTATGCCAGTCCAGTCACTGTTGTAACTCACAGGGTTCATGGATAGGTAAGACTGGTGATTCTTTTCTTCCTCTAGTAGACTTCAGGAAACCTTCCGTTACTATGAAATCTAGTCAGTAATGATGAAATACATACATATATATATATATATATATATATATATATATATATATATATATATATATATATGCTTCTACAGTACTAGGTTTCCATATGACTTTTAAAATGTCTTTAATCTCTTTTTGTATACCCTTATCTATTCTGTTCACTGTCCTTCTTTCCTTTAAACCCATTCTGTACCATTATCCCCTTTTAGTGTTTTATATAACCTGGTTGCTACTCTATCTTTTTGCTTGAAATATTCCAGCATGGTTGTTCATTTTTTCCTGACTCCTATGTTTATTTCAAATGGAACCTACATATGTGAGAATTTAAGACTAAGATCCACTAATGAGAGAAAACATATAATTGTATTCCTCCATCTGATTTACCCCACTAGAACTCTTGTTTCCAGAACCATCCATTTACCTGTCAGTTTCATTTTTCTTAAGAGAGCTGAATAATATTTCAGGATGTAAATGTACCACATTTTCATTATTCATTCATCAGTTGATGGACATCTAGGCTCTTGATAATTTCCTAGTTAACATTTATAAACAGCAATGAACATGGGTAAGGAAGTATCTCTGTAGTAGTCTATAGAGTCAGTCCTTCAAGCAAACACTCAGTGGTAAAGACTGTTCATGTCATAAACCTTTTTCTAGCTTTTTGAGGCAATTCCACACATACTCATTTCCATAATGCCTGAACCAATTTTCATTCCCACCAACAGCGAATAAGTGTTCCTATTTTCCACACCCATGCCAACCAATAGAGAGAAAGTTCATATGAGAACATTATTGTTTGTTTTTCTCTTTATTTTCCCCATTTTGTGCCAGAATGAATAAAAGCCAAGCATTAGTAAATGATATAGGTTGGGGAGAAGATGGGACATTTCTACTGGATATCCATATTCCTTTGTGGTACAGAGCTAGAACGTTTATAACAGTCACTATTATTCTTGAATCTAAGATCTTTAAATGTTGTGCAGATATGATCAATACAATCAATTCCAAAATAGTTTAAAAAAAGCACTGGTCCAATTATCACTATATCTCCTCTGAACTCTAAATATATTCTTCAATGCCTGTTTGCCAATATTGGATATATTAGTGTAATCTCTATTTCTGTGATAAATGTCATGACCAAAAGGAATTTGAAGAGGGATGTTTTTTACAAGTTACATTTCATCCTCAAGGCAAGCCATGGCATAAACTGAAGCGGAAACCCAGGAGCAGGATTTGAAACAAACAAAAAACAAAGAAGCAAACAAAACTAGGATTGATGAAGGAATCAATCCTGCTTACTGGATTGATATTTATGCTTTATTAGCCTGGATTCTTATGCAACCCAGGGCCAAATGTCCTGGAGTAGAACCATGAATAGAGGGCTGGGCTACCCCATATCAATCAGTAGTCCAGAAATGCCTCATAGGCTTACCTACAGGCAAATCTGATGGAAGCATCTTCACGGTTGATATTCCCTCTTCCAAGATGACTTGAGTTTATGTGTATTTGCCAAAAATTGACCAGAACACTGTGTGAAATTCCTTATTGTATTTGTGCCTTGTAATGTAATCAACCTTTTTCAGGAAAACAGTACCAAAGGGACAGATCAAGAAAAGGAATTGTCCTTTCATGAAAGCAAGAAACTTGACCCATGTTTTGACTTAGGCATCTAAAATATAAGGAAACTCAAAGAACTATTTTGCCAGATGGCCTGCTGGAGGACTCCTACTATAAATACAGTCAGTGCCAGCTACCCGTGTGCAGGTTGTCTGGCTCTCTATGGCTTGTTTCTTCACTTCAGAGTAACTTCCTGCTTTCTCAATGACAGGTCACTATGAGCATTTGTGCATTGAGACTGAACTCCAGCCTTGATGGTGGCATATAGCTTTTCCAGTTGATTCTTTCTTGGATATTTTTCTTTCAACCCCAGTATGGTAGTTTTGCAAATACAAAAAAATTAAAGAATATTCAAAAATAAATATAAAAAATAAAACAGACATCCACATTTTAAATGAGTTTGAGATACAAAATCATCAAGATCTTTTTAATTTATTTGCAGCTGTATATATAATAAAAGACGTTGAGTTTCTCACAGTCCATAGTGACAGTGCCAAGAGGATATCTGAATGGTTAAACTCACAGAATTAAAACAGGAAAACCATACAAAATTATTTGTCTATTCTGTTTTCAGCTGCAAATTATCTTCAATTCAGAGGAATACCTTGGATTAAGTCTATAAAAATTCCAAAACTTAAATGATATAGACTATTAAAAACAAAAAGAAAGCCAGGCAGTGGTGGGGCACACCTTTAATCCCAGCCTTGGGAGGCAGAGGTAGGCAGATCTCTGTGAGTTCAAGGCCAGCCTGGTCTATAGAATGAGTTCCAGGACATCCAGAGTTACAACACAGAAACTCTGTCTCAAAAAACCAGAAAAAAAGTGAAAATTTTAACTGATAACAAAGCATATTCATATTAGTTTATATCTTTTCCCCCTGTGTTCCTACCATAGTCCCTACATAGCTATTTCCTAAAAATTGCTTTTAATTGACTACATTAAACATAATGTATTTTTGCTTTGCTTTGTTTTTTGTTTGTTTGTGTTTTTGTTATAGACAGGGTTTCTTTGTTATAACTCTGGCTGTCCTGGAACTCACAGAGCTCCACAGGCTTCTGCCTCCAGAGTGCTGGGATTAAAGGCATGTGCCACCATTGCCTTGCTAACCTTATGAGTTCTTCAATTACTGAGTATTCTTCCTTAGATACTCTCTTTTACCTGAGTTGGTGAAACCTTTCATTTCTCCAGAGGTTTAGTCTTTAAATAAAATAATCCACAACATAAAGACTAGTTTTGTATCTTAGGTGACAAAAGCTAGAAACATACACCTATAAATACCACACTTTATTTGCAGAGTGTATAATATTGTGAGAATTAATCCATTATATGACATCTATATAATGACATCAGTTGTCCTCAGCTATTTAATTTCTTGCTTGATGATTCCAAATTTCTTTATCAAAAGTGTGAAATGACATAGGAACATCATTCTTATTTTTGTAGATAGATATATTACTTTATATTATAAGATAGACAGATACTACATTCTTGTAATATCTAACATATCTATTGCTGGTTCATATTGAAAACAAATTATTATATTTTAATCTTGTTGTGGTATGCTCTGCATGATGGAACCCTACCATTTATTACCACATTTAAGTCTATAGTTCAGAGGCATTCATCACATTCATACCTTTGTATGTTAATCTCCAACTTTTTTGTCATTTCCCAATCAAACTGTAACCATAAAGCAACTCCCACATTTTTCATTTTTCTCTTTTCACATTATCTTGTAACTTCCATTTATCTGTAAACAAAAGCTTATGGCCATTATTCCATGAGGGGAAATATTTGTGGCAGTTACATGCAACACTATGTATTGAAAATTACATACTTCTGAAAGCCTTTCAACTCATCTTTCTTCTATAGCAGAATTTCAATAACTGGCCCATATAAACTTGTATGTTAATGTTTCAGTATTCAGAAATATTTTGAATTTCATTAGAATAGTTCATCTACATTATTAAAATAATCCTTGATCAAGCACAATGTGACAACCACTATGTGATAAATAACTGGGCATTGAATGAATTAGTGGATTAAAATATTTTCTCCTTGGACTGAGAAAACAAAATATCATGATGCATTCTGAATAAACAATTTCAAAGAATTATATCACATCTATAGTGTAATAAAAAACCTAAAAACTAAGATTTCACTGTACACTTATGAATGAATGCTCCTTCTGAGATATACTGAATTATTCTTTTGAAATTTATGATGAACTATCAGAACAAATATCTTCATTTTGCTAATATTTTATAAGTTCAAGCAGTTCACATATATATTTCAGTTTTGCACCTATCAATATAATTGTTTATAAGGCCCAAGATTGACAGAAATTGAATTAGCAAACTGTATTTTTGCATCCAAAAGTTTATTTGTTCACTTTAGAATAGAGATATTCACAGAAAATTTAAGAACAAAGTTCAAAAACTAGTTTCAAGATAACATATTGAAAAAGAAAAGTAGTCAGCTTAGAAAGAGAGTGTACAAGCACACAGACACATTCAGAGACCTTTGGATGCAAATCTCAATTGAAACATAGTGGAGGTTAACCAGTGGCCTGTTGATCCCAGTCCAGATGTTATTTTACTGGTTCATTGGTTATAAGACTACAGCATACTCTCTTGCCCCTTCTGAACATAAGATGAAGTCACTTTTTGAAGGACAGGGCCCTAAACCAAAGGAGGGAATTGAACAAGCCTCTCATGGTTTATAGAAGAATAAAACAAACAAACAAAATATAGTTTTCTGAGATCACCAAAACTAAACCAGGAGCTGAGTTGTCTGCCACTTTACTGTGACCACATTGGATGCTCTTTCAAATGTCAGTTATCTACGAAGAAGGCAAGTGTGGGTGGGAGAGAAAAAGGGAACATTTGACCATCTGCTCTGTGATCAAATAGGCCTAAAATTCAAATAGATAGTATTTGCTATTTTAGAATTTGACAGTCAATAAATGTTTCCACTCTTCCATGATGCCAAGAGTGAATATTAGCTACTCAGCAAAGAAGTTTCACATCTACTGTTGGTCAGTATGGCTTAATAAATATGAAAATCCTTCTTTCTTTCTCCCCACTAAAATAGAATGTTTTTTGTAATAAAAATTTACTATTTAGCTTAATGAAATCATGATAGAGATGAGAAATCAATGAAAGAAAAACATGTAATATAAAAAGAAAGCAAATTTGAATGTCTACCTTCAATTCTCTGAGAGGCCACTGTAAATGGCCCATGATGGTCAGTTTTGAGCATAGTTTAGGTGGAGATGGTTGTTTTCTTACTCACAAAATTTAGTTTCAAAGTCTTTAAACCTAATCTTCAGGGGTCTCTTTATGTAAAGCATATTTTAAATATTTCTAAAGTTAAAAAATAAAGAAAAGATTACCTTTCCTGGTGTGCTTTTGTAAGAATATAAAACCATAAAACATGTAGTAGAAGTCAACCATGAAAAACAGTTGTTTAATAACTTAACATAATAACATCATTGGATAGTTATACTGTTTTTAAATTTCAGGTCACAATAATGCTTCCCTTTTAGAAATTCAAATCATTTAAGCATCACATTTGGGTCAAAGTGCATCAGAGTGAGATCTATGTGACTTGTTTTTGACATTAATTGAAGACATACTTTTTCCTATGATGATCAGTGTGCATTTGTATTTAGGGGCCATAAAGGGGTCTGTGAGGTTTTGGAAATTTGAGTTCCTGCTCCTCCAAGAGACTGTCTGAAACATCTTCTTGAGAATGGGATGCTGGTGGTCTGAAAGCCTTTCATCATTTCCATTTTACATGGAGTTTACTCCTCAGTCAGTTGATTCCTGGAGTGTGAGTGATTTAATCCTGATTACTTTAAAATAAAAAACAAGTGATGTTGATAAGCTTAACTTTACAGCAACTTACTTATTCTTCACTAATACCTTTGGAAATGTATATTACATTATTTTTGGTAGACTGCAGAATTAAAAACTCATAACTTTACAAGAATTTATTATGAGTCTATTATGTGTATGATAGCGTAACATTTATTACATACAAACCAGCGTTCCGAATAAAATATTTGAATTGCCATGTGGATGATTTGTGGATCAATATAAACACATTTTGTTGAATCATGAATAGTAGTTAGGTCTGATTGTTTCTAAATATTGAAATATAGGTGACCTGAACAGAAAGGAAAATTTCCAGTTACACTTAAATTTTTGAGAAATATTTGTGCCATGTTCTGATTTGTAACTAAAATGGTCATGAAAACAAGTCATAACTCAGGAAATCATCCCATAAAGGGGGAAATAAGCTGATGTATTAAGATTTTTGAGATCCCAGTTAAATGGACAAATTGTATATTTAAAAATGCCCAAGGCTTTTTTAACTATTAAAAATATATTTTTTATTCAACAACTATTTCATTTTTTTTAAATTGGGTTTATTTATCTATTTTTAATTTATTTTTCTTCTTTCATATAATATATATCAACACCCCTCCTACCTTCCGTCCATTCCTCCCAGATCCCCACGTCTTCCCTCTCCTCCTACTATGTATCTGTGCTTTTATATAACCATTAGTTTTCTGCACTCTTTGCGTTCCATTTATGGTCCTAAGATTTCCAGCTAAAGGCACCAAATTGAAGTCTATTTAATCAAAAGAATATCATTATTTTCATCCATCAAGTGTTAATTCATGGGCTTGTTTTGGCATAAATAATACTGGTGTTTCTGAAAATAGTTATTCAAAAATCCCTTCCAGCAATTAAGTTAAATGTCAGAGATCCACTTCTAATGTGGAACACCAGATACTTGTCATGATTTTTTTACTTCTGTCAATTCCTAGAAATCCACCTGTGCTATTAGACTTTAAGTAAGTACTTCAGGGGAGACCTCTGAGACCCAAACCCCTTTTTTCATTAGAAAGAAGTATCTGTTAAAATACAAAGTAGATCATGTTTCACTGCCTTGGTAATCATTCCTAGTCATTTGTGAGAATGGAATTAAAAGCATGAAATATTTTTTTCTTCAACTGCAAGTATCCAAATATTGTGTCACAGACAAAATCCAGCTTTAGATAAAATCAAATAATTTGGGATTTCTATTCAAGTAAAAGAGGCTTTTCAAACACCGGTATTTAAATATTTAGGTAAAAACTGCTATGATAAACAATAAAGCCAATGACAGTAACTAATGCCTGAGTCTGCTTCTCAGTGCATGTTAAGTGCACTAAATGCTATCAGACACAGAATTGCTAGCCCCTTCCTATCCATCCTGAAAAACATAGACTTACTATTGCTTAGTTGTGTCTTAATTGCTTTTATGAAAGAATTTTCAAAGGCTCTTATGCCATCGTATCTGTCAATGTTACTAAATCTCTGACAAAATGTTCAATGTCTTTAAATGTTTGTTAAAAGCTAAATGCTTATTTAATTAAATTATTTATGAGCATCTAGCGTTTCCTGAAAAATCGATCAGAAAAAAAGAACATCAAAAAGTTCTAAATTAAATATGTATTTAAATTAAATCTAGAAAAAAAAACATTTACTATATAAAAAATTGAACTAAATATAAAACTGGCTGCTACAATTGTATGTAGTTTAATTATTGTGTAGATTGTTCCACAGTGTTTCTGAGTTGAGAAACGTTTCCTTTTTTAGGAGTAACTTTGAATAATGTTGTAAATCTACAACACTCCAAATGCTAACTCAAGGCTCAAAGTCTAGTTGCTCTAGTTTCCTAAATGCCTTTCACTAGGCTTGGTTCTTATTTCTTGACAGTCGTATCTATATAAATTGTAGTTTGATATCTTTTAAATCTTTGCACTAAATATATCATTCTATCTTGACCTTCTTTGCTTAAAATGCTATGACTTAATACATGGCAGAGATATTTTAAGTACTTATGAGTGTTTTTAACCATATATTAAGGCAGATATGGATGTTTATATTGACAAAAAATGTAAAGAGCATGATAATTCTGTGATTTCTCCCTTCTATTTCCATTTTTAAACACAAAAGTGGCATATTGCAACTCCCCAGCATCTCTTCTGGGAATCCAAACTATTCTGAAAATGAATACTGCCGATTGGATTCTATGTAAATTTCCAACATTTGCTATTCTATTTTAATAGCTGAGTACATTGGAGGACCATACCGCAGCACAGTGTAGGTAAGGGATTCATTTGGCAAAGGGAGACTCTGAAGATTATCCTCTTTATGTAACGAATGCGCAAAGGGAATTGCAGTACGTAACTAGCAAGATAAAACCACTTAGTGATATGAGCTTCTGAATTATATTTGATAATGGTGTTTTAATTTCAATTCCAAATAAATCCCACATCATGATCTCACTCTTTAATCCAAAGTAGGGCTATTATAAGGAATCTGGCTCAGATGAAACATTCAGGGTTGCCAGGATACCATCGTAGGTGGCTGACCAGGGCAGCTGACAGTACTTTGTTAAGCTCCTGGCCTGCTACACTGAAAATCCTGCTCATCCAGAAGACTCACTAAATCCAGTAGTGGTGAGATAATACCTCTTCCTTCCCAGCACTGTGCTGTGATTATTAACTGTTTCCTTCTAAGAATCAGGCACTGTCTGTTGTTGAATCACCTCCTTCTGAAAAATCTACCTGATTTAAATAGTGGCTTTTCCATTTTTGTTTCAAGAAATAATGAAGGCTCTATCTAATAGTCACTTTGTCTTATTCAAACTACATTGCAACATGAGGAACTAGCTCTGGTGTAGAAGTTTGTCTTCTTTATTGACATGGTTTCTACAATACTCTAGGATAGAGATATTATACTAAATTATCATTTCTTAGCTTGCCTATATTCTTTGTACATTCATAAATAGCAAAATAGGTCTTATCCATTGTTTTTGAAATGTATGTGTTAGAATATATTTAATTACACCAACAATAATATTCATTAGAAATATATAGAAATAACTATATAATATGGATAGATGTATGCCTTACTTATTGGTTGCTGTGATAAAACAGTAGGACTAAAGTCATCTAGAGGAAAAAAGAAAGCATTTGGGTTTATGGTTCCAAAGGGAAACTCCATAATGTTGTGAAGGCAAGACAGAAAGCAGCAATCATACTAACAGGAACAGGGAACTGAGAAGTCATATCTTCAACCACAATCGTGAAGCAAAGAAAGCAGACTCAGGCAATTAACTATAACTTCCCACTCACAGTGACACACTCCCCGCAGCAATGCTTCACCATCTCCCCAAATATTGTTACCAACTGGGGACTAAGTGTTCAAATGCTGAGCTATGGGGGCTATTTCTGATTCAAACAACTGTATATAGATGCAATTAACATAAGATATTTACATATATGTGTACATGTTTGTAGTATAATGCATATACATACATTTCTGCATATATTTTATATTACTCAGTGTATTTGAAATTTTACTTTCTAGTATAATTTTGAATGTGGTTACTAACTGCTTAGTTTGAGCACACATGTAAACCTGCGATATGAAGCAAGATAAAATTTCTAATTTCCTCAATTATACATTCCAATAGAGGCGCTCTACACTAAGTGCATGGTATTTTTATTGCTGCTATAACAATTTAACACAAATATATTCTCTTTAATATATCTGCCTGCTTTAATTGTTTTCAAAATAATAAATATGAGATTAAGCTAGAGTCTTTTAGAAAATGAACAATGAAATCAAAAGCCATTCCTCATATCACCACAGCCTTTTATTCTTACTGATTACTATTTACGCTTAGGATCATCTTATCTGTAATTTAAACATATTTTCATTATCTCTGTCATGCAGTGATGGAGGTATCAAGGATTAGAACATGTGTTAACAAAGGCCATTTTAAACTCTCTATAGTAAACAAGCAAATTCTTATAAATCATAGTACATGTTAATTGGTTTTTCAGATATTAAATAGATACCAGATAAATAAATAGATAGTGACTAGGAAAGGCAATATAATAAAGAATCTGAGGAGAAATGCCAAAAATACAAAGTAAGGAAGTAGCTGTCTCAGGCCTAAATTTCATCAGAAGACTTAGAGGTTCTTAGCAAGGAACATCAAGAATGAGTTGGAAGAACAGATTAATAAAGTCCATAATATATGTCTCCCAGTCTAAGCTGACAGAGAAAGTACTGCTGTGTATGTGGACATAGGAACAATCATATGAACTTTTCATGCCAGTGACTTGCTATATGGTTCATCTGGGATAAGAGTTTCAATGAGAAATTATGTGGGAGTAGATCTATAGGGCATTATGTTTAATATATTGAGGTGAGAAGACCCAGACATAACATTTCCTAGGCAAAGGCTCCTGAACTGGGTAAGAGTTTAATGAGTAAGTTGAATGTAAGCATACATGTAGTAATTCATTGCAGTCTGTGATTGACTGTGCATGAAATGTGATTAGTTTGTACAATCCTGTTGCCTTGAATCCATGGTAATGAAGGACTGTGACCAGTAATTGTGAGCCAAACAAACCCTTTCTTATTTAAGGTGCATTTAAGGGGATTTTATCAAAACGACAGGAACTGAAACTGTGAATTATGGGTAATATTTTATTTTATGAGACCTTCGATTATTTGTCCTTGTGACGGAGAACAGTGAATAAGTATGGTGAATTAACTCTTATTTACTTGTGTAGAGCAAACAGTTTCCAAAAGTGATACAGCCTACTTTTATTGTTGTTAAGTCAGCCCTCAGTCCGATGGACAGAAATGGAGGAAAATGAAAATTGTACAAATCAAGATAATTTTCTATCAGAAATACAAGAAATGTAAGTAAATATTCACAACACAGAATTCAGAACTGACTCAAATTTATAACTTGGAAAACTTTAACAGTCCATGTTGCATGAAAGTGTTTCAACTAATTCTCCAGACACTGCAAATCTGTGCAGCAGGTGAGAACCAAAAGCTGAGAGAAAGTCATTGGCTGATGTTTCCCTTTAAGAATGTATGAAAGTTACAGATACAGTCCTCACTATGTTCCATATATTAGCGATAAGATCTGGACTTTTTACTAAATATATTCAAATCAATAATTTTTCTTTTGATACCAACACAATTTGGTAATTTTGTAATTTTTTGTAATAGTAGAATAAGAGCAAGAAGCCAAATGCCTGATCTATAACACTGTGACCATTAAATCTATATGCAAACATTTAAAATGAGACTGGCATTTATTGATTGCATTTTCTTCCTGCTCTTTAGTTCTTCTTCATCTTATGTCTTAAAAATGAGGATATGCTATTGTTATTATTATTATTATTATTATTATTATTATTATTATTATTATTATTATTATCGAGACAGGGTTTCTCTGTTGTAACTTGTGCTGTCCTGGAACTCACTCTGTAAAACAAGCTGGCCTCGAACTCAAAGAGAACTGCCTGTATCTGCCTTCCGAATGTTGGGATTAAAGATGTGTGCCACCACAGCCCATTGAGGATATGTTTTTATTTCTAAAAGTAGGTATGGTATCTGTTTTGTAGTTTAAATTTTTTTAAAAAGATCCTTTGAAAAAATAAAAAGACCACCCCCCAAAAAATGAGAATATGCATTCTTTTTCTCACATCTTGTATAATATGAAGAATTGTATGGAAATATTTGTTTAAGATTTACATTTGTATTGAGGGCAGTCTTGTTCTCTGACATGAGTTATTTATAAAAACTAAATCACAGTGATGCTAAAGTCCAACATATATTAAAAATTCATAGGAGTTTACTCACAATTCTGTAACAAATTCGTGAATTGAAACAGGTTGAGCAATTTAAGGATTTGAAACAATAAAAGGAATAAAAGAAATTATCAACATGCAAAAATAAATGACATATTAATTTTGGTTTAATAATCAGGAACAAACAGTGGTATAGACAGAAATATCTGTATAAAACATTAATCTGATTAATAAGAAAAAATACCCATTTAAAAATAAATATTATACCCAGTCACCATTTGAGGTAAAAAGCTTAACAACCTGTTGGCTACAGCCTGAGTTTGCCATTTAAGTATGGAGCTGCATATTGCAGCTCCAATTCCCAGCCACTATTTGAAGTTTAGGAGTTCACCTAGACTCCAAATCCCAGGCTAGGTCTTCCAACAAGGTCAGATAGTCAATACAGCATGTACCCTCCAAGTCTCCATCAAGAGCTTGTTCCCCTCTACAAATCTTCATTACTTATGTAATATGCAAGGTCAATGAAGCAGGCTACTTCAGTTGGTCCCTCACTGTTCATATCTCTTGTGTATTTTTTCATTGTTTCTCTATATCTTTTAGTGTTTCCTTGACCTATTTCAAAGAACACAGGCTGAATGCACTATGTTAAGAAATTTTATATGACTCAACATCTGGAGAGATGAAACAATTGTATGTTAATTAAGAGCATATCACTATCCTTCTTTTCAAGCTAGTATTACACAAACTCTCACATCCTTGCCCTCCACAGACTTCTTTGCTTCTATTATTTCTCTCTCCTTTTATGAAAGTTCTCCCTTCTTTATTCTCAATCTAAAACCCTAATACTAGTTAGAAGTCAGAGAACTATGAGGCAGAGGAAAGAAAAAGATTGTAAGAGCCTGAAAGGATGGATGATACCAAGGAAACAGTGACTTCTAGGCACAAAAATACTGACACATATAAACTTCGAGACTGTGGCAGCATGCCTAGGGTCTGCTCAGTTTCAAACCACATAGGGTCTCGGCACTGAGATAGGGGAGCAGACATGAGCTCCCATTACTAACTGTGAAACTATCTCTGATTCATGTCTGCTCACAATAATAAAATTAGTGTCTCCAAGGAAGTCTCATTAGGTATACAAACCACACTTAAGGAAAATGGTAGATGAGCTACATAAAATGAACTCAAAGGTACTTTTGAAAATGTTTTTGTCTCATATTGCTTTTTTGGTGCAATATTATTATTATTATTATTATTATTATTATTATTATTATTATTATTATTATTTTACCTTCTGGGTAATTTGCTTGTATATTATGGTGTCCAATTTTGTGTTCTTATATGTTCTTATGCATTTGTTTATGCATGTGTATGTATTTCATGTGCTCTTTCTTTCTTTGTTCTTTCTTTTTTTGTTGATTAGTTTGTTTTGTTTTATTCTTGTTTCTTTATTTTATTGTTTGCCTGTTTGTATTGTTAAGAGACAGAGAAAGAAGACATGGATTTAGAAGGATGGGGAGGTTGGGAGGATCTGGGAAGAGACAATGAAGGGGAAACTGATCAGAAAAAAATAGATTTAATAAAGAATGCTCTGTATCAACTGATACTCTATTTTTCACAGTGAATTTACTGCTTGACAACAACTATAGCTATAGACAGGATTAGACACACAGTGAAGGTATGGGAGGTACAAACTTGCACCCTGACCAATAATCAAAAAGTAGAAAAGCTCATCTCAACTATACTACAATGTGGAATCCCTTCGATACTTCAAGATAACTAATTAAATAATAATGACAAAAACATCTAAGGTCTTAACGAAATAATTGCAGATTGGGAAGGTCTGAACAGAAATCATGAAAGAGAACACATATACACACACAGACAATTTGTCTCCTCCCAAAGTTATCAGTCCTATGGAAATATACTCTAACAAAAAGGGCCTGATGAAATTCCAGGTATGTAATTCAAAAGCATTGTTATAAATACATTTAAAGAATTAAAAGATGACAAAAATGTATTCTATACAATGCAACTAACAGCTGGATGAAATGAAAAGTCAATTCAAGATGTGAAAATTGAATCCATTAAAGAGAATACTGATGACAATACAACATAATGATGGAAATAAAAAATGTCATTGGTCAAATAAAAAGTTCACTAAAAGCCTCATCAGTAGAGTGGCTCATTGTAAAAGATAGGATTTCAGGGCTTGCAGACAACACAGAGAAATGTGATCACTAATTCAAAGTTGATGATCAATTTTTAAAAGAATATGAAGCTGGGCGGTGGTGGTACATGCCTTCAATCTGAACATTCCGGAGGCAGAGTCAGGCAGATGCTATGAGTTCAAGGCCAGCCTGATCTACAGAGTGAGTTGCAGGACAGACAGAGAGACAGAGTTACAACAGAGAAACCCTATCTCCAAAACCCAAAACCCCCTAAAAAATATGAATGGAATATGTAAGGTTTTATGGACATTGATGAATATAATAAAAAGACAAAGTTTATGAGCTAGAAAATAGAAAGACCTCCTATAACCATAGACTGGTCTGATTAATAATGTAAAAATGGCCATCTGATCAAAAGTAATCTATAAATTCAATGCAATTCCAATTCAAAACCAATTCAATTCTTTAAAGAAACAGAAAAGTATCATTAAATTCATATGGAAGAAAGAAAACCTTGGAGTGACAAAGCAATTCTGAATAAGAAAAATATTGCTGGATGTATCACCATAATGGATTTCAATAAAACTAAATTTACTGATCCATGGTGAGGAATATTTAATCTTTTAATACAGCAACATGGCTGGTCTGGGAAAGGACAACATTCAAAGTCTGTGTGATCTGGCTGGAGTGCAGCACACACCTGTAAGTAACTCAACTCAGAAGATAATGGTGGCTCATGCCTTTAATCCCAGGTTTCAGGATGTAATAGGATGCAGTCAGTTCAGAAGTAGGTCACAGTTCTCAGTTCACAGCTCTCGTTCATGGTTCTCAGTTCAGAGTTCACAGTCAGTTCAGAGTTAAGAAATAAGAAGTAGAGACTGAAAGAATGGAAGAGCATGCTAGTCAACTAGAAGTGGAAAGTGAGAGGCAGACTGAAGTACAGAGTGAGTACACACCTTTAATTCCAAGTCTGCAAGTAAATCAGAGTGAAAACTTGGCAGAGTGAGATCTGAGATTAATTAGAGTGAAGAGACGGCAAAGTGACCAATAAGAGAAAGAGTTAGCAGAGTGAGTCAGAGTGAGGACACACACAACTCTCATGATATAAAATCAGGTGCTCTGCTCAGTGTCATGTAGTGAATCAGTCAGACAAGATACAGAGGCTGTTCAGCAGAATGAGAGTGAGTTTGAGAGAAAGAGTCCACTAACATTGAGAATCAGTATGAAACTGAGCAGAGCAGTTCAATCAGCGAAGTTGTGGGAGCCAGTTAGAGTCAGAAGAGTTCAGTCAGAAACGGTCAGCCAGCTCAGAAGGTCAGTTTGAACCAGTCAGCTTGGAGAAGAGTTTGAGCCAGAACAGCAAGTAAATTGAAACAGTCAGCAAGAAGAATCAGTTGAATTCAGTACAGCTTTGAGTTCAAAAGACAGCTAGTCAGAGTGATCTCACTCAACATTAACTGTTGGAGGATGAAACTTTCTAGGACTAGATTTGCAGATTAGATTGTAAAGAGGCTAAAACCTTCAAAGGCTTGTATCTTCAATATTAAATTATTTGAGGCCGAAGCCTTCTAGGTCTAGGCTAAAGACTAGATTGAAGAGTGGCCAAAACACTCCAGGACTAGGACTGGGATTAAATTAGCAAAGAATAAACTGTCCTCTGCCATGAACCCATGAGAATAATTATTAAGCTAATGTACACACACACACACACACACACACACACACACACACACACAGGTGAGGATATGGGAAAATGGATCCTTTATTCAATATTGATAGGAATGCAAACTACTACAACCATTACTGAAATAAGAGTAGAGTTTCCTCAAAAATCTAGACCTGGAAATAATAAGCAACATTTATCTCTCTTGGACATATACCTAAAACGCTATATATCCTAAAACAGAAATATTTGCATTTGCATGTTTATAGAGGCTCCATTTACAGTAAGGAAGTAGATGGAGCATAGATGCCCATTGATGCACATATGAATAAAGAAATGTGCCTCATAACACAAGGTAATTTTATTCATGGTAAAGAAGAATGAAATTTGCAAGGAAATGTGTGGATCTAGAAAATATTATACTGAGTGAGGTAAACCAGGCTAGAAAGACAGTAATTTCACATCAATGATTGCTGATTAAAAATGAAAATATTTTATCTATTTTTATGATGTCTAATTTTTAAAAATGATAGTCTGTATACAAATTCTTGCTAGTTTGTTTTCTATATCTGGATTATCTATGCATTGAATAATTCTTTAAAATTGCTTCTCAAATGTGCAATCAGGTGCATTTGCAAACTAAAGGACGACTTGTGGAAGTGGTTCTCTCCTTCCACAATTCAATGTGGAACAAACTCAGGTTGTCAGGCTTGGCAGCAAGTGCCTGTAGCAATCATTTAACCAGTCTGCTTTGTATTTCTTGAAGACACAAGTTTCTGCTTTATTTGATTTATGTTTTAGAATTAATTACTTTGCTATTGAACACAAACATTGGAATTGAAGTTTTACATATATGCCTGTAGTGTTTGCAATGATGGTAGTGGTAATAGCTCTTATTGCTTTAATTTTAAAAATGCAAGTCACTGACCAATGGCCTTTTCATACATAGGTGAGAAGCAGCTTTACTGTGAGTTGATCTGCATGTACTTTTAATATATATTGTACAAAATATGGTTTTACCTCTTATGTTCAAGTTAGGGTTTAAGGGAACCCAATGATGCTGAGTACCTAAATAGCTAATATACTAGGTTAGATAATAATTAAGACCTAAATAATTTCAGGGTAAAAAAAGACTGCCATGTCAATGTTTATCAGTAAAAGCAGTGAATTTTATATAGAGCACAACAGTCTAAGGCTCAAAATAGAAAACCAGAGGGCTTGGTCAGAGGAATAGCTTCATAGAAACTCTAAAGTAGTGTGGGTAATTGAGATGCTATTCCTAGAATTTCTGAATGTATCATCTGATTTTCTTCAAATTAATTTGCATAAGTTTAACTGACGTTGATTTTTATGAATCATCTTCATGTTTAAGATTTTGAGAGTAATAGCAGCAATTTATCTGATCAAGAATTCTGCTTTTGAAGTGATAAGGGAACATTGCCTTCCTACCTATAAAAGCTACAGGTAGTAGAGTGCAGGTGTAAATCAATGATCATTGTGAAGTGACAGCAAATTTAATTTGTACTACAAAATATGAGGTTTTTATAAGATTACTTTTTGTTTCTATTATAAAATTTGGAAGATAAATAAATCAATATTCATAAATATAAATTAAGTATGTATGTAATTAAATATATATAAGTGTACACACACACACACAAACATGTTCAATGTTCAATGCAAGTTCAATTCATTATGTGTCAAAAGGGATGGAGGACTCGTGAAGAACAAATCAGTCTAATTCAACTGAGCAAAGCTCACATGAACTCACAAATTCTGGAGCAGCAAGCACAAGACCTGCATGAATATGCCTGTTCTTTTCTGATGAGAGAGAAAAAGGGAGTAGTTCAAGGTAGGAGGGCAGGTGGGGAATAACTGGGAGAAGTAGAGGAAGGAGAAACTGTAATCAGAATATATTGAATGAGAAAAGAATATATTTTCAATAAAAGAGTAAAATACATTCATACATATATACATAAATACATAAATAAAAATAAAATATATTCTATATTTAAAAAGATCTGAAACAAAATGCTGCAAAAATAGACTTCTATTTATTGACTCATTAAGATTTTTCCTTTTTTCTTTTCTTTACCAACTAATCATAAAATAAAAGTCGGAAGGCAATCTCAGTAAATTTACTTATCCAGACTCTGTCTGGTCATACAGTGCATCTTTGGGTATAGAGAAGCCATGCCTTGAACAGGCTTACAGAAGCTAAATGTTTTTACTAGGGAAGCTTTTCTATAGCAAACACTATTGGATGATGGCTGACATCTGCTTTACTTTGGGGTTCTACACGTTACTTTTCACTTTACTACTTACACATGAAAATTACATGTTGAAATAAATTTAGTTGCTAAGATTAGCATGAGCTGATTGATAACCATTTTTATTTTCCATTTTATGAGTCTTAAGCAATAGCTGTATTTCAGCTTCAGCTATAGTGATTTTGATTTTTATTATTATTTTTTAATATTAGAAAATAATCATAGCAACTGTAGTATAGATAGCTACAGTTTCTCAGTTTGTGAACTGATTTAGTGTTCTAGATTTGTTCCTAATGAATGATGGCATTTGTTGTTATCCACCCTAAGGAATTTGCAGTTTATAGATCTTAAGCATATGTCTTGAAAAGAAAGTCTATTCAATGATTGAAATCAAAGTAAAACTAAACTTCAGCGAGGCATTGCTGCTCCTCCCACTTTCTTTGTAAAAGCCACATTGCCTTTTTTATACACATGAAAACTATGATTCTTCTTGCCTTGCTTCTATAATTGGGGTCTACAACCCCTGGGTGGTTCAATGTAGTAAGAAAATTGAATTTTCACAGAGCATATGCAGATGTAAGTGGAAACTCCAAAGCTCAGCTCTCAGAGTAGACACTATAGTAATTGTGGAGCATAGCAGCTCAAACTTATCAAAGCAACACTTGCCATGTGACTGAATGTGCTAATTTAAATTTTACTCCTATTATTTTGGTCTTCTTTCATTTTGATACATTTTTATTGTTATATAAAAGCTATTTGCAACTTCGCTCTCTATAAGACACTTATTTGAAACATTCATTTGACCCATAGACCTAAAACAGCTTATTTAGTAGTATAATAACATTTATTATATCTCAAGCATATAACTGTGTTTCACTCACTAGTACCACTAAATCAATATCAGCAGAATTTAGTATCACTATTAATAAGTACTTAATAATTTGTGTCATTTATAAATGAATAAATAATAACATTCTTTTAGTAAATTTGCATCAAAGAATTTCCCAAGGAGTAATAAATATTATAAAAAATTAAAATAAAATTTAAAGATAAAATAAATTACTTTACTGATTTATTTCATTAAGCAATGGTACATTTAGGTTATTATTTTTAATAATGTAATACTTCATTAATTCTTTGAGACTATCATATATTATATTTGATCAATTTCATCTCCTCCTGACCTCCCAAACTGTCTCTGTCTCTGTCTCTCTCTCTCTCTCAATATATATATATATCTGAAGAGGCTATCACACAGCAGATGTCTCCATCCTCTGGTTGTTAGAGCTTTTCTCTTTCTTCTTTGCCAGGGTCCAGCCTCAGTATCAGGATGAGGGTCAGGGAAAGACCCTAGGAAGGTGAGAATGGATTGGTGGTGAGAAAGAAAGAGGTAAAAGCATGCTTCATTAAAGAGACAGTTGGTTAATGATTCAGTCAGAGAGTTTGCTAGGCTCACTCACTTTTGACCAAGATCACCCGTCTTTTATTTTGTACAGAACTTTTTTTTTTAAAGTCATTCAGTTATTGCATTACATAAAGGTTTTTTTTTCTGCAACAACATCACATTAGTTATGCAAGCTATCAATTGTTTTAGTTTTCATTTTCATAAGCAGTTTATGTAGCTGGGGGTCAACCTCAGGCTAGCGTCATGGGTTACAAAATCAAACAGGCACCTTTATTTTTACTGAAGTGTGAGTGAACTATTAACGTTTTACTTTACAGTCTCAGGGGCGATTATCTATGTGTCCTTGTCTCTCTAGACACACTAACTTCCAAATCCAGGATCTTTGGCCCTTGTCTTTACTGGAGAATCAGTGTCTTTTGTGCCAGGAATAATTTTGTCATACAACTTTTTCATTCTCTGTGTATGTCAGGTCAGAGATATTAGACATGAAGGAACTCTCATGTTTACTTAGGGAATCTTGGACTTGAGTGTCAGTAAGATTGCTATTTACTTTTAGTGCTAGAATCACAGTGTCCTTGTTTTTTTTACAATGTGTCTCTTTCCCAGTTAGTAAGAGCTGAATTAAGGATTATTTTTAATTTTACCAATAAGCAAAACAGACAGCATGACCAAAAAGACTACCAGCAATGGTGCAGCAGAAAGAAGTGGAGAGGTAACTATCTCCTTGGCATGCCAGAAACTGGAAGACTTGACAAGCGGTTACCTGTACTGACATGGTGGTGTAGCCATCAACACTTCTTCAATGTTCCTTGGGCCTTAGTTGTATGGATTCTTCTGCTTCAAATATATAAATTAGGCTTGGACACCTAGTTGCTTTCTGCATTTTGAACAGTTTTAGCTTTCTCTAATGATCTCCATTCGCCACGCCCCCCCCCCAAAAAAAGTTCTTTAATGAGCAGCAAGAGCTACAATTACCTGTTGATATAAAGGTAAGTATTTAGAATGGAGAAAGAAATCATCCTGGTTTAGAAAGGTTGTCTTGTAGATTCCAAAGCTTCACCAGTCATGGATAATTGAATACGTTTACAGTGCCAGGCATAGATAGCCTCACATTCAGTGGGCCTTAAGTCCAGTTATCTGACTGATGGTTACCCTCAGGATATAAAAGGCACAACTTCACCTGTCAGTATAGCTTACTATATTGATCACTCATTTGGTTTGTAGGGTGTAGGGCTGGATGCGTACTATTGGTTGTTTTTTCCACTTGGCAACTTGCATAACACCTTCGAATACTATGAGAATCAGACGTCAATTAAAAGTGTTCCAGGTCAGATTCAATTAAGTTCCTCCAGATCCTATGCCTAAAGTATATTCTGTCTTCTGTAAAAGATCTGACATTCTTTTTCTAGAAAGTACAAAGGACAAAGTCAAAAGCCTGCATTGTTTTGGGGGGTTCTTGGACTCTCCTTACCAGTAACTAAAAAGGAATTTTCCCATGCCTAGAATGAATTTTGTTCTGTTATCTCATGACATTGAAGGGGACGTTTCATCCCAAGTGTATCTTCACGGAAACAAAATAAAAATATCAATCATTTTTTGTCCTTTATAACCAAGAATAAGTTAAATTCATGATTAAGAATAGTTTTAACTCTGATCTCATGTAACTAGGAAAATTGTGAAGGAGTTCTTAATTTCTGTCATTAAAATATAAAAGAAAATCACTTTTAAAGCAAGACTACTACTTAAACATATGGATTAGAATTACCATTATGATATCATAGAATTATCTCATGTAAATATCAGTTCATTATCACACAAAATTAAACCATCAAATTAAGTAATAAGATGCTATAAATACTACAAGATATTTTAGGGTCAAAGAAATTCTTTAAAGTAGAAAGGCAATACATTTTAGAATAATATTATTAATATGTTTACTATTTAGTCAAATAATATGTTAGAAGTTTCAAATATAAGAGAAACAATGTTATTAACATAGTTTATCTGTAATTTCTTTTTTAACAAGTGTAGACTTTGAAGTTACTTAAGTCTGTATGTGTAAATCCATAAGATAAGTATTCATTTGTTTGTTTCTAAGGTTCTGTAACTAACACTATTCTAATTTGAATATTAATGATTTACTACACTTAAATTACTATACTATAGAAATTAACAATAGGATGGACTATTAAAGAATACTGAAAATAAAATCTAACACAGGCTGTTGCTTTTAGTCTTTTTTGTCCACTAAAACTAGGTAATACAACCCCATTGTCAAAGGCAGCTTTGTTTTAGGACACAGAAATTGGGCTGCTGTAGAGGCACAAGCACCCTCTGATAGTTAGCATTCATGCTGTTTGAAAGGCATTAGGCAGAAAAAAGAAGGAGGAGGAGGAGGAGAAAGAGGAAGAGAAGAAGGGGAGAGGGGGAGGGGAGGGGAGGAGGAGGAGGAGAAGGAGAAGTAAAAAAGAAGGAGAAGGAGAAAAGGAGAAAGAGAACAAGTAGGAACATCTCTGGCCTTATCAAGCGAGGAATCTACTACAATACCAATCCTCAAAAACAGATGTGACAATTGCCACAATGGTGGCATGCCTATCTTCGGGTTATCCAGTCACTTTCTGATTGGATTTGAGTCCCAAACTCTGGGAGAGGATTTATGCCTGGTGTTGCAAATCGGAACAAAAGAACATGACCAGTGTGTATCCCCACTGTGGGGAAACCTATAGTGTCATTTCACTACATGAATGTAGTGTCAACTTTCTTTTAAATGTATCTTTATACCATAGGATCAGTTACAGTTCTCTCATCCTTAGTCTGAGGAGCTTCTGCCTGTGGTTGCTGAAAGCCAATACAGACTTTCTTAACTACTCAAAACGAGAATAAATGACTTTTCAGTGCCCATCCCTAAAGGAAACATCTATTTAATTCTTCTCTAAAGCTTAGAGAACATTGAAGAAAAGGGACAGAGAGAGACACAGGAGAGACAGACACACAGGCATCGAGAGAGAGAAAGAGAGACAGAGAGACAGAGAGAGAGACAGAGAGAGAAAGAGACAGAGAGTAAGTTGGGTGGTTAGGCAGGGTCTGCAGGAGTGGGAGTAGGGGAAAACATGATCCAAAGCATTGTATTAAAAAAATTAAATGAAAAGTAAAAAAATAAAATAAGGGGGCAGGATGAGAAGTACTGTGGATTTCTGTCTTCTGGCTGTGATGTGGATCTTGTAATTGTGAAGCACACCAGCTATGGTCACCTTGCAAGCTTAAGACTCCCACAAGAATAGGCCTTTCATAACTATACTTTGGGTAAGAAGGGACTAATGAAGGTTCATTCTTCTGTGAGAAGTCATTGGCAAAAAATGATTTCCGGAAGGGGAAAGTGAATTTCTTTGGTGCCGTTGGCACTGATAAGTTGTGCTATATCAATAAGTAATGTCCAGGCTTATGTAAAGAATCCTGATTAGACGTGGTGGATAAGAAGACTGTGTTAAGTGGGAATGGCAGTGGGATAACAGAAGGCAACGGGGCAAAATGATGAAAATATATTATATGCAAGCGTTATACTGTTAAAGAACAAACAAAACATTGCTATATGTTTATATATTTCTTCTAGTTCTCATAAAGTTAACATATAATTAGCCGTTCAAATTAGTTTTAACAAAATAAAACATTTATGAGTCTTTTGAATGCCATTTAAATAAATCTTAAAAATTTTCAAATTTATACATGTTTTGATACTGTAATTGTACCTTTATATATTAGGACTTGAAGTTGATAATGTTTTTCAAAAAATTGATTTATAGTGTTAATCAATGTGGGACTGACTTTTAAGTATAGGCCCAGATATAAACTGATTTATTAATTGCAATCTATTGTCCTATATATTACACAGTCCACCTAAAGTAAACATTTAAGTTACTATTTTTATCATTTAGGAACATATGTGAACTCTAATCACTAAAATGCAAACAGGCATTGATAAGAATTATATTTCCTGAGCTTAGATATTGACATTAAATGCCAATACTGATTCTGAAATAAATGGCAAGTGAATTCTTAAATGCTCAAATAGTCAGAAAATATGGCCCACAGAAAGCCAAGCAGAGTACATGAGGAGGGAAAGAATACAGCCGTGGACACTAGTGACCAAGAGTACTTAAAAGACTCAAAAGCAGGTGGGAATTTTCACAGAAAATCAAGAGTAGGAATGCCATGTATGAAATAAATAAGGCGCTGTAAATAGCAAAAAGACACCAGAATATATACATCTAAGATATCACAGTTTTGTCTGCACTGACATAGAGATTATAGATCACTTTGGGAGAATAGTTTCAAAGAAGTCATGGACCATACATTTAAGTGCAGACAGCCAACTTCTGACCCACCACAGAATGCTGGCATCTAGAAAACAAGAACTTAATTTATTTTCACTAAATTCTTATACAAAGTTATGTTTGGTGGGACACTGAAGTGAACTGCTCACAAACAGAAGAAATGGAGTAACAACTAGCAAACCGGTATTTGTTGCTATATCTGAGTTTAAAATGGTTGACAAAGGAAAATCATGCATATTTCATGTAAGTCGTAATGCTTGCAGTACAGTTGCACAATGACTTTTCTTGAAAGACAACAATTTTCTTTATAAGATAAAAAGAGTTCTATTTTTGCCATTTGTCCTAACTTCTATTTTTAAAATTCAATTTATTCATTTCTACTTTCCTAGAGTTGTATGTATGAGATTTGTCCCAGTGCAGTTTGAAGTTTTTACAAGGGACACCAGAGAACACAAGCCCAAGCCTCCTTTGCATGCTTCTTTGTGTAGTCAGTTTCATGCAGGATTTCTCATATGCTGTATGCAGAGTTGAAAAGGGAAGTCCCAGTGGCTTGTAACTTTCCAGTCACCAGGACTTCTGCTACTGTTTTCATCTCTATCTTTTCTTGATGTCTTGGGGCTTAGTCATGAAATGTAGAGATATGTCTATTTCTGTAATGCAAATTTCCCTGGTGCTCTTTTTTGGAAGTTATTTGATCTTGCTTTTCAGATAGTCTTCTGCAACAGTTTACACCTATACTCTGTATATGTCTTTCTGCTGTGGGAATTTTTTTTTTTATTTTGAATTTCGGGTTAGTGGTAAGTTACACAGCACTCAGAATTCTGTACTTGATCATTCTCATGGGTTTTCTAAATTTGATACAAGGCAATTATTTTGTTTAACAGCTTCTCCTTTATTTTGAGGACAGATGGTCTTTCTATCTGAAAGAGGGCTTAATGATCTTGTGTTAATCTCATTTAATTATTCTATGATTGGCATTAATCATATCTTTCATAAGCACAAACAAAAAACCTGTTTTTAAGTTTTTCAAGAAGAAAGTATATTGGTTTTCTCCAATGCTTTGTTTGTTCTAGCTTCTATCCCTTCACAAACAAGTTTATATTTTTATTATATGTATATGTGTGTGTGTGTGTGTGTGTGTGTGTGTGTGTGTGTGTGTATTCACAAAATTGGGAGTCTATTAAATCTTTTCACTGTTATTTACCTTTTATGGAACTGTTTAATATCCTTCTATTTCCTTCTTTTAAAAATGTGTGTGTGTGTGTGTGTGTGTGTGTGTGTGTGTGATATGTGTACACAGGTACAATGGAAGTCAAAGGAACGTGTGAAATTATAGGCAGTTGTAAGCTGCCTAATGCAGGAACTGGGAGTCAATCTTTGTTTCTCTGGAAGAGCAGGAAGCACTCAACTACCAAGTCACCTCTCCAGGTCCTAAATATATATTCTCGATTAATATAGATATTTGACTATTCTAATTTATACACTCAAATTATTACTTATTTTTCCAGCTATATTTGTCACTGACTGTTTCTCAAGAATACTCTAAATTCATTTTCACTAGTTTTGAGATTATCTTATGAATAAATAAATGAATACCAAGTCATAAAAAATTGTATATTTAATTCTGGAAATAATAATATTTTATGACATGTGTCAAAATTCTTTTAAATGATATTTCAGCTAGATATGCATCTACTTTGGGGGGATAAAAGGTGAATGTTTAAAGTTCTTGATTCTATTTAACATTATTTCTTCCCCTCCATTAAATATTCTAGTTATATTTTATATTTGGGATTTGTTATGAAAAGCTATAGGGTTTTGCATATTATATTACAATTCACATTTGAAATCCTAAAAATAGAAGCTTCAAAGCCAAGACATGTATTTGAATTCTAACAGAACAGCTATTCTCCAGGAGTTCCTAAGTTTCTTTAGCATCAGAAAATCAAAATTATCCAGTGTGAGGAATTCTTTGATACGTGCATTTTACATAGTATAGTGCTATGGTGAAGTGTGTGACCTTTTTTCTTCTTTTCTCTCACAGAGTAGCTAAATATTGGTTTCATATTCACAGATAAAAGTATAACATCTAAACTCTAGTATTAAATTACTGGATTGAGGATAGAAAGATGACTCGGCAGTAAACAGTACTGTTCCTCTTACACAAAACCAGAGTTCAGTTCCTAGTACCCATATCAGGCAACTCCTAACTTTCTGTATCTCAAGTTTCAGGAAATACAATGACTTATTTTGACCTCTGTGGTATACATAACCATAAACCACACACACACACACACACACACACACACACACACACACACACATTCACGTGCGTGCGCGCTTGCACACACATACACATGCACAATATCAAAGGAATCAAAGGATACACACAAGTATCAAACGCTGATATCTCAGTGAGATTTTGAGTCATATTAAATAAATATAAGTCTTCAGATTCTTCTATGTTTGATATATGAATAAAAATTTGAACTTTAACCCTATATATAAAATCTCATTTTGAAAAATAATGATTCTGAAATTTAAATAATATGAAGGTCATGTAAAGCCTTATGGTTCAATAGTACCATTCCATTTGTATACAATGGATAATTAATTATCTGCCTTGTATATGAATACAAAGATTATTGGAAATTCAGGTGCCAATAAGACTCTGAAATGCACCAAAATTCTTTCAGCTTTTAAGAGAGATAATTCAAGGAATTAGTTACCATGCCATGTCAGAAATGCTGTGGCAGATCTTAAAGTTGGCAATTAATTGGAAATAAAATGGGAGGGAAGGGGGCCTATGACTATCATGCATAAATTGTAAAAGTGAAGTAATACTAGGAATGAGGGTATAGAAACAGGATGAGCCTGGCAAAGAACATTCTAGAGCAGTGTAAGTATATGGAGATGTGAGAGAACCTTTTCCTTCTCGTGCCGTGGACTGTAATTATAATGAAAAGATTCCATTTCAGTGATATTAGAGAAGAAATAGAGGCATCCTTATGTAAGACAGTCAAGGGTTTTCTACATCTTCCATACTTAACGAAGCTTGCTTTCTTTATGCAAGTTTTCAAAATGGCATTGGAGCTCATAAGATCTTTATTTGGTATAAAATATTTATTGCAAGTTAGATATTTGATCATGATATTATTTGCTCTCAGGATAATAATAATGCTGATGGAATATCTGAGTATTTTAGTTATTTTTATTAGCATAGAAAGAGCATGATCCTTCCTTCCTTCCTTTCGTTCTTTCTCCCTCCCCCCCTCCCCTCCCCCCTTCCCTCCCCTCCCCTCCCCTCCTCTTTCTTTCTTTCTTTCTTTCTTTCTTTCTTTCTTTCTTTCTTTCTTTCTTTCTTTCTTTCTTTCTTTCTTCCTTCCTTCCTTCCTTCCTTCCTTCCTTCCTTCTTCCTTCTTTCTTTCTTTCTTTCTTTCTTTCTTTCTTTCTTTCTTTCTTTCTTTCTTTCTTTCTTTCTTTCTTTCTTTCTTTCTTTCTTTATTGGCTTTTTTGAGGTAGGGTTTCTCTGTTGTAACTCTGGCTGTCCTGGAACTCACTCTGTATTATCAAGCTTGCCTTTAACTCCAAACAATCTGCCAACCTTTGCCTCCCAAGTGCTAGGATTAAAGGAATGTACCACCACTGCCCTGTAGGAATAAATCTCTAAATTATAATCAATGGTTCATACCTAAAGTTTATCAAACTATTTTCAACAACAGCATAGCTGTAAACTAAAGTTTACTTCTTTAGAATACCAAGTAGTTACTAATTCATATTAAATTCCAGGTGACTTGTGACAATCAAAATATTAAATATGGGATTTTCAAAGGGGTAGAGATAATCATGACATAACAACTTAACATTACTATGTGAAAGGATGAAATTTGAGGAAGTTCTATAACATAAGTGTAAGAAGCACATGCATACACAAAATGGGTAATATTTAAACTTCTTAGAAATGTAGCACAAGGTGGACATTGATTAAAAAAATGTAGACAATTGCTCCTTGCAAGCAGCAATTAAAAAGAACTTTCCTTTGAAAACAATTTCTAGCTAGTTCTCAGATCTGAGTCAAAAATACCTTTGTCTCCAAGTTACTAGAGAAGCCAGATATTAAAGGATCATTTTTAGCTCTTCGGGCCTCAGTGTGATGAGTGGGAGGTAAACCGACAGGGCCAGTGATAACCTATACTCTTCAGAGGCATTTAGAAGGATGTTCTTTGTTATAGTTTTGTGACTTCAAATGCATCAGTTGTAATTATGGAGTAGATGCTTCCATTCTAAACCATGGCTATCTTTATATGACAGGGAAAAGCTAAACTTCAAATTAAATTATACCTGCTTAAAGAGGAAGGATAGAACCATGTTATTTTTTATAGTCTATGTCTATAATTTAGCATGTCAGTCCAATATGCCTGGGAATGGATTTCTTATTTTCAGTTACCTTGTGGGTGTAATAGCATGGTTAAATCTTACATGAAATTTACAACTGAAATGTCTACAGTGCTTTTACATAAAAGACAGCAGTTCGTATCATTAGGATTCTTAATGGAGAAATGTAAAAAGATATTTGAGGACCAACAAAGGCTGGAGAAAGTTTTGTTACTTTAAAGAAGAAATAGTTTCACCAGGGGCCAGTGGACAATTTTGGTATTTTTTGATAGCACAATACAGTAATAAGAAAATAATCTTCAAAACCGGTAGTACAGCCTGATCTAACTGCTCCCATTTATATCATCAAATATTTTAACAATTTTTAAATGATTAATTTCTCCAAAAATTTTAAAGTATATTCTAATATATATATATATATATTATAGCAAAATGATTCAATATTTATATGTTCCAAATTTTTAGGTTAATGTTAACAAGGTCCTGTAATACACGCTCTGAATATAAGAAACGCTGAAATCAACAAGAGAAAAACCCATTTCTACAGTGGTCTTGGACTAGTGGTAATAAAGTGAAAGCACATGTAATCTTGATATGCATGTTTTGGACTGTGACTTTCCAGGGCTTACTCACCAGATACCAATCCCTTCAGAAATAGTTTTTCCTCCAGTTGTTTCTGGTACTTTCTCAGGTACAATTCTCCAAATATATTTCTTTCTGCCAACACTTATTGTGGTTTACTGATCTTGTGGCACGGCTACATCTCCTGATCAGTGTTTTCCTGTGAGTCTATTTGCACCCTGGAGACTGATCTTGGTAACTGAACTGTTGTTATCATTGCCATAGCAACATTAGGAAAAGTGGCTGCTGACAATACCTATATTGTCTCTGTATCAGTACAGTCCTACATTCTATTTCTATCCTACACCATTCTATTTCTGATACACTTTAGCTCTATGTGTCAAAGAGATTGTATTTGTAAACTCTAGAAACAGACGTGATACCATTCCTCTCATCTGCGATTGATGGGTGTCATTCTCACAGATCATTCTCCACTTTAATTTATCGAGGCAGAATCTATTGCTGAAAATTAACTTCGCCGATTCTACATAGCCTAGCTACTCATTTTATTCCACAAACCCCCTCTCTCTGCTGTATGGTTGCTAATACATGTGGAAACATCTGCCCAGATTTTACTTGGGTTCTGGAAATCAAAGCGAGAGTGCTCATGCCTGTGCAATTACTGCTTTATTCAGTTATCTATCTCACAGACCCCAGATAACAGAATTTGTAACCAAAGTAAAGGCTAATACATTGAAATGTGTTTGTGTATAACTATATGTATGCACGTTTCTATTTTTGGATATATGTATGTGCATTTGTGTATTTAGTCGGGGCAGTAATAGATCAAGTTAGAAGGCAGAAGATGTAAATTAATTAGGTAGCATTGAATAATAATGATAATAGAGTTATTTGAGAAATTATGTAGAAGAAAATTTAGTTTATCTTAAATGTGTTTAAACCTTTCGTTATTTTTCTCTTTTAGTATTTTAAAATCTTAAGGTGTTCTAAAAGTAAATTTTAGAGCACTTGGGAAATCAATTATAAGTGATTTAGTAGGCTTGACGATCTTCTTGCAACTCCATAAACAATATTTTAATGGAATCACAATTACATAATGACCTGTAAATGAATTCCTATTTGTATAAAAATTACAAAAAGAAATACGTAGTGTGAATTACTCATTTCTCATGGAGTGGTAGACAGGTATGTAATCCCATTCCTACCTTAAATTTAATCACTGCACAAGTGATTGTATTTTATACAGAAGAGAAAAAGAGAAGAAAACAGTAAACAGAATATGAGGTAAAAATCAAATTTGATAAAGATGTTTATGACTGTCACTTAATAACCAAATAAAACATTGCAAGAAATTAAGCTTAGTCCAAGAATGGCGAAAAAAGTTTGTGATATATGAGTCATCATATTTAAATTTTGTTCACTTACTTTTTAAAATTCTTATCAGAAAACCATGCAAAATAAGAAAATTTAAAATGCTGAAAACATTTGTAAGTCTATAAAATTTAAAAATTGTATGAATAACTAATCATGAGAAAATTCTAGCTGGATAAAAGTTTAACAAAACTCTCCATTGGTGAATTAAGGTCAGCAATAGAGAATCCAGTACAGGTAGGATCTGTTGATAATGATTTTTAAATACCAAATTAGGTTTAAGTGATGAAAGTAATTACTGGTATTTTTTTGGAACATATTAGGAAAATTAAAAGTAAATTGAACACCCAAATTCTACAAAATGAATTAAACAAATAAAGATGGTATTTCCTTCAGAATTCCAATCTTATTTTTTTTTCAAAAAATTGGCTCATTCTCTATTACATTCATACTGGTTGAAGAGATATTATCATCTACAAATTGCTTAGGGAAATATATTTTATTGAAAATATAAAAGATCACCTAAGAAGCATATACACAGCCAAAGCTAACAGAGTCTGAGATTAACCAGGTAACTTTGTTTCTCATGGGATATTTGTAAAGAATATTAATCATACCTGGTGTTGACAGTATTTGTAGAACTTCAAACACATTTTACTGTAAAATAAATCTTGCATATATTTTTACTTTTAGAAAAGCATAACACAATATAGACTGTATGCTGAAGTAAAAAATGCTCATATTAACAGAAATAATTTTGTTTTACTGAAGTTGCCTAAACTGAAAGAATGTGCTCCTAGTTACTGCATGCTGTCTGCTAAGTTAACCTTTTACTTGATGTTTATTTGGAGTTTTACTTGGTTTATATTTGTCAGACAACATATTTTTATTCATCAATTATTTAGTGTGAGAAGACTAGAGAGATGTCTCAGTGGTTAAGATTTAGCTGTTCTTCCAGAGGTCCTGAGTTCAATTCCTAGCAGCCTCATAGTAGTTCACAATCATCTGTAATAGGATATGATCCCCCATTCTGGTGTACATGAAGACAGAGGCTTCATATACATAAAATAAATAAATAAATCTTGAGAATATAATTTTGTGTGAATTAAGTTAGAACAATGGATGATATATATAGCACCAAATATACTTCTGAAGACAATTATGTATCACTGAGAATTGTTACTCTAGGTTTTGAATGACTTTTCTTTCATGTAAATACAATGAAGAATTATTTCAAAACTCAGAAAATAGAAAATAATTTTGAAACAGTGTTCAAAAGTTTAAAGAGAGGTTCACAATAGGTTCACAGGCTGCTCTTCCAGAGGACTCAAGTTCTATTTCCACCACCCACATAATAGCAAACAGCTGTCTGTGATTCCAGCTGAAGCAGATCCAACGCTCTTGCTGGTCTCTGGTTCAATCACAAAGCAGGTGTTCAGTGTAGAAATAGGTACAAGGATATAGCATTCAAAGATTGGCAATTTGTGTGTGCAGGGAATTTTTGGTGAGCTGAATCTCCAGGGAGAATTTGGGATTTGTCTTTTACTTATTGATCTGTGACACTGGCAATGGATCTTTTCATGAATAAACAGTGGTTAAATGCCTTTTTCTAGAATTCAGGTGATATGGTATTGACGCATCCGTATGTTCATGTATTTATAATTTAACTTTGTAAGTTTATAGGTATTAGTTTATTCGTGTAAATCAGTTATCAGTCTGTGCCTCCTGATTTGTATTCAACAGATGCTGGCTGTTTACTTTGAAAAAAAATGATGCGGTCATTCTGCCTAATCATTTATACTCAAAATGGAGCCAACTTCTGCTATGTAAAATGGTTATCACTAGGGCAAGGCACAAACCAAAGGCTACTATTGTGTATGCAATATGAGGTAACTTAGAATAGGACACAGTCTGAGTTGCTAAATGCCATGTTAGGAAAGTTGATTTATCAGGAAAAACTGAAGAGAAATATACTCTGTCTACTTGCTCCTATTACTCTATGCCTAAATCTTGAATTCACCTACATTTTTTCCTACTTCTTTTTAAATATTTTTTTTCTGTGTGTAGCAGTTAAATTATATGCATCCCTACCTCGTTCAAGGTTTTAGGTGTTCCCTTTATTTGACCAGATGTTTACAATTAGTCTGGGCATTTTGCCTTTGTCCTTTACATTGATCGCTTTCTTTCTCTGACCTGAATGAATGATTGCCCACTAAGACATTGCTGACCAGCTTTGGTTAGTTTTCCTGCCATATAAATATATGCAAACCTGTCCTGAGATTCCATACTAGACGATCAACTCTATTGTCTCCATGAAGAATGTTAGATGGGTTTGTGGCTCAGACTGAATTGTATCCATTCCAAATTGATGTGTTTAAGGAGTATATTAAGGTTGACTGAGTTCAAAACTATGGTGCTATAATTGAACTGCATCAATATCTAGATGAATGAGTCAAAAGGAAAGGTCAGCAAAAGCATAGAAAAGAAGCCCATTTTTAAGGCAACCCCAGTGAAACAGCGATCTTGTCATTCTGACCTCTGCAACATTAGGAAATAAATTCCCATTGTATAAGCCACTCTATCTGTACTACTTATATGGATGCCTTCAAATAGAAATATAGTTAGGATGAAAAATAATTGAGGACAAGTGGATTTGGCGAAGAAGTATAACATTCATGCTTGATTTACTCTATATGAAGTTCAGTGCTATTTTGTTGTAGTGTTGTCAAAATTCTTTTATTGTTAAATTTTAATTTATTTTACATTGGAGAAATTTGTTTACAGTTATGTTTATATAACTTTAAAATAATTGTTTCTGCATTGTTGGGGGAAGGGATGCCTATGCCTTGGAAGTTTGTATTACCTGCAGGTGCTGGCTTTGTGTGAAAAATGTTCTCTCATGGTCTGCACCTGCTCACTGCTCTCTGGCAGAGCCATCGTGATTCACTGAGCTCTCCATGTGAGGAGCAAAGTTGCTATGGAGGAATTCTTGTAGTCCTTCTCCCACAGTTGCCACTAAGGAAAGAACACTTTCCTTAGGCCTTGAGTTTCCCCATGATAAAGGTGACACAGCTTGGCTGCTAAAGGATTGTGGGATGAGACTAAGCTACAAGCATTCTTCATTATGCAAATAGGCCTTTGGATGAGAGGGCTGAGTTTTTGCAATACCTGAGGAGCTTCTATATCAATAAAAACCCTGATATAAGACGATCAGGGTTCTATGTCCAATATGACACTTGCCATGGCAGATAGTTCCTTCTTTTGAAGTCTGGTAGGGTTTGCATCTATGAAAGTGTCTCCTTGTCTTCTTTGCTGAGCTACCCAGTAGCTATCTGCTATAATTTTATCCTTCAGGTTCTTCAGCACTAAATAATGAAAGTACAATCATCTTGTAGCTCTAATGGTATTACTGTGCTTGCTGTGCTTTTAATAACTATACATACATACTTAGGTCACTGTTGTTTAAATTTGGGGGGATATGTTTGAAAGAGACTCCTTCACGTTTCTGTTAATTTTGTAGGAATATGTACTGGTTATATAATCCAAACACTTTGCAACGGCCAATATTACCTCCTTGTTTATTTTCAGCAGTCAACCTAAGATTAGATAGCAATGTCTTCAAGACATTTGACTTTTTGTACTGAAATTTCAACTACATTACTACTGATGTTGCTGAACTCTGTAATACAGTGTCAGTAAGACGCCTCAGACCAAATAAAGAATTACCTGCTTCTCCATTTACTATTTTTGCAGCTTTGGAAAATTTAATTAACTTTTCCGTGTCTATAACTTCTCATATTGAATAAACGTATTATTGTTAGGCTGATTTAAAGTCCTGTAATGAGAACCAAATAAGGTAAGATGCACTAAATACACAGCATCGTCTCCAATATAGCCTTCAGAACGTAGTAGCAGCTATTCAGCTGGATCTATATTTCACATTGCCCTACTATTGTGCTCTTTTCACTTTCTTTCTCTATATATTATGCATCAGACTTGTCTCATATGAGGAGAAAATGCACACAAGGTAATAAAAGTTGTTCTGTCTCATCTAAAGTGTACCCTAAAATATTAATCAAATATAAGGTAAATTTTAGCAGTTAAAAATGTGAATAATTGAATGTTATTAAATCACAATTCCTAGTGATAAAGGTGCATTAACTTTCCTTTTCATATACATGTGAATCAGATACACCAGGAGACATATTGGAGAAAGGTTACTTACAGTTTCACATTACTTATTGCTATTAAATTATTATCTCGGGTTATATTTAAAAGTTCACTAAAATTCTAAGAGTGTTTGTGTTTGCACGTGGGGTGTGTGTTTGTGTTTCAGCCAGAAATTGCTGTTCTTCTTGTGTTTTGAGACAGGCTCTTTCCTCGGTCTGGTATTGGCAAATTATGCTGTATTGGCTCTCAGGGATCTACCTATTTCACTATTCCTACACTGGATGTATAATTCTGTACCACCAGCCAGCTTTTTACTTGTGTTCTAGGAACTCAACTTGGATCTTCATGCCTCTGTGGCAAAGACTGTACACAGGGTCTTTAAAAAAGCACTAGACTTCTGATGTAAATCCAAATATATTTAAAATATGACCTTTCTCCTCCACAACTGTTTGAAGGAATGTGTGAAGCCTCTGTTGTAACTAGTCAATCTATCCTTTCTCACCTGAGTGTTTTTTACAAGCCACCATCTAATAATCTTGGTTGTAATCCCCACTATCAAAGGAATCTTAAAGGTAGTTGTGACCAATGATTTAATTTCTATTCACAAGTCCTTATATATTCCTCCAGTCCCACTGTATTCCAAAACATGTATATAGAAAAGATGAAGAGAGGTAAACTGTGAGGTAGCAAAAACAGTAAAAATGAAACAGTGTCAATATAAAGAGTGAGGACAACTGTGTGTCAGGAAAGAGCCCATCAACTGTGTATCCAATACCAAATAATCAGCCCTGAAAACATGAATACAAATAACATTATATGGACTGAACAGGCTACATTTAGGGATATATATGTATATACATATACCAATATGCATGAAGTCAAAATTAATTAAAATGAAGGTCATGACTTTGAAAGTGAGGTAGGTGTGTTAAAGGCAGGACAGGAAAGAGAAATACTGTAATCATAATCGCATAATTAAAAAAGTTAAAAATGCAATATTGTGTTATATTTCCCTCAGATAAAGACTACACCTAACAGAGGTTTAGCCTTCATTTTTACTTGAAGAAAAAGGAGCTCATAATTTGAAGGAAAGAAAAAGAGATTATTGAGATTATTAACTAAATGGAAAGCCTTAGACATGGTAATTAAACCTTGGGGATCAAGATTCAGACTGAAATCTCAACATATGGGTAATATATCTGCAGCTTATTATGCTCCGCCCCACTCTACATTCTTTATTGGGAAGCCAGTATCACTAAGGACTGTTGATTCTAGAAAGAATAAATTGAAAAGGAAGTGCAAATTTTATTTCTATAAAACAAGCATTCATATTGTGATAAAAATAAGTAGCAATATCTTTGTAAAGAAAAAAAAAACTGAACTGAGGTGTAACTCCTGTTTCACCAAGACAGATGGACATGAACCAAAATTCCAGCTGCTCTCTCTTTTAGTTTCATAATTTTAAAAAGAACTCTCTTCCACATTGGAAACTCAACTTTCTCAGACAAAAATGGGTATCCTATTCTACCTATTTCAAAATAGTCACTTAAAAATTTGCATACAAGATTTCAGCACTCAGACTATGTGATTTACAAATGGTTTTCTAAATATTAGGTACCCTAAGAACCATAATAAATTAATATTTAGAAAACCACCGAAATATGTATATTTTTTATTCATAACTTTGTACCTATATCACTCCTACTACCCCTCCACCTGAAATTCCTTCCATGTTCCCTCCCAAATAAATTCATGACTTCTTGAAACATTTCTGAATCACATACACACATACTAAACCTACTGAATCCATTTAGGATTGCTCACATGTACACATGTCCAGGGAGGGTTACTTGCCATTGGACATTCTATGCAGAAGATTTTCCCTGGAGTAAATGAATTTCCCATCTCTCAATAGCCATTGAACACCTGTAGCTTTTCATCTAGATGCAGGACATTTTGTGTGTGTTTGCATGAGATGTATATGTGTGGAGTATGTAAATGTTTGTGTGCATGTGGGTGTGTATGCATGCGTGAACATGTGGAGAATATAGGTATCAGGTCTCTACATCATCCTTTGAGACAATATCTCTCAGTGAAATGGCCTTCATCAACTAGGTATGCTGGATGGCCAAGGAGCTCCAGGTGTCTGCCTTTCATTGTCTCACCAACACTTGGGTTATAGAAAGGTACTACTTATGCCTAAAGTTTTTCATGGGTTCTGGAGAAACGAACTCAGAACACGTCTCTATCTATGGCAAGATACCACTTGAGTAAGTTATACTGATGGTGCATAACTATGACTCTTACTATATTTTGCACCTCACTGGAGGCAAACTTCACTTTATTAGCTTCTCATGTTTATATTCTACTATCCTTAATTAAATTTGGAAGATGTTAAAGGAAAACAGATAGTCTAACTGCAGATCTTCATGTTTCCTTCAGATTCTTCAAAACAAGACCTCATTTACCCTCTGCCCATATTCCCAGGGGACTAGGCAAACTGTGGTGGAAAACTCTATTTTCCTACCTTATGCATGTGGGCACCTTCAGCCTACTCCTAGAGCCCACATTTATTCCTAAGTGTCAGCTCCTAACTCCTAGAAATACATTTTAAATGGAACCACCAGTGGCCACACCTACTAGGATTGTGGAAGAATTTCCTACCAGACTGTACACAGCTACCACCAGGAAGCATAACAGAAACCAAAGAACAAAACACCCACCCAACAGAGACAAGATCACATAGCAGCACCTGGAATTACAATCTTCCCAAACACACATGACAAGATGCCAGCATAAAAGCAACCAATTGCAGTGAGAACAAAATGTCTCCACTAAAGTTAATTCCTAGAAGAAAAATAAATGGAAGAAGAAACAGAAAGCAGAACTCAGAAGGAGTCAGGGTCACACAGGAAGTGACTCCAGAAATGAGTCAGTGAATGGCAGACAAAGTGACTAAGTAGAGGAAGAGTTAGCAGAGTAAGGACATAACCAACTCTCAGAAGAAAAGGCAGGCTCTCAGCAGTTAAGAAGAGTTACAGAGGAGTTAAAATCAGTAGACAGAGTAAGTTAGTTGAAGAGTCAGTAAGAAGAGTCAGTTGAACAGTCAGTGGAGAAGCTGGCTGAAGATTCAGTTGAAGCAGTCAGTAAGGACAGTCAGTTGAAGAGCAATTTCAGAGTAAGTGGAAGAGTTGTTTACAGAGGAATCAGAGCAGTTAGTCGAAGCAGTAAGTTACAGAGGCAGGATAGAGCAGTGAGAGCTCAGTCAGAGACACAGAGACACAGAAGAGCTTGGCAGAAGAAGCCCAGAACAGAGAGTGGATTGAACCAGAAAAGTCCACTTTCAGAAAGAGCTAGTCAGAGTTGATCAGTCAGCAGTAGGTCTCAGAAGGCTAAGGCTGAATCCTTCTAGGTCTTGGCTAGCAGTTTAAATGTTCTAGATTGTATGAAAGCTGAATCCTTCCATTTAAAGGATTAAGACTAGATTGTAAAGAGAGCAAAATGCTCTATGGCTCCAGGACTCAGGGCTAGAACATGTGATTTAATTAGTAAAAGAATAATGTGTCCTCTGCCTGTAAACAATGTCTACATCTGATGGATCAAATTCTTCACAGGGATGGTCCAACATACATAAATTGATGAAATATCCTTCACATAAGCAAATAAATATACAAAAACCACATGACCATCTCACTAGATGCAGAAAAGGCCTTTAGCAAAACCCAACACCATTTTATGATAAAAGTATTAGAGAGATTATGGATGCAAGGGATATGCCTCAACATAATAAAGGGAGTTTACAGCAAGTATATAGCCAACATCAAATTAAATCAAGAACAAGAGGAAGCTGTCCACTTTCTCCATATCTAAGAAATATAGTATTTGAAGTCTAAAGGTAAGACACCTGAAGATGATTAAGGGGATATAAATTGGAAAGGAAGAAGTCAAAATATCTTTATTTGCAGATTTTATGATAGTGTAAATAAATGATCCTAAAAATTTCTCTGGAAATTCCTACATCTAATAAACATTTTCAGCAATGTAGCTGGATACAAAAATAATTCAGACATATCAGTAGCCCTCCTATATAAAAATTACAAAGAGGCTGAGAAAGAAATCAATGGAACAACATTTCACAATTCCTTCAAATAAAGTGAAATATCTCTGTGTAACTATAAGAATGCAAGTAAAAGATTTTTATAATAAAAATCTCTAAAACATTGAAAAAAGAAATAGAAGAAGCTATCAGAAAATGGAAATATCCCCCACACTCATGGATCAGTAGGATTAATAAATCTCCAGATCCAATGCAATCTCCATTAAAATTCCAACATAAATTTTCACAGATCATTAAAGGACAATCTCTAGCTTCACATGGAAAAACATATCACCCAGGAGAGCTAAAACATTCCTGAATAATAAAAGACTTGCTAGAGTTCTCACCATTCCTGACTTCAAATTGCACTACAAAGGTAAAATAATTAAAAATGGCATAGGCACAAAAATAGCATACCAACCAATAAAATTGAGTTGAAGACTGTACAATAAATCCACACAGCTGTGGACATCTTATTTTTAGTTAAGAATCAAAATATGCACAGTGGAAAAAAGACAACATCTTCAACAAATGGTGCTAGTCAATCTGGACATCTGCATGTAGAAGAATACAAATAGATCCAACTTATCCTGTGTAAATCTCAACTCCAAATGGGTCTAAGACCTCAGCATAAAAACCAGATACATGGCCAGGCAGTGGCACTTGCCTTTGAATGCTGGATTCAGGAGGCAGAAGCAGGTAGATCTCTGTGAGATCAAGGCCAGCCTGGTCTACAGAGCTAGTTCCAGGATAGCCAGTGTTACAACACACAAACCCTGTCTCAAAAAACCAACTAACCAACAAACCAACAAATAAAAAATGAAAAAAAGTGGGTATACTGAACATGATCCTGATAGGAAAATAGGGAATAAGCAATAATCTTGGACACATGGACACGGAAGATTTTCTTTATAGAACACCTATAGCTCATGCAGTAAGATCAACAATTAATAAATGTTAATTTTTAATAAATAAAAAAATCAATAAATAAAAATTAAATTAATTAATTAATTAAATATATCTCATGAAAACAAGAGGGTTCTACACTGCAAATACCATCAATTTGACAAACTTGCAACCTACAGAATAGGATAAAATTTTTACAGGCAACACATCTAATAGAGGGCTAATATCCCAAACATACAGAACTTTAAAATAACTAGATTATCAAACAAAACAAAACAAAACTAATAATCCAATTAAAAATGGAGTACAGATCTAAACAGAGAATTCTCAATAAAGGAAACTCAAATGGCTGGGAAACACTTAAAAAATGTTCATCGTCCTTAGTCATTAGGAAAATGCAAATCAAAGCTACTTTGTGATTTCATCTTACACCTGTCAGAAGGTCTAGGATCAGTAAAAAAAAGGGAGCATTCATCCACTTCTGGTGGTAGTATAAAGTTGTACAGCCATAGGAAATAAGTGTGAGGGTTCTACAGGAAGATGAGGTTAATCTACCTCAAGACCCAGATATTCTACTCTTGGGTGTATACCCAAATGTCACTTCATTCTATCACAGAGTCACTTGATCAACCATGTTCATTTTGCACATAATAGCCAGAAACTGAAAACAACCTAGATTTCCATCAACAGAAGAATGGATAAAGAAAATATGGTACATTTATAGCATGGCGTATTCCTCAACTGTTAAAGAAAATGAATCATGAAATTCTCAGATAAATGGATGGGACTAGAAAAAAAAATTCTGAGTGGGGTAACTCAGGCCCAGAAAATCAAATATAGTATATATTCACTTACATGTGGATATTAGCTGTTAAGATAGTGATAACCAAGCTACAATCCACAGAATCTCCAAGGTTAGGTGTAGAGTAAATGACTGGGGCTGAGGTAGGGCCAGATAGACATCCCTAGGAAAGAGAAATTAAACATTTAACGATGAATTGAAGAGGGATGGGAAGATCGATTGGTGACAAGAAAAGAAGACAAGGGAGAGAATAAGCAGAAAGATGGCTGTGGGTCATTTGAGAGGTAATATAGAAAGCTAATACAGTAATAGCTTCTTAAATATTAATATTGCCTTAAATAAGGCAATCTAAATGAAATCACCGAATAATAAAAGAGACAGAGCCCCAACTGGACATTTGCCACCAAATGAAACTTCTATAATTAGAATTGGGTTTCATCCAATTTAGTTGTTTGCCAAAGGGGCTCCATGGGAATCTACCAACAACCCAGACTGTGGACAAGACAACAGATTTCTCTCTGAAAACTGATGGCAATCAAGTCCCCATTGCTGAAGACAACACCTATACAGCTCGTTGAACATTGTGAAGTAAAGTTGCCACCTACATAGAGCCTTCACCCTTACATGGGAGAGTTATTGCTATAGGAAGTTACTTTGCATGCTACCAAAGGAGAAACATAAACACCAACTCAGTCACCTACCTCTTAATCAACAACAGTGTCCTGACACCAAGATATGCTAGGACAATTGTAGCATGAAGCTTGTAGGAGTAACCAACCAATAACTATTTAGATTTAAGACCTATTTCATTAGATAGAACCTATGCTGGACATTGTTTGGATTTCAAAGAACCTGATACAACAGATCCCAGAGACCTAGGATATATCCAAATACTATTGTTCTAAAGCAAAATAAACAAAAACAAAAACACAAAATCCAAACCACCGCCACCACCACCACCACCAAAATCATAGCAATAAAATGATTCCTAAAGACATTCTTCTCCATTCATAGATCAGTGCCTTACCCAGCTATCTTCAGAGAAGCTCCCTCCTTCAGAAGTTGGGAACAAATACAGAGCTTCCAAGCCAGACATTATGCAGAGAGTGAGAGATCTTGGACTTCTCAGCCCTAAACAGTCTTTCTCCTTAAAGTCCCTCCCCACAGGGTTCAGAAAATTCTCCAGAAGAGGAAGCAGAAAGAGTCTAAGAGTCAGGAATGTAGGATACCAGGAAAACAAGGCCACTAAATCAACATGATTTATGCACACATGGCTTCACAGAGACTGAGCAGAATGCACAGGGCCTGCATGGGTCAGGACCAATTGGAGTCCTAGAACCTAAATTAAAATGGACACATGCCCCCTTTCCTACCCAGAAACAATCTATAATTGATAGCCATTTGTAAATGAAAATTTAGTTTTCTCCAAGGGAGTCTCACTACTCTTAAGGGTTGGTTGAATGTAATAAATATATTTACTCTGTTTAATATACAGGTCCTTTTCATGTATGTTATGACTTCCTGTTTAGAGTTTTTTTTACAGTATTCATGAGTTTGTGAATGGGAGGATCTCTGTTTCTTGTGCCTTCTCTTAAAGCTCTTTTACTTTTGCCATTTTGAGGGGGCCAATTTTTAATATACTAGTTTTTGTTTTCTCTTATTAGATTTTATTTTATTATATTATTATCCCATACAAACTGTTCATGATCAAGTGAAAAATTAGAAATAAGATGGATCTGGTTGTGAGGGAAGTTGGGAATGATCTGGGAGGAGTAGAGGTAGGAAAAACTTGTAGTCAGTGTATATTTTGTGATAAAAAATGTATTTTCAGTGAAAGAGGAAGATGGAACCCTATATAAAGATTGAAGACTACTAAGGAGTGCTGTGAATTTGAGAAATAGTCTTCCCTAGGGAAGAGCTCACCATTTTTTTTAATGAAATGGTCTGCCCTGAAGCATACATATAAGTACATTTCACAAGTAATATTTTACATACTGCGGAGGACTGTATTTTATTGATGTACTTATGTGTGTATGTGTATGTGTCTGCATGTAGTGATAAATAAAGAAAAAAAGAAGCCATGAATTTGAAATAGAGCAGTGAGGGGTATATTCTTGGGACTGAGGGAAGTAAAGAGAAAAGGAAAAGTTGTAATTATGTTCTTAAATTTAAAATGTAAAAATTAAAAAGGCTCTCTGTAAAATAAGGTCTAGTGTTCAGCCCTACCCCCCATGCAAAGCTCTAAACTCTCATTACATCCATGAACCCAAATCAAGCCTGTCATACAGGTTTAATTCAACATCTTTTATTCCCCAGTAAACCACTTTCAGCCTTGGAAAGATGATATTGGTAATCAACTTAAATAATGACTTCTAGCTTGCGATATTCCAGTCCTGTTTATATTCTTTCCTATTCTCAGTGAGCCAAATAAGGAAGAAAAAATATTTTTAATTATCATATTGATCCTTCTGACTCTTGAGTACTGTAGAAACACTGAGATTTGTTTTTCTTAATGCGACCTCCTGAGCCATAGCCAAATCAGCTGCTCCCACTGTGCTCATTCTCTGCTCAGGCTAAACTGAATGATGACGCCTGTTACCTTTCCCCTTTCTCTTTCAATATCTGTTACACAGGGTGTAATTTTACTAAATCGGGTCCTTTAATTATACACTGCCAAAAATATTCCCTACTGTGAAGTGAGTGCCATGCTACAGACAGGGAAGCTGTGGGCCCTGTGAGGTTCTGAAGTTTCCATTACGTGCACAGACCCCGAGAACAGCTGTTAACAAATCTGTCCGTGGTTTTGTATGAAAAGGAGCCAGGCTGTGCTCCTTCTGTATTTTTGGTCAGAGAAAGTAATTTGCATTTTGACAGGCTTTGTGGGCAGGAGAAAAGATAGCTGAGGTATAATAACAGCTCAAATTGAAAGTAAGAGCAACATATTACTGACATCAGAAACCTGATTAACCAACAGGCAGCAAAGGGAAACAAGTCTATATTGTGGGGGTATTTATTCATGAAAAAAATGAGTACATTATTTAAAGTGATTAGAGACAAGTGAAATTGAATAGGTCACTGCCATATACATATCTCTTCCTAGGAAATATTTCTTACTATCAAACTTTAAACAAAGTGGTCAAAAACAGATCCTAAAACACAAGAAATTTAAATTGTACCTAGGTCTACATTTACTAACTATGTTATTGCAGCTGCAACATTGTGCATTAATTTTCATTAGAAAATAGATATAATTATACCTTGAAACATTTTGTATTTAATATAATTCTTATTGCAAAATACATATACAATTTTAATTAGAGAGATTTTTGCCTCCTGTGGTGAAGGCTCTTTATGGTTTCTATCCTTTCCCTCTTGTGTATGTTTAAATGCTCTCCCTAGGGATTTTTGCTTCTGAATATGATAAAAAGATAAAGTTCTGGATAATGAAATGTGTGTGATAGAACTGTATACTATCCCAGAGCTGAAAAAAAAAAAAGCTGATCTGATCACATTTCTCAAGGAAGACAGCAGCTATAATTTAAGGAGGCATTTCTCTAAATTAGGGACTGGGAAAAAAAGCTGTTCACAAGAGCTCCAAATATTCTGAATGTCCTGGTTCTCATATAAATTAAAATAAAAATTTATTATGTTAGCTCTGGACATTTTAAGACTCATGACTTATCTCAATTATACAAGTACAATTAAATTATCATTTAGAGACTAATTCAGCGTACTTCTACTGTAACCCTGCCCAAAAGCCAATGGCTGTGGAGGTCATAGGCCTTAGAGAAGAAGCTGCTATTGTCATTTGGCTTAATCTTATGTTGTCAAAGCACCTTCTACATATTTATAGTCATATCATAAACCTGAGGTATTCTCAACCTTGCTCAGAGAAGCTAGCTATTTATTTATTTATTTATTCATTCATTCATTCATTCATTCATTTAAGCAGCTGTCAATGCAGTGATTTATAACTGGCCAAAGTTCTGAGAATGACACTGAGGTTGTCACTCTAAGTGGAACACCAGGATTAACCTGTGCACCACCAAAGCCTGGGGAACATCATGGAAGAGAAAAAGGAAAGAATTTAAGAGCAAATAATTGGTGGGAGGATATTGTAAAACACTGTCTTCTGGACATGATATGGCCGATATAGATGTTACACTCATAAACTTGCACCATCTGTGCCTACCTGCACCTGATCAAGATAGTCAAATTCTAGCATAGACGGAATACATGATCCCGAGTCTCAGCCCCTTACTGATGAGCAACTGATAATTGCTGGAGGAGAAAGAATCTTTCTCTTTTGGGTGCTTGATCAGGAGTAAGAGTCCCATGCGCCTATGGATGGCTCCATATCCATGCATATATGGGAAGTGATAACTAGGCAGTAATAAATATGTAACAGATAGATGATCGATAGATAGATGATAGATATATACATAGATGTTAGGTAAATAGGTAGATAGATGATAGATAGATAGATAGATAGATAGATAGATAGATAGATAGATAGATAATTAAGTGGAAATTGTGAGGGACACATGGTGATGTATCATATTTAGGAGAAGTGCATATTAAAAGGATAAATATCATATTAAATTAAATACATTTGCCGCAGCTCTTAACGCCAGCGCCACCTCTGGATCACCGAGCTCCAGCCAAAGGAGAAGGGATATAAGTAAGGAGGTGTCCATACCTTGACTTATAGGAAGCAGACTGCCTGCAAATCCACCGGTGGTAAAGCACCAAGGAAACAACTGGGTACAAAAGCGGCTATCAAGACTGTGCCCTCTACTGGAGGAGTGAAGAAACCTCATTGTTACTGGCCTGGTACTGTGGCCCTCCATAAACTATCAGACACTATAAGAAGTCCACTGAACTTCTGATTCGCAAGCTCCACTTCCAGCGTCTGCTGGGAGAAATTGCTCAAGACTTTAAAACAGATCGATGCTTCTAGAGGGCAGCTATGGTGCTTTTCAGGAGGCAAATGAGGTCTGTCTGGTTGGCCTTTTTGAGATACCAACCTGTGTGCTATTCATGCCAAACATGTAACAATTATGCCAAAAGATAACCAGCTAGCATGCAGTATACGTGCAAAACACGCTAAATAGTCCATGTGAGGGGAAATACTTCATTCTCAAAAAAATTCTCTTTCCTCTTCTTTCTGTTGTCAGTAGTTCTGAATGCTAGCTATTTTTTTCCATAAGGTCAGAAGATACCTAAGAATATGACTGCGAGTGGAAAAGTGGGGGACAGAAATCACGTATTGGCAGTTTTTCCACTTTCATTTGTGTGTGTGAATTCTCAATATAAATGCAAAATGCAAAGCATTAATGCAAGCAAAATGTTTCAGTGAACATTTTAACAGTTCAACATCATAACAATTATAAATAAACCTGTTAAAATTGTCTGGACAATGCCAGCATTTGAATTAAAAAAAAATAACTAAATTCCTTATTGACAGCAGCTAAATAATGTTTGCAGCATTTTCTTCAAACAGTAGTAATTGGATAGAAATGGCATGTGCCTATCTTTGTCTATGGTTTCCGTGTTTCTATCCATATTTAAGGTTCCTATCCATGGTTTATGTTCTTCTCTGTGTCGATTGTTACTATTTTGTCTACTGTTCTTATCTGTCTCTGTTCCTATCTGTTTATATGGTTCTTATCTGTGCCTGTGATCCTATCTCAGTCTATTGTTTTTGTCTGTGTCTATGGTTCCCATCTGTGTCTGTTCCTTTTTCTATCTATGGTTCCTATATGTGTCTATGGTCCTATAGATGTCTATAATTTCTCTCTGTGTCTGATTGCTTTATGTGTCTATGGCTCTTATTTGTACTTATATTCCTGTGTCTATTTTTTCTGTATGTGTCTATGGTCCCAACCAGTGTCCACAGCTTATATTTGTTGTCTAAGAATCTGCCAGGCTGATCTCTGGGCCATCACGGCATAATCTGGGGGAGAATGGCCAAGCATACCTGGGGTCTGAGGAGGATCCTGAATGGCATGAGTAGGATGGGAACAAACACCAAGGAGACATCTTCAGAAAACAGCTAATCTTAATCAATTAGGATTATATATGTGCTGTAGGAAAAGGGGACATCTTACAAGCAGACTCCAGACCACTTGACCTCAAGGGCATGTGGAGAGACAGGAACCTATATACACTAGAGCACATCAGTGCTCTGGAAAGCCTGAAGAAGGTCAGCAGTTGTTATATGCAGGTTGGGGTATGTCAGTGGTTGGGGGCGGGGCGAGGGGGGGAAGGAGAGCGGTCCCACTCCTATCCATCTCAGGGTGAGAAACCCTAGGTTTGGACCCTCTTAAATCTCTCCCCTGCCCAAGCTCTGTTTTCCTGGCCCCACAAGATTTCTATCTCTATCTATGGTTCCTTCTTGATTCTATGTCATATGTCCTTACCAGACTGTGTCAGCCTCCTGCTGTGTCCACTCATGGGCTTTAGGTGTCTAGCTATCCTGTTCTTCTCAATTCTTTCTCTGGTTCTTCTTCATCTGGGGGCTCTTGAAAGGCAACTGGGGATGGCTAATATGTGACTGTTTTCTGATCTCAACCTCCCAGGAAAATTCAGTTTTTAACAATATATTCTTTCTTAAGATAGTATCCAACATGCTGGACTGTGGTGGTCCATGCCTTTAATCCCAGAACTCAAGAGGTAGAGGCAGGCAGAATGCTGTGAGTTCAATGACAGCCTGGTCTACAGAGTGAGTTCCAGGACATCCAGAGTTACAACAGAGAAACCCTTTTTAGAAAAACAAAAACAAAAAATGAAAAAGTAGATAGTACTCAACAAATATCTCTAAGTCATAGAATATGACATAATGTGATTTTTCTCTTTCTCTTCCCAGAACATTAGGCTTGGCCTCATGGTCCAGGTTGTCCAATCGTAATCCAACATACCATGTTGGTTAATTTTTACCAACATGATACAAACCTAAACATATTTGTCAAGAGGGAATCCATCCATACTAATAAAATGTTTCTACCAGATGGCTTATGGCTGTCTGGAAGGAAATTTCTTAATTGCTAATTGATGTTCAATGGCCCAGCCCAATGTGAGTGGTAACATTCTTAAGCAGTTGGGCTACAACTAAGAAACTTTCCTTAAAATTCTTCCTTTCTTTCTCTCTTTCTTTCTTTCTTTCTTTCTTTCTTTCTTTCTTTCTTTCTTTCTTTCTTTCTTTCTTTCTTTCTTTCTTCTGTCTACCTGCCCCCCCTCTCTCTATATATATATATTTCAAAGGGAATTATTCTTGATACAAGGTAGGGACTATACATATTTAGAATATAGTTAGGGATCATGCTGGTTTAGTAACATTGTAGTTGTAGATACTTTTGAATATCCATGAGGGCACTAGTCCTGCAGAACTGGCTAGGTTTCCATTTTGGAGAATGATTTCCTGCTTGTTGAATAGATCTTAAGTCTGATTAGACATCTGTTGGTTATTACCACGACAATATGTACCACTATTGCACCCTTAGGTTTATGTTGCTTTATTTCTCATTGTTGTGGTCCATAGGCATCATAAGAGAACATTACAGAAAGTCATAACCAGCCCAAATGCAGGTTTTTGGGTCTCAGTTCCAAGTATACAACTATAATATCTCTTTTAACTGTGGCTCAGGATCACTATAGAATATAGAACAGAAAGAATGTAAGAGCCAAAAGATCATGAGGTTTGTTATGAGATTGCATCTCCCAGAAAATTCTAGAAGGTATACTCAAAAATTCTCACCAATATGACTGCCTTAAATGCAAGATTAACAAGAAAGACACTGATAGACATGTTAATATTAATGGGATAAGTGAAGAAAGCCTCAACATTGAACATTGAACTATAGGTAATTAAGGAATGTGGAGGAGAGGAGAAATCCAGGGAAGAGTATACCAAATAGTTATCCAATACCAATCCTGAAAATATAAACACAAATAACATTATACAGACTGAGTATGTATACATACACACCACACACACACACACATAAACACACACACACACACACACACACACACACACATATATATATATATATATATATATATATATATATACACATATGTATATGCACAAATTTCAAAAGAGATGTATGTGAGAGTTTAGAGGGAAGACAATGTTGTAATTATATTTTAATGTCAAAAGATAAATAATTTTAAAAACCTTAAACATATACATACAGAAAAGGTGCTAAAATGCTGATCACTTTCTGACTGGAGTAAAATTCTGTTCCACACAGTGAAACCCATAGTTGGCCAAGATCCATAAGTGCTAAGAAACTATGGCTAGGCAGTCATAGGCCCTATGGGAAAATCTATTATTATTATTCTGTTAAATAGACACTCAGTATTAAACTGACTCCTAATACATCCAGAGTAGTGTATCTCTCAACTCTCATGTAATAAGTATTTATTTGAAACAGATGGTGATTAGCACTGAGATACACAACTGGCCAATGTAGAGAGAATAGGAAACTACAGGATGTCCAACTTTAAAAGAATATTTGTACCTGACTGTGTTATACTTAGGAAATGGATCCAGTCCAACTTTTAAAGTCCCCAGAATCACTGTCATTCATAATAGTTTGTAATTATCTCAGTCATGGCTCCTATAAAATATTCCATGTTTTAGGTACCTTTCAATGTCCTGAAGTTGTACTTTAACCTCTAAAATTTCTTCTTGCTGGGACTCCAATTCTCCAAGGTACTATGTGCCCCTAACTGCTCTCTGAAACTGTGAGTAACTCCATGAATCTCTCAATCCATCTTCCATGCCTGCTAAACCAGGATCATGGATATAATGTGTCAAGTTTCTCTGCCAGTTGAAAATACATCCTAGGCCCCTTGGCCTACAGCTCTATCAGGTTTTGCGCATTGACCCTGAGGAGACAATTTTCTAGGCAGTAGATTTCAATCAGGGAGGCACATCAGCGTAAGCTTTGTTCCTTTTAATGAATTTGGATCTTGAAAGATGGAGACTTCAAAGGAATGGAGTTATACCCTCAGGCTACTTTTCCCAGTGTAGGCAAGAAGATTCTATTCAGTGCACTGATCTTTTTATATGCTTTCTCAGCATCAGATTGAATGTGCTTCTGTTTTGAAATTTGATTTGTCAAACAAATCAATCCATCATATTTAAATTCAACTTTACTTAGACTCTCAGGATACAAAGAGAATTAAGTCAGATTCTTGGCCAAGTATGAATGGCCCTAAGCCCAGTGCCTGAAAGACTTCCTATTCTTCCCTGAAGCTACATGAACCACACTCAATGAAAAATGATTTTTCTAACATTTTTATATTTCCAGTGCCTAGAAAAATAGCCATTAGTCTCTGCTTCCAATATTACAGGGCTTGTCTATTCCATAAATTTATATTTTATAAATTTATATTTATATTCTATAAATTTTCCCACTTTATAGTCAAGAAAACAGTTCCAAAGGTCTTGACCAAATCATTTGATCAAGTTTATTACAAGAGACTCACTGCTTATTGTCAATTTCTGTCTTAGTACTTTATCTATTGCTATGATAAAATATTCTAATTAAAGAATCTTATGGTAGTAAAAGACTTTTTCTATCTCATTATTCAAGATAAAATCCATCATTGAGGAAATTTAAAAGTAGCAGAAACTTGAAGCATATGGTTCATTGCATCCACAGTCAGGAAGTATAAAAAAAGGAATAAATGTATGATAATGTTCAGTTCTTTTACTCCATTTATACTGGTCAAGATCACCAACAGGAAGTGCTTCCATCCACAGTAGTTGGGTTTTTTCACTTAACAACTCCTAATGATCTTTTATTAAATCCATAGGTTAAGATATTCTCAACCCTCAGCAGGGAAGCTTCTCTTTGTAGTAGTTTACAATCAGCACTGAGATCCACAATGACCAACATGTGGAGAATATGAGATTGAAGAATGCACATCTATATATGAAACACACATGCTGAATCACTACTTCAAAGGCTTGATGATCATTATAGAAAATGGGGTGTAAACAGTATAAAAAACCAGGGATGGTAGATGACTAGAAGGAAAAGGGTCTTCTGGACAGAGCACAGCAGATACATATATGGCATCATGCAGAAGACCTGCAAAAGACTAAAGCAGATCAAATTTCAGTATGGAGAGAAAGTTAGGCTTGGAGTTCCACCCATAGCTAAGGACCTATTGGCTTAGCTATTGGAGAGAAAGGTTCAATTTTCTCTAGGAGTATTCTTCTTGATAAGTCAACCACACTAAAATAGAAGCCACAAATCTAAGATGGGAATCACAAATTGAACTTCTCAGGGTGGGGGGAGGAAGAAAAAAAAAAAAAAAACCAAAGAACAACATGACACAAATTTGGGTGGGAAGAAAAGGAAATCTCAGAAGAGTTTGGGGTGGGAAGGTGAATATTATCAAAAGTAGAGGAAGAAAGGAGACACAGATATCATTAAGGATTTTTGATAAAGCCTCAAAAGTTCTCTGGAAAAACAAGAAATGGCCTTAACCTATGAGTCATTTCTCCTGCCCATACTCATTATTCTCTTCCTACTGGCTTCAGTGTGATCACCTGCTGCAATTCCTGCCACCTTGACATCGCCATAGTGATGAACTGTAGCAGGATTGTGAGACAAATAAATAACACTTCCCCTTAGTTGTTCTTGTGAGAACAACAAAACAAAAAACTGTTTTTGTTTTCCAGAATCTCAAAAAGCTTTTACTTTAAAGTCTGACCTTTTTCTATGAAGGAGATTTTTCTGTCCTTCTTCGTCACCTTGAAACATCTGTGAACTCCATTGCCCAAAATCACACACATATTAAACATCATATTTTGTAATCATTAAAAATATTCCTACTTTCTGATTATTAGTTTTCTTGTCTATTATGGCAATAATGGGCCATAGAAATTTAATGAAAAATAAGTAAAATAAATATGCAAAATAGGAGGGAGTATTTTGTAAACTGTTAAAATAATATTATATAATTTTATAAGAGAAGTTAAATACTTTAATCATAAGAATTTGCAAATTAGAATCACAAAATTTCCTTTTGTACCTTTAATAGCCTGAGTTCCTGTGATTAGTTTATAAAGGTGGAGTTTCTGTATAATTTCTGTTATAGGCCTTGTAACTTAAAGAAGAAAAAAAATGCACATAAATTCCCTGAAAATGAACTGCTCAACAATTTGAAATTCAGAGCACAAATTTTACAGTTTTGTTATCCAAAATATTTAGAATGATTTATATTTCTTCAGTTTTCTTTGTTTAAATCACTGAATAGAAACTGAATGGGCTGCACCTACTCAGAGCAGCATCTGGCTTTGACCAGGGCTGGGGGATGGGCCCAAGAGCCAGAGGGATGAGCCCTGGGTAGAATAGGCATCAGGTGCTGTTTACTGTGTTAACAGTTAATAATCACATTGAGGATTTTGCTCACACTTCCATAGTATTGTAATTATTTATAGTCCAGAGACCCAGCTCTGACATACCACTTTCTGCCTCAAGGTCTCTGGAGGATTCAGAAAACAGCTGCTGGAGGACAGTGACTTCAGGTCACTGACTGAGTTAAAATGAAGGTTGCATGTTTTGGAATATGTTATGTAGGCTTCCTCTTCCTAAAGTACTTATAATATTCCCATGCTTATAAATCATCCCCAAGCAATTATTCATAATAATAATTAGTAGTTAGAACACAAAAACTGATAGCAAAGACAAAATTTCTCCCTGTGTTGTATAAGTTCAGTTATATTGCTTATGATTAAATATTCCAGAAAAAGTTAAGAAAGTTTGAAAGATAGAAATTTTATTAAAACAGAACCTAGGGTGGGAGATGTGGCTTTGTAGTTAGGAATACTTGCTGTTTGCTTGTATAGGAGCTGACTTAGTTGCCAGAACCTCCATAGGATGGCTCCAAATAACCTTTATTTCCAGCCACAGGGTATGCACAGGGTATTTCTTCTGGACTCTGTTGGTACCCACATATGTGATATAAACACTCCCCGTGAATGTGTGAATAAATGATTTAAATAAAAGTAAATAAAATATTTAAAGTACATTCAGAATGTATATTATTATCCTCCAGAGAAATAGTGAATGAAGTATGTTGTTCATTCTGTATACTGTTTAATTCTTATTACAATATATTTTATCAAGAAACATATTCATAGGATTTTGCTAGCTGGAGTCCCATCAAAGTGGACAATACAATATCAGTCCCTGTTTAAACACCCAAGAACAGCAATTCTGTATCTTAATATATGAGGCAGAGAAGACCAAGACGTCATCTCAGTCACTTAGACAAGTAAATTTCTCTTTATTCTTTTCTATTCATGTTCTCAAGAAATCAGATGATGCCTTCCTTACAATACTGAACTCATATTGAACCGAAATGCTATCCTAGGCACAGTTATAAATAATACTTAACCAAATACTTGTGCCTCCTGTAACTCAGCCATGATGACCCATAACACACATAAAGGGCATACTTAGATTTGCTGTGGAATGCTCAGCTCTAAATAGAATATCTTTATTACAATCCTCCCATAAAGTCTCACAGAAGAGGGGGCAGAAAAATTGTAAGAGGCAGAGGTAGCAAACATCTGCAGAGAAGCAGTATTTGCCAGACCCAACAATGGTGTTCACAATACAATCTCACAGGAGCAGTGAGTGTTTATACAAAGACCTGCACAAGATCAAGCCACCCAAAATCCCAACATGAATGGGAGAGAGGTTTAAGAAGTCCCATTTCTAGCTGAGGTGCTATTCACAATTAATAGCTGCAGGGGGTAGGAGGTGAGAGTCAGTTTTCTTCAGAGTTGTAGTCCATGAGATGTTACCTAAGCACACATAGGTAGCACTGAGTGAACTAATGCCTATTTTTTAAAGTACATGAAATTATGAGGGAAAAATGGTGGAAGGCATGAGGTAGAAATTGTAGGAGCGTAAATGTGTTGATGTAGATGTAGATTCCACAGATGTAGATCCTGATTTGGGGGCAGAGTATAGGGGCTCCACAGTGTGTGGAGTCCTTAGCCCAGGGTTCTTGTATCTGCAGGGCCCTGCTCTCTACTCAGTCTGCATCAGCAAGGGACTCCCACTTCTGGAGGGCTCTGACACACACACAGCCCACAACCCAGGGCTCCACTGTCTGAGGAGAGTCCCATCCCTTACATGCCCTCTATACTGGACCCTGTGCCCCTCAGTGGTCCACAGCTGGAGCTCTGAGGATCCCTCTGTGTGGAGGGAGCTCTGGCTCAGCTCTGCCCCCTTGCCAGGCCTAACACTGCCTCCTTCAGGTGCCTAGCAGTCCAGCTGCTTCAGCGGGCCATGGGCTGCTTCATGGTGGACCATGCAGGCGGCCTTGGCAGTAGGCAGACTAAGTTGAGGGCTAGGCTCCTGGCTGCCTGATCCAGGCACAAAATGGCACCTCACAGCTATCTGCATTTGTCCCTAGGAGGAAATCTGACTTTGCCCAGCACCCTAAACCCTCCTGATAGCAGATGATATTTGGGGCTGCTGCTTGCTTCCCTTGCCACCCTGCTGTGGGCTCTGGGGCCCTGGCCACCACCCCTTGTGCAGACCATGGGCCCCAAATTATGCTGAGGGCCACTGGGGAGCCAGGATATTTCCCCTTTGAGAGAGTCTGGTTCTGTAATGCAGGGAAGCACTGGGACTTGAGATTCTCTCCCCCCCCCCCTTCCCCTTCCCATGTGTGTCTATCAGAGGCCACACTCCAGCTATCTGCAGGTCCCCAAACGGGGCAGAACAGTACAGAAGTGGCCCCAACTAACATGCATTTCCCTAAGCTGGGCCCCTCAACCCTCTCCAGACTTGCCAAATACAGGCAAAATATCCCAGCAATCATAGGCCACACTTGGAGGCTCTGCCGGCTCAGGGACACTATATAAACAGCAGCCTTCTGGACTCTGCTCAGAGTAGTGCAGCTTTTGCTACTACCTTCAATTTGGCTGCTGCCTTCCTCCCAAGTGGAGAGAGCCACCAAGAGAAGAAGGAGTAAGAACACCTCAGCTTAGGTGCAGATATTTCCCTTAGAGTAGCAACACTGGGGACACCTTCCCTCCTCAGAGCTGTATGGTCCCTGGGTTCTGAACTACCAAGGCACTTTCTTGTCAGAGCTGTATGGTTCCGGGGCTCCAAAGTGCCAGGCCATTTTTCCATCTCTGTTTGATCTGAATAAAAACCCTAACACAGAGGACAGTTCTTTCTTAGTCTAATTAAATCACTGGTTCTAGCCTAGAGTCCTGGAGCTCTGGAGACCTTGAGCATTTTGTCCTTTTTACAATCTACACTTAGTATTTGAACTGGAAGGCTTCAGCCTTTATACAATCTAGAACATTAAACCTGCTATCCTAGACCTAGAAGACCTTAACCTTCTGAGAACCACCACTGACTGAGCCATTCTGAGTAGCTCCTTTTGAATTCTAACTCTTCTGGTTCAACTCACTCTTGTTCTGACTCAAACACTTCTCCAAGCTGCTAGGCTTCAAACTGACTTATTCTTCTCATCTGATAATGACTTCTGCTGAGATGCCTCTGTGTCTCTCTGAGCACTCACTGCTCCATCCTGCCTCTGTAACTGACTTTGCTCTAATTAACTGCTCTGTAACCCACTCTAGCTTCATCTTCTGTAACTCCTCTCTAACAGACTCTTAAACTTTGTTAGTTGTTCCCCAACTGAATCTTCAGTCTGATTCTCAACTGATTCCTCTTACTAACTCTTTTGTCTGCTTCTGTTAACTGACTCTCTTACTTTCTGCTTCAACTGATTGACTCTAATTCCTATGTAACACTTTTTTAACTGAGCTGTGTCTGCTTCCCCAGTTTCTTTTTAGAGATTAAAGGTGTGGATCACCACTACCTTCTGAATACTGGGTTAAAGGTGTGTCTACATTCCATCCAGACCACACAGGACTCTGAATGCAGCCCCTGGAATGTAGAACTTAGCTTTCACACAGGGCTATTTATCCTCATAAATGGAGCATAGATTTTTATCAAAATCCATTATATGCATTTATAAAATCCTCAAACAATAATTTTTAAATGGAATATAACATTGACCTGCATTTTCACACAATTTAGAAATATAGATGTCTAAATGGCACAAAAGTTTTGAAAATATAAAAATCAAGTAGGAGGAGTCAGAGAAAGTAATAGTCTGTAGTCTCTTTTTGTTGTTTTTAGGTCTTTACCTGGTTTGGGTATTAGAGTTACTCCAACTTTATAAAAGGAATTTTGAAATACTCCTTCTGTTTCTATTTTCTATGAATAACTTAAGCAGAATTGGTTGTAGATATTCTGTGAAAGCATTGTAGACTTCTGCTGTGAATTCATTTGGGTCTGGAAACTTTTTAATTTGAAAGAATTTTTATTACTGTTTCTATCCTTCAATCTGTTATAGGTCTGTTTACATTGTTCTTCTCCACTTGGTTTAACTTTGGTAGTTTGATGAATATCCCTGTAAACAGAGGAAGAGGTATATAGGAGGGATGTTTGAAAAAGCCGTAAGTAAATGTACTGGTTTGCATTTACTTAAAATTGCATATTGTACATGTATAAGTATATAATCTTACATATTATAATTAATATAATTTATAACATATGAGTTTATATATATATATATATATATATATATATATATATATATATATATATATATAATAAAACTTCGGGTAACAATGATATATACTCCCTCTTCCTTATACCTGTGGATCCAGATATAGAGTTCTTAAGCTATTTCTACAGCATCAGATTCGTCTACATGCTTCCCAGCATAATGACAGAGAACTAAACCCTTAAAACTCTAAGTAAAGCTCAATTAAATCCTTTCTTTTATAAGAGTTGCTGTGGTTACGGTGTCTTTGCAGAGCAATATAACAGTGACTAGGTCACTTATATTGTTAGGGCAGTCTTTTAGACTCATAAGGGGGTTCCTATGTTTGACACTGGGGTTGTTATGAAATATTCTGTTGTTCTTCAGTGGATCATTGTTGCTCAAAGTGTTATTGTCAATAAATTCAAAAATATTTATTCATTAATTTATATATAAGGTATGCTGCTTTTGCTATATGGACATGTCAAATATAAATGCTTGTATAAAAAACAAATTAACAAATTAGTCTACTTTCTAGCTTTTTACATATAATAATGTTCATACTCCCAGAGGAGATAACACAATATTTATACTAGTGGAGAAGCCCAAATGCAGAAACTATGTTGAATGCTAACTCAGAAAGTAATACTCTTAAAGTCCTATGGAAATAGCAACAAATAATTCTGAAGTCTGTATGCGTGTCACTGCTTTCAGTAGATAAATATCCAGTAATCATTAACCAAATGCTTGTTAGATCCTCATTCAACTAATGCAACTGAAAAGTTTAGAGTACTTCACAGATTTTGCATGGAGCTGATTTAAATTTAGAAGAAATCAGTGGTATAAAAGAGTGGAATTTTATATCTTATCCAATATTAACAAATAATTAAGACAAATAATAATAACAACAAATAATTAAAGTCATTAAGGGTAATTGATCAATCAGTGATGCAATGTTTTTTTATCTAATATCTAGTTAGTATATTTACTTCAAATATCATCACCAATAGAAAATTTCAGAGTGAAACGCTTTGACTTTCATACCTGCCATTCAATTGTCTTAACCATCACCACTAGACAAATTAATAAACATGCATGTAACATTGTCTGACATATGAAAATATCATCTCAATTTAAATCAAAGAATAAGCAACTATCAAACTCTGTCACTATTTGTAAATCTCTTAATCATCAATACCATGTTGCTGTTTCTAATTTAGACTGAGAACTTAGTTTGAAACCCAAACCTAGACATTTGATTGAACACTTCAATTAAAAGAAGTAGGGATAGATAATCTCGAGTTTAAGTAAGCAGTTGGGGTCAAGAAATTGAAAGACAAATACTTTATGAATAAATATTGATAAATATTTTATTAGACATTAAATATCACATTTTTCAACATCAATTCAGTATCAATCATTGTTCCAGGTTGCATCTGTAAGGGACTGTTTGTTGGGGTAATAATCCGGTTTGAATTTTAATATTTAAGAAAGCTTTCTGAAACTTAAGGAATCGCAAATTATTTTTAGAGTCTGTGATTCTTTTAATATCACATTAGCAGTGTTCCTCTACAGAACTTTTTAGTATATGTGCCTTCAGTCAATTTTGTGAATTTATCATTTTATAAGCACATTAAATTCACACATATCTTTTTTAGCTGAAAGCATTACTCAGTCATCATTTCTTGTCAAAATTATTCCAAGGCTGTAATGAGGTGCTGAAGGCTGTAATTAGGTAGGTTAGCAAAGCCACCTGCAGCTCTAAACTGAAGTCAATTATACATTACCCCAGTTACCTGCTGTGAGGAGTTCACTCTTTCAAAAGGTTCTAATTAAAGTACGGTATCCTAAAAATAGGTACCATATTAAATATTTCAGATTATTGGATTGTTGAATAGACGTATGTGCTTATTTTCAATAACCTGAAAGTTCATTGTATTAATATAAATTCCAAAACAAATTCATATTTGGTAATGTTTAAATGAGGAAAGCAAAGCTAAGCAAATTGATTAATGGCAAATGTTCTGTGGATGGGCAGTTGTTCCCATTTCTTTATGAATCTGCAAGATATGTTCTAGAATAGTATAAACATTTATATATTTTTAAGGGAAAATGAATTCTGTTTGGAAAATGTTTGTGAACTCTATCAGAAGACCATAAATTTTTACATACATACGATAAAATTCCAAACAAAAAGGATGAAAATTATCTTTGGTCTTACTCATGTCATTAAAAATTAAAATATTTTTGTTTATTGCATTCTTTTGTATTTTTCAATACATTAGTTTTTGTTAAACATAGAAGATGGCATAAATACAATCCAAGCATTTCCAGTATTATACTCAATATAAATAATATAATCATATTATAATAATTCCAAAAACTCATTTTGGAATCAATTTTCTCGTTGCTGAGACTTAATGCAACAGGTAGTTTACAAACCTTGCCATGAGTTGCAAATGCAATTTACACTGTTATTCTATTCAATTCATTATTGCTTTCATTTTTTCTTCTCTTACATAATACATATCAACGCCCCTCCTGCTTTTCCTCCATTAGAAATCATCTTCTGACTATCCAGTGTCTAGTTCCTGGCCTATCCTGCAAAATCAGGCAGGAATTCCCTCCTTCGGCATGGTGTTCTGCTCTTCCATTGTCCCAGTGAGTCCTTTATGAAGGATGGAGTTATTGTAGCAGTAAGTTGCTGTGGTGGTTCAGGAAGGAAGACAAGGAGGCATATTTCATAGTTGCAAACCCTGCCAGACCTCAGCTGAGGCAACCACCATCACAGCAAGCACCAATCTGGACAATGGAACCCCAAGCGTCTGAGCTCAGATGTTTTTATTCAGAACTCCTCAGTTGCAGATCATAAGCAATCAAACAACCCCCACATAAATCCAACACCTGCAGATAATACAAAATACCAAGGCTTGTGCATCCCTTTTTTCAATAGTTCACAAAAACAAGCATTTTAAACACAATTAAAAATAAACTTTCACAACATTTCCCCTTTTCTGTGTTAAAAAAGAAACTGCTTTACCAGAACATTTTTTAACACTGCACTAGCAAAATCATTTACAAGAGGAACAATCATGAGTGTTGCTAACACACAGCAACAAATGAAACCAAACGTCTATCAAGCTTTTCACATTGTCTTTGAACAACATAAAAAATATTATTAATTTTCAATTTTCTGGAATTCACTCATATTCTTCTGGGTTCCTCCAAAGGGCTTAGATTGATTCTCTGGCTCTGCCTCTTCTGCACACACAGTTTGTCCTCCAGATTCTGGCTGGCTCCACTCTACTGCTTGCTGCTGTTCTTGGTGGTCATCCCATGGTAATGGCATCTTTAGAAGGCTGCTGGGGTCCATTGTTTCAACTGGGCTGCACCTTCACCAATAGCTTTTCCTGGACTCTCTTCATAGTTTCAAGCCTCAACTTGTCTGCATGACCCCCTTCATCTGGGCCTCCAACTGCTACTTTGGTTGCACCTTCAGTAATGACCTCTCCTGGTCTCTTTACAGTGCCAAGGCTCAGCTGCTCTCCAAAGACACCTTCATGCCTTCAAAAACAGCACCAGTTGGGTGACTATTACAGTACCAAGTTCGACTACCAGCATGAAATACAACCTCTGCCAATTCTGGAAGATAGTTTCTGTATGCTGACCTTTAGGAAACACTTTCCAGATTTAAGATAGAGTCTGTTTTGCAGGTAAAATAACTAATCCTGGTCTGTAAGAAGGTTTCCTTCATGATGTGGAGTTACCACTTGTAAACAGGTTTGCAGGAGGAAAAAAAAAAACTGTCCAGTTTAACTAAGTGGCTTTTTGGCTCTAAGCCATGTTAAGGTATGTTTCTTGTATGCAGCAGAGGGATGTATCCTATTGTTTAATCCATTCTGTGTCTTTTTATTGGAGAATGGATTCCATTGATGTTGAGAGGTATCAAATACCAATTATTGTTAGGTCCTGTTATTTTGTATTTATTGTTGATTTTGTTGTTTGTGTATGAGTGTGTGTGTGTGTGTGTTTATGTGTGAGTGCCTTTTTTCTGTTGGTTTTGATTGTGTGCGATTATATATTTCCTGTGCTTTCAAGACTGTAGCTAAGCTCCTTGGGTTGAAGTTTTCCTTCTCGTATCTCCTGTAGGGCTGGGTTTATAGAAAGGTATTGTTTGAGTTTGGATTGTCATGGAATATTTTTTTTTCCATTTATGATGATCTAGAGTTTCACTGGGTATGGAAGTCTGGACAGGTATCTGTGTTCCTTTAGAGTCTGTAGCACATCAGTCCATGCCCTTCTGGCTTTTAAAGTCTCTGTTGAGAAGTCAGGTGTAATACTAATTGGCTAGCTTTTATGTTTCTTGCTGTTTTTCTCCTGCAGCTTTTAGTATTCTTGCTTTATTTTGATGATTAGTGTTTTGTTTATTATGAGGAAGGATTTTTTGATTGTTTGTTTGTTTCCAGTCTACTCTATTTGGCATTCTGTAAACTTCTTGTACCTTTATAGGGATCTCCTGATTTAGATTTGGAAAATTTTCTTCTATGATTTTATTGAAAATATTTTCTGGCCTTTAAGCTGGGATTCATTAGTTCCTCTACTCCTATTATTCTTGAGTTTGGTGTTTTCATTGTGTTCCAGATTTTCTGTTTTGTGTTAGGGTTTTTTGGATTTAACATTTTCTCCTTTTATTGATATCTCCAATTATTCTGTAGTATCTTTGACTCCTGAGATCCCCTCTTCCTTCTCTTGTATTCTGTTGTTGTATCTTGTCTTAGTATTTTTTCTAGACATTTCATTTCCAGAATTCTCTGTTTGTATTTTCTTTATGGCTTTTTTCAGGTCTTGAACAATTTTGTTCATGTGCTTCAATTGTTTGCTTGTTTGTTCTTGAGTTTCTTTAAGGGATTTATTCATTTCTTCTAATTGCTTGCTTGTGCTTTCCTGGGTTTCTTTAATGAGTTTAATCATTTCCTTCCATTGTTTATCTGCTTTTTCATCAATTTATTTGAGGGATTTATTCATTTCCTCTTTAGAGGTCTCTATTATATTCATAAAGTTATTTTTAAGATATTTTCTTGTGCTTCAGCTGTGTCAGAGTTCAAGGTTTGTTGTGGTAGGTTAGTTGGCCTCTGGAGATGACATATAGCCCTGTTTGCTATTAGTTCTGTTCTTACACTGGTGTTTAGGCATCTTAGTTTTGAGTGATTAAAGGTTTAGGTACTGAATTCCTAGATGTGTATTTTATGGAAGAGCATTTTGTTTCTTGGTTTCTTTATCTTCTCTGGTCTTCTGGGTTTGTAGCCTCTTGTTGAGCAGGGATTATCTGCCAATGGTGGGTGCTGAAGCTCTGGTGACTGCCTTGGCCATTGGTCCAGCAGGAATTCCCCTTCTGAGTTAGAGCCTGGATCTTGGAGATTGTTCTTCTGGCTGGCTTGTATGGCTTCATCTAGAGCAGAGTCTGCCTGCTTGGTCTCCTGACTGGTTTGTATAGTCAGTGCCAAAGCAGGGCCTTTGTGTCCCAGTTGGTCTCTGGTCTGTTCTCCTGGATCTGGCTTGCTCTGCCTACTCCAGGACAGGGGCTGTCTGCCCAGGTTGGTCTCTGAGACTCAAAAGAAGTGGCCAGAAGGAGTGAGGTTGTGAAGATGGAGGAGGGTTTGGACTTTGAGTCTGTGCTGGGCAGGTGTAGTGAGAGGGATCAGTGAACTGGATTCCTACCTGATCTCCTGGAGCTGGCTTGCTTTGCATATGCCAGGGCAAGGACTGTCTTCCATTCATTTCTTGCTGAGATAATACATGAACTGGCTTGTTATTTTTTTGGTGGAATCTCTCTAATATCTTATATTATATATAATACTTAAGGTGACTTTAATTCTTTCTAACTTCTGATTCATCATTTTCACTTCTGTAATCAAAAATATAACTTTATTCAAATATTACTAATTTTAGAAACTCATCTATTGTCTATCACTGGAAAGAATTTGTTACCATGGTGACATGGACATTTAAAAACACCACTCATTGCTTTAACTATTAAAAAGGCTTTATGTATAAATGTTCACCTGTGTCCATTAGATTTGATCTAAATTTTTGTGATTGTCTAGATTATTTAGAGATTTAATTTAGAGTCTCAAAATCTACCAAACAACACAAAAATTTATAACTTACGGCATACACTCCAATAGAAAGACTTTGTGTTAAAATGATTTACCTTCACAAAGTTTGTGTTAAAAACTTTATGCTATAAGTTTAAAAGTTGCATTTGATTCAAAACTCAAAACTTCTCTATAAAATCCCAGATTCAAGATAATAAGGTGATAATCATCTACATCACTATCATCATCATGACCAACATTTATTTTTGAAGTCTTTTAGAAATTAACCTGTACTTTCTGGAGATTCGTGCTCTAAGAATAAGTGAATTATAGTATGAAGTATCAAGAACATAATAACATGCTGATTTCATTGTTGTTTGTGTGCATATGATTTCAGGGATGACCACTTTGTATGGGATAATTAATTCATTTATCATACTTGACGTTTGTTGAGATTGGTGGTTGTGTAGGGTTTTTTGTTGTTGTTGTTCAAGGTTTTAGTGAATGTTAATAATAGAGGAATTATTCTAATCATCCCTTAGAAGGGTGAATTTTTATGTAAGCTTTTGATGTTTGGGTGACCTAGTAGTACTCTTTCTAGCTGTTCTTTTGCCTAGTTTTATCTGGGTTTGAAAGAGCTTGTTTCTATCTTGGAGCTACCAGCTCCTCTTAATTACTTATCACTAAAATCTCCACTACTTCTGGATTTAACTTTACATTAGAAATTGCTCACAACATAAATTTCATTCAAGAGCTTCAAAAAATTAAATAGTATATCTTCCATCTTGTATTAATTCTATATCATATATTTAGCCATGTAAGAAAGAGTAATAACCTGTTCCCTTGAAGTCGTGCGTTTTCTCGGTGAACAGGATGTAAATGTGGCTGGTGCAGAAACTTCTAGTCTTTCTGAAGTCATTACCTTATAGAAGTAAGGGATACAATGATAAGATACACTCAGTTATTGAGAGGCACTTGGGTTTTTTTTTAATAGGTGACAATTCTACTAAAGACTCTGTTCCACATAGGGAAAGTACTATAAGAATTAAAATTTGATCACTAGAATTCTCAAAAATGATACCAGAGAAGATAACACCTGTCTCTTTGTTACATCAAAATGGAATCTCTGTTGCACCTGAGGTTAGGTTTGGGAGGAAGGAAGAAGATTGTGGCTCAAGTAAATAGCCTTTTTCTGAAAACAGGTAGAGTTTCTTATGCAATTATATATTCATTTGCCATATATCATTTGGGTATTTTCCATATATGTTGTATGAGTATTTCTTTCCTAAAAATAATTTTTCCATCTGTGATGTTTCACTGAAGAATGGGCCTGGGGAGTTTCTCATGCTGTTCACCACAGAGAGAAAATGGGAACCTTGATGGTTCCGAATAAGGGTTTTCCTCTCAATTGTATAATAATGGCCCCTTTGAGAAAGCCAGAGAGATAAAATTCAGTCTTTGAGTCAAAAGTGCGTGAAGATTGATGGGAGCATAATAATTTTTTTTAGGATGTTTAGGTAATGCAATTTCCAGATCTACAATCAAAATTAATATGTTGAAGAAGAAACTAGAAATCTAAAATTGATAAAACTAAATGCTTTCCTAACATAGTTTCTATTCCTGTTAAATGGATTTGAGTGAAACCTAAATATATAGGTTTTTCAATTTTAACTCTGTAATTAGAAATGAAATATATTTAGTAATTTCTGTCTCTGAAAACAAATGAAAAGAACATCTGCATGTGAGGTTAATCACATAAAACATGCTAGATGCGTGAGATAAATGAGAGTCAAACTTCCCATAACATAAGGGGCTTCTAAATTTGAGTGACTCTGCACTTTAAGAAAAACATAAAACATACCAGACAGTGATAGAGCACACCTATAATCCCAGCATTGGTGAGCCAGAGGCAGGCAGATCTCTATGAGTTTGAGACTGGCCTGGTCTACAGAGTGAGCCTCAGGACAGCCAGAGTTACAACAAAGAAACTGCCTCAATGAAATATGTATTTGTGTAATATATATATATTACATATATATTATATTATATATATGTAATTATTATATATATTACATATACATATATCATATATATATAACTAAAAATGAAGCAATTTGTATCATTTAAAGAAATTACTAATGAAGAGAAGAAAAAATTTATCATGTAGACAAATAAGCAAAGATACACCTTTCAAAACCTCCCAAAATATCACCAGTGGGATTTCTTAAATGTTCATTTTATTAAACCCTTAGCATTACAATATAAATAAATCTTCCCTTCTTCCCACAAAACTATCTTGATCAAAGCAGAAAGTAATAAAGAAAATAAGATGCATAGAAAACAATTGATTTTTCCTATGGTTTAGCTACATTTTATTTTCATGTTTAATTTTATCCATTTAAGCTTTATTGGAATAAATAAGGTATACTAAGAGGATTCATTGAAACTTTCATACCTGGATACGATGTACTTATGTCACAACTACACCTTGTTACTTTGTCTTATTGCCTACATACCTGTTTCTACTTTCACATCTTTAAAGTCCAGTTTTACTTTAAAGTATACCCCTCAAAGATTATAGACATGTGTATAACCACATAATACTTTTTTTATTTTGAGACTGCCTTATTTCTCAGTCATCTTTATATATAAAAAATGTTTCTGGGATTTGTAATGCATAAAGTACTCATTTTAGTATGGATTAGTGTGCATGTTTGGTATGTGTGTGTGTGCCTCTCTCTCCCCCTCTCTCCCTCTGTATGTTTGTGTGTAGAATACATACAGACAGACATTGAAAGAAAATGTTAACCCCATTGCAAAACATTAAAAAAATGATTCATTCTTTTTTAATCTTAATATATGTTTGTATCTAAAAGACTTTCATATTTTCATTATTTCCAGAAAAATTTATGAAATACTAAAATAATGTTTTTAAGAAGTAGAAATACATTCAGTAACCTTGTTCAATTCATTTCTGTCATTTTATCAATTTTACTTACAATAAAGTATTTTCTAAAATGAAATAAAGGATCCACATCAAGTAAAAACAAATCATGTTATATTCATTGGCAAGTGCTTATCAAAAATAATAAATTTGACAGTATTAAATGGTAATGATATAGATTATACCTGCCAAGATTTTCAAATTTATCATTAAATGAAACTAAATTTCCCTGTAATTTAGAATACTTTAAAACTCAATACAAAATTTATTAAAGAACTCTTGTCAAAAAACTAATTTTTGCTTGTCATATAAATTTTTATGCCATATGGAGTGATACAATTTTATGGAAATATCTATTGATCACCAAAAGACTGAGCTTTTGATAGATCCCAACTCAAAGCTAATACCATGAGATCAACTAAGATTTTGTAATTAACTGGCTATTGTACAGTGTACTTATTTTGTTTTAGTCTAAACTGTTTTTACAAGAATGACACATCCAACCGTATTATGCCAAATTTTCCACGTAACCAGCTTTTAGAACCTAAACTACTGTATGGATTTATTATTAAGATGCCTGCTCTTTTACACCTCTAACCAAGACTATTGTGTGTCATGCTAATCATTTGCTGAATGTGCCCACAAGTTGCAACTTATGTAACAAATATCTATAATGACTGTTGGAAGAAATATTGGCTATTGATGGATACTATATATTTACAATAATGAGTGCTTCTGGGTAAGTTAGGAGCAGTAATGTAACTTCTTGGAGAACTCTGTTAAAATTTTATAGATAATCCTCCATTCCTTTCCCATGTCATATGATCTCTGCTATTGACTATGTACAGAGCAATGTCTTTTGCTAGGTAATGAAAGAGACATGCACAGAATCAGAAAGACACACATAACAGACAGACAGCAGATAGGTTAGTAAGATTCGTGGAGAGAAGTGGGACATTCAAATTTGGGCTCACATTTGGTTAAATTACCCCAAGAGGAACTTCTTTGTTTGTATCACTTACTGTGACATCAACACATGTTTGCATACTCTGAGATTTTTCTTAAGGCATCAATCCACACAGGCATTCCACTATGTCTAATTAAATATAGAATTTTATTTATAAGAATTAATATATCTTAATTAGCTAATGAAACCCCAACAGACTAAAATCAATTTTCTTGTTGCTATAGGCAAGTTACATATATTTATGGCACAATATTTGCAAAACTAGATTTGTTTCTCTAACATATAATATTATCTCAAATATATTTAAATAAATATTGTTCATTAATAATCAACTGAATGAGACAGAATGAGAAATCACAAATGAACAATATGTGTTATTCAAACACATAAAATTTATGTGATATCTTCCACTTAAGATATCTGAATGGGTGCTGGGAGATGACTCAACAGTTAAGTACACTTACAGATCTTGCAGAGGAGCAGAATTTGGTTCCTAGCATTCATAAGGCTGCTCCCAATCTTCTGTAAAACCACTTTATTTCTATTTTTTAGGATCCCATACTTTCTGACATCCAAAGGCCCTTGAATGTATTCGGTGTTCATGAACTGATTTAGACATAGACATACATGTAAATAACAAAATTTAAACAATATCTGAATGCAAATATCAATATTGATATTTATATTTAGCTATTTATCTAATATCACTTACCAAATGTGAATGGTGCACATATATATAGCATATTAAGAGAAAAGTAATATATAAAAATAATAAACCTCCCCTATAAGAATGTTTTTCATAGTTTTATTACTTTTAGGGGATGTTCTTATACCTATTTCAGATGAAAATTTCTACACTTCTAGAAGCTCAAATGGCTTACAATCTAAATCAGTTATGATTTCCAAGGGGTCCCCTGGAAATCCTCAAACAACCCAATCTGGTGATAAGAAAAAGGATTCTTCTCCACAAACTGATATTGAGGCTCCATTACCAAAAACACTACTAACATTACTCATTGAATATGAGAATTCAAGCTGCTCACTACATGGAGCCTTCACCTCTTCTAGTGTCTTTGGTACAGTAAGGTCCTCTGCAAGAAGCAGAAAGAGAAATGTGGACACCAACCCAGCCACAAAACTTTTGACCTACAATCTCTCCTACCTGCAAAATAAACTAAAGCAATGGTCACACAGAGCTTGTGTAAGTACTCAATATCTGATTTGACTTAAGTCTCACTCCATGAAAAAGATGTCATACCAGATACCGTCTGTATAACCATGAACCAGAGACTATATAGCCCAGAGACCTAGGAAACAAACAAATCTTACTGGTAAATAAAATAAAATGAAATAAATAAAATAATTCCTAGTAATTTTCTGTTGTATTCATAGATCAATATCTGGATAAAGATCACTATCTTCTCTGGTCATCAACCAAGACGCTTCCTCTGACAGTAGATAGGAAAAGATGTAGAGATCCACAGCCAGAAATTATGGAGAGAGAGAGAGAAAAAAAATCTAAATTGAAAGTATTTATCAAGTACCTCTCCTCAGAGCTCAGGGAGAACCAAAGAAGAGGAGGCAGGAGGCAGGAGTACAACCCAGAGTAGATGGAGGATACCAGACAGACAAGGCTCATAAGCAAGATGCATATGAGCTCACAGAGATTGAATCAACAAACACAAGGTCACTATGAGTATTAACCTGATACTCTGTATATATATTAGAACTATTAGCTTATTATGTTTATGGGACTCGTGACTGTGAGAATGAGTGGGCCTCTGACTCCTGTGTGCACTCTTGGGACTCATTTCCTCCTGTTGGGTTGCTATGTCTAACTTCAATATGATAGTTTTTGCTTCATTTTATTGTATTTGATTTAGTCATGATTGGCTCTTATCTCTTTGAAGCCTTTTTTTTTTTCTGTTGAGAGAAAGAAAGGGAGTGGATCAAGAAAGGAGGGGAGCTATAATCAGGATATATTATATAAGAAATGAATCTAATTTCAATAAAAGAAAAAAAGGTTATTTATTGTATTATTGTTCAGTTTGAGGAGTTTTGTATTCTTATATAATTCCTTTTATGTATATAACTGTGTATATATATCCATCTATAGATTCTTTTGACCTATTTTTATCTTTAGCAAAATGAAAGTTGTTAATGTAAAGTTCAAATTGATATATTTTGCTTTCTTTTGTATACTGTTCTACAAACTCATTACCAAACCCAAGTCCATGGACCCTCTTTTTACTAATGTTTTTTCTAATGGTATAGAAGTGGTGATTACAATTATCTATGGAACTATTCTAGAAATATTTTACGCATCGCTGTAGAATTAGTCTAAGAACGTCGGTTAAAATATTCTGTATTTTCTAAACCGAAATATCACTGTAATTTTGGCTAAAGTTAATTGACCATATTTACGTAGATCTGTTTATATAAATTCACTTTTCATAGGAAAATAAAAGTCCATTGGCATGATATCTCTCTTTCTCTCTCCCTCTCTTGATCTATGTGTTTTCATTTTCTCACCATATCACACATTTTAGTTACTATCTATTTGTGGTAATAAAAGCAATTCATGTAAACCTTTCAAATACAATTTTGAATTGTTTTCAACTATTCTAGAGCCTTCATCAAGAAAAATAAGAGGTAAATGTAAATTTTTAATCAGATTGTAATTTTCTACAAGAAAAATCTCAAAATGTACACATTAAAAGCCAGTAATAACTTTCAAAAGATGCTATTTGATAGATTTCTTTTCAGACTGAATTAATTCTGAGGAAAATTTGGGAAGAATTGTCATTTTAGCAATACTAACTCGAAACTAATTCCCATGTATTTAGTTTTAATTATCATTGTTATGCTTTCTACATTCTGTGATTGATTCACGTAACTTATGCACATAGAAAAGTTCGCCAGAATCATATTTAATCAATAAATACTCTAATGAATTCAATATCAACTCTCAATAAAATAGAATAAATATTAATAGTCAACCAATTCGTAAAGTGTTTGACATCCTGATCCATTCTGGAAATGCAAATTAAAATTAAAAGTACTTTGAAATTTTGTTTCAAACCAGTCATAGTGACTAATGTCAAGAAAAGAGGATAGTATGTCATAGAGTCTATAAAGAGGAAGATGGGAAAAAGAGAGGAGTTGTAGTTATATTTTCAGGGCAAAAACCAGTTTATGCTTTGGATAATTCAATGCTCAAGTCCTTTGAGGGTTTCAGCCTCCATATAATCTAATCTTAAAGATGCTGGCTCAGACTGAGAAGGCTTCAGCCTTTGTACAATAATATTTCAACCTCTGAGAATTGCTGCTGACCAGAGCTGTGCTGAACTCAACTGACTCTTCTGGTTGGCTGATTCAACACAGTCACTGTTCTGGCTGAAACTCTTCTCCAAGCTGCTGGTTCAAATTGACCTTCTGAGGTGGCTGACTCTTTCTGACTGAACTCTTTTGACTCTAGTGTAGAGGAATAGGCCTGTGTGAAAGCTAGGAAGAGTCTATATGAAGGAATTACATTTAGAAGCCTGTGTAGTCTTGGAAGGAATGTAGAAAGAATGTTAAGAATGTTGGTACACACCTTTAATCTCAATATTCAGAAAACAGAGGTTGCAAACACCTTGTATGGTATTCAGAAGGCAATGGTGGTATATCCCTTTAATCCCTAAGAAAGAAACAGAGTGTGGAAGCAAACATAGGAAGTAGAGATTAGGAGTCAGTGTCACACACGAAGTTACTTCCATCATGAGTCAGATTGAAGGACAGCCAAAGTGACAAATCAGAGGAATAGCGGAGTGAATGAAAGTGAGAACATGCTCAACTCTCACAATATAAATGCAGGCTCTCAGCTCAGAAGCAGCCAGTCATAGCAGAGTCAGTTAAAGCATGTAGTATGAGGTGAGCAATCTGAAGCAGGCAGTCAGCAGACAAGACACAGAAAATTAAGTGGTCCTATTGAAGATAAGGCAGAGAAGCAGAGAGGCTTACTGGGGCAGTATGGAGCAGTGAGAACTCAGTGAGAAACACAGAGAAACAGAAGCAGCTTCACAGAAGTAGTCAGTATCATAGAGGAAAACTGAGTCACTTTGAAGCCCAGCAGAGCAGTTCACTCTGTGGCAGTCAGAGAGTCAGCCAGAATCTGCCAGAGTCAGAAGAGTTTGGTCAGAAACAGTAAGCCAGCACAGATCAGTTTCAACCAGTCATCTTGAAAAAGAGTTTAAGCCACAACACCAAGAATGAGCTGAATCAGAAGAGTCTGAGTTAAGAAGGAGCTAGTCAGAGTAGCTCAGTCAGTAGTGGGTCTTGGAGGTTTATTTTAGATTGTACAGAGGCTGAAGCCTTCGGGTTCAAGGATTATGGTAGATTGTAAAGAGGCTGAAACACTCTAGGGCTCAGGAGTCCAGGGATAGAATGGGTAATTGAATTAGCCAAAGAATAAATTGCCATTTTTCCTGAACCTATGTCTACACTCTGGATGACTCTGGCTGACTTCTACAACTTCTGTGACTGAACTGCTCTGCTTGGCTTCAAACTGACTCTTCCTCCTAAACTCATTCTCCCTATCTGACACTGACTCCTTCTGCTGAACTTCTTCCGTGTCTGACCTGATTGATTCTCTGGGTGCCTCTGTGTTTCTACATTATACTGACTCAGTCTGCTTCTATGTCTCTCTAAACTCTCTGCATCTCTCTGAATTTAGAGAGAGAGTTGTGGCATGCCCTCTCTGTGATTCAATTTCAGAGTTGGGATTAAAGATATGTGCTCATTCTGTAAATATAAACCAAGAGCTGTACGTGACATACTTCTGAACTGAGTGCTTCCTTTTAAAGCCCTAGTGCTGGAATTAAAGTTGTGTGCTTTCCTTAGCTGAATCCAAAATTTGCCTCTCAAAGACCAGCAAGACCATGTATGCAAAAAACAAAGGCACTTTTATTCTGCAGAATAGAACCAGCATGCTGGGGTCAGACACCATGGACCAACACCAAATAGAGAGTTACAGCTTCTTTTATTGACAGAAAAGAGGGGATTTCCCATAGGTGAGGTAGTCTGGTTTCTAATTGGTGAACAGAGGTGCAGTTACAAGTGTCTGAGTGGCTGTCTATATTATTAGGCAATACCTGGCAAGTTAGTCATTAGAGTTAGACGTTTGGTTTTATCACCTTCAGAGTTCCCTGGCTAGACAAGATAGTTTACCCGGCCAAATGAGATAATTTGCCCTTAAAGTGGAGGGTTTTTCTAGCCTGCTAAGTCAGGCCCAGGTAGAGACCTTGAGAGCATACACAAAATAGGGTCTCTGAGCACATACAGAAAATAGGGGCTCTGAATAGGGACTCTGGTTTCTTCATCCTTAACCACAGAAATCCCTTTCACCAAGCGTTAGCAAAGAGGATAGGATTAGTTTGACTGACATTCTTTATACACTCCATTAGAATCACATAGGCCTCTGAATGTGAACCTTCATACAGACCCTGAGATTTGGTCCCTTCTTAGCTACCACATGGGCCTTTCAATCTGATCCTTTCTAAGAGCAGCCATGTTGCTCAATCTAATGATTAAATATTCCTTCACAAAGAGTGACGTTAACTGGGGAGTAATGTGGGAGGGTTCTACAAAGAGAGAGGGAGGGAGAAGATATGATTTAAAAAGCTCTTGGGAAACATTCATTTTATGTTTACTTAAAATACACATTAAATTAATATAGTAATAATCTACATATATATGCAGTGTAGGTACACATTATATGTATTAAACAGAGTTATATCTCTTGGAGTAATAACGCTTCCCTGAAGAACCACACACTAACAAAAATCCAAGTGCAAGGCAGGGTAAATTTCCATTTCAGTTATTATTCAAGTAAAGCCATGATATTGCCAAAACAATATAGACTACTGCTTTTTCCCTTTATTTCTTCCTCAGACTAGAAAGGATGACTCTACTGCTGGACACCACATACTTCGGACACAGAATTTTAAGGGAGGAATAATGATGGAACTGACTTGGAAGCCTCTTCTCTGAGAACTGGTTTTCATTGCATCTATAGGTGCTATACAAGCTACCATGGAAGTAAAAGCAATCAATAGCCCCAAGATATATAACCTATGAACCAGAACAATGACAAAATATATGTGCAACAGTGTCACCTTTTTCTTGGGTCTGCAACTATCTATTTTGACTTAAGGTGCACTCAGTAGGGAAGAATTTAAGCATGGGACTTTAAACCCAGCCAACTAGTCATGGCTAGAAAGGCTAGTGACCCCAGAGAAGAACCTATTTTCCTAAACTCTCCTAAATCAGTTCAAAGTCTAACTACATTATAAATACTTATCCTGATACCTGCAGATCCATGTAGTTCTCTCCCCTAATCAAACATGCTTTTTAGCAAAACATAATAATTATTATACCCATTCACAACTCATCAAAATGCAGAGAACACGAGACTACGGTATGCCTAATCGAGCTAGGGAAGCCTGGGGAAACATCACAGAAGAGAGTGATGAAAATTATAAGACCTAAATTATCAGAATATCTCCTTCAAGATAGTCTCTTCTATAGATGGTTTTATTTTATGAGATTTTATGTACCCATAAGATTTCAACAATATGATTGCCTAGATAACACCTCCATAATGACAAACACCAGCTGGCATGGCAGTGTAGATAATTGAAATCTCACAAGGTCTCTGAGGTCCCTAGAAGAAGAGCCTAAGTCAATTAGTGGCTACTGAGAGAAGGAGAATCAGTTTTCTCTAAGGATGTGTCCTCTAATAAGTTATCTATTCAAAGTGGTCAGACTTAATACATTCCCAAATAACCAACACTAATGGACTCAGTGGATTATATGTATTAAATAATTGAAGATATCAGTAATTTAGAAGAGTAAGTAGGACATAGGAGATGTTGGAGGGGGAGAGTGGTGGAAATTATGTTAATATAGTCCTTATATATGAACTTCTTTTAAAAACTTAAAATATATCTGTTGCTGGATGGTACTTTAATCCAGGTACTTGAAAGGCAGAGGCAGGCAGATCTCTGTGAATTCAAGGTCAGTCTGTCCTATATAGCCAGAGTTACAGAAGAGAATCCTTGTCCCCAAAAAATCTGTGTGTATGTGTGTGTGTGTGTGTGTGTGTGTGTGTGAATGAAAGAAAATATAAAAAGTATATTTAAAGAACTTTATTCAGATCATTTTGTAGCTCAGTGTGTTTGAATGAAATGCTAATATAGTGTACCATGACTTGAATATTCTAGTCTCTTTCCAGATGGGGCACATATTCTTTTTATTGCCCATACTAACCTTGCAAGCATACTATTCATATATCCCTAATGCATACACAAAACATGTAACTTTAAATACCTTACTTTAATATTGACTTATTTATTGTGAATATTTATGAACACATTTCAAGGACAACTATGTAATCACCATAGTCCTTATTATCGTATAGCTTTGTTTCTACTGATAATGACCATAATCTATAGTCAAAATTACATGATAGGTTTCAAGAGAGGGTGAAAATATATATGATTTTGTTGAACAAGAAACCTCCAGAGTAATGAAGTAAATGGGGTGCAAGATTCTGAAATGGTGGCTAATATTTTCCCACCTTTCACTAAGCAAAGACCTTTGTTTTTGTTTTTACTGTTCTTAGTAGTAAAAAAACAGGTTTAGTTTTGAGAAATCCCCAAGTTCTTCATTATGAACCACTGTATGCACAAGGAAAGAAGATACACAAGCAAAATTACATTTTGTTTCCCGATTACAGAATTAAAACTTGGTTTTAAAACACACCTAGGGATGGTAAGTTATTATTACTGTTAACATTTTCATTTTTGAATTATGTTATTTTGCTTCTGGTATCTGCAATGAATATAAATAATTTGGATTTAGTTTAGGCTTAGGAAATTAATGGGCAGGCTATCTATTCACAGCACTGGTGATTTCTTATAAGGCTTAAGATAGAAACTAAGACCTAGTCCACATTAGAAATGTTCTCTATGATAAAATGTTTTAAAGCTGAATGTTTTCTAAATTTTTTGACATATCATTTTTAAAGACCACCATCATTAATTTTTCTGCGGCAACAATGACACTCAAGTTCTGCATTTATGTTACGTGAACACACTTTTACAGTAATTTTAGTGGCAGTCTGTAAATATTATCGTGGTATCATTCTAGAGCCAATGAGCTCTTATGAAGTCAAAGAAGTTCTCTTAGGCATAGACATAGACAAGAAGCATATAATAAGCATTTTATAGTCATTATTCAATAGTTTTAGAGTGATTCAATATCTCAAACTCAGCTTAGAAAACTGAATAATGATTAAAACGTATTTCAAGAGAAATACTTCCCAGACACTAAGTAAAAGAATCACCAAAAAACAAAGGCAAAATAAGTCATTACTTGTATTGGTAAGCAAATCATTTGAAATAAAGTCACAGCAATTTGTTTTCCTCCTGTTTAGAAGTGCACTACTGTAAAATAATTATGTTGTTTTGACACAATGATAGTTATTTACTCACAGAAAACCCTTGCTGACACAGATCCCTGTGCAGAAGAAATATTCCCCATCTCTCCAGAAAGAGATTTGCCATTAGAAAACACTCCTCAGCAAGCTGACAGATACCACAGAAAAGAAAGTAACTACTACTATTCTTTTCCAAAAATCTCTCCACTCAGTTCCCAAGGTGGTAAGTAGGCAAAGGAGATTTCAAAGGAATTCATATGTATATAATATATTTGTGCACACATGTGTACATAAACAAACACACATGCACATCTATGGATACGTAGATGATAGTAGATAAATAGATAGATAGATAGATAGACAGACAGATAGATGATAGATAGAAATAGGAATTTCACTTTATCACCACATCTTTAATCTTCTCTCCTAATAAAGGCATGTGCACTTGCTTAAATGCTATTTCTTACTGTAAACTTGAGTTCTAAAAAACAAAATTATTTTCTTCATTTCCCAAGTGCTTTCAAAGAATTCACCAGAAAGAAATGGCAACATGTAAATTGCAGGATGCTGTCTAAAAATGGAATTGTGTTAGGAAAATTCTAAGTGCTTGTGAGAAAACTTAAAAAAAAAAAAGACAGTGTGACTGTCTTCTTGTAACTTTACTTTCTTCAAAAACAAGGAATTTTTCTTGGATTATGTTTTGTGTCCCCCACAGGTGTTGAAGATAGGAATGAGCTTATTTAAGATATTCATTACAAGTAGCTATTGTTATTTGTCTATATGCCTTTATGGAGAAACATGTTTTTGCTGTGTGTGGCTTATTTGTGATGGGCAGCTTGCCTTTGTGATTGTATGCTTTACTTATGTGACTCTTCTTAGCACTCAGAGTATAACGTGTCTGATGATTTGCGTAAAGTTGGCTATTGCCCAAGACTTTAGTCTGCCTCATTTATTGACCTCATTATCTTAAGACACACCACTTCTATAGCAGTAAACTAGGGCACCAAGAATCAGGAACCTGAAGTCAGCATCGAAATAAGAGAGTCGTCACCTTCATAGAAGAAGGTGAGCAAGAATAATGAATGAATAAGGTGAAAAAGAATATGTTAAAGCTTGTGCATCATTTTTTAAAGAAAAGGAAAGCACAACTAGTAAAATAATAGTTATTAGATTGCTGACAAGTTGTTTTTGATTATAATCCCTGGATTCCAGAAGGAAGAACTTAGAAGAAGAAGTATGGGACAGAGTCCAAAAGAGTATTGAAAAGGTATACCAACCAGGAGAACAGATCTCCATTCATTTTTGGATCACATTGGCATTAATTCAGACTGTTATCAAAATGCTGAAGGAAGATAAGGAAGATATTATTCATGAGGAAGAGATGGCTAATTCCTAACAGGAATATAAACTGTATGATCAAACCTTAAAATGACAAAAGAGAAAAAAAGGAGACTTTCTCCATTTAGGCAAATTGAAAGTAAAAACAGTGCTTTCATTAACTATGCTGGTGAGGACTCCATCACCTCCCTTACAGGAGCCTCCTCTAGATATCTATTCCTCATTTGTGAAAATGGCCATGAATCATGGAATGAAGATTTGATGATCATTCTAATCTTGAATTCTCTCCACTTTTATATGAGGACATAGTAGAGCCTATGGAATAGCTAGCTTAACAACCTAGGAAAGCTAGGACAGAAGCTAGGAAAAAGAATCTATTTCCCAAATCTTTCCTGGCCTCATGATCTGGGCTTGTTATTTCAAATGCACTAATCAATCTATTTAAAACTCTAGAAGGAAAGATGGCATTGGATGGTCCTTGCATATTATCTTTAAAGTCAAGAAAAATAACTATAGCTATTTGAATTGAGACTAAAGGAAGCATTTTTGTATCATGTGGATTCTTCTTTGCGTATAAACTTATTTATTTTTCCCAAATTATTGTCTCTTACAGATATAATTGCACAGGAGGACAAACCTTTGTAATGGATTTATTTACACCATAAGGGCCATGCAATCTTACTATTTGCTTTACTCTTCTTGTTCAATTAATAAACCAGGGAAGAACTGGATGTCAACAATTATATGGGTTTGATTCTTGATATAGTACCCTTAACCAGCAATTAGTTTTTAAGAGCATTATGAAATTCTATGGGTTTTCCAATTTTATTTGAAGATTTATATGGAAGTAAAGGAAATTATTATCTAGTTTACAAGCTATGGTATTTTATCACGTGAGTTGAATTTATGATTATAAAAATTGTTCAGTTTTCTCCCATTCCACAGAAGAAACTTACTTTATTGATACTTCATCTAAGTTATAGAAAGGATTCATAGTCCAGAAATTCATTAATCTATTAATACTTTTTTCTCATCCCAACAGGTGGAACTGACTGTTTTGGTTAAACATAAATTCTCAAATATCATTTCAGATTCTGCTCATGTTGTAGGATTATTTCCAGCAATAGACTTATATTATTGCACACCCTAACCTTCCTGGTTTTACTGCAGAAGGAATTAAGCAAATTAATGCAATAACTTGCCCAATTTTTACTGCTCCAGAAGAAAATTGGGAAGGGAAGTGCCTTTGTCATTACAGATGGACCCACTGAAACATTATGGGTTCCTCATGGGCTCCTCCAGTCCCAGGCTATCAAAGATAATGATACAGGATGAGGAGACAGGGGAAGTCACCAGGAAGATAGCAAGCCTTCAGCTAAAGGGCAAAAGGAGATATAGACCATATTACCAGAAGTCAAGTGTGCCCACTTGAGACCAAGATAAAGCCCCATGGGCCATGTGAGAGGCTATTATGCAAAGCACAGTGCCCTTTGTTACCTGAAATATCTCTTTCTGGTTATTCTAGCTACATTGACCCATACATCTGTAGTGAACACCTTTGAGCACATGTATTGATCTTATTTTCCTCAACCTTCTTTGCTTCAACTTGTGGATTGGATAGATCAAGCTCCTGTTATCTTACTAATGACTTTCTGTTTATGACTGTTCTTTGGGACTATAATAGACTCATTCATTCATCTGAAGAAGGACTAAATTTTAATTTTTTCCTTCGGATTTGAATCACTTTCCATTTTCATAGGACATCATAATATTTATATTCCTATTAAAAGCAAATATGACTTACATTCTACATTCCATTCTGGTCTAGTAGAGATGAGAAATACTAATCATATGGGTCTCTTTTCAAGTTATTCTTTCCTTTTTTCTGATCAATATAATAATGTAAACAATAATCGTATACATAGTATGGATTTCTGTTCTCAGTAGCAGAATATTATACACAAAGATTTCACTGTTTGAATATCATTTGTTGTGTTTATAACTTGCATACTTATAGAATACTCATAAATTGGATGACAATCAGATATATCTAATAAAAACTATCTAGATACCCTGCTATTAAAAATATAAAGGGGAAATGTTAGAGTATGGTTCAAGAATGGAGTCATATGAGGAGAACTTTGGGTACTTATGAAAAAACACAAAGAAAACAAGATAAGAGCCTTGTGACCTCACTTTCTTCAAATATGGGGAATTGTTCTTGACTTACGTGTTCATGCATCTCTCTAGTATAGCAGACAGGAATGAGTTTACTTCAGACTACTTATTTTAACTGCTATTGTTATTCATTTTATATGCCTCTATAGAAAATCATATTTTTGCCACCTGTGGCTTGTCTGCCATGTTCAGTTTGCTCTTGTGATTTTACACTTTAATTATGTGACTCTTCATAACCCTTAGAGTACAAATTTTGTGATGATCTGAATAAAATTGGTTTTTTGCAGAGACTTTAGTTCATCTCATTTATCTGTTCAATTCTCCCAGGTTTCATCACCTCTATAGAGGTAAACTGTAAATATATTCTGATTTAAAATTAAATTGAATGCCTAGTTTTCAAAAGTAATAGAATGATATTTCAATATTTTAATTACAAGTATGTATGGAGGAACGGGCCTTTGTGAAAGCAAGGAAGGGTCTGTATCCCAGGAGTCTACATGATGGGTACAGATAGGATGTGGAAAGAATGTTAAGAATATTGGTACACACCTTTGATCCCAGTAGTCAGAAGGCAATAGTGGTCCATGTCTTTAATCCTTAAGACAAAAACAATATGAAAGCAGACACAGGAAGCAGTACTCAGAAAGAGTCAGTGTCACACAAAAAGTTTTGTTTGATATGACTCAGTGAAGGACAGGCAAAGTGACAAATCAGAGGAAGAGTTAGAAAAGTGAATCAGAGTGAGGACATGCCCAATTCTTATGAAAGAAAGGCTGGCTCTCAGCTCAGAGCTTCAGTCAGTTACAGAAGGCAGTAGGAGGCAAGAAATCTGAAGCAGGCAGATGGGGGGACAAAACATGGGGACAATGAAGTGGTCTGACTGAGAAACAGAGAGGCTGACTGAGGCAGTATAGAACAGTGAGTCTAAAACAGGCAAGCTTTGGGAGAGATACAGAGACATACAGGGAATGTGGCAGAAGAAGTCAGTATCAGACAGAAAGACTGAGTCAGTTTGAAGCTGAGCAGAGCAGTTCAGTCTGTGGCAGTCAGAGAGTCAGCCAGAATCTCCTAGAGTCAGAAGAATTCAGTCAGAAACAATAAGACAGAACAGATCAGTTTCAACCAGTCAGCTTGGAGAAGAGTTTGAGTCAGAACAAGAAATAGTTGAACCAGAAGAGTCTGAGTTAAGACGGAGCTAGTCAGAGTGGCTCAGTCAGTAGTGCCTCTCGAAGGTTTATTAGATTATATCGAGGCTAAGGCTGAAGCCTAGTAAGTCTAGATTTGTATCTTTAAGAGTAGACTGTATAGAGGTTAATTAGATTGTATAGAGGCTGGAACACTCTAGGGCTCCAAGACGATGGACCAATGATTAAATTATGCAAAGAATAAAAAGCCTTTGAATCTGAATCCATGTCTTTCCCTACTAGTATATCTGCCTTGAAAAGTTGTTGGAAGAATGTACGTTGACATCAAGAAAATAAATAGAATAGAAGGTAACTTCCAGAATTAGAGATACCTAACTAACCATCAAGATATTTTGAGAATTGACTACTTGTATGTTGACATTTCATTTCATCCAAATTGGTTCCTAATTTGAAAACTGAAATACATAAAATTAAATGCAAACATCTCTCGAGACTAATAGTGAAGAAGTTAACTATGCTGGCTAGTTTTATGTCAGCTTAACTCAAGCTAGAGTCATTTAGAAAGAGGAAACATCAGTTGATAAAATATTTGACCAGATTTGCCTGTTGTCAAGCCTGTTATGCATTTTCTTGATTGATGATTGATGTAGGAGTGCCAAGATCAGTACGGGCAGTGCCTCACCTAGGCTGATGGTCCTAGGAGCTGTAAGAAGACAGTCTGAGCAAGCTTACAAGGAGCTAGCTACCTACTAAACAGCATTCTTCCATGGAATTTGCATCAGGTTTTGCCTCCAGTTCCTGCTCTGGCATTCCTGGATGATGAGCTACGTGTTCTAAGATGAAATAAACCCTTTCCTTCCCACGTTGCTTTTGTTCATGGTGTTCTGTCACAACAATAGAAAAGTAACGAAGACAATACCTAACTTTAATTATGAAATTTCAGTAAACAAGGCAGAAATCTAAAATTTCAGAGAAATTAACCAACAAGCTTTAACTATACAAATCTTATTATAACCAAAAATACCTAATAGAGAGCTAGTTGCTAAAAGGAGGGATTACCCTATTCATAGAAGTAGGAAATGGAGAATCCATTGTTGGTTCATCAATATGTAAATGACATGGAAAGAAGTAATAGCATTTCATTATAAAGAATTTTCATTACTACAAGTAACTAATTAATACTGTAACTAACTTGACAAAAAGACACTGGCAGATGGAGAAATAGTAAATGTCATTTAGATTGAAATAAGAACAGAACAGACTTCTAACAATGAACATAGGAGACTATAATCTTGTAATTGGGATTCACCCTCATTTCTCATGTATTCAACTTCTAGCAGATTAATTTGTTTATTTTGTATTTTTTATTTAATGTATCCTCATTCTTACTAGTTATTACCAGTTGTGCAAATTATATCCCCATTTAATGATAAAACACTTTGAAGTGTAACTACACACTTAAGAAGGTAGCTCTCTCATATGAAACTCTTTTATTAGAACTGAATAAAAATAACTAACATACAGAGCCAACAAGCTTTCTCATTTACATTATTTTAAACTAGCCTCATCTGAAATGAAAGAGATTTTACTAATGAAGCAAAATTGCTGAAGTGAAAAGAATACTCAGTATAATTTATTTCCACATATGCACATATCCAATAAAAATCCACAATAGTGACAATAAACTCATATATATTTAATAGAAAAACTCCATATAATGACCTAAAAGAAAGTAAAAAGTAATTTGCCATATAAATGTATACATTAAAGGATGTAAGGGTTCATGGAGGTGGTACCTTTCATTGGTAAGGAGATACAGCATGTTGGAGTAAATTGTTAAAGGGAAATAATGATATTTGAAGCAATAAATTGGTGTAGGTTTGGGGGGCCTATGGGCTACCTAGCCATAGTTTATTGGATCAATAATGGCACCAGGTGTTGGTTTCATGGTTTTGAGTACACCGTTAATGCAATCAGAAAATGGTTGGTTACTTTCACAACATTTGTGCTCTTATTAAATTTATATATTTGCCTGGCCAGTTATAATTGTAACTTGCATTGTTCACTCCTATGTGATATTGATAATTTTCTCTTTATATAGCATGCATAGCATCTTCCAGCACTCTGAAAGCTAGAAAGGGGGATCAATCTTGCAGGTCAGAACCAATATAATTTCTTCATGTACTATTACTCAAATATGTGAGTGGTGTAAGCCCTGCCAGACTTCAGCAGAAGGAACTACTATCATGGTAAGAGCTATACTGGACAGTGGAACCCTGAGCTTCTCCTCTCAGGGGTTTTAACTGATATCTAAGCTCCTCAGATGTTCTATTGACAGCAAGTACAGATCATGAGCAATCAAACATCCCACACATAAAGCCAACACCTGAAGACAATACAAATGTTGAGGCTTAGGCAGCCCTTCATCCAACAATGCACAAAGCAGCCATTTTAAAACATAACTAAAAATAAACCTTCTGTAAAAATAAATGAGTAAAATTAATGACTAACATCTGTGATAGCTATAAATAAAATAATTATTATAAAATGCTTAGAAAACAAATTGGTTAACACATCAAAGAGATTAACCATAAGGTTGAAACAGACTTTATCCCAGAGAGGGAGGGATACTTCAACCTATGTTAATCAAGAAATGTAATATATACATAAACAGACTTAAGACAGAAATCACATGATCATCTTATTAGATGCAAAAAAGCTTTGACATAATATAGTATTTATGAAAATAATTCCAAAGGTTGTTGGGATGTGAGGAACATATAAGCAATACAATAAAGGGAATAGACAACAAGCCAACAACTAACATAAAAGTAAACAGGAAAACTCAAAGCATTCCTGCTTAACTCAGGAAAAAGGTAAGGCTGTTCATTTTTTCTAGTCCTGTTTAAGATATTGTTTGAAGTCTTAGGTAGACAAGTAAGACAACTATAAATGAGGAAGGAGATACAAAAAGGAAAAGTCAAAGTATTTTTATTTGCAGATGATATGATTTCATACATAAAATATCTATAAGGCTCTTCCAGAAAAATCTTATAGTGTATAAGGCCATTCATCAAAGAGGAAAGATACAAAATTGATGTACAAAAGTCAGTAGCGTCCATACATTTAGGAGACAAGTATATCAAGAAAAATATCAGGGCAACAGTTCTATTCTCAACAGCATAAAATATTAAAATGTAACAAATCTAACTGAGGAAGTGAGACAGTTGTATAATAAAAACTTTAGAACATTAAAGAGAGAAATTGAAAAAGATATCTGAACAAAAGGAGAAATTAAAATTACTTGAAGAGTTCAACATCTAAAGTCAGAATGACTAAAATGAAAAAGTGAAAAGAGATGTGGTTGTCAATCCGTGGAAAGTACTATACTTATTTATTGTAATGGGAGTACACACTGTGGAATTCAGTGTGGTGCTTCCTCAAAGAGTTGGAAATAGGTATACCCCATGCTACAGCTATACCACTCTTAGACATGTTCTTAAAGACACCATATTTTTCTCTAGAGACATTTACTTTTCTATGTTCATTGATATTTTAATCAAAATAGCCAGGAAATTGAATCTCTCTGGATGAATGGATAATGAAAATGGAGTACATTTAAAAATGAAATATTCAAATTTTAAGAAAAAATCAAATCATGAAAATTTTAGATAAAATGAGTAGAACTAGAATGAATTATTCTGAGTTAGGTCACTCAGACACAAAAAGACAAATGTCATATGTTTTCTCTCAACTGTGGATGTTGGCTTTGAATCTTCAGATATGTGTGTCTAATTTGTAATCTCACATAGATGTTAGACAATTTGTAAGGGTCCATGGAGGTGGTACTTTCAATGGTAAGGAGACAGAGCATATTGGAGTAAAGTGTTAAAGAAAAATAATGATATTGGAAGCAATAAATTCTTGTGGGTTTGGGAGGCAAGTTTAGATGAGAGGATATAGGGAAGGATAACTAATATTAAGGCCTTTTGAAAAAATATGGAAGCTTACTACTATAGAAACTTCAAAAAATCTATATATATACAAACAAATGAAGTTACTCTACCATCATTATACAACAACCCAACTAGGCACCATACACTATTAACAAAAACCTTAATTTTAAGAATAAGCTACCTCTTTTTCAGTTGTTAACCAATAAGTCCCCTTAATCCTCCGAGCACTACAGGCTATTGAAAATCCTGTTTATTCTCCAGAACATGATCAGAAGACACTATTTTTGAAGACATTAAATACTAGCATCACACAAAATGGAGAAATCAGCTGATACTCATAGAGAAGAATCATTTCTACTTAATAGCTTTCATAGTGTTGAGAGGTGCTATGAATGCTGCCAGAGAAGAATAATCATCATTATCATTCATTTCTCATTCATTCACTATAATAACAATTGGTCTGAGAATATATGAACACTCAGATAACAGTGGCAAGACTGTTATGGGAGTAATCAATAATTTTCTGATTGACTGTAAGGCCCACTTCATGGAATGGTACCTATGAGAAGGCCCAGAGGGTCTTCTTTTCAGGTGAGACCCCGAAAAAGACACTGAGACACAAATTGATGCAAAGGCACGAGGTTTATTGTACCTACATGTTGGCCACCACATTGGGGTTGGTCGGGTTGACTTCCTTAAACTCCCCACACAGGAGTGGAAGCCAGCCCCAGGGCATTTACAAGCTTCCTTTTATACTCTTTTTCTTATTTCTATTCTTGGCAACAGCTTAATCTTTAAGCTGATTGGTTAGTAGCAATCACATCAGTCAGCAGGGTTAAAAGGTAACAGAAGAGTCAACAGGGTTAAAAGGTGATGGTACATTTCATAAGGCTTATCTGTAGGTGGGGAATTCTAAATATTCATCTCTTATCTGGGTGTTACTAACGCTATTTTCATCTGGGTGTTACTAATGCTATTTTCATCTGGGTGTAACTCTTGTGGTCATTCCCAGAAATGTCCCTTACCCTGAGAATAACCCCAAGAACTGCACCCTAGGCAAGAATATAATTTCATCAGGCCTAAATACATTTTCTATATTTTCAAGCCTGACTAAAGTTTGGTCAAGTTTAACTTTGCCCTTATACCTATAACTGGGCCAAGAACCTGCGGGTAAATAGGTTATAGGTCCTAGGGATGAACCAAATATTATTTTGCTAAACAGGTAATATTAAAGGGATGGCTACTGACATGTCATTATTCCCATTTATAGTTCACCTTTCAATCTTCTCATCAGACAGGATTCCCCTTGCAATAGATGGGATTAAACACAGTGCTTCACAAGTGGCAGAGATACAGAGAAAAATAGACCACATAAAACACCTCTTCTTTCAAGGATCAGAGATCATTGTGAAAGAGGGGTTGACATGATTGTTATTAACAATGATGGTAGACATCTTCAAGGAAAAAATGTCTTCCAGACATACCAGACTAGTTATACAAATGAACTCACAGTGATTGTATCAGCATGTACAAGATATGGCAAACTCAAGAAAAAACAAATCCCAGAATGAAGTGGGGCATGCAGGAAAGAAATCCCACCATTAGCTGAGGAGCTATTGGCATTTGATACCTGCTGGTTGAAGGAAAGTCAGTTTCTTTAAATGGTGACCTCTGATGTGATGGAGAACATTCCACAGCAGTCCCCATTCCCAAGAGAAGTTAGTCAACAACAAGCTGAAATTGTTGGAGGAATAAAAAGAGTAAAATCCAAAGGTGGCTTGGTTAGAAAATAACCATGGAGACACTAATTATGGAAGGAACTAGGGGGGAGAGAGTGAATATGTTTAAAATATATTGCACAGAATTCTCAAAGAATTAATAAAAATACAGTTTAAATTTAAATTTAATTTCTTTTTAAAAACATAAGCACTTTCAATATACTTCAAAACATTTTGGGGGTGATTATGGATTATGTTTAACACAGGAGAGCTCAGCACTCTGCCACGTGAGTACATACTCAGTCCTTGGTGTTTTAAGATGGAGTCTCCATATGCAACTCAGGTAGGCTCAACTGGGGTGACTCTCCTGCTACAATTTTCTAGGGACTGAAAATTTCTGAGGTAGCTCTATAGTGTGACCATCTAAATTTCTCAGTTATAAAATCTTTAATGTCATTATTTCTTTAATTTGCCTAGTAATTACATACACTTCATTTGTAACAGTAAAGAGAAAAGAACAAAATTACCTTTTCAAAATATTTTATTCTATCAAGTAAGCCTGCATTTACTTTTGATGCTTAATGTACTTCTCTCTCAGATGAGTTTTATAAAATAAAAATCACTGTGATTGGCTTGACTGTGATTGGCTTGACTGTGATTGGCTTAATTCAAAAAGTCATAGAATATTTTTATTCACATGGTATGAATATACCTTGTTTTATAAGTGAATGATTCTGAAAACTTCCACATTTATTTCATATGTTAATTGTTGTGGATAGTTTTACTTTATTGAAACAATGAAAGGAAGATAACTTTATAAAAGTAAAAGTATTAAGAAACAAGTGTCCAAGAATTCCTAAAATATGCAAAATATCTTTTTTATCAAGTTCCTTTTATAAGCACAATTGTTCACTAAAAAAGATAATATAATCTTTGAAAAGTTGCAGGATGCAATATTAAAAATATACATATAAAAACTGTAATATTATCTAAATTTCAACTGCAAAAACTTACAGGAGTCAAAGCAATAATTATTACTGCTTCAACCGAGAAACTAAAAAGTAAACATCATGCTAAAGCTTTAAGGCTGAAAAAGAATATATAAGCAAGGGTTTTGATTCAGCTCTCATACAGTGGAGTACCAGATTCCTACTTAGCCATCAGGGAAGCTGTTAATACTTTTTACTTTTCTTAAGATACATTGGCAAACATAAAGACCCTACTGAATGTTTAGCTTCAGAAGTAGATAAGAAAATGTCAACACATCACAGTATATTTATTTCCCCTTGCTCATTTTAAAACAGTATTGCAGAACAATGAGGTGAGAAAATGAGCTTCTTGGCTTGCAGCATTCTAAGGACAGATAGCAAAGGTAATCTAATGTGTAAGCTCTTGTTTATAAAATAAATACAATGATAGTGTAAGTAGTAAAAATGAGACTGAATGAAATCTGAATTACAAAGGCTTGCCACAAAATGGTTTTGATAAACGTAAGTCAATGAGTAAAGACTCTAAGAAAATCTTTGGGTTTCATCATTTTTTTTCTAGTCAATTCAAATGGTTGCAATGTACCAGTTATTAAATAGATCAAAGGGAAACAATGAAGCAATTTTGCAGAGAAATAAAACAGGTTTTACAAATTCTATACAATAATTATGGTGAATGGTAGTGAATTAGGAAACATTAAAACTGTAAACTATGTAGTAAACCATATATGAAAAGTGAACAAAATGTAAGTACAAGTTAGAAATTTTTTAAGAAATTTAAAATCCTAATATAAGTACTATTCTGAGAAAGAAAATGAAAATCAGCCTCAACCCAGGTTTTCCAGATACATTATATACATATTGAATAAATAAACCTTATAATATACATACTTATACATTTAAGACATTGGTGTAAACATGAAGTTACTTTGAACTCATTTTTATGAACCCAAGAAAGTGTGTTGTGGTTTGACTGTGAAATCTACCCCCATGAAGTCATGTGTTTGAATGATTAGTTGCCCAGCTATGTTGCTGTTTGGGAAGTTGTGGAACATTCAGAAGGTGGGACAATTTTAAGTCTATTTTAGAACCCATATTTTGTTCGTTCTCTATTTCCTGACTGTTGATACAATGAGACCAGTCTACCTGCTTCTGTCTTGCCTTCCCATTTGATGCAATGATATCCTGGGACTGCAGCCCAGACAGAACCCTTGTCCCTTAAATTGCTTCTGCAAGTTATTTGGTCACAGCAATAAGAAAAGTGACTAATACAATTTGCTTTGAAGGAAAAACTAAAATGTATCTCTGGTCTACTGGATTGTATAGAAAGACAATAGCATTTTACATTTGAATGCATATATATTTCATTGACTTAGATGATAAAACCAGACAAAAATTATATGAATGTATATTTTTGAAATAGAATATCAATTCATTTTAATTTAAGATGAAACAAACACTTTTATTGTTTTGTTGCTGCTGTTCTTTCCTAAACATTACTCAGAAATCAGAAAAACAAGCAGCTTCATTCTGCGATACTACATAGCTTATCCTATAGAGTCTCACGAGGTACCAGCCAGGTTTGCTCCTATTCTCTCTTCATGAAAAGGAGGAGATTCAAGTGACAGCAGAAACTGCATTGGAGTGACCTAAACTCAAAATAGGAATTGAACAAAATAATCTCTAAATATGATTGACACACTTGTGTTCCAAGTCTGTATAGTTCAGCATATTTTCCTGAAAATGCTTTCAAGTGCTAACTTTATATCTGATTGCATATGAAAACAGCTTAAAATAAAGAATGTGTCACAACCATTAGAGCAATCCTTTAATCATTTTTACTTCAAGATTTCTTCCTATTAACCACCTTTTAAATAAATGCTGGAAACACAATTCTATATGATAGAATGTAAAGTTAATAAAATCAGGATGATCCTAAATAGTATGTAACAGAATCACTAAAGACAAAGATAAAGTAAGTCATTACCTGTGTTGGTAAGAAAGTCGTTTGGAAAAAAGTCACAACCATTTGTTTATCTGCTATATTGCACCACTGTAATATAATTACATTGTTGTGACACAAGGCATGCTATTTGCCGACACAATTGCCTACAAAGATAAAATATTCCCCATCTCTCCAGAGAGAGATTTGCTACTAGAAAACACTCCCCAGCAAGCTACCAGACACCGCAGAAAAGAAAATATCTGCTACTATTGTTTTATTTAAAAATATGTTGTGTCCATTATTACGATATATTGTAGCCATTAACAGAAATTTTAATGACTTCAATATCCTCAAGACTTTTAATTTGGTATTACTACAACCCAAATTTTCTAAGTTTTCACATCAATGTGTTTGGATAAATAGATCCTAAAGATCATCTTTCATGGTTTAGATAAACACTTATGAAATAAAAGAATTAGATCAAATGTCAATTAAAATTATTTAGTGTTGATTATTTATAGATGGATACTTTTCAAGTGAAATAAAAATTTGGGGTAAGAACTTTGACTCTAGTGTTCATTTAGTCATTATATCTTGATCATATCTCTCATAAACTTTAAATTTCTATGCAGAAAATAATTGGTAAGCTACTAGACACACACACACACACACACACACACACACACACACTCACTTAACAGATGGCTAACACATGTTCAAACAATAACAATTAGCAGTTGTCATATTTGAAGTGTCAGAGAAATATTAAGAAGTTACTACATCTCTTTGGAGTTCTGTGCTGAAACTCAAATCAAATACTATCAATAGGATTTTTGACTCCTTCAAACTACAAAGAGAATTTGTCAACAATTTTCATAGCACTAATTACATGGTTGCTTTTGCAACTCTATAATTAAGAGTGAACTACAATTTTCTTTGCTACACTCAGCTGAAAAATTTAAAAATAAAAAAGCACTTTGAATTTAACATAGTATTTATTTCTTTAAGTCTTTAACATATTATATCCCAAAACAATGTTCAAATAAACATAATTCATGTGTAACTATGAATATGCAATATATACACTCTTAACAACTATATATATCAATGTCAGTTTCTGGCAGTGTCTGTATTTTTTCTCTATTTCTATGTAATAAAATTTTCCAGATTGAATCAATGTGGATCTATGTGGCTAAAAGCATATTATTAAATTTTCTAGTTTTTTCCATCCAAAGATGAATGAACATTCCTTTCTGCTTTACAGTATGATATGCTCATATTTCAGGTAGCATATAATTATTCTGAAATTACATAATTACATAAGACTTCAAATAATTCTTCAACAAACAACTTGATTTATTTTACAAATAGTTCCTGTGCGATTTAGCAAATTTCTGTAGCTTCATTTAGCAGCATTCATTTAGCAGAGTAAATTGGAATATGATTAGTCATGCAGTTAGTTTCATGCAATTAGAACTCTGAAGCAAATAGGTAGCATTAGTTAGTCCTATTTATAAAAATCTCAGGGTTCAGAAAATAATCATCCGAGACAGCAAAGGAAAAATATTTGTACCTTCAGCGGCAAGTCAGATAGTGACAGTTTTGTGTCACAACTTCCAATAATTCAGTCTCAGACAGCTAGTATCCCGTTGTTTAGTGACAGCAAAATGAGCTATATATATGCTTCTTTCTACAATGGACAGCAGTTATTAGAGAGATGCATAACATCTTAAAATGCTTAAAATAAGAGACTGAATGCCCAGTCCTAAATGGAACATTTGTTTTAAGCCCCACCCCCACCACAAAGGCTTAGGGAGAATTGTGTAAGAGGTGGCAGAAAGAATATCAGATCCTGTCTTAGTTATTGTTATATTACTGAGAAGAGAAACCATGAGCTAGGTAGTTAACATTTACCATGAGCTAGAAGATAACATTTAATTGGGGGCCTGCTTCCAACTTCAGACGGGTTAGTAGTCCATAATCATGATGGGAAGCATGATGGAAAGCAGTCAGACATGATGCTAGAGTAGATGCTAAGAGCTTATATCCTGCTCACCAGGCAACAGGCAGAAACAGAGTGAGACTGGACCTAGCATAGGCTTTTGCAACCTCAAAGTCCACCTCCAAGGACACAATTCCACACCTATTTCAACAAAGCCACATCTTCTAATCCTCCCCAAGTAGTTTCACTAAATGGGGACTAAGAATCCAAACATATGAACCTATGGGATCCATTCTTATTCAAACCACCACAGAGCAATAGGGTAGGAAAGAGTGCTGTGAAATATTGTCTTCTGACATGAACTGGCAATTGCTCGGTGAACATAGAGGTGATTTGGTTACAAGACCTATACAAGTTCAAGTCAGCCAAAATTTTAGCATAGCTATATTATCCCATGCTCCACACTTCCATAGGTAGTATTTGGTGATTAATAACTAATGTAAGAAGAATAATTATTCTTATTTGACTGTGTAGCCACTTGTATTTGGAGGAGCATTTAATCTTTTAATTTAGCAGCCTGGCTGCTCTAGCAAAGGATGCCATTGGAAGGCCTATATAATAGATGTTGATCTCTGATCTGGCAGCATAGCTACTTTATGATAGAAAGAATGTTAGTACACTCCTTTAATATAGCATAGCACTTACCTTTAAGCTGACTCAGAATACAATGGTAGTACATGCCTCTAATCCCAATGTAGCACACATCTTTAATCCCTACTGGGAAAGAAGTGGTGGTACATGCCTTTAATGCCAATCATCATGACATAAAAAGAATATTCCCTCACAAGAGGGAAGTTGGAAACAGAGGAGAAGGCAGAGCTCTGAGAGTAGAAGCAGAACTCAGAGAGTAGAAGCAGAGCTCAGAGAGAAAGTAAGGTGGAAATAGAGAGAGGAAGCAGACAAGAAGCAGAGAGTTAGTTCAGTCAGGCAGGCTGAGTGCAGTCAGCTCACAAACATTTCACACAGAAAAAGAAGCCAAGAAGAGCAGAGCCAGTCCAGAATAAGCTAAGAAAGCAGAGTCAGAAGAGGATGGTTTACTATTTACAGTTCTTAATTCAGAAGACAGCAAGTCAGTGAGCTCAGTCAGCAGTAAGTCTCAAAGCCTAAACTTTCTAGGTTTAGGTTTGAAGATTGGATTGTATGGAAGCTGAAGCCTTCTAGGTTCAGATTTGGATCCTTAAGAATAGACTGTACAGAGGCTGAAAGCCTCTAGGACTATGGATTTAATTAGCAAAGAATAAACATTTCTCTGTCACAAAACCACAAGAATGATTAATGAATCACTGCACACATCTACACTTGTATGAACCCACAAAAATAATTAATAAATCAATACTCATCTGCATCTACATTTGTAGGAACCCATGAAAATAACAAATAAATCAGTACACACGTCTAAATCTACACTTGAAGATTTCCCATGCTACAGTGAATACCTTAAAACCCACGAATAAATAAGCATCACTAACTGGATTCAATGGCTTATCAAAAATAAGTAAATAAGTAAATAAATAAATAATAAAAATACATGAAGACATGGATATGTTGAAGGAAATAAATGTGGAAGAGATATGACCATATTTAATTGTATACATGCTTGAAATCCAAAAACTGAAGGAGAACTTAAAAGAGAGGAGTTTGTTCTCCTGTGTATCTAAGAACAGATTGCCAGTTAAAACATAGAACACTTCTAGCATAATGAAAGATCAGCCTTTATTGTGTGTACCCTGTGTGAGACACTTTTTAAATGTTATATATATATACTAATTCTCACTGCAAATCCATGGGAGACAGCTGTTACCCATATCGTCTTTCTACAGAGGAGACATACAGAGAGATTAGCTAGTTTGTGTAAGGTCAATCAGCTGTTACATAAAAAAGGCAAAAATAGAAAAACAAATAGCAATAATTATCCCTAATTGTTAATCTAGCTTCAAATTTCCTATTGGAATCAACTATTAACATTCTACATATATATGCAAGAGCATAATTATCTCCTTCAGTTGTTTTGCAAGAGGAAATGTTAAAAATGGGGGTGCGGGCATTGGCTGGTAAGGGAGAAGAGAGGGCAGTACAGAGGGAGGGAAAGGGAAGATGGATGCATAACACTAATGATGTTTGGATAACAGCATAGTGAAAAATTTACGTTTACTTAAAAATGCACATATGCAGAATATTTTATATGTGTTTGTGTGTGTGTGTGTGTGTGTGTGTGTGTGTGTGTGTGTGTGCATAGAATAGGACAGAAGCAAGTACAAGTAAGACAGAAAGCAGAGCTCAGAAGTAGTCAGACAGGATGTAACATCTGAGATGAGTCAGAATGAAAGGCATGAAAAGTGACAAATCAGAAGAAAAGTGAGTCAGAGTGTGGGGATATGGCATATCCAACTCTCATTATAGAAAAACAGGCTCTCATCCCAGAGTTGAGGACAAGACACAGAGACAATGAAGCTGTCTGACAGAGGATAAGGCAGAGAAGCAGAGATGTCTGAGTGAGACAGTAGAAGGCAGGCAGAGAGGATGAGACACAGAGACAGAGACATTGGAACAGTCTGAGGAGTCTAAGGCAGAGACACAGAGGCAGTGTGGCAGAAGTCTGTATCAAATGTGAAAAGTGAGTCAGTTTGAAGCGGAGCAGAGTTCAGTCAGAAAAGTTACTGGAGTCAGTCAGTGTCAACCAGTCAGAAGAGTTCAGTTTGAAACTGTTAGTTGGCTCAGAAGGTCAGTTTGAACCAACGGATTGGAAAAGAGTCAGAGTTCAAGAGAACACTGAGTATAGAAGAAGCTAGTCAGAGTAGCTCAGCTGGCAAGTGAGTCAGTCGCAGAGGCTGAGGCTGAAGCCTTCTAGTTCTAGGCTTAAGACTAGATTGTATGGAGGCTGAAATGCTACTGGGTCCCAGGACTAGAACTGGGGATTGAATTAGCCAAATAACAAACAATCCTTTGAATCTGAATCAATGGTTACATATATGTAAGTGTATGTGTAAATACAGACACACATACATGTGCATATGGTAATATATATATATATATATATATATATATATATATATATATATATATATATATATATATATCTTATACAAATAATGTTCCGTCCAAAAGCTATATGTTATCTAACAACAAAAAAAAAAGTAAAAGAGTACTGGGCATTGAATTCTTCCTTTGAGTTGTTGATTAACAATCATGTGCTGAACAAAGATGCTCTACCCATCAGTGGTGACTCTCTTTTTCTTGACTCAATGTCAGTATCTCCTCCTTAGGCTGTTTGGACTACAATCTATGGTCCTCTGTGTTCTAATAACCTCTGAGTTGTCCTTCTCTACCAGAGACTTAAAAAGTAAATAAATGCATGTGTGTCCCTGAAAGTGTCTGCTTTTCCTGTTGTATTCATTAGTATTTATTCCTTGCTTTTTGCAAGAGATGAATGATGTTTAATTAATAATCTCTATTTGGGGTAAATGAGTCTTTTTCATTGTTGCCCTGGGCTGGTGTTTTATGTTTATTCTGTGTCATTTGCAGTATCATTCATCGTGTTGACATTTTCATCTTTCTAGCTAAAATAATATTCAATGGCATTATATTTTCAGATGTAGCGAGGAAAATGAATGTATCTCTAAAAAACATCAAATCATTTTCAGACTTGATGTCATTAGATTGACTTATATAGAAGATTAAAATTCTCTTCACTGAATATTTACTCTTCTCCTATACAGAAGTATCAGAAAAAAGGTTAGCATAATCTTAACCTGTATTGAGAACTTATTTATATATAAACAATCAACAACTATAATAATAGAAATACAATAGTATTTCTTAATATAACATAGTGCTATAATATTTTCATTCCTTCTACCATCAAACAATAATTTATTGGACACTTGTTTTCTCCTAGATGTGCAGCTGAGAATTAAACAGTAAGTTGGATGGCTAAGCCAGGATAGTTGCTCACTACCAAGCCAGAAGTTCTGACTTGTATCCCTGGGATCTATATGGTAGAAAGAACCTACTCCATCAAATTGTACATTGCATATGAGCACACAAAGACACAAACAGACATACATAGACATACAGAGACATACACACATAACTAAATAAGTAAATGGTGATAGATTATTTTTAAAAAATAGAGTAAAACAATAATCTTTGATCTGTGGCTTTGTAACCAAGGATAAGAATTAAAAAGCAAAATTAATAATAAATTTCTTTTTTCAGATAATGATAATCATCGTGGAGAATAATAAAACAGAAAATGAGAACAAGGTAATTAAAGAAGTTTGTTTTCAGTTTTTAAAGACTGGTGATGAAAGACCTCTCTGGAAGTCAATGCATTTTAAGAACCTGTAAGGCCACAAGAGAGCTGTTCAGTTGAATATTTGCAACAATACCATTCACACTGAAGGAATAATTACAAAGAACTTGTCCGGGTAGCTTCCAAATTTGTTGTACCAACATCAGTGAATCTGCAGCACAATACACAAAAGGAAAGTGTCACCAGACAAAAAAAAATGTATTGAAAGAACAACAGCATTGCTTCATACTTCAGCAAAACTGGTTTTGAGTCTGAAAGAGCTGAACTACAGTGAGGTGGTTTCAATGCTAGAATTACATCACTTAGTGACAGTTGATATGAGTCAACAGTCCTTTGCATTAGTACACATCTGTTTATAGAGAACTTTTATGAATTGTCCGTTTTTGCATGCATTCTGTTTCAAAAAGATCACTGTTGTTGCTAAGTAGAAATAAGCTCGAATGTCTAAAATACTATTAAGATAGTTTATGAGAAATGTGTAAAATAAAATGGATAGTTTATGCACACATCTACTTTTGAACATAGATTTTAAACATAGGTAGTATTTTGAAAATCTAAATATATGAATAAATTACTTTAAAATGTAAGCAACCTGGTAATTTTTAAATTAATGGTAAGAAATAAGCTGTTTGTGATGATTCCTTTAATCATAATTTCAGCAAAGGAAATAGAATTTAATTGTCAGATTCTCAGATAACATTATAAAATTATTGTTTTTAATAGCTATACATTTGATTCTTGTTACACAAGTGAAAAATACTCATAGTTACTGATATAAGTAAATTACAGGTACACAATAAATATGTTTATACATATTTGTCTATATGCAACATATCTTACTTAAAGCCATTTCACTGTATATTGTTATACACATACACGAAATGCATATCAATCATATGGAGCTATCTACACACATGTATATACGTAGATGTTCTAAAACTCATATCTTTATGTACAAATTTCCTTCTTAAAATGTTATTTAAGATTCTAAACATGATTAATGTACAAGTAGGAAGTAGCTTTGATACTATTATATTATAAAGTATGCATATACTACCAAAGAGGTCTTTTATCTGCCTTAACATGAATCCACTTCAAAATTAATAATATATTGACAGTCAAATAAGTAAAGCAAGAAATCATTCTCTTAATTTTCCACATCAGAGTGTTATTATTAAGTGAAATTAAATACATGGAAGCATTGTGAAAAAGTTGTAGGGATATTGATTCTCATGCTCAGAAATTTATATTTTAAGTTATGCCACCTTAGTTATTGCCTGACTTTAGAGCAGCTGGAAAGCGACTTCTGGTACACTTCTCTGTCTCTTGGAAGGCTGTTCCTGTCTTCCTTGTTTCATAATCATGATCAATGATCAGCCAGGAGTCCCATGACTCACTCAAATGGAAAGATCTCTTTCTTCACATGGCTTACCCTAAGTATTTTATTCGCAGGTTATTTCACTCTGATTTGCATAAAGTCAGGCAGCATGACAATTTTGTTAAGAAAAAAATTAAAATAACCAGTAGAAACCATCAGTGACATCAAAATATTGCTATGATGAACAAAGGTGATTTATGCAGAAGCACCAGGATTATCTTAAGGAATTAAAATTTCAGCTGATATTTCTCTACAATTCTTCAACAACTATACCTAATACAAAGCACAAAATATACAGAGGACCTATAAAAACAAGAGAAAATGTGTGTCACTGTCATCCTGACTTACAATAGTCAACATGGGAGAAAGTGAAGATCATATGAAAATATAGATATCAAAATTAGAGGCTAGTTGCTGAAAGAACAAAGCCTGTGCCAATGCTAGTTTTGTTGTTATTACATCTTGCCTTTCTTGAAGACGTGAGAGCGAATATTTTTCTATAAAGTACAATAAATGGAATTGATTTTTAGACAGGGCATCCCCATGTGGTCCTTGTCTAGCCCAGAACTCACAGTGTAGACAAGGCTGGTGTCCAGCTCACCTCTATTTATCTCCTAAGTTCTGGGATTAAGGTTTCCCATCACAATAGGCTAATAGGTAATTTGATTGTAGCTATTTGGTGAACAAATAATGCAGACTGGTTTTTAGTGATTTATTCCTTGTTTAGGTATGGATGACAAGGATCAGAATAAGCTGTTTGCTACTGGGGTTAGGTCTATAACTCAGAATGTTTATCTAACATGAGGTTCTGGGTTGTACTATAAGAGTACAGGGAAAGGTGAGATATTGGCAATGCATTCTTCTTATTCTAATTACATTTTTAATTTTATTGTCTTTTTTTTCAGTGATGCTAGAAACGCAATCCAGATCCTTGTGCATAGTAAGGAGTCTTGACCCTGTGCATTCATACTGAATGTGTGTGAGTGATGAGGTTACCCTTCTTTTCTTTTCTCCTTTGAATCGATCATATCTTTACGCATTTTATTACACTTATCTTTTCTTCTATATCATTGAATCTGCTATTAATGCAGTTGAATTCCATCTCACACATTATAATTTCTGTTTCTAAAAGTTTGAGTAATGTTTGAAAAATACAGTAATGAGATATATTTTATTTCCCAAGTACGGTATGAGAATGTAGTAGAATATTTGATTGGTAAGCCCTAGTAGGATATTTTCTCTAATGGAATTTTGACACCTTGAACCGTTCATTTTTCTTTATTCTGCCAGGTTTTTAAAAAGAGTAATTTTTCCTTGATAAATGCTCCCACATCAGTAATACTGACTCACTATAGGCTTGGTAAAATGTGAGCCATGAGCACATACCATAATCTACTGCCTCACCCAGTGGTGCAATTGCATAGCCCAGTGCAATGTGGGCTATGTGCTCCCATGGTAGTCCCATGGTAGTCATACCATAGGCCCAGGGCTATGTAGACCACTAATTATAGACTGCAATCTACAAAGTTATAAACAAGATAAGTCATATTTATTGATAATTTATGTTTTAATATCATTACCTGATAATTGTGACATTCTCATTATATCTTCATTTTTCACACTATTCGAAATTGTATTTTCTCTGCTTCTTTTCTTGTTTTTATTTTCTGAGGCAGAGCCTTACTGTACAGACCCTGTAGCCCTGAAACTCTATATGTAGGTCAGGGTGACCTTGAGCTCATAGAGATCTGCCTGCCTTTGTCTCCTGAATGCTAAGATTGAAGATGTGCACTGCAATACCCAAAACATCATTTGATAATTTCAATGGCTTTCAGAAATTGCTAATTCTATTTTTACTTTTGAATGTGTTAATATTTCTACTAAATTCTCAAATTTTTTTTATTTGTCAAAATTAGGTTGGTGGGGATGAGTTTAAGTCTTATGAGATTTATTGATCATGAAGCATAAGTAGATCAGTGTCCAATGTAGACATTGGACAGACAATGCCTTCTTTCTTTTCTTGGAATTCTTGGATTTTCCATTATGCTAACCGAAGAAAGTTCCTCTCCAATCCAGGTATAACATTTTGTCATTGTTCCTTTAATATTTCTTATAAACACTCTGTAGCCTTAGGTAATTTTCTCACATGCATTTATTTAGTCATTAGTACTCAGGGGCAGATAGACATGCTCTAAAGTTCTTTGAATTCCTTCTTAAGCAAAGCCTGCAACACACTCTTTCATATGAATGATCTTTCCATCAACTCAATTCAGGGATACTTCAGAGCTTCATCTCAATTTCTTTACCTATGCCCTACTCAAGGGAATATGCTGGACACCCTTGAGATTCACAGTGTGCACATGTGCAGTATCTGTACATGATAGCCTGATGATTATTTTCTGAATGACACGTAACTTGTCCTTTTTCATTGTTTCAATACGGAAGAGTGTTTTGTAGGAGAACAACTTATGTATAAATTTAATGTATGTTGGTCAAAATCTCAAATATTTGTGTAATTGTCTATACCGTTCAAAGTTTTTAAGAAGTAAAGTTTTACAGTCAAAAGTAATTATATGAAGTTCTCTCTCATAAATAGTAAATAACTACTAATGAACCTGGAAAAGATGTCAACCATGTCCTGTCTACTTACCATGCTAGTGCATATTGGTCATTGATCAAATTAAGTAGTGCCATTTAGTAAAAGATCACTGAAAACCAGGAGATATCTTCATAAGTTACAGTTGTACTTGAGCTCTGGACTGAGTGAGTGCAGTCCATTTATTTTGATAACTTAGACCATGTGATTATATGTCTTGACATATGGTAAGTAAGAACACATATTACATATTAAATATTTGTAGCATTATACACAAATTTTTAAATAATTAAAAAGTGAACTAAATATATGCATAGAACACTTACTAAATAGCAGCCCCAGCTTTATATACTGATTATGATGTGATTTTTTAAAGTATGTAAGTATTTTTTAATTAATTATAAAATACACATTGTCACTTTTCTCTGTCATCTTGATTTCTTTCTATATATTGAGGAAGTTATAAAATAAATTTACTTATTGGCTGATTGTATGTGGCATATCATAAATCAGTTCCTCACAAATATATTTATTATTACAGTGTTCATTCAGAAAATGTATTTCCAAAGACAATTTGAAAGTGTAGAGATTTTAGTGGATAATGTTATATTTGAATATGGTCTTGAGTTGACAGACATCCCACGATATCTTAAAACTTGAATTGATATGAAAAACCACTTTTATCTGTATTAGATTCAGAGTGAAGTTTGCTTTTGTAAGATAAAGATCATTGTATCTACTGTGAGCTTTGAAATCATGTTCTATCTTAGCTATTGAACTGAGTTCTTGAGAACACTTACAAATGTTTTATAAGCTACTTTAAGAAATTCCAAATACTTTTCTTTGGTTAAGTTCTTACTTTCACACTCAGATTCACTGACAAAAAAAGAAACTCTGAGTTCAGAAGTTAGGTGCAATGATCACATTTCAGTACATAGATATGATTTATGAAGCATATTCAAGCTTTTCTGTATTTGATTTTAAGCATAAAGAAAATCTGTAATTTTCTTAGAGAGGCAGTATATACCTGCATTTCACATTCTCTTCGAAGAATTAGATTGCTTTTATTATTTTAAAGATAGTATTATCAGAATTTAAAGATGTCTTATAAATTTTATATCCCTTTATATCCCCATAACCCTCATCTGGTTTTGCAATACCCAAGTGATTGTATCTGTCTAGCTTAATTTTATTTTATATTTGAGATTATAGAACAAGCACATTTCCCCCTTTCTTTTTTCCCATCCATATTTCCAATATACTCATTCCTAATCTCCTTAAAATTCATGGCCTCCTTTACTCATTCATTGTTGTTGTGGGGATTTGATAATCAAAGCAATTAATTCATTCACTGTATCCAACTTTATGTCAAATCTCGTACTAGATATACTGCAGCTGAAAACTATGGAAAATGAAAACTGTGATTCGCATACTTTAGAAATACACTCTATCTTGAAAAAAGTATAAAATTTATCTTGCTTTCTGGCATTTCAGTTGGATTTATCCAATTGCAGTGGGGTTGGGGGGCAGACGGAGCTAGGGATAGAAAGAGAGACATGAAAGAGACAGAGACACAGAGAGATTGGAAATACGAAATAAGATGCTATGTATTTGGTTTGGTTTTCTGATACTCTACTAATAGCTCCTGTCTATGTTAGTGGTTATGCCTCTATAAAGCTGCTATAGTTGCAAAGCTTCCATTTTTCCATTTCTTCAGATCTCACTGGGCATGAGTCCCTTGGTTTCTAATGAAAGAGAGCTACTGCCTTGGTGTTTCACTGCCTCTTACTGTTGTGTGTTAACCTGTTAACATTTACATAAATAGTGTTTCCAGTCTTCTTTTTTCCAAGGTCCTCATCACCAATTTCTGCATTAATAGTCAAGAAACTATATTTTCAGAAAGGATAGACCATATAACAAATAAAAATAGCTTTGTTATGTTCCCTTCTAGCTCTCACACACAAAGAAAGACCCTTTTTAAGGAACCCTTAAAAGCCAACCTAAGTCTACAAATGATCTTGCCAATGTTCCTAGAATAAGAGTAGGCATTTCTGAAACCTCAGTAGTCAAAATCTTTGAAAACTGGAGACAAATCTCGCTTTGCAAGCATAGGGGAAAAACATCACTTAGCAAAAAATTATTTTAAAATTATTTTATTTAGATGTTAGGATTTCTAGACACACATTTTTTTGAGATTAGAATATAATTAAATGACTTTTTTTCCTTTCTCCTTATCAAGGAAATTTTTTTTCCAACAGATAGAGATTATTACAAAAAAAAAAATCACAGCCAAACAAAGTGCAGAGTTTGGATTCCAGTCGCAATGGATAACAAAACACTCCCACACTGAAGGCTCAGGAACCACTGCAGAATAGGGGGCAGAAACGTTGTAGGAGCTAAAGTACCTGGGAATTTTGGCATGAGATTGCATATCCTAGTGATATCAGAACTTATACCCATGAAGTCTCAGCAGCATGACTGCCTAAATATGAGTGGAACAAGGACCACACCAACAAACAGTTCAAAGTGTATAGCAGACAGCTTTTTAAGATGAAGAGAAGAATCACAATACAATAGGTTTTCCTGCCTCCTCCAGGAACTAAGTGTATTGTTTTCAGAATGTATTTTAAAAATTTTTAACATTTTATTCTTGTTATTATTAGTGTGCATGTTGAATGTTTGCATATGCATGAACATGTGTGTGTAGGTGTGGCTGTACACTCAAAGGGAGGCCAGAGGGGGGCTTCTGGTGCCCCTCTCTGTCACTCTGCATTTCATTCCCTTCAAATAGGGTCTCTCAGAACCCAGAGCAAGTCCAGTGGCAAAACCCCCAACAGTCCTCTTGTCTACTCATTCCCACCCCCACTAGTGCTGGGATAATATGTTTGAATGTCACAAAACATAGCTTTTTGTGTGCTCAGGTGATTTGAATGCAAGTACTTGCTCTTTCTCAGCAATCACTCTTACCCACTGAGTCATATCTCTAAACCTGGGATACTTGAATTTTGAAGGAAAAATGACTCTAATAAAAACATCTTTGCCCCTGAATGTGGAAGTACTTTAAATAAGTACTCACTCTGTATTTATTGGTTATATCACAGTTAGTAACGATAACCCACTATAACCACATTTCTTTATTGTTAAGATATTCACACCACATGATTTTGCAGTGAAAAGTCTTTAAGCATTAAAAACTGGCACAAGGCTGGGTCTTGCTCCATCTTCTTATGTCACGTTTTGTTTGAGTGATAACCCTGGGAGGACTGTTCTTTTTTGGGAAGAAGCTGGGGTGGTAGTGGTGGTTTGTGGGTGGGGCCTGGGGTATATCTGAGGGAGGAGGGAAATGGGGTGTACTGAGAGGAGTGGAAGGAGGGAAAGAAGGGGGTCTGGATGTATTGTATGAGTTGTATGAGAGAAGAAAAATGTATAAAGAAAAAAAAGCTGGATAAAAGTTGCACCTGTTTAATGATGTTTAGGTTATTTTTTTATAATGATACAAACCTTTTCATGTTTGTTTCCTTCCAATTATATATAAGTATATATATAATTAAGACTCTTGAAATCTGTGAAAGTAGATTGACATATTTCTTACGTAGAGAGCGCAACATACATAAATTATTTAATTCATGAGTATTTTAATTATTTTTGCCCTTATGCATTTTTCTCTTTGCAACATTTGGTGGAATCTGTCCTCCAAAGACAGGAAATAATTACGTTATAATCTTACTCTTAAATAATTTTAATAATTTAATTTATTTATTTTATATCTGGGGTAAGTGGGAGATACTTGTATATCATAGCAATCCTCTGAGGACAGAGGATAAGTTTTGAAAGTTTGTTCTCCTTTTATGCCGTGTAGGTACCAAGATGCATAGTTTCAACACCAGATGTTGTGGTAAAACTCTTTAACTAGTAAAACAGTTTATTGACTCAAATATTTGAATTTATATATAGGATGGTGGAACTTTTAGAAATCTCCTCCTGAAGCCTCAAATGTAATATTTCTTGAAATGTATCCTTGTTCATCTCTTAGATCAGTTGCATGCTGCTCTGCAGAAATGAGCATTAAAGCACATTACACTTTCATGTTATTTGTAAATTAATTTAATTCATCTTGGCTATATGGAAGAAGAATGAAGCAGATTTGGATGGTGAAAGAATCCCTGGTGATATAACAGGACAGAATATTAAGAATAAAAGGAAGAGTTGTACTCCCGTAGGCAGATGAGGGAATGAAGAATCAACTAAACAAAATGCATGGGAAGGAGCTGACTGGGGATACCGCTTATGTTCACTGGGGTTTCCTAGGGAACTAGATTGAAGCAGTCAGATCTGAATAATTCCTCATACTTTGGTTTCTTCTAGATTCCCACACAGAAAGGCAGGGAGTGACTGTTTTTTTCATCCTCCTTATTCATAGGGACATGGAGATGATACTCCCAAGAAAGATGATAAAATCTCTCTTCATAATCTGCCTTGTTTTCTGGCACCTTGCAATCCCACTCTTGTGAACATTTAGTTCATATGCCTGAAGAAAAAGCTGTTTAGTAGAAAAGATTAACACCTTAAACCTTACAAGGAATCTAAGCCATAGTGTGAAGGAGATAATCTGGTGTTTCCTGAAGATAAGGCTGTAGTAGAGGAGATGACAGTACCATACTATCTGGAGAGGTAAGGCAGTGATCTGGTAGTGTGGCTCTAGAGAAATTCCAGGAAAAGTGAAAGTTGAATAACAAAGATAAACTTAACTTATTTCTATCTTTTCCTAGAGTATGTAATAAACCCATGTCCACGTAATATATAACCACCTCGAGATGAGGAATCTCCTGTGAAACACAGAGATTTATGTACGAAACAAAGAAGATTTATCACTCTACAGTCATTTGGTATCACTATCCTAAAGAACCCCACAGGTGCAATGTATGTTGTGCTTTTGGAGTCACAGTGTATCACGCAATTCTCTGACCTCAGTGTAGAGAGAGATTCGGTGATTATAAGACTATCATAACTGAGGAAATTTTGTTCATCGGCAATGCAAAAATGTGTTTGTTTCACCTTCCAAAAGGAAAGGAAGACTAGGAAAAACAGTGTCACAGTCCACTTGGCTCACCAACAAGGTTGTCTGCTTTTTCCATGATTTGATCAATTCCAATCTGGACTCTGAAGTAGAATTCAGTTAGCACTTTAACCTGCTTGCTAAAATGGCTTCTGAAAGCTCATAGATGATCACCAAACTGATTACAAATTCATTTGTCTTGCTAATGTTTCAATACTTCTATTGAACTACCTTTCCTTTCCTGATAGTCTAATAATTTCATTAAATACATTACTATCATCAATATTTCTTTAAACTAGAATTTAAAGATATGTATACAACAAATTGCTAGGTGTTAGTAAGTGGTGAATAGAGCTATATCCATAAACAAAGATTGACTGAGATATATGTTGAGTGAGCATACAAAATAATATACAGTATTCAATATAGTATAAAGCCAACATCATTCAGCATAATCATACTCCTAATAAATTTTACATTCTTGAATATGAAACTCAGTTTCCTCCTATCTTAAGATTTGTATACAAAGTAGATTGTAAATTGTAGTAACTGCACATATACGCATATACAGCACAAATACTGCACAGTATTTCTGAGATGAATAAGCTACAAATTACTTTAATGTCAGTTACCCTGAGAATGGTTCTGCTGAAAATAAGTGTGTTTTACTAGTTTCATTCTTTTGGATATTCAGTATAGATTAGGTGAGCAAAACTGTAATAATGCATGAAAACAGCATTTCAAGTATTATCAGTTCCATGTATTGAGCTCAGAAAGAAGTCAGAAAATTAAAACTCCTGGAACTTGAAAACAAATAGACATTTGTACTATACAATAATACTTGTATATTGCATCAGTTAATAAAATGATAAAGGTGAAGATTGTTAAAAGACAGAGTAACAGGAAAAATATGTCTCCTGGAAAAATATCAGAGGCTATAACAACCTAAGTATGACCTGAACCAGGAAGATACTGACAGACATGCAAATGTTAAGAGAAGAAAGATTATATGACCCCAACCTATGCAGAAAGCTACAGGCAACTAAGGAATAATGAGAGAGGGTGAAATAGTCTTCTCCAGTGAAGAGCTATTGATTTTCCAATACTAAATAGTCAGCCTTAAAAATTTGCAGAAAAGTAACATTATACAGACTGATGAGGTTGTATTTCTTTATATAGGAATGTACCTATATACATATATATGCAACAAAAATGAAAGAAAAATGAGGTCTAGAATCTCTAAGCCAGTAAGGGGAATTTGGGGAGGGTTTGATGGGAGGGAAGAAAAGAGAGAAATTGCATAATTGTATTAAAATCTCAAAATACAATATATAATATACAACAGTGGGGGATGTTTTAGTCTGGATTCTATATATTTGAGAAGCTGGAGTGCAAGTAAAGACAAGCTGTCCAACTGTCTCCCCATCATCTCTTCCTTTAACATTATCAAAAAAGTCTACTAGTAGTTATTGAATCTGCTTTAATTCTTCATCTTTTACAATTTTTCTTCTTAAAAAAAGCTAAGACCCTCTTTGTTATTCCATTTAGTGGAATAACTGTGTTCTTCCTGATATGGTCACAGAGAACATTAAAGCACAACTGTTTCCTCTTTATTCAGAAGAGACTCATACTTTGCAGCAGAGCAATAAGATTCCCTCACAACTTGTATTCAGAGTGCTAACACTTCCCACCCTGGCTAAAGGACTCAAAGAAACTTGCTGAATCATTATGCAGCCAAGTTATAAGGCATTTCAGGCAATGATATTACCAGATCAGGTTGCTACCTTGATAAAGTAATACTGACCATAAATCTTGAATATTAATACAGCCCTAACATGACTCCAAATCATGTCCTGAAAGATGTCATCACCATTTTTATTCTCAATTAAAGGACCAGGTTGGTGGCATAACCAGGTATACAGCAGACCTTGTTTTCCTGTTATTTATACCACATGCACTGTGAAAAGAATGGATCATCATGCTACAACATAACAAATATATTATTCTCTTTATTGGGCTTATGAACATCATCTCTGTGTGCAGCAAAGAACATTTCCATATAAGCTGCTATTGAAATAGAATATGCTAGAAAATTTTTAGCATATTAGCATATATCTATACATGTAGCAGATGTTTTAAGGATTACAGAGACACTGATACTGCATTTTAGCCTACAGTGTACATTATTCCTCACTTACATTTTTTAAAATGAGAAAAGCATTCCTCAAAATTCATGTAAGTTGTAGATATTGCCATATACTTAGCGCAGTTTTTCTTTCTTTTAGACTCATTAGGCTTGCTTAGCACATCATGATAATTACTTAATAAACAGAGCTATATAACTTTTGATATGTAGCTAAATCAAGTTGAGATACTTTAGAAGCACTAAGTCTATAGTAGGTTTTGGAAACATAAAATAAAATATGTGAATTGTGATAGTAATGATTAATGTACTGTTGACATGCTGAATTGATGTTAACTTCCATATACAAGTTAAACAAAATGTTTTATTCAAGCTTATCTCAACCACTTCTTTTCTGCTTTTTGTAACATGGCAATAAAAAATTAGAAATGCTTTGTATTGCTCACTTTTATGATCCATATTTTATATAAAACATAGCGTTTTACTATACTAAATACTTATATCAAGAGAAGTACCTACTTGAAATTATATTTTTAAAGAAAAGCATTGTTAAAGGTTGAATTTTGATTTGGCCTCAATTTTATGCATATACTTATTTTTTGTATTTATTTATGTTTAATATATTACTTAAAATACAATTACATCACATTTCATTTCCATTTATTTCCAGACTCTCCAATTGATAGCTTCTTTTTCTTTGATTATTATTATACACACACACACACATACACACACACACACACACACACACATATGTGCAAATATATAAATACAACATGCTGACTCTGTTCCTGTTATTTGTGTGCATGGGATTTCAATGCTGACCACTTTTTGTTGGATAACCAATCAGTTCTCTAGTAACAAGCATGATTTATGTCATGTTGAATGGGCCTCAAGTCCAATTAGGAGATGTTGGTTACCAATCACATGTGATTTCCACTTAATCCATTTTTACAGATACTTTGTTGTGGTTTGTAGGTATTGCAATTGGATAGAAATAACCCCAAGATTGTATGATAAAAAAATAAATTTTATTTTATATTTAACAAAATAATACACAATGCAAAAACATATATGCATTTATATATGTATATTATGTATCTGTATGTATCTCAAAGGATTAAATGAAGTTAAGCTGCTTGGGCTGACAACACTCCTTACAAGAACCATAGACTAATAAAAACTTCAGTACCAAGTATCAGGAATGAGAAACCTTCTTCCAAGTAGTTCATCAGGGTAGTTCAAGAGGTTTCCAAAACAATACAGGCTATTGAGGTTGCCCTTGGTTGTCTCTTAGAGGTCAAAGGTAAGATACTGCTGCTGACGACATTGCATGCTAAGACACAGGACTTGAAATTTTTGAGCTAAGTCTAACCTAAAAGTCTGATTTTCTGCTGTCTAGTTTTCATGGTCCCAGAGAATACTGTGCAAGAAACGAAGAGAATCAATTCATACATATATACCTGTTCACCACAGTGGTATTAAAATCACTTTTACCATGTCTGGGCATCCAGATGATATCCTGGGGAGGCTGTATCTGAACTTATGAATACTGTTTATTTCCCCAAATGTTTGTACTGTGCTATATTATCTTGTGTCCTTCTTTTTTCATAAGAACATTATTCATACTTCAAAGATTTAAACACCAGGAATACTGTGCAAATTGGGCAGCACCTTTAGAATGAAGCGATATATAATCCTATTGGTATATCATTTGTGAGGGATGGGGATATGGGAATGAATGTAATAGAAGTTATGGGGAAGACTGGAGGCCAACGTGACCAAAATACATTGTATGTAATTCTCAAAGAAATAATAAAAATATTTCTAAGAAAAATAAGAAAGTCATCATAGAGCAAGTGTTTAATTTTTTCATCTTTGTTACTTACATACTACATTAATATAAATAAAGCAAAGTAAGCTGATAAATCTCAATAACCTAAAAATGCTTTATGGCTAGTGATGGAATAAAATTGTCATTTTGAAGACTTGAATATTCAGTGCTTTCTTCTTACCTATTTCCCTTCAGGAAAACATATGTTTAGCAACCATCTGAGAAATCTGCAGAATAGATAATCTTAGTTTTAACTTCTAAACTAACCAAAGATCCTTCAGGTTCTTCTAATTTTATGTTTTATCCAAAAAGAATAGACAGTTATGAATAGACAAATACCATAATGTCAATCCAAATGAATGGTACCTTTCCAGAGAACGTGGGAGATTGCAGGGCACATAGGATATGCCTACAAAATCTGTAAAACTTTTGACTTATGCAAACTTAGTGTGGATCAATTTGTGCTCCAAGCCACACACCTGTTGTGAATCCCTATGCTGACCATATTGAATTTCACCACAACAAATTAGAGAGGTGAGACTCAAACAATCAATTAGCACTTTGGCCAGTTCCAGGAATATATATGCATGTTTTTATTTTATGGTAAGCTTGCAACTGTGAAAATAATCACAGAATTAAAAGAACACTTAATTGAATGTTTCTGCTCATAATCTGTGTTACAATTTTTTAGAACTTTAAAGAATCTAATTTATTTAAATGAAGAGAACTTTGGGGAAAAGATATGCATTTATGTTAGGGAAGGTGAGAGGCAATAGTTCAGAGAAGACTAGCCATAAAGTCATCCAGATTTGGGCAGGTGAGACGAGACAGAACCCTAAAGGATGTTCAAAGCCTTCTTTGAAAAGTACCTCTGTGCAATGGATATTGATTCTCTGGATAAGTGCCCATAAGTCCCTTATCAGCATGCTAAATTGAATTCTCCTAAAGAGGTAGTGTAACCAGAGTAACTGACCTTTGAAGGGATTCTCTTTGTAATGAACCAGAAAGCACAATGGAACCAAACAATGAATTGATGAAAAGTCAGGAAAGGATTTAATCAAAAATGATCCTTTAAAAAATTAATTCAAACAATCAACCCCATCACCGTGGTATCAACACGAGCCTTAGGTCAAATAGAGGAGAAACTGGTGCATGAATAGATGATACCTATAAGAATTTCTCATGCAGAGATGGTCAAACTGTGCCGTTATAGAAAATGAGATTAATTAGACAGGTACTGCTTAAATGATTAACATACCTATCTGCAGTGTAGAACTCTTAATCTAAAGGAGACAGATATTAAATGGGAGCAGAGATGCCAGACTTTAATTCTGTATTTGGATACTTTGCGTGTCCCAATGAGGAATTAGTGCTCCTTAGTGGAATCAGCTTCTAAGTCCATGCAGCAGAAACCAAATGTTGTGTGCTAGTGTTGAATACATATGTCATTTTTAAGAATTGAATATTCTGCGCTCTTTCCTCTCATCTAGTTCCCTTCATGAAAGAATATGTTTAGCAACCATCTGAGAAGTCTGCCGGATAAGTGATCTTAGTTTTAACTAACCAAACATACCTTTATCAAGTTTAAAGTTATTAGCCCCCACTTCCTTTTCCTGTGTAATATATCTTATGAACATCTTTTGTCTTCTTCTTTTCATACTTTATTAGAGTAATTTATATGCTTACCTCCATTAAAATGGATTACCCTCAAAGAAGACAACTGAGATTGGTTGGCTAACTTGTTAATTAACTTGATCACAATTTCTAGAAAGCAATGCAGACTCAGTTTTCAGCCATAAATACATTCACTTGTTTTGCATATCTGTATAGACAGTCTGTACTGAACATCATTGTGAAATGTCCTAGATTGGTCCACGGTATTTGTTTTTAATAGTGTGCCCATACCACCTCTGACCCTTTTTTCATCTCAATGAATATAACTGCAAATGTTTAACTCATTTCTTAGTTCATTGTGGTATTTCATACTCTCCTCTTGGAATGATTTATTCTACTTTTGTGATGATATATTTCTATGTCATTCTACTCATGATAGTACTTGGCTTGAGTTAAATTTAGAGTCCCTACTCAGAAAAAACATCATAACTGATCTATTCTCCCTTCTCAGAATACATGAGTTATCCAATTGATTTGCAACAATGGAAAGGCTTGACTTGTCAATGAAAAACAACCAGATATTAAAGCACTGAAAATACTACTAAGTATATATTTGAAATGCAGGAAATTAAATCTTGCAAAGATAAATGAAAATATGAGAAAAAGAGAGTATGATTACCATAATTCTGTACATAACATACATAAAAAATTTAGGTTAAAATCTCAAAATAATTTTAAATTATTTAAGATATATTGGTGATTTCAGGCTACATATTTTGAAAGAATTTTAAAATCATACCCACAAGACACAAGAAGAAAGAATATCTGCCATCATTTTTATATATTTCTATGCCCTAACATAGGAATTATGATATAAATGAAAAAAATCTAAATTAATTGTGATTTCCATTGGTTCAGAAGCCTTCATACAGTCCCTAGCACTCTATATAGCAACAGTATTCCCACTATGGAGAGTCAAGTTGCCATGGTCTCTAGGACATCCCAGTGCTTGTTTTGGATTTGTTCACAGATTCAGATGCATTTTAATCTGCAACTCAGCCCATATGGCTACCCTGAGTGCATGCAGAATAAGCCCCAGGTACATAGTCACTCAGCTCTAAAACAAAAGCATTACCATGTCAGGCATGTAACTTATTCCTTTTCATACAGCAATTCATGAATCTCAAAGAAGTGACACAAACTCTACTGAAGCCTATTACTCTCCAAATCCATCTAATATCAGGATCTAAAGCTGAATTTGCTTCCAGTGTGAGGGCGCACAGAGAGGATGGATACTCAAAATGCTTTCACCACTGAGCTGGGGTAAGAATCTTCCCTGTGAGTAGGAGTTCAGGATCTGTTCTGTGATTTCTGTTGCTAAGCAACTGCTTCCTTTGTCTGCTCTGTTCCGAACAGTTGCTTTATTTATGCTCAGTTTAAATGATGCAGATCATAATGTGAAATCATAAAAGAAAATAGGGAAAATTATGTGAAAAATTGTTTCAGGGATTTGCAATATGGTGCCGAAACTAATGAGAATGAATGCAATTAATGATTCAATAGAAAAAAACAAAACAAAGAACCACAATTCATTGTCCCTACCACCTGAGACGTTTTGAACTGATTATAGAATGACCTGGAGTTAACTATTGACATTATCTAAGAATAACAGTAACACAACCAACACAACCAAGCACATAGGCTGGCAGCAATTAACCTGAACTAAAAAAAATTTTTAAAAAATCTTTATTATAGCACTCAAAAAAAAAACCAAGCATTTTTGTACCAGATGTTGAGATGAATGCATTAAAAATTTTTTAAATCTTAAAATAAAGGTTATAGGACAAAAGAAATGATGTATTTCTCAGTCTCTCATCTTTCCAAAGTCTTGGAAATTTTCATATATATAAAATCATATGTATGTATATATCACATATATATCAATATATAGATATAGATATGATAGATAAATCTCAAGGTTTCCCAGTATGTGTGTGTGTGTGTGTGTGTACATATACATGTATATGTATATATTTTTTAACTACAATTGGCTCACCAGGTTAAGTTGTTTCCTACCAAGCACAATGATCCAAATCAATCTTCCTAAGAACCACAGGATAGAAGGAGAAAATTAAATTTAGAAATCTGTCCCTTGGTAACACATATATACATACAGAGAAATACACAAACACACACAATTAAATATAAAGACAATTTTTAAATGTCTACTATAATTCTGACTATAGCACATACTATAAAATTGAAAAAATAACTGCAGTTTGACAAAAAAGCTTAACCCTTGCATACTACATGTGAAATTGTTTAGTGGTTCTAAACTTATTTTAAAGACAATTATTAAATAAAAAAGTAAAATCTCTACTTTGATCACGTTGATTTATAGAAGTTTTGCTTGTGCCCTCTATGTTGATTTATTTCCTTCCTTAGTAAGATCTTAATGTTTTACCCACTCATTATGAACAATGAATCAATGTGTGCCCAAAAGACCAAGATGTATTATCACTTTGCAAATACTAGTTTAAACACACAGTGACCTTTGAAGGTTATACCATCATTACCATTAAATAGAGAGAAAAAGGAAGTGTGCCTGTGAGAGCATCTTTCTTAGGGACATCCAGAGAGGTGGCAGAACCAGGATTCAAATCCACATCTGAAGTAGTTCTACCTGTTGAACATTCACTAATAAAAGAACTATGTTTTTTGTGTTTCTTTCTTATGATACTATTCTGTAATTAACCATTATTAATTTGGATCTCCTTCTCAATTTGAATGTTCATAAAATACTAATTAAAACCAGGCAGTGAATGGTGCCCACACCTTTAATCCCAATACTCAAGAAGCAGAGGCAGGTGGAGCTCTGTGAATTTGAGGTCAGTCTGGTCTACAGAGTGAGTTCCAGGACAGCTAGGGTTACAACAGAGAAACCTTGTCTCGAAAAATAAAATAAAATAAAATAAAATAAAATAAAATAAAATAAAATAAAATAAAAATAAGAACTTTGATTTTCTTTATTTTTATTCTCAAGACTATATACTATGATTGTAAAACCTTTGTTCTGCTGCATTCTAGTCATAATAAATGCTACCTGAATGCATTATAATCTTGTCATTATTTTTCATCGCTTTCTCGCTGTACCCTGTCATACTAAGGTTTGTAATTGTAAGCAGGCCTTAAAGTACTCTCATATTCCTGCTATTGGGTAACTTGCTGAAATAACTGTGACTATCTTCAGGCCTTCAATTTCACCATTATGTAGAAAAGTGTTAAATAATATTAAGAACCATAAACTGAAAGTTTCATAGTAGATAGGATCAGTAATATCCGATTGTTTTTATAGTGAGTTGTGAAATTCATGTTTTTTAAAAATATTTTTCATTTATTTTTTGAGAATATCATGTAAAATCAATATATTTTGATCATTTTTATTTCCACTGCCCAAACTACTCCTAGATCCCTCCAGTGCTCTGTATTCAACTTCATGTTCATTCTCTCTTATTACAAAAAGGAAACAAGATAAACTATTACAACAACAACAACTATGGAGTACATTTGTTGTTGACCAGTTCCTCCTGACCTGGTTGATATACACATTGAAACTTCATTGGAAAAAGGTGATTTTTCTTCTCCTAGCAGCCATCAATTCCTTTTCCTCATGAAGTCACAGAGACTGACAGCCCACACAAAACTTGCACAAGTTCAAGCCAGGCAAAATCCCACCATGGAGAAAGTGAAGTGAGCAATGATTCCCAGTCTTATCCAAGAAGATATTTGAAATTTTGGCTTTTTGTAAGGAAAATTGAAGTAATTATATTTTCAGGAAAATGGTTGCAACTGGGGAATAACTATGTGAAGTAACAAGAGCCAAACATTAAAAAAATGTGGCATACTCTCTATCATATTCAAACTCTAAGAGTCTTGATTCTCTAGACTTGTGTGTGTGTGTGTGTGTGTGTGTGTGTGTGTGTGTTCATGTGCATATGCACACACCTTATGAAGATAGAAAGGAAAACATGAAAGGAGAGGAAAAAATTGAATGGAAAGGGAAGGAAAAGGAGAAAATAATAGAACACATATGACATAAAAGCAGACAAAGGAGCTATCTGTCAGTAGGTAGAGAGCTAGCAAGACCTACAGAGTGAGGTAGGATTTGCTGCCCCTAGAAGAGTATGAAGTTCAATTTGATAGACTTCAATTTGTGTATGCCAAATGTAACTAACTCTAAGGCGAATCTCATCTGGAACTCAATAGGTCCCAACCTCTAATAAATAGAGAACACAGTGTGGCGAGTACATTGATTCAGTTTTTTTTTCTTCACTAAACTGAAAGAGAAGAGCAAGAAAAAAATCCAAGCAAGTAATGTTGCTCACAGTGAGCAAGGGTTACAGGTTTACACTCATTAAGGTGGGAAGTTTCCATGTGATTCTATCCATTTTCTATCACCATGGAAAATTCATTTCAGTGTATGTATAAAATTATTATTTTTAGAATAAAAGTATTTATCTTATCAATAATATATCTATAATCAAATAGTTATTATTCAGACTACTAAAATCATTTTCTGGTAATTTGTAAAATAAAAATTACTTTTGTTCCTAAAAGTTTTCATTTAGGGAATTGTGTTTAACAATATACACTCTATTTCATATAAGGTAAGAATTAAATTTTGTTAATTTTAAAAAAACATTTAATAAAAACTTTATAAAAACACACTTTAAAATATTAACTTCTGCAGTTTTAATAAAAGATCCTAAAATAAATTAGCTCATTTAAAATGAAAAGAAATACAAAAATAATTTTAAAAAATTAAATACGATGTATAGCCCACACTAAGGGAAACAGTTATGTGAACTAAGTCTAACACAGGAAAGAAATATGATGTAGCACAATAACTCAGTGAAAGAGAAGGTTAGCATGGTTTTACTACCAAATAAATCAGGACAGTTGTATGCTTTTATGGGAATTCTATGTGCACAAATGTGTGGGTCTCTGCATCTATATGAGCTTCTCCTACTTTTTTTTTTTTACTCTGTTTATTCTGCTTGTTTATTTGTCCTACTCCACTGTGTTTGATTTGTTTTCTAAGGAAAGATTAAAAGGGTGTGGACTCAGATGAGAAGGAATGTGGGGGGATCTGGAGGAGATGGGGTAAGGGAAACGTTAATCAAAATATATTGTATGAAAAACATATTTTTAATAAAATACTTCTAAGAGATTTTTTTTTCTATTTGGGATTGGAGATTTCTGAAAGACTTAGGAAAAAACCTAAAAGTATGTGACTGAGCTGTCTCAGAAGTGATATCAAAAATGAAATTTGATGGATGTCCATTGCTACTTCAAGAGAAAACAAATCCATTTCAAATTGACAGAACACATTTTATAAATGTTATAAATTTATATAATGTTATATATTATACATATAAGCATTATATATTTATATAATGTTATATATTACATGTAAACATGTTTATATGCTATATAAATGTTATACATTTATATAAATAAAGTTATACATTTTATAAATGTATAACTTGTTCAATGCCAAATTATCTTTAATTTTACAAGATCAACTGAAGGAAAATAATAGGTTAAGGTCAAATTATTACTTTAATTCAAGCAAAATGGTAATGCAAACATTTATTTGATGCTACCTTTTCTCTCTCTGAACTGTATTCCTCTGATGGTGGCCATGATCCAAGGCAGAAGGTTTGAAATTCACTATGGAAATGTAGTATTTCCTCAAACATTACAAAACAGCCACCCATGACTTACAGCAAATATTTATATTTAAAATTTTACTTTTTATTTTATTTTGTTTTACTCAATTTTGTAAACACCTCTTCCCCTAAAACACAAACAAAAATATAGAGCTACAGAGTAGGCTCAGACAGCAGCTGCTGATAGAATCTTTCTCTCAAGCTGTATTTAAAACAAAAAAAAAAGCTCTAATTAACATTGGATCCAAGGATGAGGAATTAAAATAAATGAGGTTATACATAAAGAAATTAAACTCTGGATGACTTGCAGTGCACTTAAGCCTGAAAGTCAATTTCAAGTGACTAGTATATTAGATAATGCTTTTATTAATTGGTTGATTTGACTTAAAATATTTGCTTATTATTATTTTATGTGTACGTGTGTTTTGCCTATGTGTATGTCTGTGCACCATGTGTATCAGTTCCTGTGAAGGCCAGAAGAGGATATGAGATTTTTTTTCTGAACTTGGAGTTACAAGTGGTTTGCAGTTGCCAGGTGAGTACAGAAAACTGAACTTTGGTCCTCTACAAGATCAACAAATGCTGTTTGCCACTGAGCCATCTCTCCAGCCCTCTTAATCTTAAAAAAATATTATATTGTTTATAAATGGGTTTCAGTGTGATATGGAAATGCATTCATAGAGTAAAAACTTCAAATTTTCTAATGACTTCAGTTTTGCTATTGGAGTCAATATTTTATTTTTAGTTTCCAGAAATAAGAAGGAAAAGGTAATATTTTTTTAATACTGGCTTACTTTACAAAATGTAATGAGCTGCACTTTCATTTACAAATCATAAATGATTTTATCATTCTTTATAATGATTACTATTAATGTGTGTGTGTGTGTGTGTGTGTGTGTGTGTGTAGGCCACTCTGTTTTTCCTATTCATATGTAAATGAGTATCTAGGATGACTACAAATTGTGACCACTGTTAATAAATATGCAAGTGTGGGAGTCTCTGATATGTTGATTTTGCTTCCTTTAGATATGTGCCCAGTATGAGGATAGTTGGAAATATGTATGTTTTTAGTTTGGGGAGGAGTCTCCATACTGTTTTTCCATTTGTGGTTACAAAAATGTAAAGTCTTACCAATGTGTATAAGAATATAATTTTCTTCACATCTTTCCAGCATTTACTTTAAAAAAATTAATAACCATTTTATCTGCAGTATAAAATCTCATTGTTATCTTGGTAAGTGCTGTTTTTGAGCCTGTGTTATGTAGGAAGCCCAAACAACCTTGAACTCACTGTGCAGCTGAGAATGAACTCAAATATCTGATCTTTCCACCTCCTCTTCCAAAGTGCTAAGATTAGAGGCATAAGTCACTGTGCATGGCTTGACTTAGTTTCGATTTGTATTCAATTTGTATCTGGCTGCTAAAGGGAATTGGTCATTTTTTTCCATATGTTTGTTGTATGACCAATAAATTATGAATCTATCATTGCTACAAAAGTGATTACACAAGTGCATTTTTATTTGTCTTACATTTTAAAAGATTCATAAATACTGAAGCTACTGAATTGACATTGTCTATGTATATTTGGAGATATTAAGGAGGACAAACTTATTTTGTCATTTTTAAAACATTTTAAGTGTTAGAAAATATTATTATTCTTATATTGAAATAGAGAATATTACTCTAGACAGAATAGAAAAATATATGGCACATATTTAAAGTTGACAGATTAATTAAGTGGTCAGATTAATTTGTAAAGTTAACTTTACAAATGAGAACTATGTCACCTATGATGAATAATAAGTACATATTAATTGAGATATATAAAAAGAAATACTATCTGAATAATAGATTTAAAATATCAAGGCAGAGTCAATTGCTGTCTATATTGCTCAATCCACATCATCTACCTTGCTAGGCTTTTCTCCTTGTTGAAGAAAAGTAGTTTCTACTGGTTTGGTTCAAAATTTCTTGAAGCTTGCTAATAGGTCAGATCAGAGAAGTTCATGCTTATGTAAATACATACCATTGGTGTTGACAAAGCTTAAAATGTAACCCATAAATATTGGCTTTTAAAATACTCTTTTGATAGAAGCAAGGATTTTGTCCAAATGTGACCAATTAGACATAATTACACTGAGAACAAAGACATAATTCCCACTTGAACAAACTAATATTTTCTGTTATGTTTCTTAGTTATAAGCTCTGCTTCTCTAGGACTTGAAAAGCTCAGAGCTATAATGACTGGATTAAAAGCACAGCCATTCGGTGCAGAGAAATTGTAAAGCTTTGCAGGAGGCTCCATCCGCGAGAATAGCAAGATGAGCTTTATTAAAGGAATTCTGCCACCCCTTGCCTATAAAATTCCAGCTGTTCTTAAATACCAGTCCTGAGGCAGGTTGCCTTTCTGAAGTGGAATTCTTTGCAAAATTGCACCATGAAAGTTCTTCCCTGGGATGTCAATTAGATTTGAAGAAATCTTACTGTTTTTAAAAACACTGATACTCCTTCAATTTTCCCAATAAGCATATGCCACTACATTAAAGGGGAATGATCAACACATGTGCTTTAGAAACCAATTAATGTTTTGTCTTGTGGCATGTTTTCTTTACAGCAAATTTCAATTTTACATCACTGACACATTTATTTATGATTTTGTTATGATTAAGTCTTTTCTTGGTAGCTGCTTTAATAATTGAGCAATAGCACTACTCAATATACAACATAAAGTCTAGATGTGTGCCCCGGTGAAGCACAGTTAACTATGCTAGCAGTCTGACTTCTGAGGCCTGCTTAGTGAGTGTTTGTGTGTTACCAGGATAAAATTTATCTTAGCTTTCCCCTGTTAGATTTTTTGACTCTTACCAACAAAACAAGCAAATCCATCCATTGCATTTTGTAATGATACTTCTGGCTTTTGCTTAAGGTGACAAGCGTTGGGTGGCTAGATAAAAGATGATGACAGAGAATTATTTTTGGCAATACACTTTGATATTTTCCTTTATACAGCACCCATGGTACAGGATGGGAGGAGCTATCTAATTTGTCTCCTCTATTCTGAATGATTATGGATTGTTTTTTTTTTAATTTCTAATAAAATATTTAAAGAAAGAATTGAAAAACAATTGTAACACAACATAATTAAAACAAAAAATTTAACAGTCCCATTTGAGTAAACTTTTATACTTTGCAAAAGCATCTAGACAATTTCCCGTCTCTATCTCTGAGCATTATTTCATGAACATGAAGAAAACAGTTCTAGGCAGCCATGTGCAATTGGGATTCAGAACCAGTCTGCTGCATTATGTACTCAACTTCAGCTCAACAGAGCCTTGTGCTGTGGCAAATACCCCACTCATATTTCTACATCCTTCCCTGTCTTTTCCAATGTATTTAAAATAGAAATGTTGTAATCATATAGTAAATATTGATAAGATGAGGAGACAAGAAGGGAATGACCACAGAAGTTAGAAGATGCATTTTATAAGCACTTATTGAAGTTGACGAATTAAGAAGTTTATGTACTCTATTGTTAAAGGCAAAACACACTTTAGATACAGGATACAGAGAAATCAAACTGGAATTGAGCTGGAAAATTCCTTCCTGCTGACTAGCATCCAGATGTGCCTAGATGTTTGAAGATAACCAACTCTCTCCTGATTGGATCTGAGGTCCACTCCATGGGAGAGAATATATCTGATAAAAACTCTATGGTTGGAGGGTTCATAGGCTATGTGGAGAGTGTCTACTTTGATGTTTTACTGGATGTGTAATAGAATGGTGCTGGCCATAGTCAAAAAAGTGGTTTTTCAGAGTGGACAATGGTCAAGGAAGAATATCAAAATTGGTCAAGTGTTAATTTTTATGTCAAGTTATCAAAGCAACATATTTCTAATTTCTGGTTATTGTTGTCATTATAGCATTTTTGTTTCAAAATCAAAGTTTTCTTTAGTGACGGAGACCTGAGATGCATCTTTTGTGAGGAATCATAGAAAGATTGGCCATTGATATTATTGTTCCAACAGGATTTTCATTTTGTCATAGAACTGGCCATTTTTTAAGTAAAAGCATCCAGATTTGGTAATAAATATGTTTGCTGCATCTATATTTTATAAAATGGCAGCTAGATCTCATTATTGGAGAGCAAATCCTAGAAGTGAAAAGCAAGGCGGTAAGAAGACAAACCTCCATTTGCATGTAAAATTTAGAAAAGAGATTCTAAGCAGCTCTGTGTTTGTGTGTGTGTGTGTGTGTGTGTGTGTGTGTGTGTGTATGCATAATTTTTTGCTTACCTTTACATCATGGCAAAGCTTTAGTTTGCTTCAGCAAATATATAAATAGGAAATCAGTTCTGACGTATTTTTGGTGTTGCAACACCTTTATTAGTGTGTAACCTGCTTGGCCTGTAAAGACTCCAGCCATTCTCAGTCATTTCAGAATATTTTCATACTACCTATTAAAAGGAAATGGTGTTCTAAAACTCCTTCTAATTGTAATTTGAAATATTTTCCATTTATTAAAGAAAGAATTTATGATTTTTATATGTTATTCTGCTGAAACGTAGGAGGTTTTCACTGGAGATGACATTAATTATAAGCAAAACCATTTCAACAGATGGATGGTAATGAGCTAAGTTGAATCATCAACTGGGGGAAAAATGCAAGAAGAAAGATAGTGATATTCAATAGCCATTTGTAGGCTTTGTACATGATATTTTATTTTACAAAAAAAAAACCAAAAAAAAAAAACAAGATCAGGTTAAAACTAGGATATTTTAGCTGAAATATAAAACATAAAATTTTTATCCATTACCAGGGTATCATATTGATTTGAACTTGTAATGTTCAAACCAGGTTAAACTCATCAATCTCTTCAAACATTAACCATTTACTTGCTGAAAACATTCAACATACATTCTTCTGATCTTTAAAAACATGCAATGCATTATCACTGTTTATAGTTCCGTGACTCTAAAATAGATTGCTGTAACTTTCTGCTCCAGTCAAACTACAGCTTAGAGATCGGCCTGTCCCTGCCTTGTCTCATGCCTTCTCTTCTAGACACTGGTGACCACCATGCCAGCCCTAGCTTGTAAAAACCAGGCTTTTAGATTTCAAAAATAATATACTGACATTCTGTGCCTTGCTGATTTCTCTTAACTGAGTGATCTCTATTCCATCCTCGAAGATGCAAATGGCAATGGTTCATTCATTTTTTGATGTAGTATTCAACTGTTTACATGTTGGATATTATTCTTATTCTTTCATCAGTTATTGACTTTCAGATTGTTTCAACTTCAAGTTCCCATTTTAAGTTACTATGACTAAATTTGGTAGCTCAGGGGTTTCTGTTGCATATTAATTTTATTGTCTTGAAGTATGCAAGTAAAAATCAAATTCATGTATAATGAACTAGTTGTATGTTTTAATTTAAGTAACATTTTCACTATTTTTATAGAGGATATACTAATTCATATTCCTACCAAGAGTGTGAAGCTCCCTTACTCCATATCCTTGTCAGTACTTGTTGCTTTTTTCAGTTTTTATTTTATTCGTTTTATTAAAATATAATTAGATAATTCTCTCCTATGCCTTCTATGTGCCCTCAAGTTCCTTTCAAATCATTGGCCTCCTCTTCCTTAACCAGTATAGTTACACGTACAAATAAAACCTGCTGAGTCCCTTCAATGATGATTGCACATACATGATTTCAAAGTTGATCACATGGTATTGGCTAAACAATTAGAGAGCTCCTCCCAGGATCTGGGGCATGAGGATGGGACAACTTCTCCAGCTCTGGTATGGCTTAGATGCCTGTAGGTCTTTGTCTAACAGTGGTACCTTGTGAGAATTCCTATTACAGTCTAGGATGATTTAAATTCTGAATTAGTAAGGATGAGAATTTTTAAGTAATTTAAGGATGTTTTGAAGAGAAACATAGAGTCGTTTCTCAGGAATGTGTGGTCCCCTATGTGAACTGACAAAGTAACATTTGTATATATTATGTCATTATTATCCTTTCCTTAAGAAAACAACATATAAATAATAACAATACTTTCATTTTTGTGACCATAAGATTTTTTAGATATTTTAATTTTATTTTTATTACTTTTATTTGTGTTTGTGAGACCATCTGAGAGAATGATACCTATGTGAGTTTGTGGTGGGGGTTGGTGACTACAGAAATGAAAAAAGGGTGTTGGATCCTCAGGCCCTGGAGTTACAGTTACAGGTAGTTGTGTGCCTTCTCTAAAGGTTCTCAAATGCACTTGAGTCTCTAGAAGAACATCCAGAACTAACTGCTGAGCCATCCACCACTGCAGTCTTTAATGTCCTTTCTAAGTGGGTTTTTCATGGCTCTGTCAATGACAAGGTGTATTAACAAACTTTGCTTTAAGGCACTCTTTTGCTTATAGTTAATTATATAGAATAAAAAATATTAATATTGATATAAAATATATGTAATATTTTGATATTTCAACTTTTTAAATAATTTCTATATTTTTCTACTGTTTATATATCTGCTCCAAACACATGCACAGACATAGACAAAGACGGGGGGGGGAGGAGAGAGAGGAAGGGGAGAAAGAGACAGAGAGGCACAAAGAGAGACACAGAGAGAGACACAGAGGTGAAGAGGGTATACATTTGACACTATCATGATTAGCTTCTACCAGTCAAGCACTGATAGCCTTTTAATCCTAGTTGGTTATTTAGAAAACATTAAAGATCAGATAACACAATTCATTTGTTCTGCATTGTTAAGAAAAAATGCATTAAGTTTTAATTTCATAGCTTCACACTGATGCCAAATGAAATTCAAAAGTTTCTAACAGCATTCTATAAAAATATTCATAAGTAAGATTTTATGCAATTAAAGACTTTTAGAAAGTCTTAGATATATCAAGAGACTAAGTGACAAAAAAAAAACAGAAAAAAATAGACTATATCAAAATTAAATTTTGTTGCTATAGCACACTAAGGACAGAGGGTAAAACAACTCACAAAATAAAAGAAAACAATTTTAAATCATATACGTGGTGAGATAGCTCATTCCAAAAATATATTAAAATAATTCCACAATCTAACAATAACAACAACAACCATTTTAAACCACTTTAAACCATTAAAGATGGGGAAAGTCTGAAAGGGTCATTTCTCCAATGAAAACTTACAAATAGTCAACAAGCACATGAAAATGTTCTATAACATTAACCATTAAGAAAGTGCCAAAGAAAAGAGTTATATAGTTGCAATAATTTCTCATGATAATTGCAAGTGAGAAAAAACAGAATAACAGTGTTAACATGAGGCAGAAAACACATGTGTCTTCCTGGTAGTTCAGAATTGTTCAATTACTGGGGAAAACAGTTTGTTTAGTTTCTTAACATCTTAAGCATATAATTCCATATAATTCTTCAATACTAATAGATAAATACTATATACTTAAGAGAATAAAAATTAGAGATGGCTAGATATTTGTGTGATCATAGTCAAAAAAGAATGGTAACAAGTTTTAAAAAGTAGAAATAGAATTCATATCTATCAGTGGGCGAACAGATAATTGGATATGGAACATGCATGCAATGGAACACAATTCAGTTTGAGCTAGGCAGAACAATTTGGCACATACAAAATGGAATGTGTTTGAACTTTGGTGACACTTTATAAACTGAAATACAATAAGCTCAAAATAACAAAGATTGCCTGACTCTACTCATACGAGCTGACTGATTATAGAGAGTTTGTAAAGGCATAAGTAGAATGGTCATGACAAGAGGATGGAGGAAGAAGGAATTCCAAGCTATTACTTAACAAGTAACAAATATCAATCAGTAAACATGAAAAACATGAGATGAATAGTGACAATGGATGTACTACATTATAAAAGTACTTAAGAACATTGAAATGCTTGTATGTTTTACCTAATTTAAAGAAATTAAATTAAAATATTAGGTTTAGAAGTTGTCCCATCTAGATTCAGCTGTTAGCTTGACACAGCCTAGAGTCATCTGAGGGATTGTCCAGAGAAGATGGGCCTACGGCCATGTCTGTGAGAGGTTGTCATGATTGATGATTGGTATAGAAGGGCCCAGACCACTATGGAACGTGCTTTCTGGTATCTGAGTCCCTAAATGTAGATAACATTCTAGAAATAAAAACCCTGAGATGTGTCCACACAGACATTCAGAGAGATTTTATGACGAGAAAGACTAAGATTGAAATTGATCTTTGAAGCTGGAAGAGTAGAATAATGGCAATGTGGACAAAACTCGGAGATCAGAGACAGAAAGTGAGACAAAGAAATCTCGATCACACAGTCAAAGGAATCATTTCTACCAACACTTTCATACGCTAAGAAGCAATTCTCTCCCGAGAGCCAAACTGGAGAGTTAAAAGCTTGATTCGGGCCAGATAAGTTATACAGTAAAGAGTTAGTGTACCCAGACTTTAGTGCTATAATATTGTGAAAAAATGTGGTGCCCTTACACACTGAAATTTGTGATTGTTCTATATCATTCATAGAATACTAGTGGTGATGTATAAAGAGAAAGTAATTGCAATTACAGATAAAATTTTTTAAATGACAAAATTACAATAATGTTAAAAATATAAAAATTAGGCTCTTTGAAAATGCTCATGAGTGGGAAACACTTACTGTAAGAATTTAGAAAACAAAACACTGAAGAGATTTTAGAAAAATAATAGTAACAATAATATTAGGGGACCTAATTATTTTAGCTGTAGATTTGTTGAGTAACACTCAATAATAAATATATATGTGTATGTGTGTGTGTGTGTGTGTGTGTGTGTGGTGTGTTTTACTTACAACTTAGGTATCTCATTGATAAATTTTTCAATGAAAGAAACTAGATAAAAATATTTTTGAGTTTTCATCTGTATTAATTTTAAGAATAGATACAACAAGTTTTCTGATTTAGAAGCCCACATAACTTCACCTTCTTTTCCATTATTATCTCTGAAAGGAATAATTGTGTTTTCTGAAGGTCTGAAGTATTTTACATCTTAACTTCAGTGATTTTTAACTTCATCCATTTTAATGTGCTTGTCATTTTTCTATACAATAAATATACTAGAAACAAAAGGCAATAGAACTAAATTATTTTATTATTTCTTTGAAATTATAAAATAATTATCTTATTTCTCCCTTCCATTTTCTCCTATCAAACTTTACTATAGAACCCTTCTTTTTCTCTTTTAGTCTTCTGGTTAAACACACACAAATATATAGAAATATATCTATTTACATATATGTATATATAATTATAAATATAATTTTATATATTTATTGTTTATATATATATATATACATACACACACATATATATATATATATATATATATATATATATATATATATATCCTTACATACAATCTACTCAGTCTATATAATATTACTTCTATGTATTTTTTTCAAGACTCATCATTTGGTATTGGATAAGAAATGAAAAAAACTTTTAACTGGGGAAAAATGCTTATCCCATCCTCAGCATTCATTAGTTTTCTGGATATGGAGGGTTAAGGTCTTCTGGACTTTCCCCTGTCCACTTTGGCATGTCTGTTGTTGTTGTCCTTGTTCAGCTCATGCTTAGTTGGCCATGCTAGTGAAATTTCATTGATGTAGCTTCTGACATTATTCAAAAGCATTGCTTCCTAGAAAGATATATGTTTTCAAACTGGAGTAACAAAGATATTTTTGTCAATATGATTCACTAGTTTAAAAGATGAGATTTAAATATTGAAAAGAGAAAACAAAATTATGATTATTTATAGATGACATATTTTATAAGCAAAAAAATCCAAAAGATTCAACAAGAAAATCATGAAAATTCATAGGAAGTTTCAGAAATGTTGTCAGCCATAACTTGGAAATATATATGCAAAAACTGGTATAGTTTCATATATCAGGAACAATCACTTAGATGACACAACTAAAAATGCCTATCACAAATATCCAAGTTGTCTACAAATATAAATGCTATCTAACATCCTAGAGAATAAATTCCTAAGACATTAAATAGCATGAAAATGATAAGAATCCCACATTGAGTGAGAAAGAGAAATAAATGGTACAACAGGATTTCTCTGAAGCATATCCAGTTATCTAAAGGACTTATGAAGGACTTCAGGAGTGGCCCATTCAGATCCAAAGAACAATAAGGAACAGGAATCTGTGCATCAGATTTATAAACTGATAAATCTTAGCACTATTGTTCAAGAGTAATGTTAGTTAGGCATTGGGGATATGGCTCAATTACCATTCAAGCACAAGTATCCTAACTAAACCAGGTCCCCAGAACCCAATACAAGTTCAAGTGTGTAGCAGAGTGCTCTTGTGATTGATCCCACAACTGGTAAAGCAGGTCAGAGATTCCTGTGACTTATTGGCCAGAAAGTCTAGCAGAATTCATGAGCTCTAGTGATTTAATGTCAAGAAATAAGGTGGAGAGAGGCTAGGAAAGACATTCAATTTCTGGCCTCTGCATTTGTGCATGTGCACATGCACACACACACAGTATTAATAAATATAAATTTCTGCTACAAAGTCAGTGAGTAAAACTAAAGTAAAAACAGAAAAACCTGAAAGGGAAGTGACAAGCAAATTTCTACCGTCCACATTCTGAAACAGAAGCTCAGTGTCACATCATCAAGGAAAGTATCTACTCTTCCTACAGAAAAACTGGTTCCCTGTGTGGAGAAGAATCTAGGTGTTTCTCTCGTAGCATAGCTCATCATAAGTTCTAAATACACTTTTATCTGCATGTGAAAAAACACATTGTAACAGTTACAGAAAATATCCTTATGGCACAAATGAGAGATGCTTTTATTTTTAAAAACTAATTAATTTTTAAAAATAAAACACTGTTGTACCAATAATGATAAAGTTAAAATGAAAGTTAGTGCTTGAGAAAAATATTTACAATGAACATAACTCAGTGTGGTGGTAATTTTTCATCTAGACACATCTGTAGCATGTGTACAGTGGAACTCTATGGATGTTAGGAACAACCTTGATTGTGAAAAAAGAGATTTTTTAAAGTAACTCACACAAATGTGTGTGTATGTGTTCAAATGTGTGTGTGTATATATATATATATATATATATATATATATATATATATATACAAAACACATAATAGGACAACATGCATACTCATCTATACATATTTACCTATGTGTATATTACTATTGAAGTATATAAAATACAAAGTACATATGAAATCTCTCTCTCTATCCCTCCAAGTCCATATTAAGTAATAATAACAGCACATGAAACATTGATGTGATAAGAAAATGAGTGTATGCAAACAATGGAAATGGAAATGTGAGACAGTTTAAAATGTCTGAGGAGTCACAAAATCCCAGATCCTGGAGAAATATGCAGTGCTGATACGAAGGAAGGAAGTGAAATACTCAAGCAAAGGGTAGGTAAAAGAATAAATGAGTGTTTGTTTTGGAGGTTCTAGGAGGGAGCACAGCCACTCATGAAACCTTGACCAATGCCTCACCCTACTTTACTCAGAAAGGTTGTCCTGTTTTATTGAGCATGTAGCTTAAGGAGGAATGCACACCAAATGGTGAGGGAATACAGGGACTGGAAAAGAAACAAAATTTTCTCTGGAGTGTAGTCCCTGGTAAATTGATTACTCTCTAGGAAAAGTTGGCACATCAGAGAATATCTGTGCAGTGCTAATTGGTTTTGAAGGATTAAAAGATAATAGGACACAATGTTTTGTGGGTAGAAAAGTGCAGGGTGGATTTGGAAAGACGTGGGGAATGGGGGTGGACATGGCCAAAGACTGTTGTGTGAATCTCTCAAAGAACAATTAAATAAAAATAAAGGAGAAATCTGATATAAGTGGGAAAGTTCCATTTTTGGGGGGAGGGGAACAAAGTAAAAGATATCAAGGAACTTGGAAAACAGGTTACAACAGACTGAAATTAATCAAAAATGAATTTTAGGAGTTGATACGTATGTAGTCCAACTAGGACTAGATTTTATTTTACTTACCCAGTGCCTGTGACAGCTTGTTTTCAGGAAAGGTGAATCTTACTGTAAACCTGTTCTTCAGCTGCTGCTTCAGTAGGAATCCACTGGGTCAAATAAGGTGATGACTCAGCTGTTAATGATGTCAATATGCTATTCATTTACAATGAAAATGAGTGATTTCATTTATGTATCTGTGATGCTTGATTATTTTTTAGCATTACAACAGCTCAGAAAACGGTTGCAGACAGAAAATGCTTAAAGGAAGATTTGTTAATTTTTCTCAAGTCCTTAGAAGATTGTGGTTACTATGGTGGAGAAGGCATAGTGGGACAGTTCACATCACAGCCAAACAGAAAGCCAAGGGGGTAACATGAGTTCTCTGATAGTTTTCTTCTCTTCGCCTTTTATTTCTTCTGGGCTCAAAGCCCATGGAAATGGTGGAACCTACATTCAGATCTTCATAGTTTCCACATAAATACCCTCATGATCCACCCAAATGTGTGCTTCAACTTCTTGTAGGAGATTCTAAAGCAAGTCAAGTTGACAGTTAAGATTATCAGAAGCTGTCTATCTGAGTTAGATTGATTATTTTGAGACTCAATGAGCAGAAGAAAAAAATATAAATCAGACTAACTACTAATGATATGTAAGTACTTTATTTACATATTTCCACTCCTCCCTCTCCTGCTCTACCTTCTTTCATGTTCCCCAATTCCCTCTCAAACTATTCTTCTCTACTTCTTTAATTGTTGTTACATATATATGAATATATGTATATGTGTATATATATATATATGTGTGTGTGTGTGTGTATATGTGTATATATATATATATACATATATCCTATAAGGAAACTTACCCCTGGAGAAGACATGCTCCCTTTATTAGCAACCGTATCTCTTCATGTATATGTAGGGCCTTTTGCAATTTCACAGCCATATGGTCTATCAACAGGTGTTGTCATTAATGAAATCTTTTTAGGTAGACTATATTGATGAGGTTTTTGTGTATTCAGCTTCCCTGTCATATCTAGAAGACTATCTTTCAGAAAACATCCTGATCTTTGGCTCTTACAATCTCTCCAACTATTTAATGAATGATTTTTTCCTAAGACAAATGTTTGCTAAGTTGTTCAAGGTGGCTTCAAAAACAAAGTTGTCTGGTCTTCACAGACTACAGGAATGCAAAACATAATCTTCTCGTTGCTGAATTATATTTCCTATAGATTGCATATAAATTATTCGTCAGATACATTTTTCTAGTTTATGGCTTACTTTACTTTTTATACTGCCTCTTTAAAGAAGATTATGTTGTTGAAATTTAATATATTATTTTATCGTTAAAGTTCATATCCTTTGGTATAAGAAATATTTGTATAATCTAAGCAGAGATAATTGTTATATTATAGATTTTGTTTAACTCTGGCATTTTTCTTCAATGACATTTATACATAGTATGAAGTAAAGATCAAGTTTGTTTCTTTTTTAAATTAAAAGTTGAATTATGACCACATTGTTCAAAAAACTGCTCTCTCCCATCTGAATTACCTTGGAGACATAGTCAAAATCAATAGGTTGATTGATGTGTGTTTATTATGAGTTTGTTATGAGTTTATTTCTGGATTCTGGTCTGCTGTCGTTTATGTCTTTGTCCACGGCTTCCCTTGACTTCCCTCAGCTTTTATTTTTCTGAAAATATCTCCTCTCTTTGGAAGTCTTGAAACCAATACGAGTAATCCTGTCATCCTCCAACTGATTTCTTCTTTTTGCAATCAGTTTAGTAATGTGATGAATTTGCATATATGTTTTTGCTCAATATCTACCATGTTAAATCTGCCCAGATTTCAATTGAGAATGCATTGATATTTCCATCATTTTTTAGAGAAATTTTTATACTAGCATACTTTTTCTCCCAACACTAAATTATTCATTAAATTAGATCTTCTTTTGTTCTCCACAATATCTGTATATTTTTACTTGAAATTTTCTAGATTTTCACATATAAATGTATATATACACGCACGTGTGTGTGTGTGTGTGTGCACGCACCCGCTATGATGTACTTAGTTTCAACTTATTTTTCACTGATTTTTTTTTCAAATTACAAGTTAATTTTCTTCCTGTCCATGTGTAATGTTCTTGATTCCCTAGTGTAGATTCTATTACATAGAATAAGCAAGATGGAATAGCTATGTGTAGTATGTTATGTTTTCTCCAATAGAGAAGCATATGTCTGAATATTTGTTTATATTTAAAATGGAAATAGAAACAGAAACCTTTCCTTAATGATACTCTGCAGGGGAAAATTAAAATTCAGTGAATGTTCAAAAAATATTATCTCAATATAATATATTCTGAACAGTTAATTTTAAATTTAGCTATATGAACATATTTTATATGATACAGAAATAATTAAGAGATACATCCCATGCCCTATCACAAATTCTAAACAAGTTCTAGAGTTCCATACCTCAAAGTGACCAGGTTTCAATTAGAAATGTCTCATAATATTGATCAGAGTGGATTCCAAATATCAGAGGCAATCAATTGATGTCAACACTGATTAAACAGAGATGTTAGAATTAGTTGACAGAGATTTTATCTATCTATCTACTTATTTATTTATTTATTTATTTATTTATTTATTTATTTATTTATTTACTATTAGTTATCTTCTCTAACATAATACATCTAACCCTCCTCCTCTCCTCCTTCCACCACTCCCAGTGCCCCTATTTCCCCTTTCCCCAGAACTACCCTCCTCCTGCCTTTCCTGAGATAAGAACAATTCTCCCAGGGTTACTTCTAAAACAGGGCAAAACAAGATGGAACAAGGCCAGGCACTAAACCCTGCATCAAGGTTGAACTAGGCAACCCAGAAGGAGGAAAAGGGTTCCAAGGACAATCAAAGGAATCAGAAACCCTTCCACACACTCCAGCCTGTACGAGCTCTGCAAGAACACCAAGCCAGATAATTGTGAGACATATCTAGGGGACTGTGCAGGTTCCAGGTCTACCACTTCAGCCTCTGTGAGCCCCCAAGAGTGCTGGGCAGTTGACTCCATGGAGCTTGTTCTCGTGTCCTCGACCTCTTGTCCTTGCAATTCCTTCTCCCCTACTTCCTGGGGTTCCCTGGACTCTGCACTACTTTTGGCACTAGACCTCTGTATCTTCTGCAATCAGCTGTCAGAGAAAAGGCTAATCATCAATCTATGAGTAGAACTGGATACCATTAGAAATCATCTCGTGGCTATCCAGTGTCTAGTTCCTGGCCTGTCCTGCTGTAGCAGGCATGGGTTCCTTCCCTTGGCATGGGGTTTGGGCCCTTCCATTGTCCCACTAGCTCCTGTAGGAAGAATAGGCTATAGGTCTAAGTTTTTGTGGCTGGGATGGTTCTCTAGTCTCACCACCGGAAGCCTTGCCAAATTATAGTAGATGCGCAGTGTAGGCTCACCATTCCCCCATTGTTAAAGGTCCTATCCAGTGTCTTTCTCATAAATGCCTGTGTGTTTCCACTGCCCTAGGTCTCCCAACCCTCCCTAAATGTACTTCAATTTCATTCATCTCTCCACATATTCTTTTATTACATCCATCTTCCCCCTCCAGGTCCTTCTCATCCATTCCCATCCTCCCCTAGCCCAACAGCGCCATCTGTTCCTCTTTCCCTTTACCAAGGAGATCTTTGTCTCCCACTGGTGTTACCCTTTTCACACAGTTTCTCTGGGTCTGTGGATTGCACCTTCCTAGTCCTTTGCATAAGAGTCAATATCCACATATAAGTGAGTACACTCCATGTTCGTCTTTCTGGAGCTCGGTTACCTCACTCAGGGTGATTTTTGTCTAGTTCTATCTGTTAGCTTGTAAAATTTATGGAGCATTTCTTTTAGTTGAGTAATACTCCATGATGTTAATGAACCACAGTTTCTTTATCCATTCTTTGGTTGAGGGACACCTAAGTTGTTTCCAATTTATGGCTGTTATGAATGAAGCTGCTATCAACACAGTTGAGCAAGTATCCTGCAGTAGGATGGAACATCCTTTGGGTATATGGCCAGAAGTAGTATAGCTGGGTCTTGAAGTATGTTGATTCCGAATTTCCTGAGGAGTAGCCATATTGATTTCCACAGTGACTGTACAAGTTTGCACTCCCATCAGCAAGGAAGGAGTGCTCCCCTGGCTCTCCACCCTTGCCCTCATCTTCTCTCATTTGTGTTATTGAGCCCAGCCATTCTTACCAGTGTAAGATGAAATCTCAGAGTATTTTTGATTTCTGTTTCTTGGGTAACTAAAGATGTTGAACATTTCTTTAAGGGTTTCTGAACCATTTGAGATTCCTCTTTGGAGAATTCACGGTTTAGATCAGTACCCTATTTATACCTGGATTATTTGTTGTTGATGTCTAGATTCTTAAGTTCTTTATATATTTTGGAAATTAACCCTCTATTGGAGGTGGAGTTGGTGAAAATCTTTTCCCATTCTGTGGGCTTCCATTTTGTTTTTTGTTTGTTTGTTTGTTTGTTTGTGTGTTTTTGTTTCTGTATTTTTTTTTTCTAAGACAGGAATTCTCTATTGAACTCTGGCTGTCCTGGAACTTATTCTATAGACCACGCTGGCCTTGAACTCAGAGATCTGCCTGCTTCTGCCTCTTGAGTGCTGGGAGTAAAGGTGTGCACTATCACTGCCCTACTGCCCGGATGTCATTTTGTCTTATGGACAGTGTCTTTTGCCTTACAGAAGCTTTTCAGTTTCAGGAGGTCTCACATATGAATTATTGTTCTTAATGTCTGAGCTATTGGTGTTCTGTTCAAGAAGTTCTCTCCTCTGCCAATGTGTTCAAGGCTATTTCTCAATTTCACTATTATCAGGTTCAGTGTATCTGATTTTATGTTGAAGTCTTTGATCCACTTGGACTTGAATTTTATACAGGCCATTAAATATGGATATATTTTCATTCTCATGAATACTGAGAGAATATGGATACAAAGGACATATATAAATATAATAAAGGCACTTTACACCAAGCCTGCAGCCAACATCAAATTAAATGTAGAGAAACCCAAAGCAATTTCATTAAAATCAGGAATAAGACAAGGCTTTCCAGACTCTCCATACCTATTCAGTATAGTACTTGAAATTCTAGCTAGAGCTATAAGACAACAGAAAAAGATCAACGGGATACAAATCAAATAGAAGAAGTCAAAATATACTTATTTACAGATGATAGGATAGTATATATGAGCAACCCCAAAAATATACCAGGGAACTCCTACGGCTAATAAATTGCTTCAGTGAAGTGACTGGCTACAAGATGAACTCAAAAAAATCAGGAGCCCTTTTATATACAAGTGGAGTAAGAGAGAAATTAGAGAAACAACATCCTTCACAATAGCCACCATTAACATAAAAATATCTTGGGGTGACTCAAGCAAGTGAAAATCATGTATGGCAACAATATTCAATCTTTTAAGTAAGAAATTGAAGCTCTCAAGAGATGGAAAGGTTTCCAAAGCTACTGGATAGGTAGAATTAACATAGAAAAAAAAAGGTAATCTTACTGAAAGCAATCTATAAATTCAAATCGATCTCTATTAAAATCCCAATACAATTCTTTACATGAAAGGGCAATATTCAACTTAAAAAAAAATAGGAAAGCTAAAATAAGCCTGAAAAATAAAAGAACTTCTAGAGATATCAGCATTTCTGGTCTCAATCTATACTACAGAGCTACAGTAATAAAAACTCCACAGTATTGGCATAAAAACAGACATACTGATCAATGAAACTGAATTGAATATCCAGACAGAAATCCACACACTTATGGACACTAAATCATTAATAAAGAAGCCAGAAAGACACAGTGGAAAAAAAGAAAGCATCTTTAACAAATGGTGCTGGTCTAATTGGACATAGATTTTTTTTTTAATAATATAAAACTCTGCAATTAGCAACAAGGAACTTACCTGGACTAATCAAAATATAATATGAACAGACATCCAGCGAGGATGATAAATACATTTTTAAAAATTAGCCACTTCAGAAATGAAAAGGTTATAACAAATGTAATAGAAAATAAGAATACAAAAAAAAATTAAATGAATAATGACTGAACTACAACAAATTTGGCAAAAACCCAGTTCTTTAGATTCGTATGTGTAACAAGCTCCGGAATATATATATTTTGAAGAAATTAACACCAAGAAACATCTTATTGAAACTTTGAAAACTAACTACAAAGCATCAGTCTTGAAAAGAGTTAGGTAAAACCACAGTTTCCCATGTTAAATCTACATGGTGATGAATGGCTTATTTGAAGAGGCAGACTCAGCAGGAAGTACCCAACAGATTTTGAGAAATGAAAGGAAGAAACCTTTTTAATTGAGTCCTCCGTCCAGCAAAAACATACTTTGAATAGTAGATAACGCAGAGACACGTTACTGTTCAAATTGCCGTGAGTAAGCGATGGAATTTTCAGCTCTGACTGAGAGCATCTATATCAACCCCTAATCCAATGCTCAGGGAAGAAGGATTGCAAAGTATGTAAGAACCTTAAGCTAAGAGAAGTAGGATATGATGTCTTCTATACACGACCTGCTTCTTGCACATGTGAACTCACTGCGGGCAGCAGTTATCTATGCGAATTCTACACAAGATCAAACTCGTTAAAAATGTCGCCATAGAGAGGGAATCCAATCCCAAACCCCCACCCCTAACTAAGGAGTTACTGGATGTCAACGGCTGCTATGTAAGGAAGGTTCAGTTTCTTTAGGAAGGTAGCCACTGGTATGATTCTCATTTCCAAATGGGTAACCTCATACTCAGATGCATATGGGGAACATTAATTTGACTCAATGGGTTAAAATAAATAAATAAAATTATAAAATGTGGGGGGCGTGAAGCTGGGAGTAAAAAATGATGAAGGAAGGGGTGAAAATGAACAAGGTAAGTTCAACTTATATTTCTAACAAATAAAAATAAAAAAAAAGAAATCGAGATGTTCTCAGACCATGGATAACAAGGAATTTGTTGTTGGCAGTGGCTTGGAGAAAGGTGACTAAGGGAAATTCTTTATATTGAAAGAAAATTTTAGGAAAAGGGATATGAGACTATTTATGGACATGATGAACAAGCTACAGAATAAAAACACAAAGAACTCAACTCCTTTTCCTGTCTGCTTGAATATTACAAATTATATCTGTTGATGGAAAGAAAAATTATAACACTTCCTGAAGTGAAAATATCATTAGAGAAAATTTTTGAAAAAAAAAATGAAAATAAATGGTGATTAAAATCAGATATAGATAGGTTAGCAGTTTTCATATTGTGCACACTGGTAAGATGGTAACACCAGTGGGACATAGTGACACTATATATATTTTCTATTGTCCATAGAACCCCAAATCTACACAAAGACATATCTTAGTGATTCTATACCTAAATCAAAGTAGAAATCAAAAACTATTAAAAACATTCACAGAAAGGCAGATAAAAAAGATTAAGCTTCTATAAAGATATCAGAAAATATCTAAGACTCATGATATCAATAAGTAATTTAAACACAAGTGGCTTAAAATACCAGCTAGAAAGCAGAAAAGGAAACATCACATGGTAATTTATAAATGGCCTCAATTTTATGTTTTCTGTACCAGGTAAAAATTAATATCAAATATTAGAAAGACAGCAATCAAATAAATATATTAATAAGACCTCTACTATACTATCTGGATGAGCTCAAAATCCTAAGTTTAAATAAATAATTTTGACAAATTCTACATAAATTGACATGTAATAATGATCTCAGTAGTAACATAACACTTATTTTATGGCTGCATTTGTGATGAATTTTATTAATTCAGCCACGATGCCAATTACTTCAAACTCTTAGTTTGCCATGGCTCTCTTTACTCCTCCTAGGATTGTCCACAAAGCTGTTAGGTGTATGTTTTACTTTGGTACAAATTTTCAAAGTCACATTCAGTGAAAACCATGAAGTGTTCAGAAACTAAGAAGAACAAGATCAATGCAGCTCATCAAATTCCAGTGAAAACTGAAAGAAGCCAAAAAGTAAGTCCTCCTTCCATAATATGTCAAGATATATGCCTTCATTCAAGTGTGGTGGGATTTATTCCTACATAATCTAGAATGTATGTAATTGTTTGTTTTTTTATGGATATAGTTTATCTTAGTAAGTTAATTTAAAGTATGAAAGTTACCTTCATTTCATTATGCTTCTAAAATGTGATTTCATGGAGTAGACTATGAATATTTATAGTCATGAATATTTACAAGTAAAGTTAGCTAGCCCAGAAATGTTGTCCTAAAGTCACATCCTCTTCCTCTGATGAAGACATTAGCTAATTGTTACCTTGGTTGTCTTTCTTCCTTATCTGGAAAAGGCAAAAGAAAAACCTGTCTTTTGTGATGGTTTTCAACAATGCCATTGTAGCAACTTAATGTATCTGTTCAATAATTATAATAGTCATGGTGACTGCCTGCAAGTTGGTACTTAAAAGATGACTTCATTTAACACACTGAATTGTATTGATGTCATTCATAGGTCCATATACCTACTGGTCTGAGTTTTTATAGGCAGAGGCCATGTCTTACTTAGATCTGTGACATTATTAGCTTGCACATGATGCTAATGATATGTTTGTGAGACCAACTAGAAAGTAATCTTAAAGTTCTTCTAACTATGTAAACTTGAGGATTTACAATAAGCAATTGTAAGGATATGGATAATTCATCTATGAGTAACAAAAGGGGCCTGCATGAGTTTTATGTGATTCAACTCGCTAGTAATTAGAACAATAATAAATGCAAACAAAACAATCTCTATCCATCATTCATCTCTCAATTTTATATGGTAGTTAAATGAAAAACCTCACAAAAATAGTTTGAAAAAATACCTTTAAATTTAATTTCATATGCAAAGCCAAATATACTAATTTTTTCAACAAATTATGCCATATTGTTTTCTTATATTCAGAAGATAAATTATGATTATGAAGTTATAAAAAGGATTTGTAAACATCCTGTATACACCATGGATTGAGTACAAGGAGTTACCGGAGAGAATCCAGCCTTAATTTGGTTGAATTCTCTGTGGTGACAAATTAATGGAAGAGGCAAAAACCACTAGGAAAGAATTCTGATGCCAAAGGTATGTGTATCATGTGAACTAGTTTATATTCTATGATTTTTCCATAATTATTCTTTACACATTATATCTAGTATATATTAAAACATAATATATACATGGTTATAATTATATATATATATTATAAAATATTTTATTATATCATTTACTAATAATTTTATTGTCTACTATTTACTGTCACTCAAAGTTATATATATATATATATAATGTATATTCAAAATATAAAAATTATGAGACCTTTAAATCCACATTTGTCTTCTTAATAGTTTCAGTTTACCTTTCCGTCTGCTCTCATTGTGTTGTTACTTGCTAGTGGTATGTGTTCTATAGCCCCTTTCTTTTCCTTCCCTTCCTCATCCCTCATATAGAGCCAACTGCTTTCAGAGCCCATACACCTTTTTCATTTATTTCTAAATTTCATTTCCTTCAGTAAGGTATTAATATCTTTTTGACATTTTTGAGGTTAAAATTAAAACATTTCTCCCTTATCTTTCCTCCCACTAAGCCGCACCATACATCTCTCCCTGCTTCTTGCTCTCTTTCAACTTCCCGCACTCTTTTTCTCTAATCACTTCATGCATATATGCAATTTATATTCTTATATCATATATATGCCGTGTACTTATATCTTCTATATGCATATATGTGTATGTATTGCTAAATATAGCAATCTCAGTCTGTACGGTTTTACTTGTTTGTATATTTTCACTGTTGACCATCCACTTTTATATCTCTGGTTATCATCTTTGTTCAGGCTAGAGTTACTTTGATGAGAATTTACGGTTGTAGTGTCTGACATTACTAGGAGACATAATTTCACAAACTCCTTGACCACTTGGCTCTCACTTTGACCTTCCTGATACTAATATGATCAAAAAAGTTCATACCTCTAAGATATTGCTGCTGAGATATAGTCCATGATAATTAATGTGATAAATGGTACCAATGTTTTTTTCATAGAAATATCAATGAAAAATTTCCTTATCGTAATCATTCTTATGCATCTTTTAAGTGATCTTTTAAGGAAAAAATGATCTTTCACACTGAATGGTTCAGATCAAACAGAAAAGGAAGTTAGTTCTGTAGAGCAGACCCATCACTGGTTAATTCCAGTTGGAAATAGTGAGGTGTTAGTTGTACATGTGTATTCACAACACTCATACAATCACAATCTATAACAATTCTCTTTCTGCTTGATTTGAATCCTCCCCTCCTCCATTTCTTCATCTTTCCCTAAAGAATTCACTCTTTGTTGAATATCCAGTAGCTGACTCTCTGCCTACCAGTGTCTACATCTTTCTACCTATCACTTCTGTCAGGAACATTCATCAAGCAAATAATATCATGCCATGCAATTGTTCAAAACTCTCCATGCTTGTATTACTCGAAAGATAAACTTTTCATGTTTAATGCATGATGGGCATGGAATTTATGACGTGACCTCCTTCCTACCTCCTACAGCCCTAAGTCTAGTCTGGAGGAATATTGAGTTATTAGTGGTTTCTTTTAAAAGCACAATCCTGACTTTCAGGACTGCCTCTCCTTGTATCACCGTTTTCTGTAAAATATGCAGACTGGTATTTCTCAGGAAAGTCTTACTCTTTCAAGTGCTAGGGTATAGTGACTTTTCTATGACACTATGAAACCCTCCAAATAAAATGAACATTTTCCAAAACTGTTTTCACAACTCATTTTTGTACATTGCCTGCAGTATTACAAACATACACTTAGTTTTAAATAATATCCCTTTCTATTACAGTGCCTATTTTTGTTTCATTTTAATTTATATTTTAATGAATATATAAAAATATTAAAATTACACACATACCGATCAGCATGTTGTGTTTCAAAACATGTGTTTACATCATACAACATGTAATTCAGAGCAAACAAACCGATTTTTTCAAACATTCAAAGTTCTTTCTTAATTACTATTATCTAAAATTACCCTACTGTGCACTCTCACACCAGAGGTCTTGAATCTCTATAACATAACTTAATCCCTGTCATCCCCCTGAAGAATACTCACTGGTTTCACAATCACTTTTCTACTTCCATCTCAAACTTGTCATTGCTTGAACGAGAGCAGTCATTGTCATTACTGTGTTCCAAAACCCTGGTATAGGGTATAGTCATAGCACATATTTGAAGACGATGAATATTTGTGTAGTGCATGAGCACAAATGTGTCCCTAGCCCAAGTTAAATCATAAAGGAGAGCACTAATGGATGATGTATTTCCACTAGTCCATATGATTATTTTCAATATGCAGGAATTTGGGGGACGTTCAATATATTACCTGGTTTCCTGTAAGCATTCTCACGCAGTTAATGCACCATTAGTATGAAGTACTTAAAAGCACCTAAGATCGTAGTTATTAAAACATCATGTGCTAAAGAAGCACCAATACTATTTAATGTTTATCATTTAACATGCTCCAGTAAACATTTCCAATAGTTCCACATTATCTACTCCTTTGCATATTTAGAAAAACTTACACTTCATAGGTCATTATATTATATTAATTATCATTATTAATTATTATTAATATAATATTACTAATATTATATTAATATTATCATGGTCTTCATTTCATCGATGCAGTCTTATATAGACAAGCTACAACTCTTGCATTAGTCCACATACAAAAAGCATGTGAATGAACAGAGAAGGAACCCACCTGGGCTGCTTTAGAAGCTGATCTTAAACATATTATATGCTATTAGAGCTGACTGCAACACAACAAGCTATTTAAATCATGATATTTCCAGGTATTTCTGATGAACAGTTGATGAGTATACTATAAAATTTGACAGTTTCTCTCTCTCTCTCATCTCTCTCTCTCATCTCTCTCTCTTTCTCTTTCTCTTTCTTTCTTTCTTTCTTCCTTTCTCCTTCCTTCCTTTTTTTTCTTTCTTAAATAAAAGCATAAAAAATAAAATGTAAAAGGTATATCTGTTTAGGTGCTAGGGAAAGTTGGAATGGGCTGCAGAAGTGAGTTTGCACTTATCTTAGGGAATAGTTTTTCAGTTGGGCCAAGAGCTTATGCTCGAGACTCATGAGAAAAAAAAAAAAAAAAAAAAAACAAAAGCAAAAACAACCCCTTGGATTTGAAAGTAAGACACTTTTATAAGGATATTATAGGCACCAGACATAAATATCTCTCAGATCTCTAAATGCCAACTAGAAGTGACAAGGGCATTTGTCTCACTTATAAACAGAGCCAAGGTGCTTCAGTGTTATGTTTCCAAAGAGCTGTGTTGGGTTCATTAAATATCCACACACCGATATTTATTTCTATTTCAAACCTTAAATAAAAGCTAACAATAGTGGATAAGAAACTTCAATGTAAAAGCAAACAAAACATTTTTCTAAGAAAATGTAAATAATTATGGCTTGGAATTTAAGATTCCTAAGATATATTGCTAACATTATGATCATCTGAAGAAAAAAACTGACAGTTCAGACTTCATAGAAATGAAAAATTCTCTCTCAGAAATCGTCATTGAGGAATACTCATGACAGAATAAGAGAAAATATGTGTAACTCAAGTACAAAAATGTGTCAGAATTATCCAGAGACTTAGGTTAAAAAATAAGGAAATGATTGAATATTAATTCATCAAAAATTATAATTGATTACTAAAGTAGTATTGTATGATTCTGCCAATATCAAAAGACCAACAAATGGAAAGGCAATAGTGTACAAAGGAGATTAGTGATTAATTAGATGATAGTATTACCCAAAAATGATCATGAAGGGTCTCCTGAGAAAAACAGAAATGGTCAAAAATATAGCAACTGCTCTACAACTTTGTACATTTAGTAAACATCACTGAACTGACATTAGAAGGAAACTAATTTTATTTGATTAAATTATATCATGACAATATTATTACAGAAGAAATTACATGTATAACACAGATGATCCTCCTTGAAAGTGTAGAACTAGTAGTGTGTGATATAGTGACTTGGTAATTATTTCATTATCACAGTTGTATGTGATTTAAATGAAGCATACATGACACCTAGGTAAGTGTGATAATTAGTGTTGATTTTCATGTTTCTTGCGATGTGGACTGGATAGAGGCACACCTAGAAGACGTGTAAAGTACATTTCAGAAGGAATTTTTCAAAGAAAACAAACTGAGCTGAATGTTTTTCTTGAATTTATTGGCACCATCCCACGGTATGAGGCCAACAGAATAAAGGTAACTGCTTTACCTTGGGAAAGACCCAAACTCAGCTTATTTCTTTCTGCTTCCTTAATGCCATGATGTGGCTACTCTGGACTACTTCACCCTCCTATTGCGATGGACTAAAACTTCATAAACATGGGGAAAACTAGTTTTTCCTCCTTTACATTTTCATCTAATATTCTGTCATAGCAAGGAGAACAGTAGTTAATATAGTACTTTAGGGATTTTCTTTTCCTGAAAATATAATTCTTCACAAATTTGTACCCCAAAAGATAGTAAGATAGTTTTTCCTTCATTTTTGCCTTGTTTTTTTATTTAAAATTAATTTTTGTGGTGTGAAGAATTAACATGAATGTACAAGAAATTGAAATTGTAATATATGCCCTCAGGGGCATTATTTCTGCTCCACAGAAATGATGCTGAAGGAGAACTTTAATGGCCGGGATTATGCTTCCATTGGGTGTTAAATATATGTGTAATTGATCATATATCATAAAAGTAATTTAAAAGATACTGAAAGGGAAATCATATTTCCTAGAAGCCATAAAAAGATCTTCTCACATATCTGGGAAATGCCACACTAAAAACATTCATTTTTTGTAAAGCATTTGATAGTTTATTATAACACATTAAAGTGCATTTAAAGAAATGTTCCTTTTCTGTAGGTATATTCCTACATATTTGGTAATTTATATGTTGGATTGAGAACACCAGATAAAGTCCTCATGAGAGATATTAGAAAAATTTGATGGTATACCAAATGGGATAACAAACTATATGTGCAATTTTGCATTAAGATAACAGCAATTCTAGCCTGTTTAATTTTTTTCTAGGCATAGAGTAGATGAATGGGCAGGGATTTCTTTCCTCACCCTCTATATATTGAAATGTAAAAGTTGTTCTCTATAAACCCATTTGGAGATAGGAAGCAAATTTATTCAGTTTTAAATATCAGAGTCCTCTAGCATCTGAGCTCTGGCGGAGTTAGTTCTCACCTTAGCGATTTCAAGCATGAACAAATGCATCAGTGTTGAACAGGCTTCACAGTTCATTTGCCCATGGGAACAATGTACTATTTGATAGAGAGCTGAAAAGGAAATAGATCTTTTTTACATGATGAATCTTTTCACACACACACACATACATAATTTTTTTTAAGGAAACAATATATGCCTGTAATTTCTTTACTATTAACACTTTGTTGCAAGATAATGTCCAAAATCTGATCAAAGAGAATTGAAGCATTTGGTCATTGACAAACTGCTGGTCTGCCCTTCTTCACTAGACAGTGTGTCCATTTAACAGAGGTCATCGAGTTACACAACACCGGAACTGGCAGAGCAGTGTGGTCTCAAAGTGACCACACGTCTATCAGGTCCTCACCTGCCTTTACTCTATTTCCAAATGAAATGTGTTCAGAAACTTAATCTTTTTCTAAATTGTGTTAAAAACCCTGATAAATGACATTTGTAGCATGTGAAAATGCAGAGAACAATTGAAAACAAACATAAAAATTCTACTGGCCTTTGTGCCAGTTTTCAAGTCACCAACTTCTCAGGAGAATTTGAACAGTTTCTTTTATAAAGTTGGAAAAAACACTGTTTCTATATAAGGAATATAATGAAAATGGGTGCTACCTGCAGGCAAATTTAGAAAATTAGCAAAGAAAAAATTGGGTGTTCTTGTTTCTAATCTTGCTTTCACTTTTGAATTGCTTCAAAATATGTGGAGTACTTATGAAATAAATATAAGTAAAATGTTTGTCAATTCACTAATAATTTCATTTTATTAGATGATGAAACCATCCAGATAAAAATATGAATTACATGTGTATTTCATTTTATAACATCATTGTTTTGTCTTGTCCTTATAGTTTCCAGTGTTTGAGCAATTACAATTATATCTACGTATGACAACTGAAAATTCATTCTATTTTCTTTTATAATTGCTATTTCTTTGTCATATCGTCTAAAATTTATAAGATATTTATTAATGTTTATTATTATAATCCTCATCTATTTAGTAATTCAGAATATTACATTCTGGACATCCTAAATATGTTCGATGATTTTTTGATTCCTTCTTGTATGTCATTTACTATATATATAGACACATATGTATATTGTGCATATATATATATATATATATATATATATATATATATATATATGTATATATAGGTATATATAAAATGAGTGAGACTAAGGGTAAGTTTGTCTCCAAACCAAAGTGAAAATATTTTATATGAATTTCTCTCACTTTTTACATGGTTTATTCATTCCCATGCCTACTCTACAGATACTCTTATAGATGAAAAGTTGGTGTTTTGGTATTGTTAACTTCAGCAAGATACAATAAATTTCATGGAAACAGTAATGTTCCTCAGTAAGAGGTTATTAAAAGAACTAATACTGTGATTTAGCTTTGAGTAAGGTAATGTGAAGGAGAATGCAAGAAATCATGACTTCCAATCATTGCACTCATACTCAATTCTTCCATGTTATTATAGTTGCTCAGTATGGAGGACCTCCGTTTACTGTATGTCATGTTCTATAAACCTTTCTCTTACTTTGTTTAGAGAATATTTTCAAAATTCCACTACCTGTAAATTATGTAAGCATTTGTGTATATTGATGTTTCTTTTTTCCATCTTGTTGGCCATAATATTTTATAATTAGTGTGTATGAATTTTACCAACTCTATTTCCAATTACTTGTATGATTAATAAATCTATTTATAAGACTAATTATAGTTGTAATAATTAAAGATTTGAAATAATTAATCTTTACTCAAAACCAAACTTTACTGTTTAATGAAAATCAATTTACTTAAAATATATTTTCATCTTTTTATTCTACTGGAGATTATTCAGAATGCTTTGTTCAGGATTATTATATCTAGGAGAAAAAGTTTTAGACCATGTTATTATATACTATATTCTGACTGTATTAGTTACTTTTCTATTGTTGTAATCAAACACAATGACCAAGAGCAATTTATAGAAGAAAGAAGACATTTTGGCGTATAGTTACAAACAGATAAGATCCATGTGGCAGTGGAGTCCTGGCCCCAGGAAAAAAATCTAGATGATAACATCCTCAGTCACAAACAGGAAGCAAGAAGCAGAGGGCTCACCATAAGTGGAGTGCTGCTGCAAACTCACAGTGCCTGTCTCCGCATGGTTCACCGCCCAAACCTCCACAAACTAGATAGCAAGTTTCTAAATACTTGAGCCAGTGGGAGACGTTCTTCTTCAAACCACAGTGAACTTGCCAACATACTTTTTTCACGCAAAACTGTATTAAACTAGCATATTAAAGAGTTTCTCTTTCTCTTCTACCACGTCAGAGAATGAGATAATATTGCATTTAGCCCTAACTGATCAGGAAATTTTGACTACTGTTAACTATTACACACAGAATAAAGTAAAATAAGAGAAAAGAAAATAATAAATCCATATTAATATCACTATAATATCATATGTGTAATGTTATCTTGGTTTATTATTTTATTTAAACATCTCTTTGGAAAGAGTTTATTACATTAATTTTAATTGTATTTCATACGATTATTTTAAATGAGGTCAATGTTTTCTTTTATTTAGATGCATCCTGCAAATTTGGAAAGCATTCCTGCTATTATTTCAATAAATACTATTTTCAAGTATAATTTATTGAAGTATGGCATACTACAGAGATTTGTTAATTCTCAGCTATATGACCTTTCAAGCTAACTATTGTATGTTGGTTAATAGCTAACTGATGGTGTAACATAAGACAAAATACATGAATTTTTAAATTTGAAACCTGTTGACATTTTACATCATGGGGCAGTACATGGATGACTTTTGTAGATATTACAGTTACATTTCAAAACTACAAATATTGTTCTATATTGAAAGCAATGTAACACTCTATGTAAATGCCCTTAATTTTTTATTATTATAGTTTAGGTATAAAATATCCCCAAGAGATCATGTGTTGAGGGCTAGGTTTCCAATTTATACTGCTTTTATGGGTAATTACATCATGAGACTCCTCCCTATTGGCACTTAGCTAATGATTGCTAAGGAAGGAGGTATCTCCTGTAAATAACTTTGAAACTGTGCTCATGTAAGCAACCTTAGTTAAAGAAAATGGGTCACACACCTAAAGAAGACATAGTAGCTGGAAGGGCACTATGTGGAAACAACAAGGTTTCAGTAAGTGAGGGAGGAGCAAAAGAGAGGCTAATGGGTAAAACTGATTAAATTCATCATATACATGTATGAAAGGTGTAACCAAATTTTAAAATGAAAACAGTAGATTAATGCACTGCTGAATTCTTCACTACAGGTGCTATTTTGAGTTTGGATCCTGTTGGAGGAAATGTACAACCGGGGACATGCCTTTCAGAGCTATACATTTTATGCCTGTTCCCAGGCTCCTTTCTCCTCTTCCTTTGCTTCCTGGCTATTATAATCTGATAATATGAGCTCCCTTCCTCTGGCATGCCCTTTCACCATCTTATAGTGTTGAGAAAATGCTGCCAGTCAATTATGCAATTATATACTAACACCTCTTAACTCACAAAGGAAATTTTTTTTCTTCTGTTAATATGTGATTAACATCATGTGTTTTCTGACTAATGCAGTGTGCTTTCTAACTAATACAATAATGAATCCTTCCCCCCCTTCCTCCCTCCACACCCCCCCGTATTTGTGTGTGTGTGTGTGTGTGTGTGTGTAATTGGATCCACACATTTGCAGTGTCCAGAGAATAGGAGAGGGTGTCAGATCCCATGAAGTTATAAGCAGTTGTGTACCATGAAATGCAAGTGCTAGAAACCAAACTCAGTTTCTCTAGAATATTAGAGCATGCTCTTAATCACTGTGCATCTCTCCAGCCACTAGTGCTTAGTCTAACATTCTATATCATGTTTTGAAATTTTTTAAAATTTATTTTCTTCTTCATATATACAGATCAACATCTTTCCTACCCTCCATTCCTTCCAGTTCCCTTGTATTCCCCCTCTTCCTATTATATACCCTCTATACCCCCACCCACTCATCTCCACTGCTGCTTTTCCCCATAGAAAACAGTCCTTTCAGGATTACTGCTCAAAAAAGGCACAAAAAATGGGAAAAGGATGCGCAGTAGTCCATGCATTGAGGGTGGACTAGGCAACCAGGCTGGAGGAAACCAGACCCAAGGGCAAGCAAAAGCATCAAAAAACCCTCATACATTCTAGCTTGTAGATTCCCAGCAAGAACAACAAACTAGACAATCACATGACATATCTAGGAGACCCTGCAGGTCCTTTGTCTGCCACTTCAGACTTTATATGATTTTTAATTACAGAAAAAGTATTTTTAAGTACACACTCATACTGATCACTTCTTAAAAATCTCATTTAGTTCATTATCTTTTTCTTTTTAAAGTTTCTGTTGAATTTTGTCTACTTATGTGACTCTCGGTGTATGTATGTATGTGTATACTTGTAATATTCACATGTGGGCAACAGAATTACAACCTTATGAATTACATAATTTCCTTCTATCAACAAGAGATGCAGAAAGTACCTTTACCCAACTTAATTTCATTAATATTTCAGTGGATACACATCACATTTCTATTCACAGGCTGTTCTGATTGAATATTTTTCTGTTATGATCTTAAGCATAGAGCTATATGTATAAAATATAATATAATAAATATAATATAATATAATACAATATAATTTAATATAATATTAAATAATATTAATTATTAATTAGTATTAATTAAATAATACTGTATTCTCTGTTATTTCATCATTGTTGATAATGTTTTATGGCTTATAGTTCTGTTTAAACTATTGCTAATTTATCTATGCAAAGATTATCTGGGATAGTATTCTAATTTACACAAATTTGTTTGTATGCCCTATATCTCTTAGAAAACAAAATATAGAGCTAAATTTTGTTTAAGAGTTAATTATTCAATAGAATCCCTTTATAAATTATATTACTGTTACATTTTACAGTTTTAGTCACAATGGAGTTAGAAACATCTATTACCCAATGCTATGGAAATATTAGTTATGCAAAATAGCTTCAAATTTGCCTTTATAAAAATGTGGAACACATTATTCACTAAAACTATTCAAGGTCTATTTTTAGAATCTAATTCATCAATCTTACAATTCTTATTCTGCCTTAGCTATGAAATTCCATCACACTTTTATGTGTACTGTATGAAATATTGATGTGCAAGAATAATAGACTTGATTTAATTAACCTGTAAAGAAAAAGTGGCAGTATGAAATGTGTAGAGCAATACTTAGAGACAAGTTTCCTTTTTTACTTTCTAATAAATCATTCATCTCTAAGTTTATCTTGTTCTAACTCTGTGTTAAAAAGCAACTTCCTCGTTCTGTGTCTGCCTGAATTGCTATTTCTAGAATGATTGGTCTTTCATCTCATTTATTCACTTTTCCCTTCTAACTCATAACAGACAATGTGACATGGTTGTGTGACCCCATTTCCAGGTATCTTACTATATTTATAATAACATGCTTCTAACATATAATGAGATATAGAATCATCTGAAGAAATAATGAATTATGACATTGTTTATCTAACTCTATTTAGATTATTGCTAAGATTAGAAACCTCAGTAGTGACTCCAGTCAGGAAAGCAGGTAGGCTAACTGCAGATCTTCACCTCTCCCACCACTCATCCAAGTTCAAGCCCCAGTCTCACCCCAGCTCTGAAACACAACACTAGCCACAGTCTCCTTTCCCTTTCTGCCCCTATCTCCAGTAGATCTCAAAGAACTTTCCCTCCTACCCTCCCTCCCACAACTCTCTGCTTTATCTCACACCTCAACCACAGCAGGCACTCCCTGGGAACAGGATACTCTAGTCCTGGAAATCTGTTACCTCCCTCTCCATGTCTACAAATCTAATCCCCTGTTTTATTCCTAACTCATTATCAGACTACCTATTGAGGCTACCCTTCCCCTCTGCCATCAGCTAAAGTGGACCTTTACCTACCTAACCTACTTGCAACTACCTTACTTTATGCCACCCCCAATTCCAGCAGGCACTCCCTGGTAATCTACAGGCCACTTTGATCAGGGAATTGGTCAACTGCAGATTCTCATTTCTCCTGCTATTCCTCCAAGTCCAATCCCCCAGTCTCATCCTCAGCTCTATAGCAGAACTTCTGCTGTGGCCTCTCTTTACTCTCTGCCCTTAGGTAACTAAACCTATAGTTACCACAAACCCTAAATACCAACATAAGAACATAATAAACAACACAAACAACCATGGTATGTCACCACAAGAGCCCAAATATCCTCCTACAATGAACCCTGAACACTCTGACACAGCAGAAGCACAAGAGAATATTTTAAAACCAATTTTATACAGATAATAGTGATACTTAAAAAGGAAATTAATAAATCCCTCAAAGAAATCAATTAAAAGACAAATGAACCATGGGAGGATTTGAATGAAGTCATTAGAGAAATCCAGGAAAACTAAAATAAGCAATCAGAAGAAATGAATAAATGTCTTAAAGAAAGCCAAGAAAAACAAGCAAACAATTGAAGGAAATGAACACATGTATTCAAGACCTGAAAATAGAAATAGAAGCCATAAAGAAAACACAAACCTAGGAATTTGGGAAATGAAAAATCTAGTAAAGCAAACAGGGACTATAGAGGCAAGCAGAATACAAGAAGTTGAAAAGAGACTCTCAAGAGTTGAAGATATTGTAGAAGAAATAAATACATCAGTAAAGAAATACTAAATGCAAAATTTCCTGACACAAAATATCCAGGAAATCCAGGATATTGTGAAAAGACAAAACCCAAAAATAACAGAAATAAAGAAAGGAGAAGAATTCCAGATCAAAGAAATGTCAGAAAATATTTTCAACAAAATCATAGAGGAAATTTTTTCCAAACCTAAAGAAGTAGATGTCTATAAAGGTACAAGAAGAATAGAGAATACCAAATAGACTGGACCAAAAAAGAAAGTCCCTGCACCATATAATAATCAAAGCACTAAATATACAGAACAAAGAAAGAATACTAAAAGCTGCAAGAGAAAAAGAGCAAGTAACATATACAGGCAAATATATTAGAATTATACCCAACTTCTCAGAGAGGGCCAGGAAAATGCCAGGCAGTCTCAAAGTGACTCTAAGTGATGCCAGCCTGGATTACTATACCAAGGAAAACTTTCATTTACCATAGATTGAGGAAAAACCTAATACATGACAAGTCCAAATTCACACAATATCTTTCTACAAATCCATTGCTATAGAAGGTACTATGAGGAAATGTCCAACCTGAGGAGGTTAACTATACTCATGAAAACCCAGGAAAAAAAAAAAAGATTCTCACACCATCAAAATAAATAGAAGGGAGAAACACACACATTAATGAGTGCATGCACACACACACACACACACACACACACACACACACATGCACACACACAAACACACACACCACAACCAGCAACAACTATTAAATAACAATTTTAGTTTGCAACTAACAATTGTTGCTAATTGATATCTCTCAATGTCAGTGGACTCAATCCCCCAATAAAAAGACACAGACTAACACAATGGATGCAAAAAGAAGCTCCATCCTCCTTCTGCATACAAGAAACACACCATCCTAACAAAGATAAATAGAATATAGAAAGCAGGCTGTCAGCTCAGAGTTGGGTATGTCCTCACTCTACGAACTCTTCCTCTGATTCATTACTTTGCCTATTCTTCACTCTTGGGATTAAAGCTCTCTACTCACTCTGTTCTTCCATCTGCCTCTGACTGTCCACTTCTCAGTTGACTGGCATGCTCTGATTCAGTCTCTTTCCATTCTCTCATATCTACTGCTTCTTTCTTATCTCCAAACTGACTGTGAACTCTGAACTGAGAACCATGCACTGGGAGCCTTGAACTGAGAGCTGTGAACCTACTCCTGAACTGACTGCTTCGTTTTATATTCAGAGATCTGGTATTAAAGTTCTGTGCCACCATTGCCTCCTGAGTTGAGTTACTTAAAGATGTATGCTGTATTCCAGATAGATGACACAAATCTTAAATGTTAACCTTTCCCAGAATGGCCATGTTGCTGGATTAAAAGATTAAATATTCCTCTACAATTACTAACATGATAAATGTGAATAAGTGATACACACCTGTCAGGAAGCCAAGTAGTGAAGGGAAACCTGTAATCAAAACAACAACAAATATATACTGACAGAGGAAAAAAAGAATTCTAAAAGTAAACACATATGTTTTCTCATGAAAATTATAATATAAAGTTGCAAGTATGAGCAAAACAGAATTCATGTATAAAATATATAATATTTGGACAATAAAAATGTTGTATAAAATATTGGAGAGATAGAGGCTGTAGTGGATAAACTGCTGTGTGGTCTCAACAAGAGAGATGAGGAAGTGCTTTCATAGTCTCAAACCCTGCCAGACCTCAGCAGAGGGAAGCACTGTCCTGGTCCAGCACCATACTCAATAGTGGAACCCTGAGCTCTCAGCTCAGGTGTTTTTATTCTTCCAGAACTCCCTAGGTATTCTACTGATAGCACATGCAGATCGTTAGCAATTAAACAACACCCCCCCCTGAGAAATCCAACACCTGAAAACAATACAAAATATCTTAGACAGCCCCTCACCCAACAGTAAATAAAATAATTATTTTATATATAAATAAAAATTAACTTCCCCAACAGGAGGCAAAAAATTATAGACAGGAAATCTTGGATGAAAATTTGAGGTTAAAATGAAAAATATGGTGCAGGGAACAGAAGTTCTCTGAGGAAAAAAACTTCACCAAGTTGGAATATTATAAAATTAAGAACATGCTTAAAAATTAGTTGTCAAGAAATAATAAGAGAGTTAGATGGTTAGCCCAGTGGCTAAGAGTACATGTTGTATTTTCAAAGGGCCAGGGTTTATTCCCAACATCCACAGGAACAACTAAAAAAGGCATAATTCTTTATTGTTTGATGATTCAAAATCATTATCCCTCCTGTAAAAGGAGATCTGTTGGATTTTTCTGACCTTTGCAGGCAACAGAAACATGTGTGGTACATACATGCGTGTGTGTGTGTGTATGTGTGTGTGTGTGTGTCTGTGTGTAAGAATTAGATAGAGATGATGTGCTTCTGAGAAGAAACCTTTTCAACATGTTTTGCTTTACACATATTCTCCATGAAAAAAGTACTTTAATTAATCTCAGGTATATGACCCCCAACTGTTAGAAGAAAGTTGAAAAAAAAAAGGCTAATGTTTCTTCTAAAGTAGAGACAAAATATAGTTATTCATCAAAGTAATGTTCATTTTGATTATTTTGATTTATTAATTGCTGAGAATGTGATGATTAATCCACTGACATTAGATTTATTAACTTTTACCAGAGACCAGCATTTAAGTTATACTTAGTTTTAGGATTCCTAGCACATAAATGATAAGGAAAATCAGAATACAGTAAAAACTCACATTGGGTTTAAAAATAAATCCTTTGTTTATCTCCAAATTATCACCTAAATATAACAAATATGACATATTGGAAATGAGCTTTAGATTTAATATATTTAGCTGTGTAAAGTGTCTTCATGATATATATATATATTTAGAGAGAGAGAGGAAATTTTTCATAATATAAAATTCAGAATTTACAATACTTATATAGTCAGAAAGGTGTTGTATTCTGCATTTTTCTGTTGAGATGCTTTTTCTCCTCCTTAGAGGCAAATAGATGTAAATTAGGAGTCAAAGATATCTTGTACTATTCTTTAACCTTGTCAATAGCCTTCAACTCTTTTTTTGGCCTTTTTTTGTATCTACAAGATAATGCTCTTTGAATGTGTGCTAAACTTCACAGACTTTTAGACTCCACAAACTCTAAAGCTATCAATTTACCAAAAACAACATCTAATTCTTTCTTTAGGAGATTTCCATAGTTTTTTGTAGTCTATGAACTTGTGGAATCTACCTACTTTCTTTTATTTTGTAACTATAAAAGCTCAAATATGTTCTACAGTGTACTACTTATTCATGGGAATGTGTGATTCAGGGTAATAATCTGTAATTTCAGGCTAAGTTCCCTCTTATATGGCCAAGAATAAGCACTGCTTTAAGATTCTTAAAGCAACATCTTTATTTTAAGATGACAGTTTTTGATGTCCATTTTTCCATGTTCTTAAGCATTTCCTTTGAAATAATGAGAATATTTTCATTGTACCTGAATTAGCTGGGCACATGAAAACTTACTTTTGAATTATTTAAATTTATTTATTTTTCTTCTCTCACATAATACATCTGACCTTGCCCTCCCTCCTCGCCTCCCAGTACCTCCATCTCCCCTCTCCCCTGGCTCTACCCTCCTCCATGCTTTTCCCCAGATAATAGCAGTCCTCCCATGGTTACTGTTCAAACAGGGCATAACAAGATGGAACAAAGCCAGGCATTAATATCTGCATCAAGGGTGGACTAAGCAACCCACCAGGAGGAAAATAGTCACAAGTGAAAGCTAAAGGGTCAGATACACCTCCACACACTCCAGTCTGTAGGAGCTCTACAAGAACACCAAGTCAGAAAACCACAAGACATATCTAGGGCATCCTGCAGGTTCCAAGTCTTCCTTTTCAGGCTCAGTGAGCCTCCAATAGTGCTGGTCAGTTGATCACATGGAGCTTGTTCTCCTGGTGAGAACTGGCTTATTCTCTTTGACCCTCTTAGTCCCTGAAACCCCTCTTCCCCTTCTTCCCCGGGGTTTCCTGAGCTCTATGTTTAGTACTAGGCCTCTGTGTCTTCTCCCATAAGCTGCCAGAGAAAGCCACTCTGATGAAGAATGGACTAGGCACTGAATGGAATAGCACAGGATATCATTAGAAATCATCTCGTGGTTATCCAGTCTTTAGTTCCTGGTCTACCCTGCTGTAACAGGCATGGACTCTCTCCCTTGGCATGGTGTTGTACACTTCCATTGTCCCAGCAGCCTCTGTAGGAAGGATAGGTTATAGGTCTATAGGATGAAGGTTTTGTAGCTGGGCTGGTGTCCCGCTTTCACCATTAAGAGTCCTGCCAGGTTATAGAAGATGGCCTGTGCAAGCTCTCATCCCCCATTACTAGATGTTCTTACCAGCATATTCTTCATAGATCCCAGAATATTTTTTACTGCTCTATGTCTCTAGATTCCCCATAAATATCCTCCAATTTCTGTCATCTCTCCATATACTCTTTCCATCCCTCTTTTACCACCTTGTGCCCTCTCTTCCCATTCCCATCCTACCTAAGCCTACCTGAACCATCCGTTCTACTTTCCCTTTATCAAGGAGGCCCCTGTGACCTCACTGAGGCCCTCTGTGTTGGACAGTCTCATTGAGTCTGTGGATTGCAGCAACTAGGTCCTCTGCTTAACAGTCAATATCCACATATAAGTGAATACATCCCATGTTTGTTTTTCTGGGCCTAGGTTACTTCATACAGAATGAATTTTTTCTAGTTCCATTCATTTGCCTGCAGAATTCATTAAGTTTTTTTTAATAGCTCAGTACAACATGTTTTAAATATAGCACAATTTCTTTATCCATTCTTTGGTTGAAGGACATCTAGGTTGTTTCCGATTTCTGGCTATTATGAATGAACCTTCTATGAGCATGGTTGACCATGTACCCTTGTAGTAGAATGGGAGTTCTTTAGGGTATATGCCGAGGAGTGGTATAGCTGGGTCTTGAGGTACGTTTCCCAATTTCCAGAAGAGTAGCCATATTCATTTCATAGTGGCTGTACAAGGTTGCACTCACACAAGCAATGAAGAAGTGTTCCTTTTGCTCCATGTCCTCACCAGCATGAACAGTCATTTGTGTTATTGATCTTAGCTATTCAGACTTGTTTAACACAAAATCTCAGAGTAGTTCTAATTTGCATTTCTTGGGTGGCTAAGGATGTTGAACATTTCTATAAAGGTTTCTGAGCCATTTGAGATTCCTCTTCTGAGAATTCTTTATTTAGATCTGTACCCCACTTATAATTGAATTATATGTTTGTTGATGTCTAGATTCTTGAATTCTTTATATATTTTGCATATTAGCCTTCTATCAGAGGTGGAGTTGGTGAAAATCTTTCCCGATTCTGTGGGTTTCCTTTTTGTCTTACAGACAGTGTCCTTTGCCTTACAGAATCTTTTCAGTTTCATTAAGTCCCATTTATTAATCATTGATCTTAGTGCCTGAACATTGGTGTTCAGCTCAAGAATCTGCTGTGCCAATGCATTCAAAGCTATTCCTCACTTTGTCTTCTTTTAGGTTCACTGTATCTGATTTTATTTTGAGGTCATTGATTTACTTTTGTGAATCAAAGTTTTGTGTAGTGTGATAAATATGAATCTATTTCCATTCATCTACATGTGGACATCCAATTAGTCCAGTACAATTTGTTAAAGATGCTTTCTTTTTTCCTTTGAATTTTTCTGGCTTCTTTATCAAATATCAGGTATCTATAAATCTGTGGATTTATGTCTGTATTTTCAATTCAGTTCTGTTGATCAACTTGTCTGTTTTTATGCCAATACCATGCAGTTTTTATTACTATAGCTCTGTAATATATTTTGAGATTAGGGGTGGTGATATCCCCAAAGTTCTTTTATTTTTCTTGATTATTTTAACATTTTTGTAGTTTTGTTTTTCCATATGAAATTGATAATTGCCCTTTCAATGCCTTTAAAGAATTGTACTGGGATTGTGTTGAATGTGTAGATCGCATTTTGAGGGTCATTTTTCACTCTGGTAATCCTTCCTATCCTGGAGCATTGAGATCTTTCCTATAGGCATAAATATAAGCCTTGATTTTATTATTATTCTCATGCATTCTTAGCAAAAGACAGTTTATTCTTTGTAATTCAATCCCTGGACTTAGAGGGTCTCAGTATCTGTACAATCTAATTTTAAGCCAGACCTAGGAGGATTCATCAGCCTATTGTGAGTGCTGCCAGCTCTGTGCTGGTGTGGTCCAGGGTTATATAAATACTCAGGCTAAGGAAGCCATGAGGAGCAAGCCAGTTAAGTAGCATATCTCCGTGGCCTCTGCATTAGTTTCTGCCTCAAGTTTCAGTCCTGCTTGTATTTCTGTCTTGATTTCCTTTGATGATGAACAATACTATGGAATGTAAGCCAAATAAATCCTTCCCCATCTCCCCATCCCACCCCCCAAAAAATGCCAGGCTTTGAATGCAGTATTTGAATGGCTTGTGTACATAGGCTTATATTCAAATTCAAGTTCCTGCTATAGGAAATGATTACGAGAGAAAACGAAAACCTTAATTTATCAAATAAATAATTCATTAATAAATTATTTTAGTTTGGAAAGAACAAAATACATATTTATATATTTTAAATCTATGTATTTATTACTATTTATACGTTATAAATAACATTTGAAAATAATATAGCATTCAATCTATGAATTTTTGTAGAAATTGTAATCTTATTGATCAAGTTCTTACAAAATGCAGTACCAGGTTTTTAATGAACTGTTAGAAGTTTTATCCAAATGACAAATTTGAAATTCATTACAAATTTCAACTTATGTCTTTCACTGTGTCCTTCTGGCAGTAGGGGAGGATATCATGGACTAATACTCTACAGAGGAATATTGCAAGAGAAAACAAAAGCCTGTTTATTCAAGCAACCCATTTTTGACATGGTTTAATTGATGACATCATATCTGGTTTCTGACAAGGTATCTTTTGTGAAAAAAGATATGTGAAAAAAAAATTCATGATTGTATATATTCTGCTTTGAAAATGATTCATGTCAGTTGCCAGTCTATCGTTCCTTTAATTGTTTTTTAACATTTTGTTGTCATGATTGATCATGATTTATTTCTTTAGATATTGTTATATTTTGTTCTGTGACATTGACGAAAATGGTATATTGTATGAATCTTTGTATAAACATCCTTAGATTTTGCTGGGGATATAGTTAGAGTAAAATGTGCCTGTAAACACAGATTTTAACATTAATAAAAATGACTGCCTTTTTCCTGATTTAGTCCATATTTAAAAAGAATTCAATAAATGTTCTTTACTTTTCTCTTTCAAAATTAACCTGTTATCAGCAGACTTAAATAAAATGAAATATAAAAAAAGTCACATATTTTTGTTTAATTTATGTTTGGACATATTCTTCTACTTGTATCTTTCTGTTCATTTCCAGCATTCATTTTACTTTTTAATTTATTAAAATTGTACTGTTTTATTTAAATTTTTTCAAATAATATATTTTGATCATTTTCACTCTTACCCTACTCCTCTCAGATAATCTTCATCTCTTTACCCACCAATATCATTCTCTCCCTCTCTCTCTCTCTCTCTATATATATATACATATATATATACACACACACATACATATACATATACATACATTTTTATACATATATATATATTTTATATGTATATATATATATATATATATATACATACTTGTATGTATATGTGTATGTATCTGCATCTATAAACAAAAACAAAAACAATAAGATGAAAACCACCAAGAAAATCCAAAAAATGTACAAACAAAAAAATTGAGTTCATATTTTTGTTGTTGGGAACCTATTCTTCGACATGGTGCCTGCCATGGATTTATTCATTGTCACTCCATTTAAGAATACTAATATTCCCTTTGTCAATGGATATGAATTAAATGTAGCTTCTTGGTTTAGGGTCAGATTTCGTGTTTATTTTCCCTTCTACATACTTAGAATTTTCTTAAACTTTGTTAAATTTGGTTAAACTTCTACAGGCTCTTGGCGAGGTTTAGTTGCATCTCATAGAATGAGCCTTAAATCAGATTTTTGTAAAAGTTTTGTAAAATAAATTTGGTTGGTTATTCCTATAATATTTGGATCACTATTTTAGCAGTATATTTGCATGATATTGCTGTTGTAGATAGCTGGGTTTGTAGTTAAGTGATATTAATAACTAATTTTCTCCCCTGGTAGCATGCTCAATACCTCCCAGCACCAAGAACTCTAGTCAGTAGTAGTAAAGGTTCTACTTGGGAACCAGATCTATATCTCCATGTCTGATGACATAAATAGAACATTGTTTAGTTTAGTTATCATAACAGCATTTTATTTTTTCATAACACTTTTATTTCATAACATGGATTTAAACTTAGTCACAAACATGTATGATTGGATAGTTTTATAAACTATGAAATGTATGTAAGACTCAATACAAAAATAATTGGTTGATCTAGTAGAGATTTGATAATTTTAAAACAGTGGTAGAAAACGTATTTTGGTAAGTGTCCATTGATCTAGGATTTAAAGGGTTTTATTGTTAATTATATTCAAAATTATCATCGTGTCTAAAGAAAATATTATAAAATAAACTCACCCTTTGTTTTTGTAATTAATGTCTTGATTTAACATCCTTCAGACCTTTATCTTACTGAGACTGTGGGTAGAAAATCTTGTGAACATAAGGTTAATCTGTCACTTTCAAAGGTGATAAGGTTCACATGTCTGAACCTACATGATATAAGAGCAACACTAAACATGTTATGGACCTTCTCTTATCACTGGCATTGAAGAAGTATACTGCTATACATGCTTTAACCATAAGGAAAAATATTTTTCTTACTTATTCCGATTATATTGGCTTCTGATTAGTAAGAATTTTACGCTGTATCAATTAATAAGACTAAAAGTTAATTGACTCTTACAGAGTTGTGGAAAACCCACAATACTGTAAATAAGATTTTATCTGGAAAATGGAATTTAGTAAGTATATTACATATGTTGTTTGCTTAAACTGTCATTGAACTGTGTGTGAAATAAATGAAGACTAAGTAAACTTCCAACTCAGTCTTTCTAGATGATGGTTGTATAGTAATTTTATATTTAATAGGTGAAAGATTTGTTTTTTTCATATGACGGTTGTAGAAGAGTATCATGTGCTACACAGGTTGGTTTAGAAACCTGATTGGGTTGATGAGGGAACGAGGAAATGATAGAAACAAATACCGTAAATCTGGGATCAGGTAAAGTGTGTTCACTCCAATGGAGTGATTCCTACTATTCATCCCAGAGACAAAGTTCATTTAATATGTGCATCATGAGGTAGAGGAATAGCTAGTCTCAGTGGGAGCTCTCTGTAGAGGACCATTATAGATAGCCATCAGCCAGGGTGGCAAAGCTGTGGTTCCTAGTGTTTGCACACACTGCTAGATCGTTCACAACCACCCCTTCTTGGAATTGAAGAAGGCTTTGCCATTTTCTTGAGCCTGACCCAGGGAAAGATTTACCAAGGCTCGTGTGTCTGAAGCATTGGAGTCCTTGACATGGTGAGGCTCATGTCAACAATACACATGCATTCATGATCTGATCTGCACTCCATGGAAGGAAAGTTGATATGCTTTAATGCCAAATATAGTTACAACTAATTTAAAGAAGGCTATGGGAAATCAGAAATATATATGGTTATGTAATATGTTGTCATATAACTTTACTAAATACAGTTAATGTCAACGTAAAGCAAACTGTTGGACCATAAAATTGTTTGACTGGAGACCTAGTGCTGCCCAGAAGTTCTGTGTCTTCATCAATAAAACAGGTTCCTGCTCAGGACCTAAATGAAATATTTCACAATCTGAGTAATTCACATCAACAACATAAAATAATAGCCCTTTGAATGTATGAAAACATTACGTATACTCCATTTATATTCTATTTTATCATACAACTTATTCATTTATTTCAAATAAATAAATATATATATATATATATATATATATATATATATATATATATATATATATATATCAGTACAGGTATCTAAAATAACAAATGTAGTCTCTTTGCTAACAAAAGTAACACTGTTAATATTTTAAACTTCCTGAGAATACTTACAAATATCTGTTCCAAAATATATCAATGTTGTGAAATTATTATCTATTTACTATATGTGTTTAGTATTTACGAATTCTAACAGTATTTAAAGTGAGTACCTGGGAACTTGGTAATAGTTTTCAAAAGTAATTTAAGATAGAGTTTTTTAAAATTATTTCTTCAGACTTCACATTGTTGTTTTGCTTTTGAGTTTTTCAAGTCAGCTGAAATTGAACATTCTGTATGTTTAGGTGAGTACAGAAAGACTTTTCTTCCAATGCAGAATCTCTGAGGACTTCTGAGGAGTAATTGGAATAAACCTATTTTATTAAGCAGAAAATGATCTAAAATGATGTCTTTTCCTGTTACTTGATAAAATATCTTGACAAAAGTAATTTAAGGAACAAAGCCTTTATTTAGTGCATCCTTTCAAGTTATAGTCCATAACAGCAAAGAAGCCACAGTGGCAGGATTGTGAAGGAAGTGGCACATTAATCCATAGTAAAAAGTAGAGACTATGCCACGAATACATACCAATTAGTTCTTAAGTCAATATTTACAGTTCAGGTCTTTCCCACAATTAAGATGAGTCTTCTCCCATCAATTAGCATAGTCAAGATATTTTCTTATATACATGCACTGAAACCTCCCCTAAGTGGTTCTAGATTTTCTAAAAGAGACCATTGCCACTAACTATATACATATTTATACAATGCTTTATTGAGTATTAATTAAACTGGACATATAAAATGTGATTGAATGGAATTTGGAAGGCATTCAGTCAATCTACCTTGTTAGAAGGTAAAATATCACATGTGTGATCAATTACTATTCAGAATTCATTGTTGAAGATGTCTACTGCATGAACATTTAGATTCAACAGTTAGCAAGCAGTCATTTGTTTGTAAATAATTATGAAAAATTATATTTGCTACATACCTCATACCTAATGACTTGATTGATAATTTAGTTCATCAGTGGAGTAATTTTCAAAAGTCCTCTGGATTTGATGTCCAGTACTACACACACACACACACACACACACACACACACACACACACACACAAAGACACAAATTAAAATTTAATTTTAAAAGCACAAAATGGGATAACAGGCTAATAAAATAGCCTCTTACATGAAAGGGACTTGCTCCCAAGCCTGATAACCCAAGCGGTGAAATCTCAGGGGCCTACATGGTAAAAACAACTTAGGCAGTTGTTTTTAGACATACACATGTATGCATTGGTATATGTGTGCCATGCCTTTCCAAAATAAGTAATACATAAGTCAATCAATCAATCAATCAATCAATGCAAAGCAATTTTTTTGAGAAGACAGTTCATTGGTCAAGTGATTATCATGCAAGTATGAAGACATGAGATTAGGTCCCCAGTGCTCATGTAAAATGCCTTTGCTTGAAATGAAAAGATAGCTCAGTGCTATCACATGTACTTTTCTGGGCTCTGACAGCTTGTACACACATGTTGTACAAACATACATGAAGAAAAAACACATACACATAAAGTAAAAGTAAACACATCTTTTCAAAAAATTAAAACGGAATGTAATTGAGGAGTATATCCTTTGTTCACCACTGGCCTCCACACTCATGCCCCCAAGCACCTGTGTGGACATGTGCACATGCATTCAACCTGAACATGCAAACAAAATACACAAATTTTACTGATTCTACAAAGTAATCTTTATTTGTTACATTTAAAATAATGAAATATGTAAAAGGTTATTTTATGTATAGCTTATGTATCAATGCAATTTCACTTTTTACATTTCATTTGGAGCAAAGATGAATAAGACTTATTCATCTGAAACACACCACTGAGGCAAAATCTCCTCTTGATTCACAAAGAATCCCAATACCATAGTATTTATTTTTAATCTTGGCTTTTTTACAGTCACCTTTTACTGCTTTTCTTTTAACCAGCTTCATATGATTAATGCAGTGAGAGGAAAAAAGCAACTTTCAAGTAACATTTTCCTTAGGGAAAGGTTCCAGCAGAAAACTTGATTACAGGGAATGAGGAAGGAGATTCTGATGTGAAAGTCTTATGCGCTTAAAAAGAACTAAAATTATTGTTGAGTCCTCAGGGAATTGTTGCCTTTCTCTTTTTCAAATAAGGGGGAAACACATAAAAATAATGCTTCGTTTTTGGACTTTCTTGATAATTGTGAAAATATTAGTTTCAGTAACCACTGACAATACCAATATTAAACTTTGCATCTAATATTTTTTTCTATGAAAGACGTCAGCTATACATAAAGTTCAATGAAAAATAATTTCAATGGAATGAAAAATTGTAGAGGAATATTTAATCACTTAGTCCAACAACATGGCTGCACTTAGGATCACACTGAAAGGTCTGTGTGATAGCTAAGAGGGGATCAAATCCAAGGGTCTATATGAAGGGATCAAGTCTAAGAGACTATATGAAGGGATCATATTCAGAGGCTTATGTGGTTAGGATGGAATGTAGAAAGAATGTATTACACACCTTTAACCTCAGTGTTCAGAAGCACTGGTGGTACATGCCTTTAATACCAGCACTCTGGAGACAGAAAGAAAACTCAGAAGGAGTCAGTGTCAGACAGGGAGTGCCATCTGAGATGAGTCAAAGTGAAGGGCAGGCAAAGTGATGAATAAGAGGAAGAGTTAGCAGAGTGATTCAGTGTTAGAACACACCCAATTCTCTTGATAGAAAAGCAGAATCTCAGTCCAGAGAGTCAGGACAAGACAGATATAATGAAGCTGCCTGACAGAGGAAAAGGCAGAGAAACAGTCTGATTGAAGCAGTATGAGTGTAGTGAGAGCTCACAGAGAAACAGAAGCAGTCGATTACAGAAGCAGTCTGAGGAGTATGAGGCAGAGACACAGGCAGCTCAGCAGAAGAAGTCAGTATCAGATGAGAAGGATGAGTCAGCTTGAAGCTGAGCAGAGCAGTTCAGTCTGAGGCAGTCAGAAAATCAGCCCTATTCTACCAGTGTCCAAAACATCAATCAGAAACAGTAAGCTGGCTCAGAAGTTCAGTTTGAACCTGTCAGCTTTGAGAAGAATTTGAGCCAGAATAGTGAGTGAGTTGAACCAAAAGAGTCTGAGTTCCGAAGGAGCTAGTCATCGTGGCTCATTCAGCAGTAAGTCTCAGAGGCTTAATATTCTGGATTTTATGAAAGCTGAAGCCTTCCAGTTCTAGATTTGAGGTTAGACTGTATGGAGGCCTAAATGCTCCAGGGCTCCAGGACTAGGTCAGGTGACTGAATTAAGCAAAGAATAAAAAGTCTTATGTCCTGTATCTACAGCTACCAAAAAAATCAGTTTATTGATTCCTCTTAAGTGTTAACAGTGTACTGTGTAAAATTTTTATCTCCTCTCCCTATTATTTAAAAGATAACATTAACATACACAGCAACTGTTTGTTCTTTGTTCAACTGTTTGTTTTGTTTCCCTTTCTGAGTAAGCTACTATTTATCTGGTCTTTATGCCCCATGCTGATCTATCTTCCATACTTCATTTTATATTTTTCACTTTTTTTATTTACAAAATGTAATATGTCTTTCAAACCCTATCAATATCTATATGTTTTTTGCTTTCCTTCTACCATTTCATTACTTATTAAATGTCTTCAAATCTCTTAAGATATAATTTCTGTATCCTAAAATTATCAATAATTTTAAATCTTTTAAATTTTGTGATTTTGATTTTGAACACATGTCAAACATTAGTTATATCGCCTCATCCTTCAATTTTTTATAGGATGTTGTGCAGCTATGTTTTAAAATATTTAGAACATTCTATTTCCATTAGACGTTATCTCTAATAGTGCAGAGGAACATTTAATCCTTTAATCCAACATCATTGTTGCTGTAGCAAAAGATCACCTTTAGAGGCTTGTGTGATCCAACTGGAATGTAGAGAGAATGTTAGTCAGAATAATCCTGTAAGACTTTGTATAGAGGGTGAATCCTTCTAGGTCTAAACTTGCATCTTGAAGATTATATGGAGGCTGAAGCTTTATAGGTCTAGGTTTAAGATTAGATTATATGGAGGATGAAACCCTACAGGACTGGGGATTGAATTAGTGAAGACTAAACTGTCCTCTGCCATGAGTCCATGAAAATAATTAAATCAGCATAAATATCAGAAGAGTGATTTCTCTCTTTTGGTAGCCATTGACTGTTGCTCTTTATCAAGGGGTGGAACCTTCTAAAATTTCAGTGTTGGCATGTTAATTGATGTTGCACTACACAAGAACTGTTTGGTCAACCATACTATACCGTTGAGATTTCATAGGTGCAAATACCCTGCCATGTATAGAAGACACTATCTAGCAGAAGGGATTATGGTTTCATGATTCTTTGTCTTTTACAATCATTTTATTGCTTCTCATGCAATATTACCTGAGCTTTAGCTGTAAGGATTATATTGTAGGTATAACAGTTGGAGCTGGGAACACTAGACATTCTCTGCATGTTGACTACTTGTGGATCTTTATAATACTCTCTATCTGTTGCAAAAAGAAGTTTCTTTGATGAAAGATAAGAGCTACACCTATCTGTGCATTTAAGGATAAGAACTTAGAAGATAGTCACAAATTGATCTGGTTTAGAAAAATAGCAGTACCAGGTTCTCCCATAGATCTATGACTTGTCAGCCATGAATAATTGACTAGATTTACAATACCAAATATGAATTAACTCCTATTAAGTGAGACTTTGGTCCAAGTAGATAATTACTAGTTATCTCTAAGATTATAATGGCACTATTGCATCACTTATGCTCTCTTGCCAGACCAGCTACTATTGTGGTTTGTAACTTTTAAAGATGACTAGGACTATAAATTATTTTCCTCCCTTGGAAATTTGTGTCATACATTCACATACTATAAAAACTAGTCTTTAGAAAGAAAGCTTTCAGGACATTTTCTGCTTGATTTTTCCAAGTCTTTTAACTAAAGTGTGTGTTCTAGAGGACAATCTGGTCACCGGAAATATCCTATGTCCTTAGAGGAGTTTCTTGAACTATCTTGAGCAACAACTCAAGGGAGATTTCAAATGCCTGGCATTGAACATTTTCTTAGGTAGTCTACGGCTCTTTGAGGGGGGGCATTATCTCCCTCTATAGATAGTGCAACTCCATTTAAACTACATATACACACACACACGGGAGAGAGATAGAGAAACAGAAAAAGAAATAGAGGGAGATTCACATATTATATGTATGAGGAAGCATATATTTGTGTGTCATCTTTGTAGACTGCTCGTTTTAGTATATATGCTGCTGAATTAAACAACTAACTTCTTAACTTTATGACCATACATTAATGTTTCTTGCAACCTGCATTATACAAGTTTCATTCTTCTTCATTAGATAGCCTTTCATATGAAACACCAAACTGGTTAACATGCAGAGAATAGATTATGCAATGCTCATCACTAAATGGGACATATATATTATTCCCCTGGCCACAAGGATCATGGATAGATGAGAAACATGCAGAAAGATGGTAAGAGACAGAGCTAGTGGATATCTGAAGCTTAGACGTTCATGTAACTGTAATTACTCAGAAGGATTGAAAGTCTTATGTTTGAGAAGGAATTGAAGAGACATTGTATAGGAAGTAAAGACATTTTGCTGCAATCCTTATATAAACTGTGTGGCTAAATGCGCAGAAAATTCTCATATATATGTGTATATCTATTTACTTTATATATGTATGTATACTTATATATAGATATGTATATATACATATGTGTAAACATGCATATATACATACATTTATATATGTATACATATGTGTGTGTGTGTATATACACACACACATGCATATGCATGCACAGTAGAATAATGTCCTTAGGTTTCAAAAATAAAGTTATGCTTGTGTGTGGAACTGGAGTCACTGAGAGTTATGAGGCGCCATGTGGGTTCTGGGAACTGAGCCGAGATACCCTGGAAAAGCAGCCAGTACTCCCAACCCCTGAGCCATCTATCTAGCCCCTAGAAATCTCTCATTTTTAATTTTATTTTTATTTTTCATATGGTTCTTATAACACCTCCGACTCCCCTCCTCTTCTCTTTTCCCTCCTACAAATTCCTCCCATCTCCCATCTCCCCTAGTTCTACCTCCATGGTGTCCACCACTCCCTTCCCCCAGATAACAGTAGTCCTCCCAGGGTTACTGCTCAAACAGGGCATAACAAGATGGAAAACGGCCAGGAATTAAGCCCTACATTGAGGGTAGACAAGGCAACCCAGAAGGAAGAAAAGGAATCTCTTCTTGCAGGTATTTCAACTTCAGACACTTGACTCCTGTCTGATAAAATCAATGAAAGTGAACCTAACGTGGGTCATAGACCCATAGATAAGTAACAGACCTTTCACCCAAAAGAAAGTCTAGGTGACAAGAGTAAAACAATAAGATATTCAGAATATCAGAAATATTTGTTCAATAATAATATTTTTGAAAGAAAGTTTAAATATATTTCTTTTAGGAAAAAGAAAAAAATGAAAAGATGAGAGATACAGGTTGCTCCAATAAATATGAAAGATATTAACTACCTAGGTTGACTTAAAACTTACTTTGCATCTCAGACTGGCCTTGAACTCATGATCTTTCTCTGTTTCCCAAGTGCTGGAATTTCAAGCCAGTCACCATTATATTTGACAAAACAAAACAAAACAAAAACTACAATTGTAGAAATAAAAACAAATGTATATGAAAATGATATAAAATAGAAAATTCAACTGAACTGAACTGAAGGCTTAAGATTCTTGTGTTATTTGAAAGGAGGGTAGATATTTCAATAAGCTATAATTTGATGAGGGCATGTGTGCAAGCTTAAATTTTGAAGGTTGGGAAAATAATAAAGTGGAATATTTAAAGAGGATAGTGATGATATGTAATCTGAGAGAAGATAGTCAAATGAAGATGTAATTATGTATCTATATGTCTAATTGATTTATATGATGTAAATGCCTTAAATACCAATACATTTAGCATGTGAATATAGTCAATGTAGTATATTAAATATACATGTATATGTAAATTTGGTTCACATCTCTTTCTTTCACATACACGCAAACACACAACCAAAAAGATATGCTGAGAATTTCCATGTAGAATGACCTCTGAAGAGGAACAGAGACGTGTGGAACAGTGTGGGTCTGAAAGGAAAGAAGTGGCTATTTTATTTATTTCTATCATGCTTAAATCTGTACATCATTATGTGAAATAAATATGATGAACAGTTATTCTGTCTCTTAACTTCAAAGTCTAAGATACATGATTATGGAGAAATTTCATTGTTATTTAACATATATTCTGAATCTTTTAAAATATCTAGTAGATTTCATATTTTTTAGCTTAACTGTGATTTGCCACTTGCCACCCATCCTGGTTATGTAATTTCCTTTGCACCATTTAAAGCTTCTACTTTCTTCTGTATTTTCTTTTTTTAAATTTACATTTCTAGTTTTGTTCTAAGCATCACACAACTCTGACCGTATCTACTGCTTGTGTTCTACTTACCAGCTCAGGGCATACTCATCCTGGAGGATTATAACCATTGCATGCTGTCACTGAAAACACATGTTCAGTCATTTAACCAAGAGATTCTACACACTGAAATATTGCACCACATGTTCAACTAAAAAATGTATTAAATATGCTCTCTGAGAACAAGTTTCGTCTAGTGTGAAAAGAGGACATTTCTAATTGGTCCAAAGATTCAAAAAATTTTTACAATCATTATCTAAGTAACTGACATATTCAGGAATATATGATTCTTTGTAAGAAATGATAAATCACTTAGTCTCACCATATAGTCCCCATACCACCTATTGATTATTTATACCCTACAGTTTTGAAACAACTATGATTTCAGGGAACTTGGCTGTAGCAATAGCCTAGTAGCAGAGTGCTTGGCTACCTTTCTAACACCCTCACATTGATCACCAGCACAGAAAAGGGAAAGGAGGTAGGAAGGTAAGACAGAGATATGTATGAAGAGAAGGGAAAGAATGAATGAAAACAACTTGACCTGAGGTGATGGTACTTACCTGTAACTCCAGAATCCAGGAAGGTGAAGCAGGACTATGAGCTTGAAATCAGCTCATCTCAGGGGGAGAGAGAGAAAGAAAGAAAGAGAGAGAGAGAGAGACAACAGAAATACAACTTTACAGATAAAAACAATACCAATTTATGGAAGGCAATCCTGACTGAACCCACTAGATAAGACTCAAGAAATATAGTTTATTTTTTGTTTGTTTTATGATTATCTTCATATTTTATGTCCATCACATTGTACAAATGCCTACTGTGTACAGAGGGTGTTTGTTGGGTCATGTGGTGCTTTGAATGAAAACAACCCAATATGTTCATATGTTTGAATACTGGTGTCTAGTTGGTGGAACTCTTTGGGAAGGAATAGGGAGTGTAGCCTTGTTCGAAGAAGTATATCACTAGAGGTGGGCCATGAGGTTTCAAAAGACTCATGCCTTTCCTAGTCTTTTTGTCACTGCCTCCTACTTAAAAATTAAAATGTAATATCTCAGCAGTTACAGCCAACATGCCTGTTCTCCACATTCGTGGACTCTAATCATTTGAAACCATAAACCCAAATCAAATACTTGTATTTATGAATTGTCATGGTCACTATTTCTTATCACAGCAATAGAAAAGTATCTAAGACAGAAGTTGGTAATAGCAGGTGCTGTATTGCTGTAACAGGTCTAACCATGCTGCTTGTTGGAGGAGTATAGAAGATTTTGGAATGCCATACTCGGAAAGCAGTAGAATACTGTAAGCTGGGTTTAATGGGCCATCCTTATATGGGATTGGGAGATAATAGTGCTGAGAGCAGTGTGGAGTTTTGAGGCCCTGTCAAGGAGTTTCAGAGAGAAACAACATTAGCAGCTAAACTAGAGATGTTCTTGCACTGTTTTGGCAATGAATGTAGCTGTCTTTGCCATTGTCCTAAGAACCTGCCTGAGGTTAAATAGAAAATTAATGAACTAGTTTATCTGATGAATGAAATTACAAGATAGCCTAATATTGAAACTTCTATGTGGTTATTAATAATCATCTTTGGACAAGTCTACAATGAAAAAGAACATGTGTAAATATATATATATATATATATATATATATATATATATATATATATATATATATATATATATATATATTCCTCAAACTGTGTAATATATATATATATATATATATATATATATATATATGCACACACACATATAATTATTATTATTACACAGCTTGAGGAGAAAATTAGCACTAGGAAATTTAATATTGGATCCAAGTCTTGTGCTGAGATGAGAAGATCAAAGGAAGACCTGATCTTAAATGAAATAAAGACAAGAGTACTCTCAGGGCACCCCACCCAGCTAAGCTTCCAACTTTTAAAAAAGAAAAACCTGAGGAATTGTCAATTCATAAAAAGTAATAAGAAATCAAAGCTGCTATGAATGTGATTCAAGGTTGCCCCAAGTTGGTAGTCAAACATTAAAGTGTCACCCACATAGTTTTGGCTTTAGAGTCATGAAGGGGACATGAATAAAAGGGTTCTGTAGTCTTTCTCTATGGTGAAGAAAAACCACTGACACCAGTTGTATGGGATGGGAGTCTCCTAATGGAAGCCCTTAGAGGCCATTTCCTGAAGCTGTGAAAGATGTCCGAGTGATGAACATCTGCCAAGGAGAGCTATGTACAAATAGTGGAACAGGCCCTAGAGGAGAATTATGTTACAAGTAACAAACCTAGAAGGGCAGAGCCATGAAGGACCTTCCACACCAGACTCAGAAATATAGGATTTGGAGTTTGCCCTGCTGGTTTGGATATGTCTTAAGTCTAGTGTTTTCTTACTATGTCCTAATACCTTAATTTTGTGCCATTGTATGTTGGAATACTGTAATTTGACTTTTTTTTTTTACAGGGTGTTAAAACTAAGAGATTGCCTTGAGTCTCAGAAGAGACTCAGACTTTAGACTTTAAACTTTAGACTTTTAAACCTTGCAGAGCTGTGAAGGATGTTGGAGACCTTTGAAGATGGATTAAATGCATTTGGCATTATGATATGGTCACAAACCTATGGGAAACAGAGTAACTAGTTGTCAGAAATATTTAAGAAGGATTATGAGTTGTGGACTTGTTGGAAGAAGTGTATCACTAGGTGTTTGCATTTGAGGTTTCAAAAGACTCACAGCAAGATTCCTAGATCTCTCTCTCTCTCTCCCTCCTCCCTCTCTCTTTCTCTCTATCTCTGTATGTGCATGTGTATCTCTGTCTCTCTGTCTCTGTGTCTGTTTCTCTCTGTGTGTCTCTCTGTGTATGTGTGTATCTCTCTCTGTCTCTATGTCTCTTTCTATCTCTGTCTCTGTCTCTTTTTCTTTGTCTCTGTCTCTCTGTCTCTCTGCCTCTTTTTCTTTGTCTCTGTCTCTCTGCCTCTTTTTTGTCTCTCTCTGTGTATGTGTGTGTGAGTCTCTCTCTGTGCCTCTCTGTCTCTCTTTCTCCTCACTGATCAAGATATTCTCAACTGTTCCTGTAAACATGTTTGTGCTCTGCCATTAGGGACACTAATCCTCTGAAAACATAAGCCCATTTTAAATACTTTATTTTATAAGTTTCATTGCTCATGATGTAATATTGTAATCATATAACAGCAATGGGAATACAACTGAGAAAGATCCCTTGGTATTGTTGTTATTGGTGATTGTGAGCCCCTGACACAGGTGCTGAGAATCAAACTCAGGTCTTCTGCATGGTTGGTATACTCTTCTAACCACTGAACCATCTCGCCAGCTCCGCAATTTTCTAAGTTTAATTTTTTAAAATAAAATTAGTTCTGTGATGACCCCAAGAGCCAGAAGCAGTACATATCTAAGGATTCATATGGACATAGCTTGGTGACATGTTTATTTCTATGAAACATGATCAATTAAACCAAGTGAACATGTATTAAAATATTGCTTATTTTAAAAAAAATTAAAACTTTAATTTTCTTGCTTTACTTACCATGCCTTTTTAAAACACTAATTATGGGATAAATTGGTTGTGAAGCTTTCTCCAAGAAATCAGGCCTAGAGAAATCAACATTATTAAGTAGGGGCTTCATGTTGCTGAAATAGCTCGTCAATGAAAAGATACAATAAAAGTAATTTACAAGTAAGATCTTGTAGTGAATCAAATCACTTTTTTTTAAGAAATAAGAGTCATGAGCTAAATGAAGAGATGTAGTGCACTGATTGTAGGTAAGTGAAGAAATGATGGTAATGATTGGAAAATTAAGCCCAATTGTGCTCCAAAATTTTAATGTATGTTTTTAAATTAAACTCTCTGTATTGAACACATGAATTTGTATAGTTGTAACTCAAATAACCCTGTACATTGAAATAATTACAGATTGGATGTTTGAAAATATAATGTTTCATTCTAATTTAATATGAAAAATGTAATTCAAGCAGAAATTGTGAAATAAAACTCACAGACATACTGTGCAGTCGTACAGAATTTTCTTCATTGTAAGAAATACCACATATGTCCCTAATAAAAATAATATATGTCAGCTGTGCTATAATTATACCTCCAGTAGAAATCATGAATTAGATAAATCCTTCCTTTCCAAACAAAAGGACTTTGGACTTTTCAGTACTATGATAAGAAAACACTTATGCTAAAATGCTAAGCCATGTATGAATGATTTTAAAATATCATAAGATTGAAAATAAGTTGATGATAAAATATCCTCCAAGCTCATTTAAGTATTTACAAAGCATATTCATATATTGCTGCAATGAATAAGTACTTATACATATGATAAGCATTATAAAAACAGTTATGTTTTGTTAACATTTTGATAAATAGAATGAGAGATACTATAATCAGAGCTATGATGTAGAATGCTAGCAACACAATGTTGTCCAAATATTAATAGTATGTTTCTCAATAGCCACTAAACTGTTGATGTGAAAAGAATATTTACATAAAATTACTTTTGATTCTTTTGAGTTTTAATCTTACAACTTCTTGAAATAGAAATAATGAGGCATGTTTCGTAAGCATTAAAATACTTAAGTTTTGAACTTAAGAAACATTTCATGTGCAGTTCAAACTCATTTCCTAAGAAGTCCTTGAGACTAAAAGATGTGATATTGGGATGAATTTTATTAAAATGGTCTGTGAAGAAAAAAAAATCAAGAAGAAGAGAAGTAAAGCAATTTTTTATTTTTTCCAAATATATTAGACTCAATAATTTTGTTAGTGTCAACAAAACTTTACCATATATCATCCAAACCAGAACATAACAGGGATCAAAGAGAGGGATACTAATAATTACACAAGTACAACAAGTATAAACCTCAGTTTTCCTGGGCAGACTGGATCCTATGACCAACCTAAAAACAGGGATTATACTGCAAATACATGCAGAAATCATACTGTTCCCGCACGTATGCGGAAAAGGTAATAGTGTACTGCTCTCTTGAATTGCGTGTTTTGGCAACACTGCTCTTTCTTATCACTCAAGTCTACATTCTAATGTTAATCCACTCACAGTTATTTTCATTTCTACCCTGTTTTCATTGTCCTATTTTAAATGTTGTCTATTTGGATATTCTCCTCCCTGTCTTTCTTTCTCCCTCTCTCTCTCTCTCTCTCTCTCTCTCTCTCTGTCTTTCCTCCATACTCTCCTACTGATATATATCTAAATCCCCAGGAACTAAACTATAAAACAAAAACCAAACCTAACCAAACAAACAAACAAAAAGCAACAACAAAAAAACGAAACAAAACAAAAAACCCAATGCCTAGGACAAAGAAGGCATGCAAAATTTTTTTTAAATAAGTGAATAAATTCAGAGAGTTTGTTTTTGGTTCTTCTTCACAATACCAAAAACAAATTAAAATGACTCTCCAAAGAATACTATGGCTCTGTATAGTTTTAAGGTGTTGGACTAAATGATCTATGCAACTTCTTCCACTGCTTAATGTATCATACCCACTGATCCCCTTTTTCTGTCTTGTTAATATTTCAATACCTTCATCTGGCAAATAAGAACATTTGGTGATCAAAGGGTAGGGCAATTGCTCTCTTCACAGTGGATGGAAGCAAAGTTGATCATTTTTCCAGTAATCATTCCCTGGTATGTGTTTGCACCTACAGAATTTGGTTGATACAGAGGTAGCCAGAAGATATAGTGGATGATATACTATTGATGTAATAATTTGCCTTCAATAAAATTATCACAGGATTGTTAAGCAATAAGAAATGCTTTGTGTTCAAACCATTAATCAGTGATTTACATAATCATGAGTTAATTCTGGGCCAATTTAGATTGCAAACCCCAATGAAATTGTATAGGAAAAACCTATGCTACTCTGCTAAGAAGCACTTCTGCATTTTGAAAACAAAACAAAACAAAAATAAAAAAACAAAAAAACTTTTCATTCTAAACCCTTGTGTTAAAGGTTTACTACTGATCAAGTTTGATTCCAGTCAAATGAAAAACAATACTACTAAAATTATTTTGGAGGCCAGGGACCCAAGGCATCAATAAAAGAATTGTTCCATACTAAAACAAAAATGAAAATATCCTGAGAATACAAACATTGTCTACTCATTTGATTTTAATTTCTCTCAGGTCTGTTCTAAACTACAAACAGCAGGCCTGGGATAAAGTTCCCCAGATGAGGAAAAATCTGTCTTTTCACAACAAATGCCATACACAAGAGAGCAGCATAAAAAGAGTCTCTGCATGGCATCCACATTTTCATCATGAGCATTGATCATCTGCTTCATGGTGCTGTCATGTCTCCTGAAAGATCACATAGTCTTTTGTGGATAACAAAAATTCCAGAAAAAAGAAGAAAACATTTGTAACCACCTCATTTTGAAATTTCACACAGACTCTGACATATTCAAATATAACCTGGCTCCTGACTATTCCAATGATTCAGCATTTGTTCATAGCTCATATTTTCATTAGATTGTATACAATCCAATTTCCAGATATTAGTCTAGGAAAAGAATAATTGATGAATCAGTCAATTTTTAATTTATCCCTCCCCCAGTTCTAGTGACTTCTAAAAATCATAAGAAAAGTCCAATGATGTGTACCGAGTACTGGCACACTCTAAAATTCACAAATTAAATACGTAATGATGATGTCTCTGTGGTGCCATAAACACCACAAACTTCTGCAAATCTTTCATGATAAAGTATAGTTGTAAGGTTTCATGATCTTAACAGCAGAAAACATTAAATCAGAGTTTTAAATAACAAATAATTTAAGGCTAAAATATTTGGTATTCATAATCAATGCCAGCAGCCTTCCTAGTCTAATAAAGGAAACATGCACAAGGAATACAAATTTGAACAAAACATCACAATATTATCAGATATGTATGTTTGTAAGGGTATGTTTTATATATATATATGTGTGTTGTGTGTGTGTTTGTGTGTGTGTGTATGTATGTGCCTATATGTATGTATGTATGTATATAATTTTAGTGCCCTGAAAGCTATCCACTCATGTTTGGCTTAATACATATATTAGAAATTATGGGGAGAATATCTCCACTTCAAATATATATTTATATATTTCCAGAATATTCAATATAAATATGCCATATATAAATCATGCCATAAAACTAAATGCAAAATTTGCACATTATTGCATGCGTGATGTGATAATACATGCCCACTAATGACTTCCTTATGATGGCCTCCCTTCATAGCTCACGTTCTGCACAGTAACAACACTGGAATGAAGAGTTCTCAAATATACTTTCTGGACTGGGATAAACATCTCAGAATTCATAGGGAGGATTATTTTGTCAGCCAAATATTGGACTAATACTAAATCAAAACATTAAATAATGCCTAAAGAGGTGTTTCGCTATGTAAAGCGGTCGGAGTTCATTTTCCGTAGTTTGGCTGGAAGATTCCCTTCCATCCTGGCAGGTCCACCAGCCATTTTTTGAAGCTTTGGTGGCAAATCAGCCACAGACTGGCTCATGGGATCAGATAACATCTTTGTGGTCTTAGATACCAGTTTTTCTTCAGAGTTGCCAGGAACAGAACTTATTCTTTGAAGTTTCATGGGCAAATCGCCCAAACTGTAGGCTTTTTCTGAAGTTGTAGAACTCATCCTCAGGAGTTTTTTGGGAAAGTCTTCTCTTCCAGTAATTTTCTGCAGCTTCGATGGAAGTTTTGTGCTAATGTCATCTAGTCCGTCTAAGCACTCCACAGAGTTGTGTCTTTCTTTGCTATTGGTTATGGCTGGTGCTATTAAAGGGGAGGACATGAGAAGCATTTCCTCCTGCTCTTTCACACTGTATGGGGGAGTGGGGACTTCAAATGTTGCATGGAACTGGGAGTAATCGACTTTAAAGAACCCTTCTTCTAAAGAAATTACAGGGAAAAAACGATGACCCCAAAGAACTTCATCTTCAGTGTATGATGTTCGAGCTTGACAAGTCATCCCTGCAAGCAGAAAGAAATCTTTTGATGAATTATGCACAGTGGAAGCAGAAAAAAAAGCAGGAATTCATTCGACTCACAGATTCATATAAGTAGACCACACAGTACAAGAGTTTAGAAGTTTTACACTATGCTAACGATGTACTGCACAACGCCCCCCGCCCACCCCCTGAAACTCCAAAGGTACTGGTAATGCTCAGGTTCACATGATTCATGGTTCAGTTTCCACAAATCAAGTCAATTTAAAAACCTCAACATCACAGTACTTGTCTAGGAAGAAGCTGGAAGAGACTACTGTAAGATCATTTTCATAATTTAAGAAGCAATGTGATATGTCAAATACATCTGTCCTTGAGTCCAAACTGTACCAGAGTGGAAAGGTAAGGAAGTTACAAACTGAGGATCATTTCCTGTAATTTAAAGAATGGACACACCAAGAGTTTCATACTGTGAGCAAGAAATAAAAGTCATCTACAGAAACTTAACAAATCATGTGGTTAGTACATGTATCTGGCTCTTAATAGATAACAGTTCACTGTTTTCCTCTTCAGTTACTGACAACAAGCAAGGGGAGGCAGGAACACCAAAGATCTCTCTCCAAAGTATTTGTTAAATTAACAAAACCAGAGAAATTTCTATGCTAGAAAATGGCAAGTCATTGTGGTAGTATCGTCTTTTTAGATCTATAAGGTCAGAATGAACTTTGGTTAAAACTGTAGAAATTATGATGGTAAAATTGCTATTTTGGGCCTTGTCACACATTACTTTCCATTTCTGTTCCATAAATTTCTGGAAGTAATGCTGAATATCAGATGTAAAATTGTACCACACATATTTTGTTGCTTGAATATAATGTATCTCATGGTACTTTGGCACACCCAAATTTTTTCTTCAAATATAATTTATTCACATTAAGTTATTACCTAATGAATCAACCTCTGAATATTCACCTTCTGAAAATGAAGTTGAAACTTTAAAATCATTTATCAATTTCAGCCTTATACAAATTACAGTATGATTTTCTGTGAGGAGTAAAGCCATTGCTCCACCTTCATAATAAAATTTCTATGTTTGGATATTAAAATATAAAGTCACAGAACTAATAATTCTACTCTAAGAACTCAATGTAATCTAATGAGCAATGCATATCTTCATTTTTTTCATAATCAGCATCACACAGGTACTTTCTGTTGTTTTAAAGCCTAGCATAGTTTGAATAAAGGTATATTGTGCCTTCTGCAGTCTGAAATACAACCACACACAATATTTAGAGTCAGGATTAAAGGCTGTCATTAAAACATCACATTGAAGAAAAGTTAAATCCTTCATTGAATCCCTCAAAAATCTTGAAAGGTGAACGTTATAAATCACAAGGCACTCTATAGTCATTATTACATGCCATCTTTCGAAATGGATTAAAACATTCTAATGTAGAAAATAAATGTCCGTGTCATGGCAGGCACTGTGTTCAGTGTCGTCCCTGCTCCTCTTCTTATTCTCTGCATAGTCCCAATATGGAGATGTGCTTCTGGTGAATATAAAGATAAGTAACCTAGGGCTCAGAGGCATTAAGTTGCTTGAAATTACTGGGAAACAAATTTAATAAGTTGCAGAGAAAAATGCCATCGTAATTTTAATATATCTCCTCTCCGTGTTTCTGCTTTTAATGTTTCATTTAAGATTCTAAATACAATTGTCATTTTAACACTGATATGATATATACCTGACAGTAATGAAATCACTGTTTCTAATAAATATTATGTCAAGAACAGCCTTCTAGATATTCACATACGAAGCTAATTAAAGCAGTTTAAACAGTTACTTTTAGGTTTTGCACGTACTAGCAGAACATCATTTTGTATTCCAAATTTCTAATTCCTTACTAAATAATTTTAAGAAACTGTTGGATTGTCATTTTATCATAAAATTTAAAAACTCCTGATATATTCATTTGCTTTTATTTGAGAAATTTGAAGATGAACTATCTAGAAGAATAAATAATGTATATACTAAATAACTCAGCAAATAATATTAGCATAACTTTTTAATTCTCTCCTCAAAGAAACTATTCTGTATAGAGTTAAAAAATCTCTCTATGATTTCAATGAAACATAACCATGATAAATTTACTTTATAATTAAATGGTGATATTTTACCTAAAACCACATGTTAATTTAAAACAACTTTCTAACAACCAACTTTCTAACTCCTTTTTCACCATGAGCCACAATCAGAACTGTATGTCAGAGTACTTGCTCAGGATCTCACTCCTGTGAATCTGTGGCAGATTTGGAAGTTTGTCCTGTGATTTCTGTAAATACTACTGTGTGTTAAGGAGTCTTAAAGTAAATTGCAATCATAAGATTTGGCAATTATTTCAACAGAGCAAACACTGAAACAACATCTGATGACCATTCCTATTGTAGATGACCATTCCATCATTTTTGTCTTCTTGCCTGTTTATCTTTTGTTGAGAGAATGTTGATAAAATAGTTACCACTGTGGTGGTGTTCTTACTTACCCCTTATCCTTACTTTCTACTCCACAGCAATTCTTATACTAGGTTATGGAATTATGTCATTTTTAAGCATATCATGCATAGCTCTATCTCTGCCTGAGTTAGTGATAGTCTGACAGTTTATTTGCTATAATCCAAACTTTGCCATTTTCACCTCAAAAGCCCTCAGACCCGTTTTGCTAATGAATGTTCAATTAGGTTGAAGATATGACCTTGGCAAGAGTAAATACAGGGATACGGGAAATACCAAAGAGGTCATTTGCATTGTATTTACCATTCTAAATTTATACTGCTGCTAGAATTAAACACTTTAAACAATAACATATACCCTTTTTAATCTGTGAATCAATGCATAGAACAAATCTCTTTTTTTCCCCACAAAATGTTTTTCAGCCAAAGACACAGAAGTCCCAGCTATTTCCAGCAGTAACATCTGCTGCTTTGCCAGTTTCCACAGGGATGAGCGCGTGTTGATTTTCACCACATTTGTTCTAGTCTGGAATCTGGTTAAAACATGCAAACAATCATCTTGCTAGCTGAGAGACGGAATCACATAATGACCTTTGAACAGTGGTGTTCACCTGCAATTACTTTAATTCAGCTGTACCTTCAGCCATGAATCTAAGCATGATTTATTTTTAAATAGTTTTATTTTTTTAAAAATAGTGAAAATATTGAACATTCAAGAAGAAGGATTCTCTAATGCATACATATTCTTAGAGAACATAATTATATCTGCTTTAAAACATCCCAATTAAAGTTTGTATTTAATTTTTTGGGATATTAATTTGGGATAGATTTTGAAAAAGAGGTACATTTTCAATTACAACTTGGATCATTATCTAAGCAAAGAATGGGAATCATAGACATTTTCAGTTATCTAATATATAAAACTTCTTCTTCTTTATCCATATTTCAATTTAAAATTCGTAAGATCCCAAGGTGAGACGAGATTTTAAAACTATGGCATACATGGACTTAGGTATCCTTTGTGTGTACTTACAACCAATGAAAGAATGGAAGGAACAGGAAAAAAAAGCTAATGAGCTGGTCAATTTTGGGAGATCATTAATATGAAGTTAAAATAGGTTTTAATTATTTAGTTTTCCTTACTGAAAGCCTTTTTAATGAAAACCAAGTGTTCACATTGAGTCTCTCAGGCCATGAGAGAAAAATAGAAAGAAAATAAGGAGAAAAACTAAAAGCCTAACGTAGCTTAAAAAATAGTTTTCAAGATGAAAAGTGACAAAATAAATTGAAACAAAAAGTTTAAAAAGAACAACCACCGTGGAGTTCATTTTGGGTTGGCCACCTACTCCTGGCCACAGGGCCGGCCCTGGAGTGTAATTGGAGAAAACTGATTTTCCCTTAGCCAGCAGTTATCAGTTTCAAGTAGATTCATGGATAGCGGTGAGAACTAGTGTCCATGTTTTGATGTTTGCTGGTTTGTTTTGGGGACTTCTGAGAGGGAGAGAGAAAATTAAAGAACATGAAATAGGTAGATAGTGAGGTGGGGGATCTGGGAGGACTCAGGAGAAAGGAACATGTGGTCAAAATATACTGTGTGAAAATTTTTAAATAAAAAGTTTTTAAAACGTTTTGTTTATAGTTCGACAATTAAAAAGGTAATGGCTAATATCCACTGGCTTTGTACTTTAATTTTCTATATTACCAATATATCAAACTATCTAATTTCATTCAGTCATTATCACAGATTTTTAGGACCACATCCAATATTTTTCATTTCATTTTATTTTATGATCATTGAGGAAAGAAAAGCAATCACTAAATCACTAAACATTGCTCATTTTTTTAACATTTTTAATTTTTAGGTAAAGTCATAAGAGGATTTTGCTTTCTGAATCATAAAGTTAGGAGCAACCTAGGGAGCATTAGGAACATTTGATTCCCAGTCAGTTGTACGTCTGACAACTGAATCCATCTCCTCTTCAGCTCCTTAAAAGTGTTGCCATTCAAGACTCTGGTTATTTTATGAGCAAAATTAATTCTATATAGCAGAACAGGACCCAACTTCTTTCTCAGTGACCACTATATATTGGGCATTGTACCAATGTTGCTCACAAGCACCTAAATTTAAAGGAGCAGCCAAACACCTGCTTCCAAATCTAGATGTAGTACCTGACTACACTATTAAAGTGCTATTTCCACAAAGCTAATTTTTTATAAGATTTTATTTTTCTTACTTTCCTTTCATTTAAATTTCTTTAGATTTGTGGTATGGCTATGGTTTTCTATGGTGTACCACCAGGTAGACATTAAGGCTCAACCACATTATGTGGTTTTCTAGAAAATAGTAGGAATACTTTTGATTTTTAATTTGATATTATTTTTCTATCATTAAAAAAGAACATTTCTTTTAGTTAAGCCATGTACGTACTCTCATATGTAGAAACACATGTCAAGTATCTCACTCAGCACTTTTTGTACGACTCCAATCCTCATGATACTTTGAGATACTTAAGATACTGTTATACTATTCCCAGATTCTAGAAGTAAAACTAAATCATAGAAAGATCACATAGCCATGGTGAAACAGGGATCTAAATTGAAGAAACTGGGCCTAAGAAGCCATGATTTTAATCCCTGTGCTAAATTGGATCTCCATCAAATTGTACTGCTTAATCAAAAGAAAGAATAAAAGAGAATATTAGAGCATTAGAAATTTATCCAAAGGATATTCCACTTAAAGTGTTAGCTTCTGCGCATGGAATATTAAATCTATAAGCTTGTGGTCTGGGACATTCAATTTGATATGACAATGACAAAAATGAAACATAAGAAAAATGATTGTTTCTTTGGAGCTGAACACCAAGGGTGCCTTGTACAGGGAGTAATAGCACTCATCCAAAACAATCCCTGTATCCACATCCCAGTACTAGAACCTAGGCTATAATTTTTGGAAGGTACGTACCAAAAATTAAAGAGCTTTGTTGACTCTCAGTTTTTCTAATCTTTAAGAACTAAAATATTTTTAGTTTTTATACCTTGTAGCATCAGGATGCTCTCATGAGTTACTGCTTATGAATTTAAAAATATTTGAATAAATACTAGGTATTTATTTACTGTAGCCATTAAATTTATGTCATATGGAAAATACATGACAAGCCAGAAATATCAGTACATTTGATAAATTAAAAAACAACAAATCATATTTTAGTCACAAAAGAAGTTCTTAACTTATGTTCATCTGGCTATTGGTCAAAATGATCATTGTTTTTGTTTAGATAATAGTGATAGTATTAGTTACACACAGCATACTTGAGAGTGGGCCAGTCATTTTGTTATGTCGCTTCATATTTTCCTACATCATAACAGGGACACTCTGAAGTTAGCTTTACTAAGTCCATATTTCAGGGAGAGAACAGAATTTTGGAAATACCAGAAGCAGAATGTCATCACAGAACTAAGTCTAGAGGCAAAACTGGGTGGCAAACCCCACATCAATTATTTCTTGCCTCATGTAGTCTTTGGTCATGAAGAGCTGGAATCTGGTCATAGTTAACTCTCCCATACACATGTGTGTGTGTGTGTGTGTGTGTGTGTAGGCAGATAGTAGTTTATTGATTAAGTAAGTCATTACATTGTTCATCCTCCTGAGTCAAGACAAAACACAAAGAACAAAAACAAGAACACTTTTAGATATGGCTACCATGATAAGAGTAGAGATTTTGTAGGATAAACACAGCTGGTGCTGTAGTATCTAAAAGAGCAGGTCACATCAGCTCTAGAGGCCACATGCAGGATGGATGAATCATGGGTTTTGATTCAAGACCCATCTAATATCAAGCAATGGATCTCAGTTAATCATTAATTAATGCATAACCTTGACAAAATGAAAAGCTAATAAGCCTTTTGAATCTTCGGTTTTATCATTTGTTAAATTGACGGTTTCCTCAAAGGGATGCTTACAATACACAATGATCATTTTCATCAGGACATGTCTCCAAATGTAGGCTGTATAAATACAAGTTTCATTGTATGCATAAATATGCATAAAGCTGAAAATTTTAACCAAAAGCATCATTTTTTTCTTTCTTAAATCCTTATTGTCTGTCTGTTCTTTAACTTGGCAGTTATTGTTATAATTATATCGGCTAAAATCTAAATGTACAGGGCATGCTGTATATCACAAAATAACTTCCCAGTCTACCCTACATATTGCTTTGAAGATTATTGAATAAGGTCTATTGCTGTTTCTTCCCTAAAGTACTTCTTGAATTTCCCTCATCCCCCTGAGGTAGTAACTGTAGGGCTCACTCAGAATTCTCTTCTTGCTCTCTATTCTATTGCTCTGAGCTGAACTCAAATTTAAAAATATAAAGTTTCCATGGAAGTCCATGATATTTTAACTCTTGTTTACAAAACATAAAAACACTGAGTACTCTTCTGCTCAGTAACTCTGAGATTATTGGAGTCGGGCTCTCCTGGGATACATGCTGCAACATGAAGTAAAAATTGCTTCCAGAAACTGCAGCATTCAAATAGATGAAACCCCTTTAAAGCCTACCATATTCTGCCCCATATTCTGCCAAAGCAGATTCCTGGAGAATAGTTGTAGGCATGCATTTAACTCTATAATGTGCTCTATTTTGTACACGCTTGTGGTCTTAAATTATGGTATCAGTAATCAGTTTGTTAGTCTTGCTCAAGTGAGGTCAGAGATTGTTTCCAAAAAATTAAAGCAGAAAATCCTAACTATGTTTGTGAGGGAATAAAGCTTCAAAAACACATTTGGCAAAAGATATTTAAAATAAAAGTTAGGTTTCTAAGATATCGAAAGGAAAGGAAAAAAGTAAATTTTGAACAATCACCAACAGAATAATTGTCTAGGTTCCAGAACAGAATTTAGCTGTGGACATTTCGGTTTATTGAAAGGTAAGTGAAATACAGTCACTCTGTGTTGAGCACACTGGAGGAAAGGACAATAGTAAACAAAAGTGTAGAAGAACAGTAGATCCTTGATCTGGCAGCATGGCTGTTCTGGGAAAGGATTGACTTCAAGGGACCATGTGAGAAACATTTGATCTCTGATCCAGCTGCATGGCTGCTCTAGGGTAGAAATAATATTAGTTAGGGTAATCCTATTCTCTGTGCTAACGCTAAATGAAAGGGAATTCTGTGGTTCCTCCCAGGAGACTAACATGGACATATGAAGAACAACCCATGCCTCTCAGTCTGACTTTCACCTAGTGGCAGCAAGGTTGACTGGCCTGGCATTTGGGAAGTAAATTATAAGATTCTTTTCATTAATGCAAAATAAGGCTGTATCTGAAATTCAACATCACACAGACCATTAAGTAAGCCCACTCAGAGGGCAATGCCCTGAGTAAGCAATCTCAGAATGCAATGGTGGCACACATCTTTAATTCCAACTCAAGGGATATAAAAAGAAGCAGTCAATAGAAGCAGGGGGAAGCAAAGAGTAAAAGCAAAAGGAAAATCAAGGTAGAAGCAGAGGCAGAAACTGAGTTAGAGGCAAGAGAATCAGAAGCAGGAGATTGAAGAAGCTTGAGTGCAGAGAAGAGGCAGTGGAGAAGGCAGCCAGTCAGAGTTCAATCCAGTCTCAGAGGCTGAAGTACTCTAGTCCAGGCTTGCGTCTTGAAGACTGTATCTCATTCTTGCTTTAACCCCCATAAATAAAAAAAAATTACATAAAAAACAGGAATGTAGGCTACAAATTGGAGACTGTTCCTGTAAGACCAATGACATGTTCTTTAAACCATATGAACTTTAGCTGCCATAAAACATTGATAGTAGTAAGATATCTATTCCCAAGCTGTTTGCAGCTTAAATATGTATGTATGTACATATGAATTAATATATAAACATCTTATGGGTCCTCCATCTTAGACTCTACATCATAAAGTGTGTTTTATTGGAAGAAATTATTCATCAAACTGTTAGTTATTGAAGTTCCCCTAACCAAAAGATCTTTTAATACATAATTTTTATTTTTTTGAACTATCACCTCAGTTCTCAGAATCAACTCAAAGCAAATAAAATAACTTGTGTTCTTATTATGCTGGTGATCAAAGTTGAACCATGATGCCTACATTGACCTTGAGTCTGAGGAAACACGTATTATCACACTTCTTAACAACAATCAAGCCCCACTATACCACTACACCTCCGTGAAGAAATGTAACTTAACTATAGCAGAACCCTTTCCCCTAGGTACAGTCTATTCCCTTGGACACTGACAAGGCACCGCTTTCAGTGTCTCATTCTTACTTCCCAGGGAAGCATTCTAAAATGACAGATTTACTTTTGACTTATTATCATTCTCGATTTCACAGTGAAAATGCTCTGTTCTCAGCCTACCTAATTTTGGATTTCTCCTTGTTGTATCTATTAAAATGTGTTTCCTTGCATGGTCAATTATAGAATCAAAACAAATTAAGGTTTGCCATTGTTCTTTTCCTAACAAGACTAGATTTAGTTTCCAAAATATTTGCATTGCATACATAGTCACAGCATTATCCAGTTATTGCAGGAGAATGGCCTATAGAAAACTGATAGAAGAAAAGATTATTTTAAAAAGAGAAAATGTAGCAAATAGGTAGCTCAAAAAATAAAACACAAAAGGGTATCTTTTAGATGGCATTAGCAATTAATTATCTGGGCAAGCATATTTATTGTCAAGAAATCAGTGAAAGACTTTTAAAATATCTCCTGAAGCAAAAACACAGGTCAAAAATTTCCAAACATTACATACAAATTAATATAGTTAAGGCTTCAATTGATCTCCATCTTCAAAGCTATCTCCAAATCTTTGCTCTTTACAGTGTCATGCTTAACAACACAAAGCTCATACAAACTAACAAATAAACATATTCCTAGCATATCTTCCAGCTACTCTGAAATACCTTTATAAGTTAAAAACCTTAACAAAAATATTTGTTAACACTTGGTAAAAAAAATCTATGTGCCATATCCAAAGCAGTTTTATGTATATTATTATGTAATTCCTCAGTGCCTGTGAAGAAATATTCTTTTCTTTGTATGAAGACAATAGGGGACACACACACACACACACACACACACACACACACACACACAGACACCTCTACTAAGTCATGAATTTTAAATGGGTAGAAACTATTGCTTTCCATTTATTTATGCTACTTCAAAAGACTTTAATGTCTCCATATCTGTTAGCCATTCCTCATTTTGAAAGTATTAATCAAATACATTTAAGTCTAGCACATCATTACCTGCTTTTATAGTCTAGCTTAGTAATTTTTAAATATGTTAAATTGCCTCAGTTGTACATGCCTGCATATTTATCAACATCTCTCACCGATAGGGAACTATACATGTCTTGACAGTATAAATAATAGCCTTCATTAGTTTATTGAGCCTCTACTTTCTGCAAATCATTCTTCCAATGCTTGACTACAAGGGCTGCAGAAACAAAGCATAAGATCAATCCTCTCAACATCCACTTGTTCATTTTAAACTTACTAATAGATAGCAGCCTTAAAAATAGTCCTTACTGATAACGTGAGCAAACCATATACTGGTGTGGAAAAGTAACATATGTAAAAGCACAACTCTCTGCATTTAAATTTAAGGTACAGTTTGCATTTGGTAACTCCCAGTAGCAACAGAAACATTTCAGTTGGCACAAGGATGCCTAAGGGGCTTTTGGGATGACTCAGCAAAAAGACAGCTGCAGTCAAGTCTGACCACCTGAGTTCCATCTCTGAGACCCACACAATGGAAGGAAAAAATTGACTCCCGCAGGCTTCCTCTGACCTCCATCAACATGCTATGTGACGTCTACATACACTCATGTCCATGAATACACACAAATAAATAAGTATGCAAACAAAATGTAAAATAAATAGATAAATACATAAATAAATAAATAAAACTAAAAACCTTCCTAAAGGAGACCTCGACTACTTTACTTCCTAGCTCCCAGTGTTGCACCAGGGGAACCAGGGGACAGATGCTCCATTTTGCAGGAGGAAGGGAGGAAAGAAAGGAGGAAGCAATGTGTTAAAAGTATTAGTGGTGAGGTTAATTCTTGCAATGATTTCTCTCTACTTCTCAATAGCCTATTTTAATACCACTAATCAATAATTACTAATAAAACTGCAGGGAGAAAATTATTAATGAAGTAATCATCTGTAAAATTTCAATCTAGATTAATTTCTACTCTTTGAAAAATAAAACAATTTGTTGTCCTCATGCACTCAAAATGTGACCCAGAAACATCTGTAAAAAGGCTTCTTATACTATTGGTTAGTGAAGCAAACAAAGAAAATACAAAAATAGGTTATGTGCAATCATTATAAACATCATAAGTAACACATGTCACATTAGAATCTACTGATTTTTCTTACACGAGTAAATATAGATGTATAGATAGTTATTAGAAAAAGTCATTTTATATGCATTTAGCTATTAAGCCATATTAAAATTAACCAATATGATATTTTATATATGCTTCAACATTTGGCTTCTTCTGAATCAATTGTTTTGGTGAATTCCTGTCCCTCAGATCACTAAATCGGCCCTTTTATGCAGTGCAGCGCATCTGTTTCTACCTGACAGTTTAAAACTTGTTTTCTTTTAGCTTGTGACTCTTGCCTTTTATATAGATTGTCACATCTTTTACAATCACCAACTATAGATACTTTTTAACATCTTCTTTGGCAGAAATTCAACTACATTTTGTTTGCTTGCAGGCTCAAAACAGAGCTGAATAAATATTTGCGATTCAGCCATGTTCTGGTTCTATGCTTTGCAGTAAAAGGTCAGGGAATTTTTATTCTAATTTTGCTGTTGTACTATTTTTAGAGGCCAAGTGAAAAATAAATTCCCTCTAATTTTAAGAGAATAGTTTCCGGTGGATTTTCTTTTTTACTCTAAGTGTGAAAATGGCACATCACAGTAATAATCACAAATACATGCTCCTTTAACACATAAATTTTAAAGTAAAATGAATGATCAATTGTAGCATGTATGTGCAAGTCTTATGGATAAATTTAATTTTAGAGCAAGACAAAGTCTCCACACTAAAGTTAACTACTAAACGTTTTCTAACTTGTTGGTTTCTATATCCTTTGTATTTCTTTAATTTATCTCAATTTTGTGAGAATAGATTACTCTTTTAAAACCAAAAATATAGAAATAAGACAAATAGTATATGAGGTGTAAGACACTTAGACTTCCTTTACGTTGACATTATCAGCAAGAAAATGATAAGTTTATGCTAAAATGTTGCAAACTCAAAAAGTAGCTTAGATTTCTCCCAGGTTGTTAAGTGAAAAAAAATTATGCCTGCAAACATACCATTAATATAGAGAACATTTATCTTGAGGCAAAATTTTCCAATGGTCTGCTTGGACAATTTCATCATACGTGTCTTTGACAAATGGTTTGATGGTATCATTTACCTCATAAAATGGGGTTAAGCTGTTTAATATATTAAAATCTATAATATTTAAGCCTCATTAATATTTCAAAACAAAATAATAGTTACACTATGTAAGTGTGAAAAAGATGGAAATTCAGATGAATTAATCTATCTAAAATATTGCAAATCAAGAGCTCTGTTTCAGACACAGATATACATGTGTTGATTTATGTATTATTCTCATGGGTTCATGGCAGAGGACAGTTTATTCCTTGCTAATTCAATCCCCAGTACTAGAGGGCTCCAGCCTCCATACAACGTAATTTTCAAGATGCAAGCCTGGACTTAGAATGCTTTAGTCTCCATACAATCTAATTAATCTACAAACCTCAATCTAGAAAGCTTCCGCTTCAGGGACTTCCTGCAGAATGAGTTCACTAAGACGAGCTGTCTTTGGAAGTAACTCTTTGTGTTGTGAACTCTGAACTGTAAGTTGTAAACTGTCTGTCTATGACTCTGTTTTCTTTCTGCTTATTCTGGACTGGCTCTGTTCTTTTTGGCTTATCCTTCTGAACTGTATGCGAGTTGACTGCACTCCAACTGCCTCACTGAGCTAACTCTCAGCTTCTCGTCTGAGCTCCACATCTACTCTCTGAGCTCTGCTTCTACTCTCTGAGTGCTGCCTCTGTCTGAACGGACTCAAACTGCTGTGAACTGAGAGCCTCCTTTAATATCCTGGAAGTTGGGATTAAAGGCATGTACTAACATTCTTTCTACCCTAAAGCAGCCATGCTGCTGGATTAAAAAGAAAATGTTCCTTGAGCTCTTCCCCCTTTCAGTTTATGCTATAAATTGTCCCATGAAAACAACTTTAACGGAGTTTAACTATTATATTAGGGCATGATTAAATGAAGTTTATTTGTTTGAGTCCAAAGTTCTATAACATGCTTGTATTAGTCCTATAAACTTAACTGTTTGAATGTCCTTATGAAAATCCACTTCAACAGTAGCAGCAGTCATCAATGTGATGATCTTCAGCAAGTGTCTGTTTCAGCATCAAGGTTTCCAGTCTGACTAAGTATAAGTTTGGATTTCAGAAGACAGCTAGTCAGAGTGAGCTCAGTCAACAGTTAAATCTCAAGTCTTGGATGGCTGAAGGTATAGAGGAACATTTACTCTTTTAATCCAGCAACATGGCTGCTATAACAAAGGATTATATTGGATGGTCTGTGTAATAGATATTTGAGTTCTAATCTGGCAGTATGTCTGCTCTGGGGTAGAAAGAATGTTAGTATATGCCTTTAATCTCAACTCTTAAGATATAAAAGCAGGCTCTCAGATCACAGGAGTTGAAGTTAGTTCAGGGAGAAGAAGAGTTCAGAGAACAAGAGGCAGAGCTCAGAAACTAGAAGCAGAGGTCAGAGAATAGAAGTGGAGAAAGAAGCAGGGAGTAGAAGCAGTTTGTGGAAACAGAAACAAGAAGCAGAGCTCAGAAAGGTGGAATCAGACAAGAAACAGTGAAAGCTCAGAGAATAGAAGTAGAGTATAGAAGCAAGGTGGAAGCAGACAACAGAACTCAGAGAGAGAAACAAGTAGGAAAAGAGGTTGAAGCAGACAAGGAGCAGAGTGGAGAGTTAGTTCAGTCAGTTTGAATACAGTCAGCTCACAGATAGTTCAGAAGGAGAGGCCGAGAAGAGCAGAGCCAGTCCAGAATAAGCAGAGAGTCAGAAGCAGATGCTTTAAATGAAGTCGTTCAGAAGACAGCTAGTCAGAGTGAGCTCTATCAGTAGTAAGTCCCTGAGGTTGAAACCTTCTAGGTTTAGATATAAGATTAGCTTGTGTAGAGGCTTAAACATCTAGGGCCATGGATTGAATTATCAAAGAATAAACTGTCCTCTGCCATGAACCTAGGAGAATAAATAAAATCAACACATATATCTCATCTACATTCTGGCCTGATCTTTGCTTAGGACTCATTATATATATAGACAGGAATTTGTTAAGAAACAAATATGTTTTTTTTCAATCTTTTTTTTTCATCAGCCATAATTGGAAACTACATTTTCATAAATTTCATAAATTAGATTTTTTTCTAATTAGGTTTCTAAATATTTGTTTAATTTGGCATCTAAAAGTTTAATTTGGCATATAGTGATATTTTCTTTACATTCTGGGTTTGGTCAGTTCCTCAAAAGAGTAGAAAAATAAAATCAAGCAACAAAATTTCAATTAAACATCACTACTTTTGCAGTTTGCTGAAAGGTATTTTCTATAATTTACTAATAAAATAAACCTGTAGACAGAATGTGGATAATTGATTTATTTTTTCATATAATGACATGTTTATGTAATTCACAATTTCTAAGTTCCAAATAACTAGCATAATATTTTAATAAGATTTAATAAATATACAAAAACAGCTAATAATGAAATATATGAATATATTATATTTCATTAACTATTAGTCCCAAATTTTCTAGAGGAATATACTGCACACAAATAAAAGCAATATTGTTTGCCTTAAAACAAAATAATAAATGAAACTAAGTGAAGTTTTCAAAGCAACAATAAAATTTTTGCTCATAAGATGCTGATATACATTAGAAATGGGAGTCCCAATAATGAAAGCTCAGATTCATTTCTTAGTAGAAAGTATTTGTTTTTTAAAAAATCCCAATAAATGTGTATTATAGCTAAGGATTTCATAATGGCTACAGCTCAATGAATCAGAAAAGAATGGATATAAAAACTAATTATAAAAATAGAAATTGTTCAATTCTACCTTACATTTTATTTTTTTAATTAAAATAGGGATTAAAACATTTCCATTTTCCTTTTCCCTACTGTAATCCTTTAATGACCCTCACTACATTCCCTTTGAAATCTTTGTTATCTTTTTCTTTACTTGCTATTGTTATATGTTTAAATCCATAAAATAACATGATTTTATAATGTTATAACACTATAAATACAACCTGCTTATATTGACTTAATGTTGTTTATATGATTTCAGGGCCAACCACTTTGTATAGGCCTCATTCCTCAGGAATACTAAGTCTCCATCTCTCAACAATTTTTAGATTTTGTCTAAGGGTGGAGCCCTAGATAATATTACCCTTCCACATTACTGTGTCTATTGGTGTTATCCTTTTCAGGCATCATGGCTCTTACAGTCTTTCCACACTCTCTTTGATTACGTACTCTGAAACTTAGGTGCAGGAGATGTGTTATAGATTTATTCAATGGGACTGGGAATTCCATGATACGTTATTCTCTATATTTTAAACATTTTGCATTCTGTAATGTTCTTTATCTCTGATAAAAATAAATTGTTTGAGGATGGGTAAGAGCTATACTTATCTATGGCTATTAGGAAAAGTATTTACAATTCAGGGAATTATTCTGGTTCAATAAAGTGACAGTGGTAGGTTCTCCTTTAAGACTAGTCACTAGTAGTTGCCTACCTTTCCAGTAACGGGTATTACTCCATTCTTGTTGAGTGGGCCTTATGTCCAAATTTACAGTTATTGTTTACCTCTAAAATAGGAGTGTCATTATTGTATCTTTAGGTATATCTTACCTTACTGTCACTGCTGTGGATCATGAATGCCAAAAGAGAGAGAGTGAAGTCAATACAGAGGAACAGGAGTGAAAATAAAACTAAGGATGTTTGAAAAAGCCCTAAAGAGTTATAAACTTATTTAACTAGATTAAAAGTATATGTGCAGCATACATACATGGGTATGCATGCATGCATGCATAAAATGAAGTTATGAGACTTGAGCTGACAGTGCTTCCTTAAAGAGCCATAGACTATCTAATAAAAACCCCAGTACCAGACTTGTGAAATCCCCTTTCAAAGTTGCTGATCATGGTTGTCCAAGGAATAGAATGAATAAATAAACTTTGTTTATTTGGAATAACAAAATTTTATTTATTTGTTTATATGGAATATTGCTCAATTTTCTTTAAATGAACTATTTAGCCACAAAAAAAAGACAGTGTCTTAACTACATATTTTTAATGAAGGAATCTAGTCTGAGATTGTGCATTGCAATATTCCAAGTCAATTACATTCTGCAAAGTAGAGTTTGGAGACAATAAAAATATAAATTATTTACAAAGGTTAAAGGGAGGTACCGATGGTTAAGAGGACCATCTTATATTTTAACATGGTGAAACATTTCTGTATGGTATTAAAGTGTTACACACATGATATTACGCACCAGTCAAAACTCAGAAGAGTCAACACAAAAGTAAGCTCTGATACCAATTGCGTCAGTTGGCTCCTTGATTGTGACAGAGGCTATTCTGGGGCTAATTGTTTATGGAGAAGGAGGCTAAGGTAATCATAACGGGGTCTATGAGAACTCTGAGCTTCTACAAGTTTAAAGCAAAAAAGCAAGTGTTAAACCCCACAATTAAGAAAACTTAAATGATTTTCTACAGGCCTCACAGCTTGCAAACTTAACACATGTTACTTCCACTCTTTAACTAGTGTGAGGACCTATTATCCAAGTTACATTCCACATTTCACCCATCTCATTAAGCTGCAAAAGTGACCTAGTCATGTGGTTCATAAAGTAAAACATACAATGAAAGAAAGGTTAACCAACAAATGTACTCTCTAGCAATTTAACTTTTTTATTTAATTTAATTGAATTCACTTTAATTCATTGATGTATCTATTTAATCTCTTTTGATGAGTGAAATCATAACTCAAGGAATTTTACTGCAATGCTACGATAGCAAAGATGTGGTAACAGCCTACATTTTCAAGAAGTGGTAAATGGGTCAAAAAATATACAGTTCTTATATTCAATATAGTAACATTCAACCATTAAAGTGGAGAAAATATTGTCATTTGTGACTATGTAGATGGCATAGAGATTCTTTCATTAAATATAATGAGTAGGAAATGAAAACTCAAATATAATATGATCTAATTCACATGTAGTACCTCATAAAATAATCTCAACGTTTAAGAATAAAGATTGCAGCTGGGCAGTGGTGGCACATGCCTTTGATTCTAGCACTTCAGAGGTAGAGGCAGGCGGATCTCTGTGAGTTTGAGCCTAGCCTGGTCTAGAGAGTGAGTTCCAGGACAGCCAGAGTTACAACAGAGAAACCCTGTATCAAACCATGCCCCCATAAAAAGAAAAAAGAAAAGTAAACATTGCTATCAGAAAGTTAGGAAAGTGGGTATAAGGAGGGATGGGGAATAGGTTTACCAATGAGTATGAAGTATTAGTGTTCCTGGTATGATTACAAATAAGTGAAAAGTTCTGTACATGTTGATAAAACTAGAAATATATTTTGAATGATTTTACCTAAGTAAATGATAAATATTTTAGGAAAATCTAAAATAAACTCACTTAAATGTTATACAATGTACAGTATCCAGCTATGTCATGAGACTGCATTTAATTTATAAAAGTTTTAAAAACTAGTTTAATGATTAAACAAGAAGTCTCAAAATTAAGTCCATGTTACTTTCTTACAGTTTGATGTAATCTCCATGCTCACTACATTACACAACATTTTGTCTAACACATAAGTGACCCCCATTAGTCCTTTAAGAACCCTGAGTTATTCATATGCTATCATAAACTCATTTATAATTACCATTACTTGGTTCATGTTTAGTAGATATTTTATAAAGCTTACGATAAAGTACAATTAGGTGAATGCTATTCAAGGAGATTCAAGTCTAGTACTCTTATAAGATCATGCCAGACTCCTATTGTTTTTTTTTTCTCCTGAAACAGTGTCTCACTTAATAGCCCTAGATGGGCTGGAACTCACTATGTAGATCAAGCTGACTTAGAATTCACAGTTATCTTCCTTTCTCTGCCTCTCTGGTGCTGTGATTAAAGATGTAGGCCACCATACTCAGCCTATGCTAGAATCTTAACAGAGAAATGTCCCCATTGCTATCAGACAGAGATAACTTACATGAACTATATTTCAAGAGAAACATGGAACTTACCAGAGGTGGAATCTCAGTATCATAGTAATATAGTTCAAGCTTTGGTGTATCTACCTATCACTTGTCCTTTTCATTTTCAAATTTTTATTTCAAAATTTGGTACTCCGCTTTGCTTAAGAGGACCTCTCAATTTGTGTTGTATCTATTCTCAGCTTTTTCTGCTACAAAGTACTATAATGTAATCAAAGACAGTCTCCTTGAGGCAGACAAGATATGATAAAAAAAAATCTTTGCTAGTACTGCTGTTATAATTTCTGGTTGTGATATTTTAAAGCATTGTAAGTCCAATTAATATTATATATACCTTTGCACATCTTTCCTACATCACTCCAATTATACCTTTTAGACACACAAATGTTCCACTGCACACTGTTTTTTATCTGGTATTTCATTCTCCCATCACAATCAAGTCCGCAGAATAACTTTGGACAGTAAGATTATACAGTTTATTTTGTCTTAAAACATTGTCAAGATCACCAGTCTCCTCTTTCCAGAGGCATTGGATACTAACTGTTACTAAAACTATTAAAATATTAATATTTATATTCGGGAACTGAAGTTGTCATACACAAAGTTATAGCTATGGTGGAAGTTTTGACTCCTCCATTTTCTTCGAATGATGTAAAACTTCTGTCAGGAAAATATCTGTTGTTGGATATAGAAGAGAAACTGTACTTATTGCCTGGAAACCTGTTTTGCGCCATGCAACAGATAGGTTTGTCAAGGGTTTCAAAACAGTGCAAGGATAATGTGTTTCAGAGACCACTGGATTGCTGTGTAGAAAAAGTATTTGATAAACTCAGATGAGAATCTGGAATAAAAGGCAACAGCCAAACACACAGCTGTCAGGAGAGAAGAAAATGGTATTGAGGAGACCAACTTCATAGAACGAACAGCTGTTTTGGCTGGCTAATTAAGGTTGTCTAACAAAAGTTTCCCACTACTAAAATATTGAAGATGGATATGTTCTCAAATGACACTGGGGAATTCCCTAAGAGCATGAAGATAAAATAATAGCTGAAATCATACCCTTTCATTTTGGGGAATTTTCTTTAACAGCTAGTTGGCCACTTTGTAGCAAGCTGACAACAATCATAGCCATCAGTAGCAGGAGGAAAGTAATCATCCCTGAAATAATCATGTGCCTTGAAACTCAGAGCAATTACTGTCTCTGCATTCTGCTTAGATCAGAGGAAATGTTATGATCAAAGTGTCACCTCATGCCTCAAGTTTCTATATCTGGCATTAATTTTATTAATTATAGCCTCTTTGTTTTACTCTGAATCTGCTGACAGAACACTGACTGGGTCTCAGCCAACTAATCAGATCAAATACATTAAGTTTGAAATACATGATATGCATCTTAATGCAACTATTTTCCCAAGTCTCTTTTCAGAGTACCAACAATCTTATGGTGGTTTGGTGCTATAAAAATGCACTTTAATGAAAGCAAGCCTTTACCTTTCATATAACTCCTGAGTTATAATAGGTACTGCTGAGATATGGACATAATTCACTGCTGCTTTTTGAAGATTATGAGCACAAAATGGGAAAAGAAAACTACTTTATTAAATCATAGATGAAAGAAAAAGTATGTTCTTTGTAAAAGAATAATCTTTACTTCCTGAGTAGGGTATTTACCCAATATAGACTGAGTTCAGTTAAATGACTCTCAGAAAACACGTGCTAAATTCTAACTTGTTATAGAGAAGAAAACTAAAGTAAAGAAATTTCCACACTCAAGGGTGGTGGCCACATTATTTCTTCCCTTTTTGACATAATTTGGTGTATAGGTGATGCCAACATAGTGGGATGAAATGAGAAGATGGGCCCCGTGTAGAGACTAAAAGGACATTGTCTGGTCTTTGTTTTAAAATGCAGAAAACTAAAAGTCAAAGTTGTCCTGATTAATTTGATTCTCAGAGCAGGTTGAGAACATTCTGAGATACCCCTTATTTTAATTAACAGCCTGGTTGCTAATAGAATATTCAAAGGAAACAGCCATCTGTCTCATTCTCCGCTGTCCTTTTAAAAATGATATTTGGGCTTTAGTCCTTGGCATACCTATTTTGAGGTACCATCACCTATTTTCAAGGGACAAAATCAAAATGGTACAGTAGATACATAGCAACAATACTACTGAGTTAAAGGTCTTGTTTTTTACTTCAAACCTAATATTACAAAAATTAACGAGGTATAAAGTTGGATACCTTGCATACCACACTTTGATAAAATAGCAAGTTTCAAGTAACATTGAGAGCTTGTGATTACTATAGAAAACAAAGGTGCAAGTGAAGGTAGTTTTCACATGAGAATGTTTCCAGAGCAATATGCATATAGTAAAATGTAGATTCTATTTTTCTACTCTTCTGTTTGAAAAATTTAATTTAAATATTTTGTCCCTCGATCTATTTACCAATGCAGAGGAAAATTATTGATTTTTGAATGGCTTTGCATACTGTAGGCATGAGATAAGAGAGACTAAGTGACACGAAACTACCAGAGTGAGCACAGCTCAAAGGCAGGAGGGTAATCTTGCGTAAGAGGGTCCCTTACATCAGATAGAGTGGCCTCTTTGGCCAGAGCTAAGAGTCTAGTGCTGTTCTAATCGCCACATACACAACTACAGCTCTTACCCCCAGTTATGCTAAGTCTAGTGATCACATCAACTACTCTGACCACTCTTAAACAAGTTGCTAGCAAAATGCTGTTACTCCTCCCAGGTCATGAAAATTGATAATCCTAATATATTACAAACTTCTAGTTCAACATTTCCCTTCCCATGATTAAAAAGTCTGACCCTGTCCTGTCTTAGCTTCTCATTATGTGAGAGGAAGACAGGTTTAGGGTCACTGGGAGTTTCACGGGACATGGACAGCTTGTAATTACTGTAGAAAATGAATATACAAATGAAGGTGGTTTTCCATGAGGACTCTTCCTGTGAAACCTGCCTCAGCAGAGACCTCGGGAAAGCCCTGTCTCACAATATTTAAGTATAAACAAAAACATGCAAGTTTCAGACATTTTAAGTTAAGCCGTTGCCATCAGTCTGCTTATTGACTTCTGAGACTGAACTTAAATATAATTATAAAACAAATGTTAAATATTAAGGTAATCAACATTAATATTAAGGTATTATTAAGGCAATCAAGTACAACATGGAAAATGTTTTTTCTTAGTCTATTACAAATATACATCTGACACTATTGTTTTATTTCATAAAATCAGAGTTAGTTAGAGAAAATATATTGCTCCTTCCAAGAATCTGAGAAATACAATCAATGAAAGATACTGAAAAATAAAATTGCATGCTTTGATTAGAGTGAGCCATATTCCCAATGCTTGCATTAGCTTCAAGGAATGCCTATTAAGACACAAGAGCAATGCCTTCTAAAAAACGAATATTTTCAAGTACTCTGGTTTGAAGAACATTGATCCACTTCTGAACATGCATAAAATAAGCCCATATGAGTTAATCTGAAATTGTTCCAACTTCTTCCCTGTTGTGGTTTTTGAGACCTGGAGAGTTCACTAGCTGGCAATGCCTAGATATTCAGAGTGTTCTGAGAATTGTTTGATGTGAGGGACATCTCTGCAAAGGGCAATTTGCTTCTCCAGACTCGCTGAATGGAAACAGCCTCCTGAATATGAGGCAGTCTGCATATCTAAACATCGGTTAAACTATTTCAGGAAAAATGGCACTTTTCAGAAATCCTGGGGAAAATTTCTGAGTTGACTACTAAGCCAAAGAAGGATGATTCACTTTTTAACAAAAACCCCAAAGGAAATGAGAATTCCTATCAATACTTCTTTGACTGAAGCTGAAAAAAAAAATAATAAACAAAACTAGTGAAAAATAATTTTTTTCCATCTATGACTAAGGCATCTGGATTACAAAACTTTCCTCAGCCTGTAAAAGGAAATACAAAATAGTTTAAAGGCATGCTAATGTTGAAATATCAGTATGCAAAGGTGAAAGGAAAATATAGGCAGATGTGTTAACCTGGAAGTACAGATCTTGAGTTTTCAAGAGGCCATATTTTGGAGAATAGAATATACCAGTAAGAACAGGGTTGATTAGCTGAACAGCACATACAGGAAAAGGAGAGACACAGCAGGACCTGTCCTTTGGAAACTCCTCCTTGAAACAAATGGGGATCATTACAAGAAAACCACAAGTGCCCAAAATTCAGAAATCTAGAACCCCTTCCCAACTTGATACATTTACAATACAACCACAACACCTTAGGATCCAGAATGATTGAAGGAGTAAGAGCAAAAATATTACAAGAACTTATGGAATGGGGGCTTGCTGTGAGGTTTGTGAAAAATGTCATAAAGTATACCAAATGAATTTCACCAATGAACAAGGATGGAACAATAATGTTAACATAGACAGGAGGAAGCTCATGTGACCTCCACCCTGCACAAACAACTGTAGGCAACTAACAAATGCTGAGAGTGGGAAAAATAATTGTCCCTAGAGAAGAGCACACAAATTGCTTATCCAAAACCAAGAGGTTGTCCCTGAAAATGTACACATACAAACAACATTAATGTTATATGGATTATATGGACTTAGTATATATATATATATATATACATATATATATATATACATATGTGTGTGTGTGTGTATATTTTGTGCATGTGTAAACAAAGATATTGATAGAACATCAATAATGCATGCAATAATAAATAATAGTACATAATAGGGGCCATTAATTAGAAAGAAAGAAAGCAGCTGGGATGATAGGAGGGGTTGGAAAAAAGGAAAGGAAAGGAAAATGGAAATAATATAAGATTATTATATTATATTATATTATATTATATTACATTACATTATATTATATTATATTATATTGACATATATAGTTACACATATAATTCTTAAATGTAAGAAAACTGGACAAAATGCCTAGAGGCCCTACATTTTGCATGTCGATTTGATTAGCATATCGAAATACATGAATGTTATTAAATTAAAACTTTTAAAATAGATTTTACCTGATTTAAAGTAAAATTTCAGAAAATATTCTGTACACACACACACACATTCACACACACAGAGAATTCATTTATTACATGAATTATATTGTCTAAGTAGTCATAATATAGTTGGCTCTATGATAGTTATGTATAGCATTGGTGTGAGAATTATAGTCCAAACTCACAATATTGATTCTCAGTATCCTGATTTTAATATATTCTTATCACAAGCAAATGATAATACCATATTATTCATTGCCACATATTCTAGTTAAATATAAATTAGATTTCATGTTCTGCCTGAAAGTAAAAACATGTCTTAAAAAATTAACTATGAAGAAGTAATAAAGCTTTTTTCAAATTAAGTTAAGTTAGAAAGTCCCATGAACTGAACTACAAATGATTGTCTTTATTGGATACCATTTCTTACACATATAAAAAAAAGAGAATAAGGATTTTATAATTCTTCCAATGTTTTACATGTGTCTGCAACTTCTCAGATTTGCAGGCACACAGTTAGTTGGGAAGTGTTTGTTCAAACATTGCAGACTCTCATTTGTTCTTTGGGAACATTTTCACATATTCTCTTGGGAAAAACTTTGTTCACATGTGCCTTTTCTAATGATTAGTTGAGTGTAGTCATGGCTTGCTCTCAAAATACAGCTAAAAACTGTTGAGTAAGAGCCAAGTGAGCAGAGATGCCACGAGGAAGTTAGAGCACCTGGCTGTCTCTTCTTACTTACGCTCTCTTGTAAATAAGTATGTGACATGATTTTCCTATAAGTCCAGTAAGTTTAAAATAAGTATTGGTACTGAGGGTTTGTTTTTGTAATTGGTGTTTCCTCAATGATCTTCTGACTGCTATTTTTATACTCTGTGTTCTTGATGGTGTATGCATGCATAATGAAGCTTGTTTGTAATGGGTAATTACTAATGGCATGAGGCCTAGGATCTGTGAGTCTTCATTCTTTTGGCTAGTTCCTTTTTTCTTGCTAATTAACATTTCTCTGGATATTTTTAGTGAGGTCATTAATGCATCCATCTACATATTAGGCACTGACCAAGCCATGAAAGGGAATGAGTGAGCCAAATATGCTTGGTCTCCACTTTTACACACCTAAGAATATCACAATAGATTTTTTTGAACATATTTCAGGGAACTGGAGAGATGTCTCAGCACATAAAAGTACTGTCTGTTCTTCCAGAAAACCCAGGTATAACTTCCAGATCCAACATGGTGGCTCACAATCATCTGTAAGCCCAGTTCCATGAGATGTGATAACCTCTTCTGGCTTCAAAGTCACTAGATACCCAAAATGGTTCACACGTATACATGTAGGCAAAACACACATACACAGTACATTTAAAATGATTTAAATAACAGTATTTCAACAATGAGTGACCAATTAATTACATACCAAGTAATTTGCTCTGCTCATTAAAGATCCAGGAATGTGAAAAGGGGTGACAAGCAATAATTCTGATGGAGCCTAATATCTCAGGCTTGGAATCCTTACTACCTGTGAGCCTGGCACAGGAGAATCAAAAATTGAAGGGTACCCTGGGTGGGCTACAGAATAAAACATAACTAGCCTCGGTAATTTAGCAAATCTTGTCTCAAGTAAATAGCAAAAATGTCAGTTGGTATAGCTCACTGGAGGGGTACTTGTGTGGCATGTATAAATCCCTAGATGCAATACTTAGTATTGCTACAAACTAAAAAACAAGAAAGAATACACCAATAGTTTCTTTCAGATTGGGGCTCTTCCAAGCAACATGTCCTGCTTAACAAAATAGGAGTTAGAATAGTAACTTGAATGAACTGAAGAAAAGTAACAAAAAAGACATAGAATGCTAAAATATGAATGAAATGACCTAGGAATGGCCAGGCCATGGAGGACCTTGGAGACATGCTCAGTCAATAGACTTCAAAAGAAGTATGTAAGCAGGGATTTCTATCACCTCACCACTGTGAGAATGATCATATTGCTTTCACATGAATTTCTCTACTAAAGACACATCACAGTCTGGTTTTCACTATTTTTCTGCTAAGGCTTTCATAGCTTTATGATGCATATCTCATTCAGGCTTGAAGTCACAATGTTTACATTGGCCTAAAAAACTTGCTGTATTAATCGCTATTACTATAGCCTTAAAAGAAGCCCCTTTTGTTACATAACCATTCTTCTGGTTTCTACAGCGTATTATACAACAATATAATAGTTGGGTTCTCTCTCTTCTCTTTACATGTAAAAAAACATGTGTGATTATTGTTATATCACATGATTATACAGAAAATATTTTATATTCCATACTTTGAAAACACAATTTATATTTTTCTCAATACGAAAAATACTATTAGAAACAAGAGGCACACTTGGAGATTCAACCCTCACTGAATTTATTTCAGAAATACATCCTCAAAGAATACAACTTTTTATATTACTATCAAAATCATAAGGTTTGAAGCAGTGTGGCATCATAATTTATAACTCAAACCTCTCTGGAATGAAAATCAGATATTTAATATTTTAATATATTTATATTAACTTATAAAAATAAACACCAATGCATGATTATAATTATATGCTCTCAAGTACAGAAACATGTAAGGATAAGTAGACTACTCTCACATTCATACTTCCTACAACCAAATAAAAAGAATAAACATCTCAGTATGTTCTACTTCAAGGAAGAAACAAGTCTATCTAATTCACAGCATCTTTATGAGAACTTCCTCTATTTATACATAAACATTTATGAGCACAGATTTGAGCAGATAAAGCATAGAAAACTCCCATCTTCACTGAATTACCTGTTACTGATACAAGACAAAATATGGACAGGAATCTCACAAAAACAAAACAAAACAAAAACAAAGTATCAACCGTATAATTAATGCACGTCTAATGATTCAAGTGATAGAAAAGTTAGTTACTTAATATTAGACAGTATGAATAAAAGTCACAGATAATATTAAAGAAGTAGGCCATATATGAACCTTGGATTATAATGTAGAAATAAATTACAGAATTGAGAAAAGCACTAAAATACAGAAGCATTGATACATTAAAAGATTGGGGAAAGCAGTGACACCACAGGCAGGAAATTACATATGAGATATGTAGGCTTTAGAGTCCATTTGCTTGCCAGATGGTGGGTGCTTGGAAAATATGAGTTGGCTGAGGAGATAAATGGTTGAATAAATAAAGCCATGGGTTATTTCTGGACTTTGGTCATTGATTGGGTGACAGAGAAATGGCACATTACTGTGGTACATGAACCCTCTTTATCTTTTTCCCCCTTCTCTAATTTTTATACTCTTCAATGGTCTAATTATTCATCAATGTTGCTATCACTCACTTTGCCATTGTGTTTTTGTTTAGATTCTTATTCAGAAAAACATACTTATTTATAGCAGTAAGAGGCTAAAAGTCAATTCAGTACTTCATTTGTGGAATCTTCTATACCATGTTTGTGATCATAAGATAGCAACATTATTTTATAATATAAGAATTGTTAGAAATACTAGTAAAAATGTCTATAAATAAAAATGAATATCATTATATAAACTTTATATAAACAATGATTCCCTCATGATAAAATATCTCATATATTACAAAGATTTTAATATATAGTGTGATATAAATTTAGTATGTATTAAATAGAAATGATTAAGACATAGTCATTGTAAACCTCTATTGTCTTAGTAAAACTACCAATATTGTTTTATTTAAAATTTAAAATATTTCAGTTCAGGTTATTGAAGTTAAAAATCATTTGTAATCCTTGCATCATATATTTTACTTTTGCTTAATATATCACATTATTTTAGTCAATATCTTTTGGTACATTGTGCTCCTAATTACTGATATTTAAGGAAAACATACTTTTATTAACTTGACAAATTAAAAATATAATTGTTATTGGCATGTTATTTAAGGTAATTATCCATGTCTGTACTTCAGTTCATTCTGTACTCTTTTAAGGTAATTGATCTCTGATTCAAATATGTTCTTTCATCACTGGAACAAAAAATTCAGAAACTTCTGCATGATATAACAACTGTGTTTGGCCAAACTAGTTTCATTCAATTTTGTTTCACAGCAGAGGTAAATCTGAAGTTGATTGTGTATTTTGCCTTAACTAATCAATAGATTTATTTGATCTAATTTTTCTCATATATACCATTCTGATAATTTATTTCTGATGACAGCAAATGAATAAAATAAATATGAATGTAACTTGAGGTCAGCTACATCTATGTAAAGGACCCAGTAGTTCTGGATATTGATGAAGCACACAATTTGGAAATGAAAGCATATGAGTACCTCCTTTATGATTTCAGTTTTAATTTTCCATCTTAAAAAATATTCAGTGATCATGTGCATATGATTCATTACAATTCAACACTTGATATTTTGCTGAAATTCATTGGCAAATATCTAAAATAATACTGTAAAACTAATCAGTGGGACCAGAAAACTACTTCACCATCCCTTTGTTTTAGCATCTTTGTTGAATTCAACTTTAGATGTGTTTTATACTGAAGTGTTATGAGTCATAAGTGGGAGACTGGCAGGCAGATGACGTTGTTCGTGCATATTACAAGTAGTTGCACATTGATGATTTAATATTTTGCATGTTCTCTGGTTCTAACCTTTCCATTGGATCATTGTAATCTTCGGGAAAAAGAAGTGCCTTTTTCAAAATGAAAAGCCATCCCAAAGAAAGTGGAAGCTCTAGCTTTTAAAACTATAGAATTTTGTTGACATTTCTATGCAAAATGTGATGTGTAGATAGAACATTTTTGCTAAGATACAGGAAGAATATTTTTAATCAAAGTATCCAACTACAAAAAATATAGTAAATTATTTCTCAATATTTAGTTACCAGTAATATGCCCATGAAAATAATATATTTCAAAGAAAAAGTGTCTCTGTTTTACCTTTTGTGTTCAAGCTACAATCTTTCAATATCATTTTTCCAAAAAAATATGAAAGAGAGAGAGAGAGAGAGAGAGAGAGAGAGAGAAAGAAAGAAAGAAAGAAAGAAAGAAAGAAAGAAAGAAAGAAAGAAAGAAAGAAAGAAAGAAAGAAAGAAAGAAAGAAAGAAAGAAAGGAAATGAGACTGACAATTTACCATGGAAATCAAGGCAGCCACAAGTGTCCTAACAGGATTGTATGTGAAGGCCAAAGTTGCCATCTAAAATTGTTTATTTCTGATGAGAGATTTGAGTGTGAAAAAGAATAATGAGTGCAATTATCTTGAATATACAAAATTCAAAAATTGATACAGCTACTTTAACATATATGCATAGACACAAAGATGAATCGCCCAGAAGAGAGCAGGAGAGCAAGTATGAGAGAATCATATCTCGTGTCTGTAGCTAATATTTCACTTTAGAATCTGGTGATAAAAAAGGAAGTGAAATTCATGGTAACAAACTACCTCTAGCTGTTCAGGGCATCGATTCCCTTACAGCAATTGTTCTCAATCTTCCTAATGATGTGAACTCTTAATACAGTTCCTCATGTTGTGGTGACATTCAACAATAGCATTTTTTGTTATTTTGTAATTTTGCTGTTATGAATCATAATATAAATATCTGATATGCATATGGACTTAAGTAACCCTTGTGAAAGGGTTGTTCAACCCCCAGAGGGGTGGCAATGCACAGGCTGAGAATCACTGCCTCAAAGAATAATTACTTATAGATTAAATTTTTGGAGGATTATAATATAATTGCATAATTTCTCCCCCAATTTCCTTTCTCCAAACCTTCTCATATAACCCTCCCTTCTCTTCTAAAATTAGAAAGTCCGTATAATTTTGCACAGATTATAAGATAAGTGAATCTGACAATAATTAATACTGATGTGGAAAGAAGATATGGAAATATCCAAATATCTAAAAATACATAACTTGTACCCTCCCCTGAAATAGAACAATAAAATACAACTTTTCTGATGTAGTACAACATTGTGTACACAACACAATCTTTAAAGTTATTTTTTGTTATTTTGTGAGTATGAGAAACTAAACTTAATTAAACCACTTGGTTTCTCCTCTAATTATCAATGTTAATTCGCATGTTGTGTGTGATCAGTAAGAAATGATGACTATCTGATATGTTAAATTGTTTTTCTTTTAAAAACTCACTGCCATCATGGTAAAAGTAGACTATGTATATGAGAAGAGATTTTGGACTGAGTCCTGGGAGAAAGAAACAAACCTGCTTAAAAAAAAGCTACAAAACAAACAAATCAACCAACCAACAAACAAACAAAAAACAGTAGTGAAATCTTAGTAGCTCAATGGAGTAATGGTTAGTTATTAGTAATTACTATTGTGATTGATATGAACTTATTTTTTAGGAATGAAAAATATATTTATTTTTAGTGGTTATTGCTCTCCCTAAAAGCTAAGTTTGGTAAGGAAAAGATTATGTCAGTGTTGCTCATACCATTGTATTCAAACATTGAGTTCAAGTTCTGTCCCATATAAAGTACCTTATAAATAATTGTTAAAATAAGAAGACAAGTGATTAAAATCCAAAGAGAAATGTAACAACTTTTCCATTTTCATGTACTCCTCTCTGTTTTCACCCCACCCTCCATTTCTGTTTGTATTGTCTCTTCATCAATGCGTTTTGCATAGTGACCTTTTAGTCACAATTTTAAGTTCTCTCTTAATGGAAATTCCAGTATTCAATATCTTTCCCCTATTATTGAAAATAAGTATTTATGACAGGTGGTGCTGGCACACTTCTTTAATAGCAGTTTTTGGGAGGCAGAGGCAGGCAGATCTCTGTGAGTTCAAGGACAGCCTGTTTTACAGAATGAGTTCCAGAACAGCCAGAGTTACAACAGAGAAGCCATGTGTCGAAAAACAAGCAAAAAAAAAAGAAAGAAAGAAAGAAAAAAAAGAAAGAAAAAGAAAAGAAATATCTTTTTCTCACATTATAATTCTGATTATATTTCCCCTCCCTATACTCCTCCCATTTCTTCCTCACCTCTATTCCCATCCAGGTCCATCCTCTTTTTATCTCTCAGAAAAAAAAAAACAGGTTTCTAAGGAATATGATGATATAATTAATATAATATAATATAGTATAGTACAATTAAACAAAAACTAACACATCAGAATAGGACAAAACAAACAGAAGGAAAAGAACCCTACAAAAGGCACAAGAAACATATGTAGACACAGAGACCCACTTGTTCACACATTCAGAAATTCCACAGAAGCACTAAACTAGACAACAAAATATATGCACAAGATAAGATAAAAAGAGAGAGAGAGTAGATATATCTGTATAAATAAATAAAATAAGCTAGAAATAAAAATAAAATAAAAATCTTTTTAAAATCCTGGTATGAGACAAGGAACCTCCAAAGATGTCTTCGTATTCATTTTCTCTTGGCTATCTACTGCTGAATATGCAGCATATCATTAAGTGTAATTTGTTTCCCTGGTGAGACTTCCTAGGTAAAAACTAAATTTTCATTTGCAAGTCATTATTAATTGATGATAACTTCTGGGTTAAGGCTGTGAAGATATGCCTACTTCTTTCAGCTCTAGGACCCCGTCTCTGAAGTAGACACATGCAGGCCCTGTCCGTGCTACCTCAATCTCTGTGAGTTCATATGTATGTGCACTGATCCTGTTGATTAAATGGATCTTGTTTCCATGGGTCCTCTATCCCTTCTGGTTCTTACACTTTTTCCATCTTCTCTTCCCTGAAGTACCCTGAACCATGAGGGAGGGATTTGATAGTTTCAAGTTCTCTCATTCTGTGTATTTTTTGGCTGTGGTCTCTATATTTATTCCCATCTGTTTCAGTGGGAAGCTTCTCTGATGATGGCTGAGCATGGAACCGATCTATAAATACAGTAGAATATTATTAGACAAAATTTTACTGCTGTGCATTTTTTTCTAGAACAGTAGTATATTTGGTTTTACCCTAGGTCCCTGGCATGTCTAGTCTCTGGTTCTTGGTCACACAAGCTGTTTCAGGTACGGGTTACAACTCCTGCAGTGACCCTTAAGTCAAATCAGATATTGGTCTGTTATTCCCACAAGCCTTGTGCCACCACTGTACTAGCAGATTTTCAGACAGGACACCACAGTAGATCAAAGGATACTGGCTGGATTGGTGCTTATGTTTCTCCTTTGGAAGTCTAAAGAGTACCGTTCTATACTAAAGAGACTAGCTCAGCTTCTCCATGTTCAATGAGTTCAATGAGTTTAGTAAGTGCTGTCTTCACTTCAGTGGGGTCTTGCTGTGAATTTGTGGAGAGAAACCTATAGTCTAGTCAACAGTCTGGTCATGATGTTAATTTCTTGTATTTTGAGCATTGTAGAAAACCTAAGATGTTTACAGAAGGAGGAGTTGGAGAAAAGAATTCTGAAACACAATACTGCTTCTCAATGTTTAAATGATTCTACAATTATTAATTGAACACTTAAAAATAGTAAGGAGCAAAGTAAATGCTGACCACACCACTTCTGTTTCAGATTTAAGTACATCAATGCAAAAGGGAAACATTTTAGAAAAGCTGGGCAATTAAGAAGCTAATTTATTGTTAGATTTCTTAATTTTCTCAAGTTATAATAATGCTATTGTGATCGGAAAAAATATTATTTGAAAAGTGAAAGAAATTGATGGCATGGTGTTGGCATGTGAAAGTTTGACATAAATCTACAGAAAAAAATAAGCTTTTCTTATCCCTTGTTGATATTGGCTGAATCAGATAACAAATATAACAGCTCCCCGCACTTGTGATTTTTTTTTTGCAAGCTTTAATAATCCAAAGTTGCTAAAAAGCTTACATTATAAAACTTTGGCTTGGATACATTGATGGTATAGAATTCTAGGCCCAACTCAGCCTTTACTTAGATTTTTTTCCATGCTCTATTTTTTTAATGGCACCATCCACAGCATCATTTCTTGTGGGTATTGCTAAAGCTGGGTATAATCTTTGTGTTCATCCTGAGACTCAAAGAGAAACTTTAGAGATAGTTTAAAATGTATGTTTGCAACTAAAGCTAGAGTACTGTGATAGTTCTATTATTTTAAAGTCACTTGATTCTAAAAAAGTCAACAAAATGTCAATCACATTAGTTGTGTTTTATCCACAACTGAGACTTTCAGAGACTTTGAAACTTCTCAATTTGTATTCATGCTGTAGTAAAGGAGCTAGAGCTCACAGCATTAAATTGCCTAGCTTTGTTAGGTAACAGTAATTATTTAAATCAGTTATTATTTAAAAAAATGAATATATTTTATGGTCCGTGTAACAGTAGATATTATTTCCTTTAAAAAAATAAACTCAAAAAAGGAGAGCATAACAGCAGCATTGGAGTAAGGTTAAATGTAAATGTTTTCTTGTTTGCTTTTAGAAATCATGCATTTTTGTTAGGTATCTGCCTTTACTATGCTATTCTCTCAGTTTCAATTCACTTTATGCATTGGATAACAGTAAAGGCAATTCAAAAAACAGTGAAAATAATTCATATAAAACACTGCGGAAAGTGTCTAATGCAAAATGACTCTTGAATCAAACTAAGTAAAAGTGGTAGAATCTCAAATTTTGGGTCACTACAAGAGATTATAAGTGTTAGTAATGGTCAAATGGGTGTTACATTTTTGTTCAACATTGTTTGTAAGAATATAGCTTCACTTGTAGTCATGTCTATAAGAAAATTTTAAATAAGTCTATCAATTATCTATCCTTAAGGGGATTCGATAGACTGAGGAAAGATGTTTCATCTTTCACAAACTACAGAAGACCAAGGTAATCCATGACATTGTGTTTAATGCATACTGAACTTTCTAATGCCAGTCAGTAGAATATTTATTCTAGCTTTTATCCCGTGAAAAGTGTGATGTCAAGTTTTCATTTGGATGATCAAGTATAGTTCATAATTTTAAAAACCAAGGACTAAGAGCTTAATAAAATAAAAATGATTTTGGCTTTAAAAACATAGTACTTAAGAGATTTTCTTAATTGATCAATAAACATGACATCATTTAGCTAGATTTTACCTTCTAGAAGTTTTCTTTGCTGGTGATTTTTATCTCAGAGAATAAATGCAGCATTTATGTATTTATCTATTTATGTTTATATTTGTTTGTTTTAAGATTTGGGTAATGTACAAGATAAGAAAACAAATGGATACCAAAGGTTCAAAGAAGAGAACTGTGTGTAATCAAGAGAGATAAACATTTCGCCATTAAGAATGACTTCCCTGCAATGAAATCTATTAGAGCAGGGCAAGTTCTCCTGAGGGAAGTATAGAAGTGTTCTGGACCAAGTCATTTCAATAGTTAGACAAAATAATCAAACATGGCATTCAGAGAACAGTCCTGTAGAGACAAAGGGTTGGGAACGTTATTAGGTAATCTAATTGAGCCCTCTCATTTTTGCTTTTCCATGATTCTGAAATTCTATAAAATTTTACACAATTTGATCACTCACTAGAGACTTTAATTTCATTTTTATGACATGTCTAATAGTTGAACGGCAGTGATCGTGCAAACTTGGCTTGGCTTGCTCTCTGAGGTATAGATTTCTGGCACATAGCTAACTGCAGTGCTACATAAACCTCAATGAAACCAATAATTACTAAGTAATCCCTGTTCAGATTTTCCATCAGACATCTAAGTCTCATACCAGCTTTGCTAATGTTGAATTATTGAAATTTAAATCAGAAGTGTTTATCCAACACTGTGATGAGATAAAGTGATTTGAAGCTGCTTATCATGATTAAGGCTGCAGACTGCAGGTTATTATTAGAATGAAAAACAAATATGAATTAATTGGAAGAAAACCAAACACAGGTTCTTATTATCCAGTGGAAGAGAAAATATTGTTTCTGAAATGCAATTACTTCACTTAAATGACTGTGGTATTCTCCTGTTTCCACACATAAATCACTTTTAGAACCAAGGATTGCTACAGCCTATGATACAAAGCCTAGGGACTGAATCACTTGCCAAGAGAACAAAACAAAATCTTGATCTGTTTAATATCACTTGTGGGCTTTATCTCTGGGATATAGAACTATTATTAGTGTCTTTGTAAAGGTCAACAAGCAATTGCAATACAGATAAAAAAGGCTAACACTGAGCTGTTTAAAATCCAAATTTCAGAACATTTCTACAGAATGATTAATACTTGCATGAAAATTTCATCCTTGGGAAATTTGTGTCACTTAAGATCTTTTAGAAATTTTAAAATTTTATTTTTAGTTTTAAATACACTTACATATTTATTTATTTTGTATATACATATGCATTACTTTATACACAAAGTCATACAAAATAAGACTGACTACTACATTGTTATTTACATTATTCAGTATTCTACATGTGTGTATCATTGGAGTCAATTGCTAATGCCTTATACTTTCACATATTTATTTTTCATACCAATTTTGGTGGAATTTTAATTCTATGTACAAAGTGTCCTTGTTAGCTTTGTGATGTTATTCATGCATAGACCATAATATGTGTTTGATTATGTTAAGTAATTTACCCATTTACATTTAAAATATTGTAAATTTCATTTTCTCCCTTTTCTTTTTCTTTTCCTTTCTTTCTTTTTTGCTTTTGTTTGTTTTATTTGAGACAGGGTTTCTCTGTTGTAACTCTGGCTTCCCTGGAGCTCACTAGGTAGACCAGGGTGGTCTCGAACTCACCAAGATCTTCCTGCCTCTGCTTCTTCCCAAGTGTTAGGATTAAAAGCGTGAGCCACAACCACCCAGCTAAAATAATGGTTATCCAATTTCATTTAAAGTTCTGTGTCCCAACTATATGCTAGACAAAATAACACCATCATGAAATAAGAATAATCTTAAGAAGAGACAAAAGTTTACAAAAAACAATAAAAAGAATAATTGAACAACCTCTGGTCTCTCAATGTTCAGTTCCTGAAGAAGATAAAGCAGTAGGTAAAGTTTGTATTTATAACTTGCATTGCAAAAAGCACTTTTCTGATAGCAATTTTTTAATTGAAAAAAGAAACCATGAAGCTATTTGCTAGAAGAGGTTTTCTCAGCTAGTAAGGGAACACTCTGGATGAAGTCACTTGCTATCAAGACTGACAACCCAGACATAGTGGAAAGAGAGAACCAGCTCCCTCCATTTTCATGTTGTGCATAGGTAAATGCGCGCGCGCGCACACACACACACACACACACACACACACACACACACACACACATTGAATTGCTTGTAAGAATATAATTTCTGGGAAAAAAATAGATAAAAATTTCAAAGGCCTTGAAGTAGGTACAGCAGGGAGTGCAATTTGGCCAACAAGCAGGCAATGAAGTAAGTGTTGAATCAAAGCATTAGCCACGGACCTGTTCTTATAGCCCCAAAAAGTGGAACACCATGAATACAAAGCATAAAGAAGCCTGTTAGAGATGCCCATCTAATCAAAATTCCACAGTACTTCATGTATGGCTGTGCACATTGGCATACAGGTCAATACTGGGGCAGTAAGAAGTACATTTGCCATCTGTCACGCTCATTGATGCTTCCTCATTGACATGAAATAAACCTATAAATGAATCAGAAGGCAGGCATAGCTAAAAGCTCTTAGTGCAATCAAAACTGTTGTTTAATGCAATCGTTTTAGAAAGAGGAGATATAAAAGGAACTGAGAAAAAGATGATAGAACACGATTGCTATTACCAATTATTCACATAGATCTTTAGAGAAGACTTAGCCATTCATATTGTCTTTGACCCTAAGATTTCTCTACGGGTGAACAAATAACATTACATTTTCTTTAAGCATGAGTAATATTCAATACATGTTGTATACAACAAGCAAAGAAGATGCAGAAGAACAATTTACAGAGAAAAATGTTTTTAAAGGAAATGTTTATATTGAAAAATAATTGCCTTAGTGTTTTATTGATGTGAAGAGATTATATGGCCACAGCAGGTCTTATAAAGAAGAATATCTAATTGGGGCTGGCTTACACTTGAGAGGTTTTGTCCATTAGTTCATCGCCATCATGGCAGGAAAACATGGAAACATGGAATCAGGAAAGCATGCATGCAGACATGGTGCTGGGAAATAGCTGACAGTTCTACATTTGGATCAGCAGCAGGAAGAGAGGAATATACTGGGCCTGGCTTAAGCATATGGAACCTCAATCCTATTCCTAGTGACACAGTTTCTCTACCAAAACCATACCTACTCTAACAAGGCCACATACCCTAATACTCCCTGTGTGTCTATGGGGGTCAAATTCATACCACCACATAATAAAAATATTAAAACTCCATTCCCATATCTGCTTGGTTTCTTATAATGAGGGTAGATACTGGTATGCAACTTACCTGACATAAATACATAGCCTCCTCTATGTGCAGGTAGTGGCACCTGTGTAAAGTACCTTACCTATTTATAACTGGAATCTCAGGAATTGCTTTCTTGCTCTTGAAGAATTTTGTTTAATATTCTGTCTTATAACAAAGACCTTTTGATACCATATTATTCTTAGAATTTATTGCTTCTAAAGTGTTCTTGAGAATCACCTTTTCCAATAATTTGTGTTACAAACTTTCAACTGAAAGTCTTTGAAAATATTCTACAGATATAAAAGTAAAAATTAACAACTGAGAAAAGTAATTTATACCAACTTCATGTATTGAGTGTTGTTTCTGTAACATACTTCTTTGCCTTACTTCCAAACATTTAGTAATTTTATTATTATTACTATATATTCTAGTAGACAAAATATTTAAGGTTACTAATGCGTTATAGTATAACAGTTGCCCCCTGGACATATAAATCTCAAAAGTCCTTTTGTATTTCAAGTTAAAATTCACACAACTAAATAAAACATTATATTAAGTTAAATTTATAATTAATTACATTGTTTTATTTATAAGAAAGTTAATCTTTTATACTGTGCTAAGTAATAATCTTGATAGATTTCTGAAGATATAATGAAATGTTTGGAGAAAATATGATGATATTAAACCATAAGAAACATTGGTAAAGAAGAAAGAGGAATGGTTTAAAGGCAAGGTATAGACATCACAATTGAATGATTGTTGTACACATTTGGAAATATTACAGTAATGACTGTTCTCTAAAACATGAAAACTCGTTTGGGACATGATATGTGGATGATACACTTATCTCTGATTCCATTGGAAGGTCACATGCTGTTATTTGTAAATGAGGAAGATGAAAGCTAACATTACTCATGTCTAGAACTCAAGCCCTCATGTGCTCTGAACTTCTGCCCCTGGGCAAAAAGTTTCTAATTTCAAATCAGTAAAGTAATTATATATGTCAAACTCTAGGATTGAAATTTAATTAAACTCAAATATAAATTGAGAGTACAATCAAATACAATCAAATTTTATGTCATATTCTATGTTATGTTATACAACCCCCAAAGAGTAAAATATCTTATCTATACAACTGGGAAATTAACATATGTAACTAAACATATTTGCTGCCAGAATTTACTGAAGTAAATATATAAGAAAGAACAGGAAAAAGGCCTAAGCTTTCTGTCCTTAATTGAAGTAATTTCCGTAAACCTGTAGAAGGATTTAACACCAGAAAAAGGAATTGAGAGAGAAAGATGGGGAAGAGAAAGGAAGAGAAAGATAAACTCTATTAAGAAAGAGACAGAGAGACATATACAAATACAGAGAGAGACACACACAAACAGAGAGAAGTTGGGCCACACTATTAATCCCAAAAGCCCATCCCTCACTAGGGATACACTAGTGGATATACTTCACCCTAAAGGTTCTATAACCTTCTTGCAAGGAAGACTACTAACTGAAAATCAGGTCCTCAAATATATAAAGCCTAAAAGAGATTCCTCATTCAAAGCACCTTTACCTGATTACAAAATAATCAAAATAAATCAAAAGAGATTTTTTAAAAAATCCATATCATCTTCTAGAGTTGAGAAGAGAAATATATATTTATACACATGCATATTAATATTTATATATGCATATATATATATATGAACAGAGTTACTGTTTTATAGCTAGGGCAATGCCTTAAGAGTGATATAAAATAACTAGGAAGTCTATAAGACTCCAGCTTTCACAACAACACAGTCATAAATTAACAATGATGATGCAGGAAAGTGTAGACAGTGATATCTAAAGATTATGTAGAATTGCAGACAATTATGTATATTCATAAGTACACTGCTATAATGTCAGTTTTGTTCATATTTTTATTTTTCAACTAGTAAATTGGCATGGCTTTCACACCAATGGTAAGCCAGGCTGTCAAAATGTTCTTAATATAAGTGTTTATTTGGCTCTGTTAAGATTTACTTAGGTTTTTGTTAATTAAAGAGATAAATTTGAACAGCTTTACTGTCATCATAGTCAGTACAATCCATTATTTTTTGTGTAATAGTCAATGAGCATTTATTACAGGAATAAAGTAGGTATCACTCAGTTACTTTAGCAGGTCTCTTTAATGGGTCATAAACATTTTAAACCATTTGGTTAAAAAAAAAAATCCTTTTAAAGAATTGCAGTTAGTTTTCACTGGTCAGTGGGAATGAATGTTAAACGGGACTTTTCCAGTGTCTAAAATTTAAGAGTAATGATTAAGCTGAAAAGAAAGCACACAAGGCTTGAAGTATAATTTTTTTCTAGAGAGAATGTAAATCAATGGGGTGTAGATTGCCTGTCAGGCTTATTGCAAAATTTAAGACATTATACAGACTGATCCAATTTTATTTAGGAATATATAAATATTTACATATATATATATTTATATACATATGTGACATGCATGCAATAATTAATAAAAAAGAAGCTGTGACTTTCAAAGAGAGGAAGGAGTTTGGAGGGAGTGCAGGGAGGAGGAAATGATGTAATTATATAATTTCAAAAATAAAAAATATAAAAATAAAAAAATATTAATAAAATATAAAAAATAAAAAATAATATTTATATACATATATTATATATAAAATGAAATATCAAAATATTAATGATCTATCATTGATCTCTACTTTATAACTGCAATCCTCCTTCTACAATCAGTTCACTGCAATGGCAGAAGAATACACTGAAATGCATTTCTTACTTGGCATTTCCTAATCCTGAAGTTTAGCTGGATGATTCACTCGTGGGAGTAGTAAATGAACGAAAGTGCAAAAAATGTGGCTCATGTGGTTGACAGAGGACAAAAAGTAAAACCCCTCAAGGAACTGATGGAGTGTTTAAAATTAAGAACTGCACTCCTAAAGTCCTGGTCCTCCTGGATGAAGTATTTATTGGACAAGGCTAAAAGAGTATATGGAGATAATTTGGGCCAACCATCTTCCTACCTCTATTGTATTTCATACAGACTGTCATTAGGCATTGGTTGCATCCATGCCTCTACTGATCATACATTCTGGGAAATTCAGAAGTTATGGGAAGGCTATTGAGATGGCTCTTGCCCATGATCCTGATAACCTGAGTTTGATCCTCAGAACCCACATAGGAGAAAGGGAGACCTGACTCTGGCAACTTTGCATGCTGTTACACCTATGTGTCACATCCACATACCACACACACACACACACACACAAACACACACACTTGCCAAAAAAAATGATGCAAAAACATTCATGTGATAGAAAACAGAGGTATAATTCTTGAGAATTTTGTTAGTATAATTATTTCATTCCAGTCTTCCTTGTTTTAATTGTTGATACCTATGTTATCAAACTGTAGATATGTTTATGTGTGATATATCAACTTTAAAATTTGTTGTTATTATATGTGAATGTAAATGCAAATTTGTTGATTTAAAAAAATGAAAGTTTACAAACTATTTGTCCTTCCAGAAATAAGGGAGAAAACCTGAATAAGTATTACATGTATTTGAAAATATGAAATGTTGCATTAGAAAATGAAAGGGCCAGAAAGATGGTGTAGCTGATCAGAGGACTGGCTGCTCTTCCAGAGAACCTGAGCCTGGTTCCTAGGATCCACATGGTGGATACCAACTGGCTCTATCCACTTCCATAGAATACAACACCCTTTTTTGGACTCCACAGGCACTGAACATGGTTCACAAATACACAAGCCAGCAAAACACTCATATTCATAAAATAAATATAAATATATTTTTAAAGGAGGGGGGCAAAGTTGTCCTGATTTGATCTAGTCAAGCATCCTATTTTTGTTTTATATTAGAGAATACAAAAAACACCAAATGAAATGGTGTAGAAACATGCCCCCAAATAATCTTTAATTTGGAATAGTTGCCCAGGAAATTCAGCAAACATTTCTATCCTAAGAGAGGACCATATTTTGTGACTAAAGCAACTGGTAGGAAAGAAAGTCTTGTGTATTTAAATGTTGGTCATTATCAAAGTATCCTTTTTTTGTCTAAGGAAAAGCTTTGCCAGTTTTAATACTCAAATAATCAAAACATCTAAAAATATACTTCTAGCTACTTAATGTGAGGTTAAGTTTTACTGATTGTTCTTGATTTTTTGCTTGATATATTTAAACACTTTTCTAATGGCAAACCAAATGTTATAGGAATAATTGGTGAATTTTCATAATATAAAAATTGATTTGAAATACAAGGTTCAAGACATAGCATCTGTTTTTAGTCCTATGTTTTTATTAAAGTTTCTAAATAATCTTATAATGATGCTATTCTAAGAACTTGATGTCTTGATTTTGAAAAACTACTTTAATAACAGTCCTTTATATTATCCTATCCAGTACTATATTATTTTCAATGAATCCTTGTCTTTTATTTTTCTTACTTGGGATCTTAAAATAAAAACAATGCCTATTGAAGAAGCATCCAAGGTCCTCAACCTAAAATGCTGCTTATAGCTTATAAAGAACTAAAGGAGGGAAAATGTATGTAAAAATAATATGAATATGTATATGTATCAACTATAAATGATGCATATACAATACCTGTATATGCATCAACTCTAAAAATACTCATAGGCATATATACTTATATGGCTATGTGTATACTTTTCTATGATGCAGAGTAAGATGTAAGTAACATGTAAGATATGAAATATATAATGCTATTTATAGATTAACCTAATCCAAAGGTGAAACAATCATGAGCCCACTCAGTGCTGGCTCTATGCATATTGGACCCTCCCAAAACTACCACGGAAAAACACTATTAAGTAGACTGCTGCTCCATGGACTACATAACCAATCCTGGTTTATTATTTGTGTTGGAGACTGAGCCTTTGGCCATGCACTTGCTGAGCAAAACAGTCTACCACTGAACCATTTCCCAGGGTAACATAGTTTTCAGTGTTGCTTCTCAGTCTCCAGTAGGCTAATGTAACAGAATGATCATAAGTCTAATGTCAAGTCAGCCTACCCAATGAGTTCTAGAAAAGCCTAGAGTACAGACTGAGACCTTGTCTATAAACATATATATTAAAGTTAATAAACAAATAGATATGACTGATACCTCTGGTTGTAAAAGACAACTTATAAATATAGAAAGATCTCTGCTGAGGGCCTTTTATGATATAAGGAGCTTTAAAACTGAACCACAAAGGTCGTGGGCTTAATAAGTCTTAGAATAAGCCTTAATAAGTCTTTATTATCAGCCTTTTATGGGTGATCATAGTAATCGCTTTTATATATAAGCCACATTGCCTCTCAATTTTGTAATTAGCTTGATTGTGTCATGTAACTATCTAGCATAGTCACTTTCACAGCACTGTTGTAGCTAAGATGATTTCTCTCTCTCCCTGTCATTTGCCTACTGAAAGAAAAGTCTAGTGTCTCAGATATATTGGGAACGTTTTCTCATTGAATCTTCCCTATCTGAATGGAGAAAGTGCTGAGATCATAAAGGCCACAGACTTCTTGTCTCATCCATGTTCTGCTACATTGCAAAACATCTACTGTCAGCCAGAGCTTCCTGGAGCTGTTTATTCTGGGGGTGGAGGTGGAAAAGTGATGAAATGTTCTTTCCCAGGTTTGCTCAGTCAACCCCAACTATATCATTCTGGACCATAAATCTAAATTCTTTATGTTTCTGGATTTTGAAAGCAATTATTGTACAACAATACTGTAAATTTTGTTTCAAACATTACCAAATAGTAGGTCAATAGTGAAAGGGTGGGAGCAATTTCATGTTCTCTTTTCTTCTCAAATGCTGTGTATGGAGTGTCACAGTTTCTCAAATACATAGTATTTTCTATATATATGTAAAAATATTATGATGACATAAATAATGTTTTGTGAGGCTAATATATCCTAATCAAAAGGCAAATTAACATAGTTTTCTTGAGAAGGATCTCATACCCAGGCTAGTCTCAAATAGCTAAATAGCAGGTGATAGCCTGGAACTTTCAATTTTTCTGCCTCTACCTCCTAAGTTCTGGGATTGAGAATTGGTGCCACTGTGCCTGGAAGCTAACAAAAATTTCTGAATATTTCCTTTCTCTTGTCTTGAAGCACACAGTACAGTAAGGTAGCTTTGTTCCTGAATGTAGCAGTTTCACTCAAGGTTAATCCTTTCCTTGATCCTCTCCTGGATGACGATCAGAATTAATGAGCAGAGGAGCTATACAGACCTGTTTCAAAAGATTAAAATTCCATCCTAACCTTATTAGTCATAGTACTTTCCCCTTACTTCTAACAATGCCCCTGGCCTACTCTAGTAGATATGCAGGGAAGTCAGCAGTCAGGCAAGAAGACAGCCTAAGAATTGCATTCATTTATTTTCAAATGTCTACAGTCTCTTGTTGGATTGTTATAATCTTAAATTATAATGACAATGGACACTGGTAGAATACACTTTCTGTGTATGCCATGGGGTAAAGTGAGAAAAATAAAGCAACTCAGGGGTTTAAAATTAAATAACTTAGTCAATACTCCACATGACAGGTCTAGGTTTTGGAAAACAATGAATGAAGAAAGTTCGATGTATGGTCACTAGAATGGGAAACCCTCCCTACCTTTGGGGGACAATGTGGAAAATAACAGCTCTAACACCCAGGAAGTAAGAAAACACTGGAGATCTCAGTAAGGATATAGCAGTGGGAGCCTTTAACTATCATTTATCTTTCAGAGTCTCATTCCTGGAACTTAGGTCACAAACAAACTCACCAAGATACCACTCTCCCAGAGGGAAGCAGGTAGCTTAAATGAAATGATTCCTCAGTCTTTCATCCCCTACATACTGTTTACCAGTCTGTCTAACATTACCAAGCAGCCACTACAGAAAATTTAAGTGTCAGCATCAGCTCCTATAGCCCCTATTTAAGGGCCTGGCATCACCTTTAAATGTCCTCCCATTATATTTACATCAGTGAACAACCCCAAGGGGTAGATAAAAGCCACCTAACACATGTCATAATGCTATAGGTCCAACTGTCTGTCCACAGGAAGCCTCTCTTAACTGACTTGAGGACATTAAGGTTTACAATTGGCCATGAAACCACACTGGAGACACTGCGCATCAAAAGTATCCTATGTCTAATTAGGTCAAACAGTATGAACGATTGCGATTATCATTTGTTTCCAGAAGTACCTGGGTTCCCAGAACCATAATGTATCCATGGAAATTAGACCTCACTAGGTATTTTCTCAGGGCCCATTATAAAAGTTCTTCAAGTACTGAATAAAACACTATTAGATCATGAAGACCATGATTACTAGGGAGATGTCACTGAATTTAAGTCCCCAAAAGTACATACAATTCTTTATAGATACACACTTGTTTTATATCTATCTCTATAATGGGAGATATCCAATGAGAAAAAGTAGTGAGAAATATGCCCCTGACTTTAGCTGAAGTTATTGATTATACTACTCTGTGTATTAAAGGCATGCAGGTACAAGTGAAATCACCTATGAGAACATCATTCGAATAGTTTTCTTTTTCCTTTTTTTTTTTTTTGAGACCACATTGGACCCTGAATCACACCAGTGTATCTTGGCACATCTGGATTATTTGTCTTGGGTAATAGAAATGGTCAAAGAGAAATAGTGAAAGAGATACCCATGTGCCGTTGCCTAAAATACTATAACGTCCTTAAGATTTAGTTATAGAGCTGAATCTGAGACTCTTGGGGGCATAGTTGATGTCAATAGTTCAGATTGTTTCTACAAATTTGTGTGGAGTCATGGTGATAGACTTAAGCCAATGTTGTATATATTGGGCCCGTGCAGATTCAGACTGTTGATAAGATTTATATTGCGACTCATGGAAACTCTAATTTAACAAGGAAATTTGAATTCAGCAGAGAATATGTAGGGCCAATGACATTTTTCCCACAAGGAGCCTTCTAGGGTTCTGAGCTTCCTGTGCATTCTTTAAGAATCTGACAAGGCAAATATTTTAAGTTAGCAACACAAGCTAAATAGTTTAACTTCCCCTATGAAATAAGTGAAGCTTAGCAGAGTACAAGAGCCTATTGCTTGTTTCCAGTTTAAATAAAAAACTCATTCCTTTGATGATTTGTACTGTATTTAATGCTTGAGGAAAAGTTTGAAGCTCTACCTTATGCTTTAGATCCATCAATTATTAAAACAAAATAAAGCATTGTTTTGTGCCATCTATCTAAATGTCTAGTTCCATCAAGTGGTACTTGGGAAGCAAGGTATACTTGGGATACCAGTATACCCGAGTGACTGCTGCCAGCTATGCTAGAATTAAATCCTTTTTATCCTTAATCCAGGAGTCCCACGTTTCTGCCACATTCCATGTAACAACTGACTTGGCAATTTCAAAGTAGAAGGAAAAATTCTTAGGATCTTTTCAATACTTTAAGGAACCAACATGTAATTAAGAAGGAATATAACAATATTCTATTTAAGCATCTCTTCATCATTTTGAATTTTAAAAGTTTGAATATCTATAGGATGACTAGATGCACACAGAAGGCCGACTAGTATTTCAATTGAACATCATGGATGAAGAGCACATTTTAACCAACAGCATTTCTGTGTATGTTGACATGGTTTCCTAATGGTAGAATTTTTTTTATTTTACTTAATACATTTCCCATATGATTTTCAGATAATTATGTTTATTACTTACTAATAGAAAGTTTATTAAAGCCTTATATTTTATCTTGATAATTAAACCACCTAATTTGACATATGTGATCATTATAATCTTTAGTAAATTCCGGATATATACATATTCATAGAAAAAATAGCAAGTTAACTATATTATACCTGTGTTACACAGCATAGACTATTATTTGAGTAACAAAGTTAAAGGATGCTGATTTCATATTAAAAATAATTTAAATCAAGATACATATTAATCCTTTGATTGGAAAGTTCCAGAAGTCTTCAGGTTAAGAGTTTTCAAGGTAAAACTGCAGTCTTTCAATTCCTTTGCTCCAAATTATAATTCATATGTTGTGACGACTTTGCAATTATTCCTGCAGTGCAATTCAGCAATTAATCAGGGGGAAAAAAGGGGCCAATTTTAAATCATTTCAAAGTGTTACTGAAATATTTTCTGAAACAGGAAAGAAAAAAGACTTAACGATCTCCTATTCATAAGTACAAAGTAGTTCAACTTCACAAGACCTCATCTTAGCCTGAGGCTGATCTACTCTCACTAAAGTCTTCATTGCCACACATACTTAGGTCATCTCTACAACCCAGTTTACCCCTGCTAAAGGCAATCTCTCATCAACACCTGAGTAAATCACCTTCACCTAATTCTACCATTTTCTTCTATGTCTCTTTAATCCACTAGGTTTATGCAATGTCTCTGCATATGTAAGTTGACTCGCTGTTGTCTGTTGTTCTAATCTCACATGTGTTAGGAAGTACGAATCTTGTACATACACCTATACATTGTGCCTTTCCCTGTATAATATATCAGTTAATGTCAGGATGTCTAAAGCACTGCCCACGTCTCTCTACACATTGCATACATATTGATTTATTGCATTGTTCATTTCTGATTACACTTGCTGTTTTTTAACTTAAAAGTTTAATTATAGTTGTATTTATTGTTCTTACATTATAACATCTGATTTGTAGATAAACCCTCAGAACATAATCTATAATCTGTTTGCTACTTAGAGACCGCCAAGAATCTAGAACTTCATATTGACATAAAGAACCACTTAAATATTAATAATGAAAACTGATCACAAATAAACCATATGATTATTATGTTACATGCATAAAAGGTTTAAGAGACATGCCAAATACAAACAAATCCATCCTCCAGATGGAAACATGGTTTTGAATAAGACAGACTTAGATTTTTAACATTGCTATATTTTGTGGAGGGATATTGGAAAGCTCCTTAACGCCTTCCGTTTTGTGTTATTTATTTAGTGAGTAACTAGAATACCTACTTTACAAAGCAGGATGTTATGGAAACAACTTGTCTTGTCCCTGATAATTCTTTTGTAAAGGATTAAAAAGGACACATCATTTCACATCAGGAGAAATTTTATGATAAGAATATGGTGAAAGAATGGTGGTAATGCCTATACCCATGACGTAGAGGCATAAGGGTAAAGAGGTAAAGGTAATCTCAGGTACATGAATGGGATCCTGTGTCCAAAATGATGGAAGATGGCTTCTTCTTTATTCATACTCATACTCATGACCACTTGTCCATATAACAGTGTAAAGTATTTGGGAGGCATTTGTAAATAAATAAGTTTTGGAAATCGGGACCATGCAGAAAATAAATAAAGGTTGTGTGATTAAAAGGAAGAGCAAATGACAGATCTCAGCAATGGCTTGCATCTGAACATAAAGAAATTTGAAGCCCTGTTTACTATTTTCTCTCCCAAGGTTGCAGCCTGGTTTAAGTGGTGAATGATACTCAGTGGGGACTTCCTGTGTGTCTTGCTATACTGCTTTCAACTATTTCGTTTCACCATGTATAAAATTCACTTTTGAAATGGGTGTTGTTTTATCATTTTACAGACAAAAACAAATGCTCAAAAGACAAAAATCTCATGAGAGTTGCAACCTAATAAAATTATTCAGCCAAAAATTATTTTTAAATGCCTTTCATAATTTTCATAATAGAATACTGCTTATAAATGTAAAACATATTTAAAATACATTGGATTATTGAATATACAATGAATTTAAATGCTGTAAGACTATGAAACTATTAGTATTTATAATATTTCATATGCTTTTTTGTTTTCTCTTAAGTCAAAAATTGATAGTGTCATAATTTCTTTAGTACAAACCTTATTGCCTCAACTGAGCCAGCATTACTGAATAATATTGTATTGCTTTTAAGCTCAAATTTAGGATTAATGTTGATTATATTGTATTTTTATTCTACAATAAATCTTTATTTCTATATGTATTTTATTTTTAATTCATGTGTATGTTGCATGGATATATGTCCACCAAGTACATGCAGAGCTCTTGGAGGTCAGAAGAGGGCATCTGACAGCCTGGGAATGTAGTTCCTGGTGACTGTGAGCATCCATGTGGGGACTGGGGACTGATCCCAGGATCTCTGGGACAGCAGCCAAAACTCATAACAAATGAAGTGTCTTTCTAACTTTCTATGTGTATTTTGACCATAAGGTGTTTTATGTAGCTATTTTCATTCTCATTTCAAATCCATCAGAATAAACAACATCATAGGCCAACATAAAGTATTTTATTTTAGCAACAGGAATGTTAAAAATATCAATATAGAGAGGATAAACCATAATTAAAACCATTCAACACTATTTTGTCTGTCTCTAAAGCTGTCTCCCTTAAAACTTCATGAAGTTACACAATTGTAAGCAAAAAGGAAAGAGGAGGAGGAGGAGGAGAAAGAGTAGGAAGAGGAAGAGGAAGGAAAAGAGACAAATACTAACAAATATTGACTAAAACTATGTGAGATACGGCATGTTAGGAAAAAGAAAGGTCATTTCAGTCCTCCTCAGGACCCTGATCCACACCGTGCTTGCATGTGTCTTTCTCACAGAACAGCCCACTTCTGGCCCTATCAGTACTTTCAAGCTCCCTGCAGATAGCTGAGAAGCAAGAGAGCTGAGGGATTACAACCTGAGGAAAGTTGGATGTGCGTTGTTTTTGTTATGAATATACATAGTATATGTTTATATAATCAATACTACCCACACACACTATATATTATACATACATATATACATCACATATACACACAATCCATTCAAACTCTAAAAATACTGCACAATGCCTAACATTCTTTTCTCACATAAGACCATCTCTGCATTACCACTTACTTGCAAATATTATTAGAATCAAATAATCGACTCAGAAGAAAATCTCATAGCAGAAACTATATATATAAAATCTACATGAGTTTATATTAAGGACCTAAGGGCAAGACAAATTTAAATATTATATTTGGTAGAATTCTAGCTGCAATATGAGCAGAGTAGTATATGCTCTTCTGGGACGATTAAGTTAAATTCATACAATCTGACCTGATATCTAAAGCTAACAGATGATATATGCATCACCTTTAAGAAAAGAAAAACAAAACAATAAAGAATAACTCTTAAGGCCATATATAATCATAAATAAAACAAAGAATAAACACTTCAGAACTCACACAATTCCTGATTTTTGCCAACCATTCTCTTAATTGTTAGCTGTTGGTGCTGGTGAGAGGGTAAAGCATGTGAAGGTGTTACTGCCAAGGCTGAAGACCTGAGTTCAAATCTGAGATCCATATGGTGGAAGCAGAGAATGCACTCCTGTGTATGTCATTCACAATTCATCTCTCTCTCTTGAGTAAATAAATAAACAAATAAATGAATGTAAAAAATTGAACATATGTTTATTAATTCAATTATAACAATAAACCCCTAAAATCAATTTGCTTTCACTTCTTAGGTCAGAATAATGAAGAATAGAGAAATTAAAGTTAGAAACTTCCCCTGGGTCATATAGCTTATGAACTGGCAGAAGTGGAATGTCACTCAGGCATCTGGTAGCAAACTCACTACACGTTACCCTCTATATTCAGGGCTTTGAATAAGTAAGAATGACTAAAGCACATTCTAAGCAGCCAGTGACTCCTCTTGAAATTACCAGGAGCCAGTCAGGTGTGTGCTTGAGGTCATGAAGGCCAGGGGACCTTGCTCTTCTAATGGCAGAATGCTTAGAGAGTCCTACCTTGATGGTATGTTATGCTTTTATGTATTTTACTGTAAAATAATCTATGTGATAAACAGAGGTTTCTATCTAAGGCCTGTGGTAACAGATAGCAGCAAAAAAGGAAAATATTTGAAATGAAACTCAAAATGAAGTTATTACGAAGCATTATGCTCTGTGAAGTACAAAAAAAATCCCATGAAAAGAAGACAAGCCTGGATGCAAAAATATACAGAAATCAAGAGAACATGAAAATGTACAGAAAGAAAGATCCTGACTATGGAGGCTCAATTGAAATTCGTATTGTAGGCAATATAAAGCATAATTAAACAGTGATACCTAGTAATACTGGGGGAAATACAATACAAGGTATAAAAATAAAGGAGGAAACCACAGAAAGAAAGAGATGTAAAATATCACTCACATAAAGAATGGCAAGCAATCCACCTCTTTACTTCACCATTCAGCAAGCACCCATAAGGCATGTGTATAGGACTGGTCCAACGCGCTCTTACTTATAAAATTATGCACACATTCTAGAAGGATTCATAATTTTCAAGGGTCAGAATGTATTTTTGTTTTGCTTACTTTTACTATACAGGAAAACCCTCTTGTAGAAGGATCTAAAACATGTTCAAAGATGTACATGTAAGATTGTGTGTGTGTGTGTGTGTGTGTGTGTATGTGTGTGTGAATGTGTGCACATGTGCACATGTATATGAGTGCATACATGTGTTTGGTGCTGGGTAAACCTTCTAGAGTTAGGGTTGAGAAGAATGTACCCAACAGATCAATTAAGTCAATGATGAAATGACAAACACAATGCAAATGAAAAAAAAATAAACATATATACAAATATATATATATTTAATTTCAAGGATAAAGAAAACAACTTTTTAATTCAGAGTCTCAACATCTGCAAGTCTAATCTCCTCAGTCTCTTTCAAGACAACACAAACATCACCTTCCCTTTGATAGTGTCCTGACTTTTCTATTGAAAAATTACAACCCTTTGTAAAGGTTACTGCTAACTTGTTCATTTTATTTACATAAGCTAATGCTAGATGGTACAGCATGGATGAATATGTTTTACATTTTCAGAAAGATTAGAAATGTTTACAGCATAAATAAAAATGAAAATTACAACCTTCTTCCCATCTCTGTGTCATTCCATCACATTTTAATTTATGCTAATCACTTACTATCTTTTAATGCACTATCAATATAATTTACTCCACATTGTGTTGAGTGGAGCCTCTGCATGCAATGAGATTTTTCTTAGTGTTTGTCAGAAAAATATTCATTAAACAAGAAATAGTGTGTGGTGTTAATAAGGATGCCATTTAGTGTTAGTTAACAAGTGAAGTCCACCATAAAAGATAGAAGAAATAGGAAAGATCCAGAAACCTGGCTGGATTGGAAGACTGGAATGAATAGGAAGACTTACATACTATAAGTCTAGAAATGATCATAGTGGCAATTGGTCCAGGTTTTAAGCTCTCCACAGTAAGAGATACCAATGTATACAGCATTTGAAACATCTGGGATATCATCAGATCATTGGTTTCTATACCACCAGGCTCAGTCTCTGTTAGGCCTTTCCGCCTCAAAATATTCCAGTGGATAATTTTGAAATATAAAGGTATTTTTTCTTTTTTTGACTATGGAATCTGCCAAATTAATGATAATACAGACATACACACACACACACTCACACACACACACACACACACACACACACACACGCACACACACGCACACACACACACATATATTCTTATGCCTTTCTCACCATACACAGAAATAGACTGTTTTCCAGGCACAGTACCCCTGCAGGTAACAATGTAAAACATAATATTTACAGCCAAACAGAGGGTTCATTGTTTTAAATGAGTCAACATTTTCAAAATGCATCAACAAGTCAGTAGAGTTTCTAAGCAAATTCAAACCTTTCTCTATTAGAGAACTACTCTTGTTGATTCTACCTTCCAATATATAAAAAATTATGGAAGAACAGGCAACACGTTTCTGAGAAAAGTATTAATGTAAACCCAGAATTCCTCATGGGTGAAAAATACAAAATGTAATGGAATATAAACACAGTGCATGAATACATTGGTGAAAAGAAGAATAGAATCGTGGAATACTGACACCTGAGCATGAGGATACATCATCTAGGTGGAGTTATCCTCCTATGGCTAGGCTGCTGAATTTAGCATAGTGTCCTTATAGCTCTCCCAACTAGTTACATTTAGCATAATTTTCATCTCGTAAAGCTGAGTAACACTCTAAAGTAATGATACAGACTACTTTTCATCATCCATCTACCCATGAACATTAAATTGTTTCTAATAATGGTGAAGGTAGTTGCCAGAGACTGTAGAGAGGAACAAGAAACAAAACAAACAAACAAACAAACAAAAAACAGCTGCTCACAGGTATATACTCCTAAGTGTGAAAGTTCTACACATTCACCTTACAACAATGTGTTTCTAGTACTGTATGTTACAAATAAAATATACTAAGGTAGTTAATCACATGCCAAATACTATTATCATAATAAATAACAATAATAAGAAAAGGCAATCTGGGTATTCAAGGTAAAGGGAATGTTAAATAAGCCTTCAGATATTTAATAAAATATGGCATAAGGGTAGTTGTATGTGGTCACATATATCTGCAATTGTCATTAAGGGGGCTGAGAGAGAAAAATCATTAGTTTGGGATCAATCTGGGCCACAAAGTGAAACCCTGTCTCAGAAATATATATTATATAATATATATAGGGGAATATGCTTTCATAGAACAACATTTTCATAAAAAAGCAAATTACAGGATGTACTTATATTTGTATGTATAGCAAACAAATATAGAAAATGCTACAATGTTTTCCAAATGAACACATTATAAACAATAACAAAATAAATAAATATATTAACAATTATTAATGAATAAAATTTCAGGACAGCACAATGACCTGTGAAAATTGATGCCTAAGGAGGATTATTACTGGGTATTTTTATAAAGAATAATTTCCATATTTTATAGTTAAATGTTTTATAGTTGTATTTTTAGTTAACATTTATAGTCATATTTTATAGTTACATGTATAGTTAAAATATTTGTGGCAATCAAAGCTTCTTACAATACTTACCTAATTTTTGGCTCATATGAACTTCATGAAACACAACCAGACAATATCTCAGTATTAATAATAATTCAACATCTTAAAAATGTTGACATAATGTATCTGAAGTACTTAGCCACCAGGGAAGTGACAACTGTCTTTATTTGAGAAGCACCTAGAACACAGAGGTAGCAAGTTGTGTCTAGTTAATGCTAAGTCACACAATGGTTTTAACCTGTACTTTGAGGTTTTCCATTCTCACCTACCCAGAACAAGAAAGTCTTTGCTAAACACTTCCCTGCAGATGTTTCTCAGCCTGTTGGTTAGCCATGCAAATAATGGAGTGGGAAGAAATAAATTTAAAAATTCAGTAGCTGATCCTGCCAACTGTGGCCACAGATTGCAAATCAAGCAAGTTTTTAAAGACTTTCCTTTCCTAACTAGATTATTCTAGCTGTTTTTTTTCCTTCTTCTTATCAGTCTATTCAGTGATTCAAATAATTTTCTAAATTGAAAACCTGGCAAGTGGTAACAAATTAACAAGCTAATACTCTGGGAACCTTGTTGGCTTCATTTAAAACTTTTCTGTATTCCCCACATTCAACTCTACTATGTGACGTCATTTTTCTTACAAAACTGCCACCTCAAAGGACATTTTAAGGTATTATTTAAGTTTAGGGACACAAAACCTAATGAGCAGTACAGACTCCTCTCTTCTCTTTTCAAACACTGACCCCTTTGCTTGAATCAAATGCAGATACACAACCCAAAACCCTCAACTAAACCATGATCAAAGACATCTTCTCATTTAGCAAAGTGGTTTCTTTATAAAAGAAAAAAAAAACATTGTTGTCAATATATCAATCAAATCACCAAGAGAAAAATATGAAAGCAAGTGAGTGAGATAATGAAGCACTGGCTAGACACTGTGATTGGAAAAACTGCAATTTAAAAAAACTTTTCTACAAAGAAATGCTTTACACTCACAAAATCTAGAAACTCTACCTGGCTTGTCATTTCAGAACACACCTCTCAGCTTCTCAAAGACAGACTTCATGTTTTTAGTCCCTCACACAACCTTGCCTGGTCATGTAACTTACCACAGCATCAGAGCCTCACTCAATCCCCTCAAATTAGGTGTCTGTTCGATCCGTTACTTGGGTTCCATGAACTAGTTGGAGAAAAGCCAATGAAAACAAATCTGAAACCCAGTGAAAATCACTACATCTGCGCCCTCCTTTGACAGTTAGATTTGCTATCATTCACAATCTACTGAAGAAATCCAATTCCTCAGAAACCAATTCCCCAGTGAGAAAACTAATTATCTATGTCTTGCCTTACTCTGCAATGATCTAACTGATCTAACCTGGGGATAAAACAGAAAGCAACCACAAGACAAGGCAGAGAAAGAGCAGGGGAATATATTTATGACTCCAAGGAGTCCTGTGTTAAAAGTACATATAAAAATGCCACTCACAATTCACTTCATCCATATAATTACCCACAAAACCAGCATGGGGCATTAATAAAAAGATTTCCACATAACCTCAAGAAAATAGAAGAGACAGTAGTAGGAATAGTATTAAGAAAGAAGGGATAGAGACAAGACGGGGAGTGAGAACCAGGAGGCACTGTAGTGTGTGGTGATACAGTTGGGTAATATGTATAAAAGAATAAAATAATTTTACAAAATACCTTAGAGAGAAGATTTTAAATACTTTTGACATAGAATAAGTGTCCGAGTGGCAGAATGATAATTACCTGATTATGATACTACGCTTTGTATGCATGAATTGAAATGACACCTTGTAGCCCACAAATACATATAATTTTTGGAATATTTCAAGATAGAAATATATTTGAATATTTTAAAATAATGTCTGCTAAAGCTTATATTCTTAGATTAAGTCATGAACTCTTAATAGCAAAGTCCATAATCTAAAAATATTTGAAAATACTTAAGTAGAAAAAGTTCCACAAGACCAGTTTTTAAAGAGCAAACACATTTTAGAAGTTAAAATACCTCAAACTCTTATAAAAAGCGTAATAAAAGATATTATTATACTAGAATGGATAAATACAAGATAATATTTTAGTATGTATGTCCACTAAATGAAAAATTATCTCCCCAATCATAAATCATATAAGTAGTATATAATACATACATACTAAAAATTATGAGACATAATTTCAGCTAAAGAGATAATTTTGCTTGGTTTTTATTTTATGGTGAGTGTTATATATTTAAGTTGTTAATCACCAATGGTATGGAAAATAAATTTTTATTTGAAACTATGCACCAAAATATTTAAAGGTAAATCAAATAAGCACATGTTTCCTTAAAATGTAAAAACACAAGGAAACAGAAAATGAAACAGATTCAACAAAAACAAAATCAACACATTTTTGTATCATGAATCTGAATCTAATCTAGTAAAGTTAATTCTTTTGAATAAGCTGAGTGATACCAAACAACATATATGCTGCTCTTCTTCAAGGGATATCTGCTAAGTTTAAAGTATGGGTTATCAAAAGAAGATAAAAGGAATCTTCAGCTAATTAAGTATTTGAGTATCCAAAATGACAGAGTTTAATTAAGACTATTTCCAGATATTTGGCTATGTTACTACAAAGATGATCTTTCGATAATGCTTCCTCAGTTTCTTGGGCAGCATTTCTCTCTTAGTGTTGCTTGACTTCTCACATCATTGACTCCCCTGATTGTGTTACTCCTCTCCTATAGTCTTTTAACTGTTCACTGCCAGCCTTAAAATTCTATGGATTAGGAGAGAAAACCATCCTAAAATAGGAAGAAAGTAGACTACACTGTGTGGATGCTCCATTCTCCATTATTCTATTTATTGAGTATGTACTATGTGATGAACTATATAAATATTTCAGTATAGCTAAGCATTAAATTGCCATTTGCTAATAATAACATGTCAGATAATCATTCTGTTATTTAGCCATGTTTAGTATACCACATAAGTTAAAATGTTGTGTGAAACAATAACCCCATTTGTTGATCAATGAGTTCTCTGTGACCTTGAGGGCAGGATGCCAGTAGCAGGTTAATCAGGATTGGTGGAGAAATGCAAACAGAGTTTTTGCTGTGAGGCCTCTCCTTTGGATGTATTTATTCCTGAATCTCTTTCTCTCCTCACTCAGTCATACTGCAACATATTGCACACTGATCCAACTTGGAACAGGAACCAAACTTAAGATTCAAATTGGAAAAACCCTAAAAATAGACTGAACATAGCATGACGAATCAAACGTTTGAAATAACACTGTTGGCAAGGTGGCTTTTCCTTAAAATTTTGAAAATGTTAACATTTTGTAAGAAGGTGAATTATGTTTTCTTGGCAGAAATTTTTTAGAGAACATGGAAAGGAAATACTGCATAAGAACAAAAGTTTTTAAAGTAAAATCAGTTCTAAAGGAAAGAACACATGAAATAGGAATGTCAATAAAATGTCTATTACTTTTATTTGATAAATAACTTTATATAAACATGAATACAAACAGCTCCTTAGAATCAAAAGAAGAGAAATTCACACTTAATAGCCCAGGACATAAAATTATACAATATATTAATCTCAAGCTTCAATTAGAATTGAAATGTCAGCACTGAGTTCAACAAATCCAAGCTTTCCTCTGAGATTGGCTTCAAGGAGTTTCTAGACACCTCCGCTTCACAGTGCTGAAAGTGAACACTCAGCAGTCCTGAAAATAGCAAGGTATTTGCTTCAGGGGGAAAATTACCATAATGTTTGGGCACAGAATCTGCAAGTCAAGTGCCTAGAGACATTAAATCCAATTACATACATTCAAGCCACCTTCATTTCACTGGATTGTATTCAATCATTTATTCATTCAGCCAGCCACTGCCTTATTAAGTGCCAGGTTCCCTACAATGGTTGCAGAGTTGACAGAGGTACATGTTAAATGCTAAAGGTCGGGTTCACAGTTCTTGGAAACTTATGTCAACACAGCATGTGTGTGTGTGTGTGTGTGTGTGTGTGTGAGAGAGAGAGAGAGAGAGAGAGAGAGAGAGATAGAGAAAGAGAGAAAGAATGAGAGAGAGAGAGAGAGTATATTAATGTTATATACTTGTGACACTGGCAAACCTAATACTTTGCAATGTTATATGCTTATGAATGTTTCTAAAAATATTTTAAATTCCATGCATATGAAGAAGGATGCTGTGACAGTTTAAGAGTTCAAGCAACTGCATTTTTGCACTAATGTAGTCCCGGGACCATATATATTTTAAAGTATGTAAAAGATGCATGATGGTCACTGGTTGACTGGTTGTCTTCCTCTGGAGAAAGGCCACAGAACCACATTCTTCAAGTGTGGCCCAGACAGCACAAAGCAGATAGTCTGTGAAGGTGCCTTTGAATACTCTGAACAATTGGATGTTTTTGGTGAATATTTTACAATGAACAAAGGGGAGTAGAAGAAAGAGTCACAAATATTATACTGCCTGCAGGAAAGAAAGAAGTGTCCAATGTAATACTCATAACCAAGGCTTGCATGTTATCCACAGATGACTTATTTCTTCAAATCTTTAAGTTTTTTACTATTATGCATTGCACTTGTACTGTATTCTGATGAATGTGTACTGTTTGTCATTTCCACAAAACTGCATTTCAAGAATCCTTTCTAACATGTTTAATATAGTTGAGATTTCATTTCAAATAAAAATGATTTATAAAACAATTTTTCAATTGACTCCTGAGAATTCATGTTGAGGATCCATAGTAAATTTTCTGCTAATATTTTCCTACCTCTGTGATGCTTATTTATAATCACATTACTTTGTTCAGAAAACATTTCCCCTTAGAGGTTGAAGTATGATTGTAGCACAGAAAACAAAGTTAATATTTTTAGATATTCTATTTATTATTTCAAAACACAGATTAAAAAATGGAGAAAAATGACAGGCATAGCCTTTCTTTGTCGCCACATCTCCTTTATCCCTTAGTCATGACTTTTTTTTTTTAAATGGATTATTTTAATCAAACGTGATCTGCAGCAGGGGAAAAACAGAGGACAGGAGGGAGATGGAAAAGGAGAGTGATTACTAAGACAGTTCACAAGGCTTATGGATTTTGAAAGAAAACCCAAAAGCTCAGGGTCAGAAGGCAGAAGCACCAGCACACATGTGTTCATTCCTGCAAGAGCAAACCACCCATGGGAAGCCCCAAGGGTTAGGCCCAGTGCAGTGGCATGTGTACAACATGTGTGTGGTACCAAGAGAGAATCTCAAGAAGCAGAGAGCACTCCTTATCCCTTAGGCTGAGAGGACAAACAGACCACATGAGCAGGATGTTCTGCCTGTTCAGAAATTCCTCCTGCATAGACGCTTGATGAGGAGCAGATAAAGGAATAAGTAAAGCCTCTGCATCTCAACACACTGGAGGAAACAAACAGGAGCAGGAAGATACTGGGGTAACTGCCTCTTAGCACATCTGAAGATTGCTTTGTACATAGCCAAGATTAGGAAGTCATGCGCTCAGGACTAGAAATATGACAGCAGCTAAAAGACCAACCACCCACTCTTGCTTGTACTTCGCCTCCAAAAAGGCCACATGAGGACAAGAGCTCTTATTTGCTTGCTGACTAATGTAATATCAAACCTGATCTAAAATTCATCCCATCATAAGATTTCTATTGTGTATTTCTTGAATGAAAACAGGAATTCTATTTTCTGGTGCACTTGTCATGTTTTCTTGAACATTCTGCTAATTAAACATTGGGATAAAAGTTGGATTGTCCCTCTAGATTAATAGTACAAGATGTCTAGTCTCTGCTTTGTTATTTTGGTTGCCACATGCTTACTTGAACCCTTCTACCCTTTATCTCAGACAAAATAAGGCAAATTAAAGGGTATATAGTCATAGATATCTCAGAACTTTTCCCCAGAAGCCTTTTCTCTGCTCTCCATGGCCACGCGATTTTATTTAATAATTTACCCCCTCTGACACCAGTCCATATTGCCTAGTGTCCTGTGTTGATGGGCATCAGAGCATTAAGCTTCAGAATTTGCCCCAGCCACTCTAGCTATCACATGCTGAACAAATTCATTCAGCTCACAGTGGTTTAGTATACTTTCTTGGATTCACGTTCTTCAGTGACTGTAATTGAGTCAACACCATAGAGATTTAATAGAATAACAGTACACAGGCAGTATGCAGAATAGCTGCACGCAACCTCCAACAAGGAATAAGAAAGCCATCCATATATTGAAGACTAAAGCATAACAAAAGCAACTTTGGAGGTTTTCCCTTTTTTCTTACCAGGACTAAACTTTGGACACATATGATAATTTCTTAATGACTTTCATAAATTAATTAATGAATAGTTAAACTTTCAACACTAGTGTAACTCAGGCATAAGTAAGAGATCTTACAGGCCAAGAGTCAGCTGGGTTTTCCAACTATCTTACTTTTGCTCTTCTCTTCCTCTACTCAAGAAAGAACTTCCAGAACTTGTAGGAAAGGATGCTAATTGTGAGGATGGAATTAAAGTCTTCTGAAATACTGGTGATTACCTGAATCGTTTTCTGATTTCTTCACAGACAAAGTCCTTCTCTGGTTGAGGTACCCTCACCAGCCTTCTTTTCAATGGGGAAAAGCCAAATCCACAGGTATTCCCATAGCTCTTTCCAGCTAGTATCATCATTGAAATGGCGTGGAATTTAAAACATGGTATCTTCTAATTGTGATCCAATGATAATAACAAAATAACATCAACCATAAAGGGGTACTAAGTTGCTTTAATTTCTAATCCCAGTACTTAGGAGGCTGAGGCAGGAATGAGGATGTCAACTTTCAGGCTAACCTGTAAGTTTCATAGCAAAATTATGTCTTGACAAATAAAAATAAACAAGGAACACTGTTGCATCTTATAGTAGTCTATACTTTGTAAACCCTATCATCTTTGTCTTTCTTTAAGCAAGGGCAAGCATCTTTAAATCATCAAACCTATAACAAAACTATTGCAATAAACACAAGAAACATTAACACAGTTGAATAACAGGAACAGGGTCTTCTGAATCCCGTCTTCTGCTGCTATGATGATTGATTTGAGAGGCCTCCAAGTAAGGCAGGAGTGTAGATACAAAGTAGAGGTAATCAAAGCTCATGCAACAATGTAATTAAGAAATCATGGACAGTGCCCCTTAGTGATGGTACAGGCCTTTAATCCCAGCACTCAGGAGGCAGAGGCAGGCAGATCTCTGTGAGCTTGAGGCCAGCCTGGTCTGCAGAGTGAGTTCCAGGACAGCCAGAGTTACAAGAGAAACCCTGTCTCAAAACACACAAAAAATACTTAAGAAATAAAAAGAAAGAAATCATGGGCAGTGACTGGAGCCTGCTAGCACTACTAGTGAAGGCTAGTGAAGATTGTTTTCTCTTACTCTACATAACTAGTAATTTCGTTTCTAGCGTATGGGATTTCCTAAAGTTAAGTCTTTTTTGCACATTACTATATCAGCTGTGTTGAAAAATGTGTATTCTAAAATATTGTTTTCATAAACTATTTCATAGTTTATTTAGTTTATTTCATAAACTATCAGTTTGAATACAAATCTAAAGCTCTGTTGAAACTATCTGAAACTCCTGTTTCTCCATTATGAGGAAGAACTAAGTCAATGAGCCACAGTAAAAGTAGTCCTTAGGAAGCACCAGATCATTTGCCCTCCCTTTCTACTATAGGTAATAACACCATTGCTTATCAATAGGTCTGGATGTTTTTTAATTTATCATTGTAACATATTCTTAATAGCATTCTATAAAAATGCACTTGGTAACATTAATCTTCACTCTGTATTCCCTTAATTGTTCTAAAAGCTTCAAGTGAAAGCTTCACTTATGTAACTGAAAAACCCTTACATAAGTCCTTCAAATTGTCTTCTTTCTCAACTTTTCTAATTTTAATTACCCAACTTTCTTTTTGTAATTGGCATCTTAATAAAAATAAGTACACATTTCTGTACTTAATGTCAATAATGATTTTAGACAGTCTAGGACAATTTGGAATACCTGGGTGAAAATAAGGGTGCACATATATGTGTATATATGGGTGTGTATGTTTGTGTAGGAGTTGTGTTGTGTTTATTTTGTGCGTGTGTGTGTAAGTGTGTGGATATGTGTGTGTGCATTTGTGTGGGAGTTGTGTATATTTTGTGTGTGTGTGTAAGTGCGTGTGTTTAAGTATGTGTGTGTTTGTGTGGGAGTTGTGTGTGTTTTGTGTGTGTGTGTGTTTATGTATGCATGTGTTTGTGTGTGAGTTGTGTATATTGTGTGTGTGTATATGTGTGTGTGTGTCTTTATGTGAATGTTTCGTGTATATTATATATATATATATATGTGTGTGTGTATATATATATATATATATATGCAATATGTGCACAGAAGATACAGAAAATTAAATTTAGCTCCTGATATATTGCTTTTTGCCTGTGTTTTTCTCTTGCCAAGGAACATTACTTTTAATAATCTAATGATGTCCAACATGTGAACAATGTTTTGTATCTCTCAAGGCAGTTTAGCATACATTATCTCAGTAAATACAGTTAATTCCTGGCCTCAATTCTTTTAAATATTTTAAAGGTACCAGATGCAGAGTCTTCCAAAGAAAAGAACTCTGGTTCTGAAGGTTGTTTTGCTCCCCTAGTTCCTAGTTAAGCCCTCTATCAAGCAAACTTATGAAGTTCAGACAGTAGATAAAATAAATATCCTCAATGTTTTCCTCATATATAAGCCCCATGGTATTCCTAGAAACAAAGTAAATTCAGCAATCCTTGCTTTAATTTCCCCTGTGGCCACTGTCTTCTTTGCTTTAAGTTTAGCCTGATTGTGATTAGGCCCTAGGTAGATGGTAACTTCTGGGCTTGTTGGTTAGAAAGAAATTCAATACTCAAGTACCCTTGTATTTTTCTTCTCACAATATGATTCAGCTAAGAAAAACATCAGCTACCAAATCATTCTATCTTGAACAAATTAAAAGTTATGGAATCTTTCTAACCCAGGAATTTATATAATAAAATATAAATTCTCATCACACATGTAAATTCTCAATCACTGATAAAGTCACTTAAACCCTAAAATTATCCTCAAGTACTGAAAATTCACAAGGCACTCAGAATTTCATGCAAGGAACATCAGTGTTATTTTCTAGAGTTCTCATAGCTCTACTCCATATTGTACACACTAAGTCTCATAACTGTCTCTAACTGTATGCCCCATCCAGTTCACACTAAGTCTCATAGCTGTCTCCAACTGTGTGCCCCATATTTTTCACACCACAATAAATTTTGAGAAGTACATTTCTTCTTAAAAATTTTATTTTTGCAGCAGCACAACATCCTATTTCTTGAATAGAATTCTTTCAGATATATTTATTTGCAATTCTTACTCAACCAAAATCTCAAACTCATTTACTGAATTTTTCTATGTATCTATGTGATGATACAAACATTTTTTTTTTGATATTTTGGAGATAGGATTTCCCTGTTGTAACTCTGGCTGTCCAGCAATTCAATCTGTAGACCAGGCTGGCCTCGAACTCACAGAGATCCACCTGCCCTGCCTCCCTAGTGCTGGGATCAAAGGCATTGGCCCCCATGTCCAGACACAAACAAATATTTTTAATCAGCATGATTAACCCCAAAATGTTCTCCCTCCATATTTCTTTAAAATAACACTTTTACCAGCAGATAAGAAGTTAGAAAGTTTAAAAATAATGTAGAAAAAACGAACACCTTCTCAGACATGTGAAGGCATCTGAGGTAAATAGTGTAGTCTACAAAATGGGAGAGACCATCCTTTTCATGCAGATATCAGGACTGAAGCTTGGTCCAGCTACTAAATTCTAGCAGTATAGTGACCTGGGGCCATTTGTTAAGCTCAAGATCTTACGTGATGCAAAGCCCCATGTACCACACAGTAAACAGACATAGTCATTTCTCATAACATTTGCTGGTTGCTTTATTATAGTTTCTCAATGCATTCATTTGAGCAGCTGCATAGTTTAGATAAGCTTTACTCAAGATAAACACTTTCCCAAAGGATGTTTGGGCTTCTTATTCTCTCTGTGACCTCCTTCTTTATATATTAAACTTCCAGGGCCGAATCCAAGCTCTCAATCTCAGTTGCCATGCACTTTGGGGTGATATTAACCACTCAAATTCTTAATTTTTCTCCAACAAATACATCCGTGAAAACATGTATCACTTTCAGAACAGGAAAGATTAATTAGCACAAGTTTATATTGGCTTTTATGATAAAGAAGGGACAACGTGTTGCTGTAAAAACATATGGAGTCTCATTTCCTTAGACAGCAGCAGGGGCTGGCTTTTGCAGTACTTGCAATGTCTATGGGATTTCAAAAGGCATTGATGGAAGAAGTTTCATTTTATTTAGTGTGAAAATAATGGGAAGAATCAGAATTGGTTTAGGAACCTGAAGAGCACAGGCTGGACCTGGCATAACACACTATCCACATCACTTGAAGATGGCTTTTCCATGAACTAATTTCCACATATGAGAAGTAGAATTCAGAAAGTCTAAGAAAACAGAATAAAAAAAAGAAAGAGGAAACAAGCCCCCTGCAGTGCTTGGAACAGGTTTAGGCTATGTTCTCCTTCTGCTAAGGTTTCAAAGAGGAGCCTACGGCACTGTGCCAGGGGTGGCAGATGAGGAAGAAAATAGACAAAGGGCACATTTTAAATCAATCATCAGTGCAGACAAGCTCTGTCAAGGAACTTTGATGATCTACCAAAGGTTGTATTTTTAAAATACAATGGAAAGAGCTATCAAGTCCTAAAAATTAATTTATTTCAAAATATTGCCAGGGGAAATGGCCATTAGTGAATGATGGGCCCAGAAGAAAGATGAAAGAAAGATAATGCAGTGTTAATTATAATAAATGTTTTGAAAATGCAAAGAAGAAGAAACAGTACCAAATTCTACAAAATATATTGAAAGGGTTATCTTCTGTGTCTCAAGTACTTTTTTTCAAAGTACAATATACTTTGAACTACTTTTAAATTGACACATTATTCCTAATAGTTGAGAAAAAATATACATTAGAAGACTCTACAGAAATAGCAGAAAGGAGTATCATAAACTAACTGTTGTCATCTCAAAATTACTCTAAGTCATAGTCAAAGCAAAATTTGGGAATAGAAAATCAATATCCTCTGACTTATATTACGTGTAAAGCTATATATTTTTCTCCTTGCCCAATACAAATAGTCATGAAACTTATCCATAATCATTTCATTCATAAATTCCTCTTCAATGACAAATGATACCTTCATCAGTGGTGTATGTGTGTGTGTGTGTGTGTGTGTGTGTGTGTGTGTGTGTGTGTGTGTGTAAACTGTGGTTCCACAATGCACAATTCAAGAACTTGATGTGCCATGAAGAAATCTGAATGAAAATAACACATGAGTGACCTGCCTTTGTTTACAAGAGTGGTCTCTAATATCCAACTGTCAATTATGTAGGTTTGATAGAGAAAGATCATTGAACCTAAAACATGTTTCTCTTGTCTGATATCTGATGACACAAAAATAAATGAAATATTTACCAATTTCTATTCTTGTTGATGTAGGAAGTGGCAAGCCTTCAGTGACCTCTTGCTTCCCTGTAGACTGAGAATATTAATAATTTTCCCCACCGTTCTCAAAGAAATCTCATATAAATTTCATCAAAATAAATAGAAGTAAAGATAACTGGTAGACACTTTATCTCTGCATGAATGAAGTCTGAGCTCCATTCCAAGTGTTCCTTGCATATTTAGAGCCTTATACAATAGTCTCTATCTGGCAGAGCAAAGGTGGTCAGCCCTACATAAGAGAAGACAATCATTTTATAAGAGGCATCCTTCAACTTCAAGATTAAAACTTTGAAAAGAGATGATGACATTTTAGACTCAGTCTTGACATGGTAATAAATTTGAAATTTATTTTGCTCAAAAAAAAGAAAAGGCTAATAAGTTATGGGAGTCTAGCTCACTGGAAAGAGCTTGTCAAGGCCCAAAGTTCAGTTTTCAAGAGCAAAATGGTGTTGGGTGGGGAGCTGTCATGGAGCAAATTGTACTCCGTGCTTAACATTTGTCCTTATATGTAGTTGAATTTTGAAATATGAACAGTAAAGAGATGATTAGTTAAAATTAGCTTCTTGAGATGAGCTCTAATCCAATCTAACTGGTCTCCTAAGACTGTGCAGATACAGAGGAAATTATCAGAGATATATATTCACAGAAGATAGAACAAGTGACCACAACAGGAAGAAAGGCTCCAAAGGAGCTGTGCTGCCAGCATTCTGTTCTTCAGCTAGCAGCCTTGCGCTATGAAATATATTTTATTTTTTCCTCTGACAATGACTTTATTGTTCATTTTAACTATTTATGCATTTTACATTTTATCTATTTATGATATATTTTCTAAGAACAAACTATTGATAGCAAGCCTCTTTAGGACAAAAAAAATCACTTACATAAGTTTGCCCTGTATCTTCTGTTTAGCCCACCTATACCTGGTAAGGCCTTCATCTTCCTCTTCCTTGTCTTTCTCTTCTTCCTTCTATTATAATCACTATCATAACAAGAAACAATTATGAAGCACACAATATGCTGTAAGTACTATTTAGGATTTTGTACATTAAAACAATTAGTCCTCACAGTAATGGTGCAAGATAGGAACTAGTAGAATTCTATGTTGTTAATTAGGAAACAAATAAAAATTATGTGATTTCCCTAAACTCACAGATACTAGTAATGTATACTTATGGCCCCAAATGCAATGCAAACTGTGTTCTTCAACCATTATGTTACAGAGCCTTCAAAACCTAAATTTGACTTATGCAAAGTAAATTACCTTTCCTTAACTCAGAAACTTTCCATGGATAAAGAGACTTTTTAGAGAAGTTGCATCCACATTTTCCTCAAAGATTTTTTTCTCTTTTAAATAATGCTAATGTTTTTAACTGAGATAAACAAGATAACTCTAAATTATATCTCACTCTTTCATGATCATAAATAGTGTTTCCATAATAGAAAAGAATTTTAAATGTTAAAATTTATTTTAAAATTCCTGATTATCATTAACATTAATCAAATTAAGTCTTAAGACAATGGTTGATGTCTTCATGTAAAATCTACCTTCAAAGCTAACTGTGGCATATCATAGACCTCAATTTTTTTTTCTTTTATCAAGAACACATTTAAATTTGGAGTTTCATTTAAAGTTTATGAAATACCCTATTCTAGTATGCTCTCATGAATAAATGTTGCATTGATATGTGTTCAAGACATTCTTACTGTGCATAATTTAATGATACTAATGATAGGACCTCATTCAATGTCTAGCACATACAGAACTTGCATTATGCAGTTAAACATTTACACAATGGGAACAGTACTTCTGAATTCCCAGTACATAGTAGAATATGTATCAAAAATACTAGAGTACAGATGACAAAGAATAACTTTACTTAAGTACAAATTTTACTCTGATGACAAACTATTATATCTTGAGCAAAGTGTTAAATGTCTTTTTGGTTCAATTTGTCTTCTAAGAAGTAAGGATTATGTTATAGAACACCTAACCCAAGGTTTTATGATATAAAACATCACTATTTATTAATCAGTTAAAACATGTTTTGAACACATTATCATGTATATATTGTTTAGAGGCAATGGACTATTATACCTCTGTAGTAAATCCAGAATTTTAGTTATGGCAGAAAAACATGTTCCAGGTAGTTATTTTTCTACCATTATGCCATATTAAAGTACAATCCCTATTCCCTTACCTTATAACCAAAGATCATAAAACCCCATTAAGGTAAAACTGAAGCAGGAAGGTAACATGCTTTACATACTTGATTTGAATTTCAATATCATTAAAATAAAAGCCACATTTGGATGTCTTAGTATCTCCTCTGCTAATTATATCATTGAAATAGAATTAAAGTATATTTTAATTAGTTGAATGTAGAACTCTATTTCAAAAGAAATATGAAATTTTGTCTGAAGTGAATTAATTAAAGCCCTGACTCTTCCTTTCCATTATTGGGCAACTGAAATGCTTAAAAAAACAAATCAGGGCCTGGGTTTTGTGTGTTCTGATTAGAGACCACAGTGTGACACAACACTATCATTCCTCCAAATCTTTTCATCAAGTCAGACTTTAAGAGAACATTTATTAGTTTTGCTGCATGAAACAAGACAAGTAGTCAAGAACATTATTTTATTAATATATATTTTATGATGTCTTTTTATCTTGATTTTGTGATTTAAATTCATATTTCATGAACAGAGCAGTTATGTCTATATTTCAGTGATATGAGTGTGTATTCTCATATCATACTATATTTCATTTCAGGTTAACTTGTATGTATCTGTACCTTTTTCAAATGTATATTTAAGAAGAAAATTCTAGCTGATATTTATTTATCACCTGGTATGGGTGATTACTGCTCTGGCAACAATTGATATATTAATTCACATAAGCATCCCAATATCGGCATGAAGTAGTCACTATTATTACCCTCATTTTATACAAAATAATACAAATGATGGCAATAATGTATCAAAATCAAGATAAACCAAGTACTCTTAATCCATAATTCTTACTTTCCGGAATTCCAATGCATCTTTTGACCTTTTACCTCAGTAAACACTGTGTGTGTAATCAAGATGAAACCACTAAAATATCCAAAACTGTACAATGTATCAGTAGTATCAGCAAGCAAAATAAACCCAGGAAGATATTTAAAATCACCACAGAACATTATCTACCAACTCATCATTTCTTAGCAATAAGATCCATTAAATATTATACCTAATTAAAACACCAGTTCATTAATCCTTGGCCTGACCTAGTTGAAGCACAAAATAAAGTTAATTTAATTTATTAAAGTTCAATTGATCTTCTTCTGAATAGTCAGGATAATGAGAAAAATAAAAAACCACAGATATATTCCACACTTATAACTTAATCTCTAAATAGACTACAAAATTCCCTGGGTTACTAAGAATCATACAAGTATTGATTTTTCCCTTGCCTTTTTTCCTTTTAATACCTATTTATCTATGTTATTAGTAACCAAAATATATGCTTATCAGATTCTAATATCTACTGAACTCTACTATTTCAAAAATTAAAATGCATAGTGTTTTAGTTCAAGTTTCTAAGGAAAGTCTTTAGGGGTAATTCTTGCATCTCTACTTTCTGCATACTGCCTCCTTTTTTGTTTTTTGTTTTTTTGTTTGCTTGTTTCTTTCTTTCTTTCAGAAACTGTTCCCCATTTTTAGAAAAAAAGCCTAAATTTCAAATGTAAGTGTCCTTTAAAATGTCTGTGGGTAATGCCTTTGTATTAATGTATTACTTGCAACTTCCTGTAGATAATTGAGTCCAAGAGGACTCAATTAAAACATTATAGCCAAACAGCTCATTCATGTTGTAGATGTTAATTCACTTATCATAGCAACAAAAACTTGCCATAGTAGCTCAAAACAAATGTACCATCTTATTGTCCTGTAAATCCGAAATGGGCTGTAAAAACCTCATGGGATGAAGTCAAGGTGAACTGGGGGGCATACATTGTGGGCACTGAGGCACTAAGGAGATTCTGTTTCTTGACCTATTCATTTTCCCAAGACTAGCTTCATTCCTCTTCTCATGGCCTTTTCCACCTTAATGCCAGCAGTAACCAGTTGTTCTCATTCTTAATTCTCATTACTCCATTAGCATCTACCTTTGACCTATCTTTTCTACATTTAGGATCCCAATACACAGTAACTCAGGTTAGTCTTCCTGTTGTGTGGTCAGCTGAGAGATTAACTGCCTTAGTTCCATCTACTGTTTTTATTTCCAGTTTTTATGTAAAGTAGTATTTCTGAAGGCTAGGAGAGAGGGAATATGAGTATCTTGGGGTGGAGCATTATTCTCACCACAAAAGATAATGTTCTCATTGCTATTCAGAAATAATTCAAGATGATCCCTTTGTTTAAAGCAGAGATTAAGTTTAGAGGAAGATTTAATCATTTAATTTGGCAGTGTAACTGCTCTAGGGTAGAATATTAATATAGGCCTTTAATCCCAATGTTGCACACAAATTTAATCCAATTTAATAAGGCAATGGTGGTATATGCCTTTAATCCCAATATTTGGGAGGTAAAGGTAGAGTTCAGAGTTCAGAGAAGGAAACAAGGTAGAAGCAGAGTGTGGAAGCAGAGCTCAGACAGAAATGAGGTGGAAGCAGACAGAAAGGAGACAAGAGGCAGAGCTCAGAGCGAAGCAGAAAGTTAGTTCAGTCAGGCAATTTGAGTGCAGTTAGCTTACAGGCAGTTCAATTCAGAAGGAGAAGCTGAGAAGAGCGAAGCAATCCAGAATAAGATGAGAGAGAAAGCAGAGAGTCAGAAACAGATTGTTTATGATTTACAGTTTGAAGTTCAGAAGGCTGCTAGTCAGAGTGAGCTCAGTCAGCACTAAGTCTTTGAGGCTGAAACTTTCTAGGGTGTAAATTTAAGATTAGAGTATCTAGATTTAGATTAGATTAAGATTTAGGACCAGGGATTGAATTATCAAAGAATAAACTATCCTCTGCCATAAACTCATGAAGAGAATAGTATAATAAATCAATGATTACATCAATGTCTACAGGTAAACTTGAGACAATTTCTAATGTGTAGCTAATGTGCATGTGAAAATATATGTAGATATATACATAAAAGAAATTACTGCCTACACATCTATGCAACTGGAGGCCAGATGCCTGTCAGAGTACAGCCCAGAGAATTTGTGTTCTGTTACCTCCTCTGTCTTACCTCCCATCTCTCATAGCTCCCTCTTTTCCTCCCCTCCTTTTTCAAGTCTGTGTCTTCTCTTCCTCTGAGTGCTATTTTAGCCCTTCAAGGACCAATTCTAAATAATTATGTTTGACTAAATACAACTAAATAAAGTCAGAGTTCATTGATAAACGTTTTTGAAATATAAGAATAAAATGATGTTTAGAAGACATTTCCTCTTTACAATAGTAAAATAGTTCCATTTCGAAGGCATCAAAGTAAAATTTCAATGCAAGGCAATCCTAAATTAGGGAAGCACAGGCAAGTAGGACTTTGGGAGGAGTTCTAACCAACACACTATTCAAATGTGATGGCAACACTACAAACTGTCCTGATGTGTCACCAAGGATTTTAATTCATTGAGTGGCCAGAGGGAGCATTCATGTTAGTGAAACAAATATGCTGAGCAATGTCAGATCCCTACACATCATCTCATATGCTATCTTTTCTTAATAATTTCATGAAGAACATTTGCAAAAATTTATTCTAGGCTAGAGATGAGTCACTCCAAACTGACACTGTTAACTTCTTAAATAATTCTATATGTAATCAGTTTCCAAAATATACGATATTATGAATAGCCATTGCACTACAGTTTGTCTTTCCCACATGAGGGTAGAAGAAATATTAATAAGTTAGCTATGCTTTTAAACTTCAGAATCAAAAGTTGTTTTTTTTTTAAGTGTCATTAGCCAGCCACCTTTGTCAAGCATTTCCTATGGGATTTGCACTTGTAATCCCATGACACCACACACAAAGGCACATTATAATCTCTCTTTTACATATAAAATGAAACAGAAATTTAGGGCATTATATAAACCCTCTGGTACTAAGAGCACAATGTTTTAGTCCACATTAGCAACTAAACCTAGTCCCTGAACTGTATAATTTCTTGCATTCACTCTGAGCATGAGAATGAAACATACGTAAAGGGTTAATATCTTTGACGAAAGTTAAGGAAGGGAAGAGAGAATATATATTCTAGTTTCAAATGGAATTTCATAGGAAGACTTGCTCTCCCAAAGAGGCACATGTGTGCACAATGCAGCCCTTAAATAAATTACGACAATTCTATAAAATTATCTCAGCTCCTGGAGCTGTTCTACTGTTTAAATAAGGCTTAAACGTCCTAAGGGAAAACTATCTACCCAAGCCTAACTCTAGGAAAAATCATATTATAATGTAATAGGATATAAGTTGGAAAGAATCACAATGTTTCAACTCTGAAAAGAAGCATTCTCTGACAGATACTCCAAAAGAAAACCCTGTCCTGGATTTTCAAACTACTTCATGAAAATTATCAAAATGGAATCTGTTGTCTATTAATTTTTTCATTCCAAAATGTTACTTTTCATTAATAATTAGGAGTACTTGAAAATCCCGTACCCTTACATATAAGTATGGAACATATTTATCCGTGCATCCACCACCACCTCCTTACAACTTCCTCTACCGCCCCCAAGCCTCATGTCTCTCCCAGTTTGATACCCACTTTTTAATTTATACTTTTGCTATTAATAGCCCCTGAGTACAATTAGTGCTATTGTATGCTCTTGTTTATGAGTATGTGACCGTCATTACTGAAGGAATATATTATAAAAGGAAAAGCATTTAAAGTTTAAATGTTTCCAATGTTCAGTATATTTACAATGGATGCAACATACATTTGGTGTGAAGAGAGGGTTATTACTGACTCCGTGACCACTATCACTCTCAGTACTCTACATCAGGCAAAGTTGTAGAAACATGTTAGATGACTGACAGGGAACGGAAGGGACAAAGATGAAGCAAATTAAAAGATAGCTGGACAGAAGATAAGGAAGAGAAGCTGTGAGATATGTAAAATGTTGCCTTTATGGTTTGCACCGACTCAGTGTTTTCTGACAGCAGAAGAGCCAAGCTGTTTAAACCAGGAGGCATACAATGCTTCTTAGAAAGGGGGAAACAAAAGGATATTTGATTAAGTTTGATTAAGTTTGAGATCCACATGCACATATATACCACACATATGACATTCATGAACTCAGAGAATGTGAAGAGGTAAAACAAAATTAAGAACACCTATCAACGTACATTCTTGAAAAGACCCTCCTCACGCAATGTCACTGATGTTCAGAGAGATTTTTTTTCAGGTTTTTATACTATTGTTATTGAACAGATTACATTAGCTCATCCAATTGTATCTTTCCACTTTGATACCTCTCTTTCCCTCTCTCTCTCTCTCTCTCTCTCTCTCTCTCTTTCTCTCTTCTCTCTTTCCCTCACTCACTCTATCTCTCTCAAAAGCAAGTAGAAGAGAATTTTGGAAAATTTTCATAGAACATTTAGAAATCAGGTGAGCAGTTTGTGTGGTGCTACGCTATTTCAAACTAGAGCATGAGACCACTGATCTATTCACTTGAAATCCTTTGCTGTGAAAGCAGAGGGATTGTTTCTTAATTGCCCATGTGTTCCTAAGAAACCTGAAAGGAAAAGACAAAGATGACAAAATTTTATCTTCTGAAGCTCAGCTAAATGTCTAGTGTTACTGATTTTCTCTGGATTACCGTAGTTTTAGCTAAAGTAATTGAACTGAATATGGACTTATATACTTACATATACTTGTATATTCAGTGTGGCTAGGACATTGATTTAGTATAATCAAAAGAGATTAAAAAGCTTATCAATTCTTATTATGTGTTATCTTAAAGATATGGGCTATATAATTGAGCATTTCTTAATTAGATATACGAAAATCTCAAATTTGAAAACATTTGTTTTAGTAAATATGGAAATGAATTTCAAAGATTACTAGAAAATCACAAACTTCTTCAACTTCAAATTCACAATTTACAAATTAGTAATTTCACAAATTTAACTATTTTGTAATTTAATTAATTACTGTACATATTGGTTATCTTTGTTCTGTCTTCATTGCAAACAGTAAAGGCACAACCAGTTGGGTTCATGTGCCTTCCTCAGGCATTCATCAAAAATCTAGACATGTAGGAAGGTGGGAGGAAAAACAAAATAGGGGAAAAAAAGAAAGTAAGAAGTCCTATTCCTGGCTTTTTAAGACATAATCATAATCATTGCATGTAAATTAAATCATATATATATATATATATATATATATATATATATATATACACTTAGAATTTTCCTCTCTTAGATAAAGTTAAGAAAAAGTTAAGCTTACCAATTTCATTATTTATTTTCCAGAATCTCACTCATGATATTTTGTCTCTACAACTGTTTATATAACCATTTGAATACAAATAGTTTAAAGAAAAGTTTTATAAATGTCCAAGAGATTAAGAGGACACATACAAAATTCCTTTGCCTCTAAAATAAATACTCCACATACAACAGCATTCCTAAAAATGGAAATGACTCAGAATTCAGATTATGTAACTGGTGAAATGTACTATTTACTTTTGTTTGATTTTTATTTTTTGTTTTTAGTTCTTGTTTCATTCTGTTTGTTTGGGGCTGTCTGTGAGAGGATGAACTATGGTCCTAGGATTGCCAATCTTCTTGCTTCAGCCTCTGGAGTGCTAGGATAGTAGGAGTGCATGCACAAATCAAGAGAGGCTATTTGGTTCTAGTTTGATGTTAATTTACCTCCTAAGATGTGTTGCAAATTCAGACTTTGAATTTTCAGCAAATGTGTTGAAATTCAATCTTTTATGTTTTTAGCAATATATGATGTTTAGGAAAGTGGGAACAGGAGTATATAGAAAGGAGCATCCAACAGAAAAATATAGATACTCTGTTCTGAGAAGCAAACAACACTGTAATGACAGAAAATGATATGAGTCACATGAATGAGTCAGCTATTAAAATGTTTGAAAAATGCTGGCTCTTATACAAGATTCTTTGAAAGTTTGTTTATTTATTTATTTTTAAAGCTGAGTATTTATCTCTGGCCCTATGTCTATCACAAGTGCCACACAGAAAATGAATTTTTATTTAGTTAAAAAAAAAAGTTTGCTCAAAATGTTCTGTGTTATTCAAGTGTTAAAAGTGAAAAGTAAACAAAATTAGAATTCAAGGCTAAGTTATAAAAAATGATAAGGAGATAGCTACATTTTCCCACTTCTTTGAATTTTAAAAAGTAAATGGCATCCTAGAAGGTAACCAGAATGTCTTTAAGAATTACTTTGCATCTGCCAATTCTGCTCTTCTAATATACTCAGAAGACTAAATTCTCTCAATTTCTGAACTTCTCCCAGGATTTCACACAGAGCTGGGGGTGAGAGGGGGATAGGAATTTGCAATTGTACCAGAGCATTTTGTTTCCCTTGCATTGAAAGCCATTTGTCATGGGCTCTTAGGACTTTTCTGGTCTCTTATTATATTAGGTATAAATTTGGTTAGAAGAAGGGAAGACATTATAGAAAAGATAAAGTGAGATAAATAATGCAAAAAGATTTTTCAAAAAATTTACATGGAAAACTACTACTATAGGAAAAATAACCTAAAATAGATCTGTAAATATACATAAAAGTAATTAAAGGATAACAGGGCCCCAGACCTTAGCAGACCCTGAGACCTTAGCAGACTTCATGATGGAAGTGCCATTCAGGTTGTAAGACTTAGCACATAGACAGCATCACCTGTCAAAGCTAAAACAAAGGCCTAGTTCATCCAAATCCATACAGTTCTGGGAATGTCTCAAAATGCAATAACCTTCCTTTTTAGCTTCTGTAGTTATGCTTCTGGCTAACAGTTCTTGTTAACTGAAGTATGTCAACCCAGAATATGGTTTTTGTGCTCAGGGAGAGAAAGGCTTGGGGCTACACTGGGATCCCAAACACCCAGTGTGTTCGCCAGCTGGCATAAAAACTTTCTGTTGACTTAAATCTATATCTGAACAGTCTTCTCTGGTGAATACCTCACAGCAAAAGTAATTCATCAAAGGAAAAATCCACTAAGAAAATATGGCAACAATTAACATTTATGCACCAGACACAAGGGCACACAGGTTCATAAAAGAAACATTACTATATCTTAAATCAAATGTTGACCCCCCCCCAAACACTGATAGTGAGAAGTTTTAATACCCACACTCACCAATAGATAGGGCATTCAAACAAAAATTAAACAGAAAAACATTGGAGTTAAGTTATACCTTAAAACAGAGACCTAAAAATATTTATAGAACATTTTACCCAAACACAAAGGAATAGACTTTTTTTTCTCAAAACCTGATGGAATTTTCTTCAAAGTTCTAGGACATAAAGCAAGTCTGAACATACACAAGAACATCTGAATAACACCCTGAATCTTATCTGACCACCACAAATTAAAACTGCATATCAACAAGAACAGAAATAAAAAATAGCTTGCAAACTCAATGAAACTCACCAACACAGCAATGAAGCAAAAATGGGTCAAGGTATATATTAGGAAGGAAATTAAAGACGTTCTAGAATTGGATGAAAATGAACACACTATACATCCAAATGTACGTGATAGGGTGAAGGCAGTTCTAAGAGGAAAGTTCATAGCACTAAGTGTGTACATAAAAAATAAAGAGCAAGGTCTCATACCAGCAACTTCACAACAAACTAAACTCAAGAACATAAAGAAGAAGTCAAATCCAAAAAGCATAGAGAGCAAAAAATAATAAAACTTAAAGAAAAATTAATAAAATAGAAGCAAAATCAAAAGTAATAAAATCAATGAAACAAAGAGTTGATTCTTTGAGAAATCAATAACCTTGACAAACACTTACCCAAATTAACTAAAATTTGGAGAAAGAATAGCCAAATTAACAATATTATAGCTAAATAAAAGGGGGAAATAAAAATAGACCAAGGAAATCCAGAAAATCATAAGGACGTACTTTAAAAATCTGTACTCTACCAAACTGGAAAATATAAAAGTATAGATAATTTTCTTAATACATACAACATACCAAAATTGAATCAGGATCAAATAAGCAACTTGCAGAGACATTTCATACTCCTAGTGAAATAGAGGCAGTAATTAAAAATCTCCCAACCAAAAAAGACAAGGCAAGTTGGTTTGAGCATAGAATTATACCAGGCTTTCAAAGAGCAGTTAATTCTTCTCAAATCATTCCACAAAATAGAAACAAAAATAATTGCCCAGTTCATTTTATAAGGCCATGGTTACCCTGATATCCAAGCATCCAACTACAGGGAAAAAAAGCAAACAAAGATCTAGTAAAGTAATGTAGACCCCTTTCACTTAAGAACATGCATACAAAAATTCTCCATAAAATATTTGCAAACCAAATACTAAAACACATCAAAAAGACTACATATCATGACTGAGTAGGCTTTATCTCAGAGATACCAGGACGGTTCAACATATGTAAGTCAATAAATATAATCATCCATATAAACAAATTGAAAGTCAAAAACCACATTATTATCTCATTAGCTTCAGAAAAGGCATTTGACACAATCTAATACCCCTTCGTGATAAAAGTCCTGTAGAGATTAAGGATACAAGGGACATAACTCAAAATAATAAAAGCAATACACAGCAAGCCAATAGCCAACATAAACTTAAATGGAGATAAACTCAATGCAATTTCACTAAAATGACAAACAAGACAAGGTTTTCTATTCTCTCCTTACCTAATACACTATTGAAGTCTTAGAGCAATAAGACAAACTAAAGGACATGAAGGGGACACAAATTGAAAAGGCAGATGCTAAAGTCTTTTTATTAGAAGATGTTATGATAGTATACATAAGTGACCCTAAGAATTTCACTGAAGAGCATCTGCAGCTGATAAACACTTTCCACAAAATAACTGGATACAAAATTAACTCACAAAAATCAGTAGCCTTTCTATATACAAATGACAAATGGACTGAGAAAGAAATTAGAGAAATAACACCTTTCACAATAGCCTCAAATAATATAAAATATGGGGGTAACTTTAACCAAGCAAGTGAAAGACTTATATGATAAAAACTTTAGGATATTGAAGAAAGAAACTGAGGAAGGTATCAGAAGATGGAAAGGTCTCTCATGCTCATGGATCAGTATGTTAATATATAAAAAGTCGTCATGCTACCAAAAGCAACCTATAGATTCAGTACAATCCCCATCAAAATTCCAGGACAATTCTTCAAATATCTTGGAAGGAAAATTTTTGCATTCATAGGGAAACACACACACACAAAAAAAAAAAAACAAGATAATTAAAATAATCCTGAATAATAAAAGAGATCTGGATGCATCACCTTCTGCAAACTCAAATTTTGGCACAAAAAGAAACATTGGTTAATGGAATAGAATTGAAAACCCACACAACTATAGACATCTGACTTTTTTATAAAGACACCAGAAATGCACACTGTAAAAAAGACAGTATCCTCAACAAGGTGCTTGTCAAATTGGACAGCTGTGTGTAGAAAAATGCAAACAGATCTCTGCTTTCATCATGCACAAAATGCAACTCCAAATGGATCAAAGACTTCCATGTAAAACCAGATACATATAAACTGATAGAAAAAGAAAGGGGAGTAGCCTTGAACTAATTAGTACCAGAAAACATTTTCTAAACAGAACACCATTAGTACTGACACAAAGTGTGGGTGGGTGGGATGAGTGAGTGGGGATGAGAAGGATATATATTAAGAGGAAAGGGATGATAGGGGGAGCTGGGAGGCATGGTGGGAGGGTAGGAGGAGTATTGATGAGTATTATGTGAAAGAAAAATAAATTTAAAACCAATGGGATATCATGAAACTGAAAAGCTTCTCTGCATGATCATCTGGACAAAGCAGCAGCAACAGAATGGGAGAAAATGTTTACCCTCTACTCATTCAATAGAGGGATAATGTCTAAAATATATAAAGAACTCAAGAAACTAGATATCAAGAAAACAAATAATACAATTTTAAAATACGGTACATATCTAAACAGATAATTCTCAAGAAGAAACACAAATGGATAAGAAATACTTAAAGAAATGCTCAACATCCTTAGTCATCAGGGAACTCGAAATCAAAAACTACTTTGATATTTTATCTTACACCTGTTAAAATGGCTAAGATCTACAAAACAAGTGACATCTCATGCTGGTGAGGATGTAGAGTAAGGGGAACACTCATCTAGTGCTGTGGGAGTTCAAACTTGTACAGCCACCATGGAAATCAGGAAGATGAAAATAGATATACCACAAGATGCAGCAGCTATACCACTCAAGTATATATCCAAAAGATACATCATCCTACCACAAAAATGCTTGTTCAATCATATCCATTGCTGCTGTATTCACAATAGTCAGAAGTTGGAAACACTCTAGATGCCCTTCACCATATGAATGGTTAAAGAAATTTCTACATTTCTACAATAGAGTCTTGCTCAACTGTTTCAAACCATGAAGTCAAGAAATTCTTAGGTAAATGGCTGCAGTAGAAAATAACTACCATGATTAAGGTAACCTAGAACCATTAAGAATAGTACTTTGTATATTCAGTTATATGTAGATATTAACTATTAAGTTAATGATAATCAAGCTACAATCCATAGATCCACAAAGGTTAAGGCTAGTGTAAGTAGGAGGGAACAGGTAAATCTCCTTATGAAAGTAAAATAGAATGGATAGTTTTGGATAGATAGGAGGGCTGGAACAAGAGGATCAAATGGAGAAGGGGAGGAAAGAGGGAAACAGGGGAAGGAACACAAGGAGAGACAGCTAAAATTAAGGGACATTTGTGGGGTATTATGGAAACTTAAAACATTAGAACCCTCTTAAAATGTATACATATGTGAAGGCAATCTAAATGAAATAACCAAATTATGGGGAGAAAGAGTTCCAACTGGTCATCTTTTGTCATCAAATTAAGTTCCCAGTACCAGAACAGGGTTATATCTGATTGTGTTGTTAACCAAGGGGTCTTACGGGAACCCCCAAATACCCAGGCCATTACCAGCACTATAAGTTGCTCCACAAACTGACTGAAAGGCCCCATAGCTGAAGACAACTCCTATAGTATTCATTGAACATAGAGAATTCAAGCTGATAAAGATAGAGAGCCTTTACCCCTACATTATAGCATCTTTGGAACAGGAAAATACTCTTTACACTATTAAAGGAGAAACATGAACACCAACCCAGCCACAAACCCTTTGATTTGCAATGGTGTCTGTCTGCAAGATATGCTAGTGCAATGGTGACATGAATCTTATGAGAGTAATCAACCAATATCTGCTTTGAGTTAAGGCCCATTCAAGTAGATAGAATCTATAAACTACACTGTTTAGGTGACCAAGAACCTCAGAGTAGCCTTAGAGTAAGAACCTAATACTATTCCTCTAAAAAAGTCTCCTAAAGTCTCCTAGTGATATATATATATATCCATCAGTGCCTTGCTCAGTCATCTTCAGAAAAGCTCCCTCCTGTTCCCTGGGAACAAATAAATACAGAGACCCACAGCCAGACAATATGAAAAAATTGAGAAACATAGGAACACTCATCCATAAACAGGATATCTTCAAAAAATTCCTCCCGTAAGACCCTCATAGAATCCCGTGGAAGAGGAGAGAAATATGTAAGAGTCAGAGGAGGTGGAGGGCACCAAGGAAATATGGTCCTCTAAATCAATAAAGTTGACACACATATGAAGTCTTCCAGAATGTGGCAGCATGCATTAGACCTGCATGGGTCGGTACCAGATGTCCTAGAGCTGAGAGAACTGAACATATTCCCCTATACATAATCCAGAAGCAATCTTCAATTGATAGCCACTTGAAAATGAAAATTTTGTTTTCTCCAAGGGAGTCTCATTGTATAACAAAGCACACTTCAGGGTAGAAAGACTGCATTCCAGCAGGAGATGGCCAAGAGAAAATGATATCAAGGGTATATTTGAAGGTTCCATGTCTCAATATGTCATTTCAAGACTTTACCTCTTTTAGATTTTATCTTATTTTATTTTTAATTTTTATTCTCACTTCATTTTATTTAATATATTTTTATTCTTAATTTGTTTTACCCTACAAGTCCTTTGAGTATGAATTATGACTTCCAGTTCAGCATATACTGATTGTGCCTTAATAAGTATTTTTTATATTTTTAGTTTGTCTTTATTCCCTTTTTGTAATAATCTCCACAAAATGTTTTATATAAGCATTTCTTATGACAACAACAAAAAGAAATAAAATAGTATAATCCTATAATAGGGCAACAATGGCCCTACTAGACTCTCAGAGCTAACAAACAAATAGCCCCAGTGCCAAGAATAGGTTACCTCTTTTGGAGTTGTTTGCTGGTGAGGTGTGAAAGACTCCTGTATATTACAAGATATTGGTAATGCTTTGGTTTTCCTATTACCTTGACGGTAGAATCCTATTGCTAAAGGCACTACATACTTAAATCACTGGCCATGAAGAAATCAATTCGGTACTCACCTGGAAGCTTCATTCCTACTGGGTAGCTTTCACTGTACTGAAAAATGTTATTCAAGCTACCCATGAAGAAAAATAGTCATCAATTTTACCCAGGTGTGAGACAACAGTGACTGACTTGGCAAGATATGCTCACTACTACAATAAATCACATGAACAACATGGGAGTAACTAGCCGTATTTTGATTGATTTTAAAGTCTGATCCATAGCATGAAGCTTATACCCAGCACCATTTGGGGGCCAAGAGTCTGAGGCTTGACTACTCTTAGATGCTAGGAGAAAATTTACTATTATTCAGCTAAAAGGACATAGTATCAAACCAACTCCTAATTACTTATCATTATACCCATAAAATAAGCTATCTTTCAAATCTCCTCTTTTTCAGTAGAGATTGAGTAACAGAGAGACCCACAAACGGTCAAGCTGTAAAGATTCAGAAACTATATAATGCTAAGCCTTAAATGGAACATATATATTGAGCCCACACACAAACTCTAAAGGAACAGGGATTGCTGTAGAAGGAGAAGAAAGAAGTTGAAGCCAGAGATGGTGGATGACTACAAGGAAACCGAAGCTTCTAATACAGCATGTAAGCTGTGCATATTAGCTCACATCTTTATTGACAGCAAGCACAATGCCTGCTAATAGGATGAATATGATCGAAACATGTATGAAATTCTCAAAGACCAAAGAAATTATTTTAAAAACTAAATTAAGACTTACCAGTTTTGAGTTTGAAACTCTAAGTCAATCACTCATATTTCTTTAAATATTTGTATTGTTCAGGAATATACATATAACAAGTCAAATTCATCCAATTGACCATTCACAATTACTGTGAGAAATCAGCAATCAATGTAAAAGATCAGGAGGCAAACAGTGAAGCTCCCATTACCCAAGTGTGGTGGCTGAGACACATCATGAAGAAAGCAGAGATAAGCATGAAGAAAAGTTTCTATTTGAGAAAACTAACCTCATTCTGTAAAATTATCCTTAAAGAATTTGTCCAGACCAATGAGCTGCTTCATTTTCAAGATACATGTCATTTAAAAATGATATGCCAAAAGCAAATTATGATGGCAAAGCATAGCTTGTCTACTTAGACAAGATTAAAATATTAAAATATTCCTGAATGGATTTTAAAACTTTAAACAAAAGAGTGATATTCATCCTTGGTCAACTTAGCATGCCATAACTACATCCAAGGGCCTTCTTTGGAACCCCTGGAGTACCATGATTGGAAAACATTATCTCTGAGGTGAAACAGAATTAAAGTATATCAATGTAGGAAATCATGCATGGGCAGTATTAATAGTTGGATAGTAAGGACTATCATGGTTGAACACTTGCAAATTTGTATCAATAATATATTAACAGCATATTAAGTAAATTTAACTCCCATGATAAGCCTCATGTTAAGTACACAAATGATTTTAGTAGTTGCAATTGATATATTAAAATATGATCTCCTATATGAATATTGGACACTTAATCAATTTAATAACCCTTCAAAAATTTGAAGTACATAATGAAAAATGAGTAACCAAAAAAGAGATGTCTGAATTATTAAGTGAGCAATAAAGAAATGAATACTAATGATCACAAAGGCAGAATAAAAAGGCACTAATTGAAGCATAGATTCATGTGACTGTAGTTAAAGATTCTTGGCTGGTGGGAGAAAATTTGTCTGAAACACAGATCTGATCAAGGTCAAAAATTATTCCTAAAATGAACTTTATCTCTAGATTAAGAAATCTCAGCTTCATCCCTACATATTTAAGATCCTAATGGTGCTATTAATTTCCAAATCCCATTTTCATACTCATAATTCAGTTATATAGTAAAACAAACCATCCTGCAAAGGTATGCCATAATTAACTACCACATGAACACTTATTAAAATTTTGTGTTTTATTACTGCTGATATCAACAGATTATCAAAGAGAAATCAGCACCATGATGAAATGCTCTAGGATAACATGTAGAATATCTATGAGTTGATGTTTATGCATTCAGAGAAATAATTGAATATATGAAAATAATAAAAGGGATTAGTATTAATTAAGAAATAAAATGTTTTTTTTTACTCTTATTAAAAATCTTGCTTTGTCAATAAGACTTTCTTCTTATGTCACTATTCAAGTAACTTTTTTGGCTTATTACTTTATTGATAGAATTTATGGCTGTACTTTTTAAGGTTGCACAGACTACCAGTGAACACTAAATAGTACAATAATTTCACAGAATTAGAATGAAATTTAAATTTAACCATCATATTTGAATACACTATTGAGTGAATAAAATTACTTTTGAAGAAAAACATCATCACACTTGGTTTACTGAACTTGAATGATTAAAACTCTTTGGCTTTTAGATACTGATATCAAACGAAGAAAACTAGACTAAAAGGATGACTGCTGTCATTTCAGAGATAGTCTCCATAAACAGAAGCTTTAAAATAATATTTCAGAATGATTTTGCAACTTTAAACAACTCTTGATTTTTCTGAGATAATGTTTTACTTTGAATTAAACAGTATTTCACTGGAGTACATTTTCTTTCCCAGAAAATTTTGAGGAAAATAACAAAAAAAGATAACATACATAAACATCCATCAGATGCTATATAGGAAATCATATTTTAGAACAAAAACAAAGGTTAATGTAAACATATTACTAGTGCATCAGTTGTTCCAAATTCAATGCTGTATTTGAAACACCTCTGGTTTAAAATGTGTTGGATTTTTCTCAGATTTTATCTCTATCAAAGTAAAAATGAATAGAGATAACGAATAAATCATTAGGACATGGATCTCAGCTCTTATTTATATATTTATTTATTTATTTATTTATTTATTATTGCTCATGTGAGTGCCACAGCAAGTATGTGGAGGTCATAAACACTTGTGAGGGTTTGTTCCTGTTTTCTACCATGACATAAGTCTTGAGAATCAGAATTAAGGTTGTTCACGTTGGTGGCAAACCATCTCTCTGCCCTAGTATTTATTTCCTTACATCACTCAATTTATTTCATTTTCATCCCCACATTTGTTTCTAACATGTCCATAACCCTGTGAGGTTCCCCACTTAACTCCCAAAAAAACTTGAACTAGAACATTCTTTTGATATTTAGTTACCAATTCTTCTTAGATTGAACAGTACTCTTGTCTTCTGGAGACCTCATCTAATAACTTACATAATAATGTTGTCTCATATCAATATCCACTAATAGTCCAGAGCAGCCCAACCTGTGTCATCTTTGTAAGTTATACTACTACCCAGCAATAATTTTACACAGAGCCTGCTTGATTCTTAAACAGTGTCAAGTATTTCCTTTTCTAAAAAATGGTCATTGTATTCAAATCATGTTGTACATGTTTTGTATCAACTGCAACAGACAATTGCTTGTTTCATAGCTCCAGATATATGACTGTTGGAATACATTACCTCTGAACTGTCTGGTTTAGTCTGCGGTCTTCTTCTCCTCACCATTTATCTGTTTCAACATCCCCACATGCTCCACAGATTCCTCATTCACTACCATCAACTTAGCTTCCCACACTAAATCTTTAATATGCAAGCACCAAATATTTGATCTAATACACTCATGGCTTACTTTTATATTTAAATATTTTTTATATTTGAAATGTATTGTAGACATGAGGGATATATCCTGTTTATTTTGTTTCTAGAGATGTTTTACATACTTAAAAATTCTTTTCGAAAGGGCCAATTGTTTTTTTTTTCTCTAGGAGTACAAGATGTTAGTCCTTCTTAGTTAGCTAGTCTTTACTTTAGGTAAGTACTACTTTACTTTAGGAGCAGTATAATAGTAACTATTAACTTTAGTTAGTCTCCTTTCTCTGGATGAATTACCTTGAACAAAATTTTCTTGAGATTTTTCAATTACTAAGGAACATTTGTTTCCTGATTCTTAAAACCTTGTGACGCACAACCTCACCAAATCTATAAAACAAAAACAAAAGCAATACTTTTAACAATATTCTGCAGTGGAGTGAATAAAACAAATGAAAGATATTTGTTTAATTCAGAAAAATAAAATAATCAGAATTCTACAGTATAATCATTGTACAATATTGTTGAGATACTTTTCCAATGCTATGCCAAGAAGAAAAAAAAGGAAGGATGGAAGGAAGGAAGCAGAGAACCTTAGAGGAGGAAGGGAGAAAGGAAAGAAGGGGGAAAAGCACTAAAAATCCTATTTCTACATGATTCCAATTTGTCAAAGATTCTGTTTCCTGTCTCCAAGATTGTTATTGCCACAGAATTTATGCCTCAGATTTCCACCACGATTAATTCTATTCATATTATATTGCAGGCTCCAAGATTTTAATTCTTATTCAATTTGTTTAGTAAGTAAAATCAAAATTTTTGAAAGATTGTTCAGAGCAGAGATATGCACTAAATAGTAAGATATAAAAGATGCAAAGTAAAGAATTAGCAAATATGTTTAGCAAATGGGAATGTAGAGTTTTCAATTACCTCTGAACAGTGTACTCCAATTCTCAGGAAAAGAATACAACCATTGTGAAATGCAATTAATCACTGTCATACTTTTCCAGAGTTAGTAGTAACTTTAAGCCATTTAGAATGCTAGAATTTAAGATTGCATCAAAGCTATCAATAGAGTAATGACTCTAATAGGCAGATACTATTAATAGGTTAAATATAACCACTATACCTATTTTGGTAGTAGTTCTTATGACTATAAAATTATATAATAAATCTAGAAAGTTTATTAAAAGTAAAGAATAAGCTGTGTGGTGGTAGCACACGCCTTTAATTCCAGTACTCGGGAGGCAAAGACAGGCAGGTTTCATAGTGTCCTCACAAATTCACCTTTATCTGTTATTGATACTGAATGTAGACTACTGTGCTTCATATTGTCTCGTATTTGTATTTGGAAATTAATTGACTCAAAAATACAGAAATGTAGAAAGTAATATAATCCAAAGATTTGTGTGATACAGACAGATTGGATTTGGTGTTCTATTATGCTAACTTTCTGATATTAGATAAATGTTTCTTGAGATTCTTCACCTAGTAGTTGGACATAGTTAATATGACTATAGATACTAGACAGGTGATATTATAAATCTGATCATTTTTAAAATGTTTTTTTCTATAATTTTAGACCTAGATGACATTTTAGGACATCTTTTCTTGCCTTCCTTCATGCTGTCTTCAAAACGTCTTTAGGTTATGGTTCCTGGACATCCAAACATATGATGTTTCTATGTAATAGCATACCTGTTTCTGCTACATTGTCATTGATATATAATCCTTTCTATGTTCTTAAATCTTTATATTTTTCAGGTTTTATATAGAAAGAAAATAACTTGATATCAATGTCAAAGGAAGTTAGGGATTGATGGACAATATGTAATAATGATGGTATTGTAATTGTAATAAAATTAATTGTCTCTCATATATGCAAGGTTAGCTAAAGCCAATAAAACTCATAAGTATTTTATTTTTCAAAACATTACTATACAGTCAATCTCTGATAGCCCATTCCACAATTATAACTCATATTTAACAATATACTGAATAGTAAATAAGTTTCAATTTTGTGGCATAGAACTCTATATATTAAAGTTCTATAAAACTGGTGCTATGTACAAATAAATGTTTATAATGCCATTGGTATCCTCAGTACTATGTGGTATAAGAAAACAAAGTCCTTGGTTTTCTGTCTAATTTCCCATTCAAACATGAACGTAGCATTCAATAATATATAATAGGAAGAACAAATAATTTGGGAGGAGGTTTGAATGAAATCCAGTCTAGGGAATTAAATTTTTCTCTGAATTTATCATAAATCATTTTATGTAAAATGTATATCATTTTATATAAAATTATCAAAGCATGGAGATAATATAAATTCTTTGAAATAAATGAATAAGGAATTCTAAAAATATATTTTGTTGTTAAAGCATTTTCACAGCAATTATGATTTTTTCATAATGGAGAAAGACATTAGGAAAAATATTATAACACAAAAACATAATTCAAGACACATTTGAGCATAACAGAATGTCCCTTCCACTCTTTTTTTAACATTTTTCTAGATGAACAACTTCAGAAAGCTGCTGATTCTGTATTTGTGAGCAGTATGGCAGTATAAGTGAAGTGGATATTTTTAGGGAGGAAGATTTAGTCTTGCAACAGCTGGTTCAGGCTGTTCCCTTATCAGAAATAGTACTTCTAGACTATCAAAAGTAGAAATAGAGGCTTAAAATACAATTTTCACTCAAGCAAGAAAACTCTTCACCTGCTTTTCCTTCTTGAACTCCTTGCTAAATTCCCCAGTGTTACATATGTGCACATTTTGTTTCCTCTCATGAAATCTTGTTAGTTAATACAAACTGGAAATAGTATTCAGATCCTTCACTCGATTTTTTAATCTGATTTTGAAAGTCATTTGGTATATTCCACCACCAATGCAGCTAAATACGAGAGTAGGTTATTACAAATAATATAAATGTATTTCTCCCTGCTCTGGAGTTGAAGGATTTCAAGATCAGAGTGCTGATAGATTTGGTGTCTGGTGAGGGATCTTCACTGTGTCTAAGATGGAAGTTTGTTGCTTTGTTCACATATGGCCATAAAGGCCAAGGAAGTCTCTGGAGGAAACTCCTAAACACAAATCTGTTTATGAGAAGGGACCTAGTAAGTCAATCACGCCCCCAAAGCCACAACTCCTAATACTATGACTCTAGCTGTTAGGTTCCACATGGCTGTTAGGGATTTTTGGGAAACAGTATTCACAGAATATCTATAAACATCTCATACATAATGTTGGAGAAATGGTCAGCAAGCACTTGAGTTTTTTGAACGTAACTATCTGCTGAATAGCGGCCTCTATTTCAAGGATTTTTTAGTTATTTATTTTACATTGTGTATGTGTGTGTGTGTGTGTGTGTGTGTGTGTGTGTGTGTCAATGTGTCCATAGAGGCTAGAGGAGGGCATTGAATCCCCTGGAGCTAAAGTTACGGTTTGTAGTAAACTGCCCATTATAACTGTACTCAGGTACCCTGCAAAAGAAGTGCAAACTCTTAACCACTGAGCCATCTCTCCTGCTCCTCCGGAACATTAAAAACTCATAGCCAAGCCTTTGAAGGATGTTTCTTCTTTGAGTAGAGACAATCTGCAGAATTCGTGGGAATTCTCTTAAGTCCAGAGTAAGAGACAGGCAAAACGGTTCAATGGGCAAAGGCACTTACCACCAAGCATTATGACCTGAACTTGATCCCTGGGACTCGAGTAGTGGCAAAAGAGAATTAACTTCACACAGTTGTCATCTGACCCCTCCCCCCACCCACCTAAGCTGTGTGTGTGTGATTGTATATGAACTATACAGAAAAGCCAGAAAGTATTAGTCTTTTGCTACAGGTATGGCATTTGCTCAGCAACAGTTCATAATTATACTGGGTGTTGTTGTTTTAGACAAGTTCGTATCAACTGCAAATTAATACACGTTCAAGACATAAAGCAGGGTAGTCTATGTAAGAATATTTACATATGAATCCTGGATGTTCTCAGAGGAACTGCATTTAGGTGAGAAGTTACAGGAGAAAGCTGCTTTTGCTGACTTGAAGCAAATGTGGATCCCTTTATCGGATAATTATTAAGCTGAGTTTAGAAGAGGATAGCCACGGACCCAGTTTTGTGGGAAAGTGTACATCGTAAGTATTTGTCACAACAGCTCTATTTTAGATTTTCCTCCCAGGCATATTTACTGAATTCAAGTTTGCAGCTTATGCTGCTGATTGGACTTTTAGGTTTGCCATACAGGTCTCTGAAAATATTAAAACAAGTTTCATAAGCAAAGAAATAATATGGTTGGCTTTCTTTTTGCTGACTCAGGGACAGACAGTACACTTAATCCTTCCATTCAACATCTTTGTAGCACCTCCTTGTGTGTAGCAAACTCAAAGCAAGTCTTGGCTACAAATCACAGGACCACAGAACTGAATTTCACCCTGCAACAAACTCTGAATGCTGGACAGGGAGGTTAGTCTAATGCTATGACTGTGACTAAGAGGAAAATTTGCACGGACCAGAGGGACCTGGCTATTTGAACTGATGTCTTAGCTGTCCAGTCTTTAGCATCCATGTTTATTGCTGCACTCTGCACTATGCCAAAGACATGGACCCAGCCCAGATTGCCATCAAAGAGGAACTGGTGAGGAAGGTGTGGTATGTTTACACAATGGAAATTACTCAGCTGTAAGCAAGAATTAAATTAGTCCCTTTGTAGGAAAATGGATTGAATTGGAGAATATTATGCTAAGTGAAATAGGCCATGCCCAGAAAGACATATATAGCATGGGTTCTCTCATATACAGAGTGTAGATTCAAATTTAAGTACACAATTAATATGTATATGAATCAGCTATAGCTCTGTGTGTATGCATGTATATGTGCAATATATGCCTTGGGGTGTGTGTGTGTGTGTGTGTGTGTGTGTGTGTGTGTGTATACATATATATATGTATATGTGTGTATGTATATATGTGTGTATGTGTGTGTGTGTATGTATGTATGTGTGTATGTGCGTGTGTGTGTGTGTGTATGTGCATGTGTGTGTGTGTGTATGTATGTCCATGGCTGTATCTGCATGTGGAAGAGTGTGTGTACTATGTACCTGTCTTGTGTGTGCCTATGTATGAAAATGTCATAGTGAAATCTATTGTTTTATATTTTAACTTAAAATAATAAAAAATTAAGACAACTAAATTAACCTCCTTCCTTCAGGTTGTCTGCTGGAGAGAGCAAGGATATTTCTATCCTGATAAGAATGATCTGCTCATTCTCCATTTTAAAGCCTCATTTTTTAATCTGTCATTCAGGGATAATTCCAAAGCAGAGTAGTTGTAATGATGAAGTGAAATGAAATAATGAAAACTCCCAACCCTTTATGTTTATAGGTATAATTTTAGTATTTGGTACAATGCAAAGGAAAAAAACTGGCCCAAGAGTTGGACTGATTTACTCATGTCTCCTGCCCTGATCTCTTGAACAGAGGTCATCTTCTCTACTCATTGACTAGTAAGTATTATATGGAAATGGAATGAGGAACATTTATCTTAGTCTTCTACAGAAGTCTCACAAGGGATGAAATTTGTTTTGGGACCTATTGATTAAGAACAACAACAATGTCACAATCAGATATTATCAATCTATAACTGCATGTTATTCTCACCATTTTTCTGGAGGACACAGCATTGCTCTCAATGCCTGTTTTCATGAAACGATTGTAGTTCTAGCTACCATATCATTCACACATACACACATATATTGTCCTGAGGTTCATGAATGGATCACAAAGGAAGCAAAGGAAACATGGTACATCTGAGACAGAAAAACAGAAAGATAAATTGTAAGAATTTCCTTAAAGATCAGCTAATTCTGAACAGGTTAAGTACACACTGTATAAGCAGAATGATTATATAGTTCTAAATGATCTCAAAACATGCTGCTAACTTGGTTACATGGAGGGTGAAAGTTTGAGTTATAAAGGAAAACCTCAAACCACATTACTAAGAAAAACTATTCCCAAGGGTATGTATACTTTTAGTAGTCTATTTGGTAAGGTCATCATATAAATAAAATTTAATATGTTAAAAAAAACTTTTAAGTTTGCTTGAGCTGATATTATCATAAAGAATTTGTACCCTTTCCTGTGAAAACCTGGTCTAGCTCTTAGAAATAACTCGGGTCAAGAAATGAATGCAATCACAGACATTTTTCGTTGCTTTCCTCTGTGCTCTCTAGGTATAATTCTGTCTGATGCTAATGCCTGTTATTTTTAGTATGTTCTTACTGGATGCATTACTCACTGTACTTTAGAGAATGTGCATCTTTTATATCCACTGGTCACTTTTTAGGTGACACAGAGTGGCATGCACTTTCCATATATGAGAAGCAGAGTAGTGAATTAGGTGATCAATGTGGGGTCTTTCCAGCAGCTTCTTGATAGTAAAAATGTGGCTGGAATGCACAGTCCACTGAAAAACAGGAAGTGTTCCAAAAGGGAATGTAGTATATTAGAAGTTTGGTTATAAGGAATATTGGCCTCAAATTCTAGCTCAAGCTTCTAGATACTAAATCTGGGCAGACAAAGCCATGTATAGCCTCTTTTCTCTCCCTTCAAATGAGGCTATTTGAGTGGCTCAATAAAAACAAGTGGAAAGACTCCACTCTGAATCTGTCACATGCAAAATAGATATTTAATACATATAGTATCCTTCCATATTTTCTCCTCTACTATATACCTTCTAAAAGATAAAAAGAAAAATGAAGTAATAGGACAATTTTAAAGTGTATGGCATTTATCATGGCCTGCGTGAGGATATTGAGGATACAGATAAAATACAGCTGGCATATGTGTATCCCCGGTGAATAATCCAAAGCTATCACTCAAAGCACACAATATCCTTTTCCTTCCATTGTGATGTCAATGTTTGTTGTCAGAGCACTGCCTCACCTAGTTGCTTATAAACACGAAAATGATGTGCTCATGGGTCACAGTCTGGGTAAAAAGAAATACTTTCATCAAGAATAATGAAAGTAATCATTCACAATGAAAACTAAAGGACAAAGACCTCTCTGATCATAAAATCCTTTCCTGCTTTCTACCTTCGGGTTTTCATTTCAGCTTGACCAAGTCTGTTTGATCAATCTCTGAATTGTGCAGCTACCAAATGGCCAGCACCACATGGCCACTTGATGACAGCGTAGGTCTTTCAGTAGGTCACTTTCTTTTCCAGATCTGTCACATTCCACAGCAGAAGGTCAAGTTTGATGTTATATATAGCCTGGTATTCACTTGAGTAATCAAACTAATAGCTATTTTCTTCCTTGTATCCTGAGAATGAGCTAGTAAGAATCCCTGTTTCGTTTTACTTTTTTCATCCTTTTCTAAATGGTGAGAATTATTGTATGTGTCTGAAGAAGAAGCTATCTACAAGAGATTTCTCTTGATTCTTAGTTGCATCATGGTCTGAGTATTATACAGTCTTTGTAAATGCTATTCTCTTTACAAAACGATCAATAAAGCTATAATTCTTAAACATACATTCTCATACGTACTTTTGCTTTCTTAAATTCCCTGCTTTAAAAAAAAATTTTGTCTCAAGGTGGGGAGTATGGATATTTTGAGTCAGGTAATGTGTTGGGGATTGAAATCTGAGGGCCTTTAGAATTCATACTCCTTGCATTATCAACCCCTCTTCACCCCCAGATGCCCCATGGAGGGACGATTCATTTTTTCTGAGAACCACAGCTTTACAGCTTGTATCAAATGTTACTAAGGGAAACTTCTTATGTCACCTAGATATCTCAGCTCTCTTTACCTTTTATTGATTCTTAAGAGATATCCTTCACTTAGTCCATTGGTCTCCTTTGTCACTTACTACTATAAATTTTATGGAATGAAACTAATTTTAGAGAGACAATCTCTAACTTTCAATGGATTAACATAAAATATTTGAAAAGGTTATTTATGGAAGCAATATACATATAGTATGAAATATTTTTAATAAGATGTATTTTGAGGCTTACACTAGGCAGTTGGCTGCTCTTTTTCACTGCTTGGCAACTACGGAATGTGGCAGATACCTGTGAGCCACGTGATTGTGAAGGTAAATAACAGGGCTTGCTTAGCTATGACCCTTCCAGAAGTTAAGTGTACTAAATGCATCTTTCACTTAAGTTCATTCAGCATGCAATAGATTTTCAGATAGTACCTTGTTGTAAGTCGAGGAGTTTCTGTACATTTTACAATGTTTTTTCTGGTTAAATATAGAGTTGAGAAATGGAGTAATGTTCCCCCACCTTGTTCCCGACTGTAATGCTGTGTACCAAGCACACTGCCTTACATGCAATGAATACTCCATATACACTGTGAGATTCCCTGCCTTTGAATTTGTGTCTGTGGATTTGCAAGTACAAAAATTGCTGTTATAAACGAGTTAATCTTCATAATCATCAGTCTTAACACTGAACTCTGTGCAATTACATTAACCTTAAGGTTGTATCCAGCTGTCCAGTGAAATTTGGGGGAAAGACAATGCAGTAATATTTGCCATATACCCTTATAGATTTTCCTTATAGTTCATTGTCAATACTGGAACACAGTATTTTGTTTTGTGCTGTCACATCTTTTCAAAGCTAATCATTGACAGTTGCTCTTGTTAATGACCCATACAATGAGAAAATCAATGTAGAAGAGAGGATGGATTTGACAATAGATAGTTTGATATTAGAATTTGAGAAAAGGTGCAGACACATGTGCTATTAGAAATAAGAATGAAATAGAATGACAATTTCTTTCTAAGTATATGTACTACTTAATTAAATGACAAATAAGTTGTTGAAGATATACATAGGTTGGTTGAGTTTAATTGTTTAATGAATTTAATATGTAGAAAATAGTAATAATAATAGTAATATGTTATGATTTTACGCAAGGGACTTACAAAAAATATATTGAGACAGTAAGGAGAGAAAGGGAGATACTTTAGTATCCCTGTACTATCCAATTTAATCACTGCATTCTAAAAGATTTTCTTGTAGACATAATATTCTACTCCTTATACAATAATAATATAGGGTATCTAAAGAGGTTTTACTATAACATATTTATCACATGATATTTTATTATAATGAGTTAAATAACATAGTAAGACATTTAAGACGGTTACTTACTGCAAATTTTCTTCTGCCATGATGGTAAAATTCATGCTAAGAAAGTGGAATTCAAGCCAGGCAGTGGTGACACCTGCCTTTAATCCTAGCATTCAGGAGACAAAGGCAGACAGATCTCTGTGAATTCAAGCCCAGCCTGGTTTACAGAGTGAGTTCTAGGATAGGTAGAGTTACAACAGAGAAACTCTGTCTTGAAAATCCAAAAAGAAAAAAAAAAGTAGAGTTCATATTAGAAAATTTCTAGATGACATCTTATACAGAATTATCTGATTTTTTTTATAGTTTGCATTTTCTCAGTCTGTCAGCTGAAATATGATCAGCTACTTCTAAATGTTAGACTTTCTCAGCGAACACATACCAGAGATTCCCTCACTATTCACAGCTTAATAGCACCATGGTTATCTGTAAACATTATACAATTCATTACAATATATACTAAAATGTTTTTTTCCTCCATAGATTTTTATGAATACTGTCATGTAAGAAAAAAAATCTAGTAACCCAGTGCAAAATTATTCATGTGCTCTCTACAGATTTCTTAAGCAGAAAAAAAATGTTTGCAACATATAAAATATGAGATTAATTAATTAAAATATTCAAATAATCAGAAGTGTAGCAACACAACTTTTCAAATAGCTACATTGAAAAACTTAAAATTCAAAACCAGGTTTTTAAAAATCAATGAAAACCAGAAATTAATAGTATTAATATAAGCTATTTTATCAAGAAATTAAGAAAATATAATAAATGATCATCCAGAAGAACTAGGAAAAAGAAGGGTATTAGAAGTCTATGACCAAACAGGGCACACACAGTGCAGAACTGCCACAAGTTTTCCCCCTCCCTAAGTCTTTCAAAACATAGAAGAGTAATGTGGGGTTATAGGAGAAAATATACAAGGAGTGTTTCCACACTGTTCAGATGTCATGATAACACAAAGTGATCACAAACAACTTTATATCACAAATTTGATATGTTCGTTAGAACAGTAAGATCCAATAAATATAATTGATGAAAAATGCAAAAGAGAGGAGAAAGTATGAATAAACTTATTTCACACAGAAACACTATATTTGTGCCAGGTAGAGGCAGGCAAACTCTGCTTCAAGGCCTGCCTGGCTGCAGTCAGTCCTGAGACAGGCTAGACTAAGATCAACTCTATTTCAAAATGTTAAATAAATAAAAATCAGATAGGTTGGAATTAAGATCTTCTTGAATGAAATGTCTAGACTGAAACATCTTTGTTAGTAAAATTCAACGCATATTAGGTAGCATAATATTTTGAGTTGTTTTAAATTGATAAAACTTTTACGAACTTGTTTCACATTTCGAATGTAGTAATGCCAAACCTGTCAAATACATTATATATAAATTTGAACATAATTAATTGTAGGATAATATTCTTTTAAACATCAGATGCAAAATCCTGTGTAAAATAGCATCATATCAAATAAACCAATACACAAAAGTATACTTCCCTGTACATTTAAGTATTATTGAAAGACTGTTTATTCAAAGTTCAATGACTTGGGGTAAGGTGATTAAACTTTCAACAGTCTACTGAATTTATTGTAAAAATGATTTAAAGAAATAATTAAATGTAATGAATACTTAAATACTGGCAAAAAACAACATATATTCATGATAAAAATGGTAGTAGTTTCATTTAAAATATTTCCATAAATCCAAAAATTTTGTTAAGAGTTTAACTAAAATATTAGTGGTTTATTTTGTACAATATGAGCAACATTTATAGTAAAGAATTACTACAATAATGCTAATTTAATGATTCTTACCATTGTATCATGTTTATGAAAAATATGAATGTTAAGAGAACCTAGGGGAAAGTTAAATATGAACATAATGTAGCATTTATCTATATCTAAAATTATTTAAAAATAAAATTTAGGGCTTTTAAATATTTTTATTTAATTTTAATTTAATTTAATATTTAATTTAATATTAAATATTTTAAATATTTAAATAATTATTTATTTATTTTATTGTTTGAAACAAAACTCAATAAAGATATGCAGTTTAATGGGGATAAACTATATAGGATATATCATTTTGTGGTCAGCAATTAAGTAAGCTATTAAATAAAAAGCTTAACTCTGTGAGACAGTGAGATAGCTTAGCAGGTATAAATGTTTGTGGCAGATGTCTGCTACCTGAGTTAGATTTCAGTAGCACACAAAGAAAATAAAGAGCTGATTACCAAAAGTTGTCTTCTGCTCTACACACACAGATATACACACATAGACAAACACACAGAGACACACTGGCCGGTATACTTGTATCCAGAATCTCACAAATATGCAATAATAATAAATAAGCTTTCTGAAGCTTAACTTGACATATTACACAATATAACTAAAATGAAATTCTTAGTATCATAACACAAAAATAATTTAATTTTTTTAATAATCAGAAGGTAAGACAAAGGGTAGGAAAACTTTAGTCAGTGAGGATGGGACTCTCAGAGATTTTCCTCTTAAAGGTCCTTCTCTTCTGACATAAATTTATACTGTATATTAGGAACATTATCAATGAATCATCCATTTCAGAAATTTGGGAAAATGAAAGAAAATGAAATTCACAGAACTTTTATTTTTAATGGATTTAAAACATTATTGCTATTATAATGGTCATATTCAGAATAAAATTTTCATGCTCAAATATAAATATTCAAAGATTTTTTCAATGAAATATCTATATTTTAGACAAAACATATTGAGAAGTACTTGTTTTTTACTGGAACAGGAAGCAATTGTAAGGATTTCTGCTGTTACTCTATGCAGACAACATACTTTTTATCACTTAATTCATTATCTGCTGGGGTTCAGCCCCAGGTGAGGACAGGGCTTGAAACAGTGGATTCAAGAGCAGCAAGGGAAGAATCAGATGCTGGACACTGCTAAGTTTTATTTTATAAGCGAGACAGAGAGGAAGTGTGTCTCGGTATGACTTTATCTATTCTGACAATCTTTGCCTCCCACAGGCTTTATTTATCCACAAAATCACTTCGTCAGTGACTTTGATCATTGATCGCTAAGCCATTAGAATACAATTTTTCCAGTCTTCCTTTATTACATAAGGTAAAGGAGACAAAGCAAGCAAACAGCAAATTTCCTGAGGACTGAAAATTAACATTATGATTAGATCAGTTTTCTTTTAACTCAATATCCCTTTCCTTAGGATTGGTGTCATAAAGCCTTGCAGTTACAGAAATGTCGGATGACTGGCATTTAGATGACTCTATTTGAGTTTGATTCTGTTTGAGTTTGGCACAGAGTTAATAGATCAGAAATTATTTCCTACTACCTGTTATATCAAACTTATCTTTCTACAGAGATCCAATCTCCTAGAACTTTGTTCTTCTTTAATTTTTAACATAAGAACACCATCCTTTCCTTTGATTCCTGAAATATTGTGCAGCCTTTGTTTAAGCAAAGGCAGCCTCTTTGTATAATATCAGAAAAGTCCTGATCTAATTATTCTGCTCAGAAAGGCAAGCAATTCACCAAGTCAAGATGTTCCTCTCTGGGTCTCAGTCACAAACACTTGTCTCAATAAAATTCCTATCTTTATTACACTCCTGTAAAGGCTAAGGGGATATTAGGGCTCCTAAAACTGCTTACTTTGCTTACTTTGTCTTCAGGAGGATACCAAGGTTTGTCATTAACCATATACTCAAAGTCTGTTCTTGCCCAAACTGGTTCCTTGTTTCTAAAGCTGGACATGAAAACCTAACAATTTAGTTATAATATGTCAGCTTCTAAAATTTCCCTGAGTTTTTCTTCTTAATAATTTTTCTCAGCTCCTGTGTCCTATGCTTACTACTATCATTTATTAATAATCTAAATGTGTGTCTAAGCAATAGGTTCTACAGAGGACTCAACTTTCTACATAGCTGTTTTTTCCAGGGAACTAGATATTAGTTTTATTCTTATTAACACCAGCTTTTGTTACATTATCCAGCTCTAGATTTTGGTGAGAGGCCCTTAACAGTAAAGAATATAAGTACAAGAGAAAGATATGTAGCAAATTTTCATCAAGGGCAATGAAGGGTCAGTCCATGTCTTCCAAGCACTGGAACTTTGTCAAACAGCTCCTTCAGTACACTTGGCACTGCCGATTATCTATTAAACAGGATGTTTCAACATAGACAAAACCAGTAAAAGCCTTTGATAGCTAACAATGCTACAAAGACAAAGCAAAACTCTATATTGAATTAGGTCTACTGATTGAAACGTTTGATACAAGAGACAAACAGCTATGAGGCTGCTGGTGAATCTGCACTGCCCAGTGATGGCTGAAGGCTGCACATTTGCATATCTGTATTAGACTAACACAGAGCAAAGCTGTGAACTGCAGTTCAGAAGCTGTCCCTGCAAAAGTGTACTGTCCCCATAAGAACTCAATGCAAATTATAGAAGAGGCAGTCTACTTGGTTCGGGAAGTAAGTTACCATTTTATTAAGTGACAGTGCAATGTATTCCTTTTTTTTGAAATTTCATATTTTTACATATATTGCTATTATCTGAAATCCTGTTCAGTCTAGAAATCTTTATCATATTAGCAATAATAATAGTATAAACTACTACAAATTATCAAAATTTATAAACAAATATTAGGATAGCCTTGGCACTCAGGTGGACAGAATATTTTAATTTAGTTGTGTTATGGTTTTAGGTAGGAAGTAGAGATAAGTACCTACTACAATCTATTAGGGGGTACCTTTTATCTCAAAAGAAAGGTTGAAGTACTTGGAGTTTGATGAAAATTGCAAACTAATGATATGTATACTCCTTGTCCAAGCCCATCAAAAGTTCATTCAAACCCAGGCTATTTTCATGCCTCAGACACTGAAATCTCAAAAGCTATCTTTGTAAATCCCTGGTTTTCATATCCCAGTTTATAACTATCCCAGTAAATTTCTGTTTTTCTCCCACATAGGGACAAGTCTATTAGTTCAGGATCCAACAATTTTTCACTTCTAAGACTTATGAGTCAAGGCACATGTCTCTTGAAAAATTGCCTCTGTGCCCAGTTATTTGTTCATTTTTAAAAATCAAGCAATAAACTCTATTTTATCTGGTGCCAACATGAGATGATACATTGCTCACTTCCAGTAGAGAGGAGATGGATGTCTCATGGAAGGCTCTGATTTTAGACACATTCATGAGGTACTCTAGTCCTGCTTTCTTGGAATGGAGATAGAGAACAAAATAATTTTCTGTGATCACACATCCCAGCCAAAGTTATATAGTCTTGTCTCATATAGCTCATTTTCTGATGAAATAATAACATAAGAACTAAGAACTAGGGATCCAAGCCCCACACCCACTGACATATGAGTCATAGAGGTAATTAACAGCATAGTTTTTATGGTGATACTTACTTCCCTCATTTCCTAACAAAGTACACACTGGAGTCTTCACAGTGAAAAACTGCTACAAATTTAGCATGCACTACTTATACTACAGCACTGTGGAGTTCTCTTCAATAGCAACAGCAGGGAACAGATTTCTTATTAGAAGCCCTTACTGTCATTTTGTAAGAGGCAGATAGATTTTATTTCTAAGAAACAAGCTAAGAGCTATTATTTCTCATGTAGACAAAAACGTCATCTATTTTATGATGTAATAATTAAGGGAATATATTTCACAATTGATTTTCCAGAATGTTGTGCAAAAAGCATAGAATTGAAAGAGTATAAAGACCGTTAATATTCCATGTACCTTGAAAAGTTTTAATGACTTTTCTGATGCTCACTTTGGTTGTTTTTCCAATAAATAAAATTCAAATTCCATCATGTTGTATATGCATATATCAAAATATGAGAAATTAATGCAAGGTATACCTTTAAAAAGTATTGCCAGGATTGAAAAACACATTTTAAAACACTTACATTACCACTAGCACATGAAAGTTAGTATTTCCTAAGGTCATTTTTTAAAAAGCCGTGCTTCACAAAATATATTGACACAGTACTCCCCAAAGATGTGGACTAAATATGGTCACACAATTAATTCCCATTACAAGACTCTTTGGAAACATATGTTATAGGGGGTAAAATATTCAGCTTCTTGGTACCAAAACTCAAGTCAAGCTCTTGAAATGCTTCATCCTGGTCTTTTTTTGCAATGTGCCTCCTTTTCAGTCTGCAAATCAATTATAGGATCCACACTGTCAGATTCCATGAGTTCAAAATCTGTAGTTTTGATTTCATATATCATGAGCCACGTTAAATGATTTTACACTTATTCTGTATGTGTGGTATAATTTTTATTACATAAAATGCTCACCAAAAATATATAGGAAAGAGATTTAAAAGGGATTCAGTGCTAAAACAGACTCTTTAAAAGCAAATGCCTGCCATCTGTAGCAGGAGGACTTCACAAAACCCAGGGGTGTCTTTTTGCCCAACTGTCAACACCAGGAAAAGTGCCAAGGGGACAGATGCTAAAACTGGAAAGTCTCATTGAGGGCGTGACATCAGAATCCTATCATTTCTCTCTGAAGAAGCACCAGCCTCCACAACAGCAACAGAAAACTCTTGAGGAAACAAAATCTCCCTCCTAATGAGGAACAGCCTCCGATACACTGTGACACTATGAAAATTCTATTAACAAAAATGAGCATACTGCTTTGTGGAATGTGACGTAAAATCTGCATTGAGCAAGTTTCAAAGACTACGAAGCAGGGGTTTTTTGTTTGTTTGTTTGTTTGTTTTGCTCTGCTTTTAGTCATTGGCAACAACAAGGAACATATGATCAAGCAGGAAAATAGTAACAGAAGCCACTACTAAAAATAGTGTCCAATCACAGTGCAGAGTTGAAACAAAACAATAATGAAATCTCTTTCTGTGTTCAACAATACACTGACAAGCATGTGGAGATGAAATCTGGTAAACTCTCGTGTAGCATGCAGCATTAAAATGAAAAATAATCTATAATTAATACCAAACTACAAATAGATATCCCTTATTAAAACTTGGCTCATGCTTATACAAGAACTGTTAGTTTAGAATTTTCACTTTCATTCAATTTGCACCTTTATCAGAAATTTTTTTTTGGCTTGTAGGGTTTGAACATCTTAAGCTGTAACATGTTTTTCACAACAAGACGAGTCAGATAAGGGACCTGCTGACACTGACTTCAGCTCCTTTGGATAAGTGTGCAACTGAAACAATGGGCCAAGCAGGAAACAGGAATGGGAGAGACAAGCAGAGTGGAGACTGGGAACCTGGAAAGTAAGAACAAGGTGTAACAGGTGGACACTCTTCAACTTCAAGTTTGAAAGCAATCCTGGTGCTACCAAATCTCATTTTTTAATATGAAGACAAGAGCTGTTATTTCAGCTTAAAAGGCTCAAGTTACATAAGTCTTCATAAATGTGTGTCGACATTTGTTTAAAAACACAGAAACATGGGGAGCAAGTAACCTAGACTCTAAAGTCTACAGTGTTTACCAGACAGCAGTCTCAGAAGGGTCTCTGACTCAACTGAAACTCATAACTGCAAGAATGGCTATCTTATTTGGTTTTCTTTCTTTTAGAACTGGTGACTTACATATGATGATTCTGTTCAGTTTTGCGCACAAACAAAATTAAACTAAAATTAAACTAAAAACAAAAGATTACGAAGCTCTATCTTACTTCTTCAATAACAGAAAAAGACATGCTGGATTTCTAAAGAAATGAAAAAAAAATCCGGGGGTTATTTGTTTTTACAAAATGTGTGGAAACAATAAGAGCTTCCATGTATCCATGTATGCTTTGGACGAGAAGTCCCAGTGTAATGCAGTCTGGTTTCTAGTCTATTTGATGTTTCACAGAAAAAGCATTATTGTTGCTAGGCATTGAGCATGAGCCACTAGAAATATCCCTCTGAAGGGGCTTTGGATATTGTCCCTTTCTCCCTTTTTAATATAGGAGTAAAAGCAAACTGTAATTAAATGAAATCTTAAGAAGTAGAAATAATTGAAAGTGATGTCATTGATGGGCATTTCAATTTCTCCCTCACTCTGTAGAATCTTTATTATCCACTTTTACTTTGTCCCATATGGGGACAAAATAATCCAGAGACCTTATCGCAAGATAGCCCTTCTCGTTTCCATTTTCACTAATTCTAATGTCTTTTTCAGAGAAGAAACTCATAAATATACATAGGTTACAAAATGCAATATTAAAAATTAAGAACATAAAATATTGACTTACTTCTCAAAGAGTAAAGTAAAATCAGGAAAATGGCCACATTGCTAAGGCACTTTTGGCAGGTACTATCTGCAGCAATATCCTGAGTATTTTCCTGTACATTTTTAACCACTTTTCCAAATCTGTATTTAAAAGGATAACCTACTATTGGGCTATTTTGATTTTCTGCTGAAGAAAAATTCAGAGAAAGAGATATCTCCTTGATGAGGGATGGGAACTACAGCTGTCTGTAGGTATAAGTACAAATATTTAGAATGTAGTTAGGAACTATGCTGGTATGGTAAAGTGTCAGTTTTAGGTTCTCCTCTAAGATCAATAACTTCAATAGCCCTAGGTAGTTGGCTAAGTTTCCAGTAGCAGGCATGATTTCATATATATCGTAATTTCATCAGAAGGATCATATCAGCCCTTTGATAGAAGCATGGCCTCATGAAGAGGAAGAAGGTATACTCTTCTTCTAATGACAAGGAAAAGAGTGAATGGCGAAAGATGGTAGAGAATGAATAACAATTATTCAAGTATTGAATGAAGAAAACACTAACTCATCACCCTTCATAAACTCAGTTCTGCACTTATGTCAATTAAGAGTGTTAAGTAAGAATACCAAGTACAAACAGAATTTGAAGTTTTGTGAGACTAGATCCTTAAAAGAAAAGAAAATTCTTTTTATCATGCATAGAATTTCCAAGAGCTGGTTAAGAATTTTCTAGGCATTTGTATAATAAAAGGCATATAAAAATATCTGGTAAACATGGTACGGGAGTAGTTTAAGGTCATTTGCATGATCAGTAGTTGAAAAGATTGATATTCCATCATCCTGCAGGATCTAACAAACTCATCTACATTAACAAGTACGAAACAGTGACTAACTAACCTTCTGTTCTCTAAAATTATTGCATTTGAAATTCAATGTATCTGAAAGTGATAGAATTTTAGACTATTTTTCAATTATGCTTACTATTTTATTCATGCTATTGCATTAACAGGAGTATATGATGATTAAAAAATAACTACTTTAGGAGGGTATTTGAAATGTATACTACAGTTAGCCTGGAGATATGGCTCAGTGGGTAAAGGCAGTTTCCACAAGCCTGATGACTTGAATTTGATCACAGTGAGAAAATACCTGAAATGTATTCTTCTATATTCACACACAGAAACCAGGTATATATGCATCTACACACACATGGAAACACACACACACACACACACACACACACACACACATCATATTAGAAAATTTTAATAAAAAAATTTCAAATAACACAAAAAATTATTTCGGTGGGTACCTTAAATGACTATTAACATTTTTTCACACTAAGTATTTTCATGTTCCTGTAGCTATTGATGAGCTTTGTTCTGAACACGATCAAGTACTGCTTTGAAATATTGCCAAACAGTTTTAGAACAAACTTTATTCTAGAGCTAATTTTGACACAACATTAGGCAAAGCCTTTGACTATTTTACATGATGACTTATGAATTATGAGATTGTCTACTCTGGTTGACATGAACACATTGCTCCCTAACCTTGCATGTTTTTCAGTCCATCTATCTATAGCCTTTTTGAGTGTGATGACCTTAGATAGCTTTCTTGGAAACATTAGTTGAATCATGCCCAGACTAAAATTGTGGACTTTGAGAGTAGGCATAGTTTTCTGTTGCAACTTTCTACTCTCTAATATTATTCTCTGTGACTTCAGGCCTCCTTGTCTTCTCTAGTTTTCTACCTCAATTCAAGAAAACCTCCAGGCTTGACCTAGGCCCCCACTCCCAATACCACAATCTTAAAATAAGCAAGAAGCTGGGCTGGGCCAGTCAGAGGTCTTTCTGTTTCTTGTCTTGTAGTCATCATTGCCCTTCTTTATTCAATCCCCAATGTTCAGAAAGTTAGTGTTTCATTTATTTTAATTTTTATTGATGGCTTTTTCCTTGAGGGAATACTTGGGCTCTGTTCCTCCACCTTTATCACCATGAGAATTTTAGAACTTGAAACTGAACTTCTTACAAATTTGGCTGTACAGAATTGTAAAGATAGAGCCATTTTTGAAATTCATGTCATATTTTTCTATGGAACTGGAAAATGCCACCCATATGCAAAATTTATTAGGTTTTGTTTTGCTTTTACACGAAATAAATTGATGTATGAGAGCCAAATAATAGTTTTCTCCAAAAATTGAATAGCCTGCATTAAATAGTTAATTCTTAAAGTCATCTATGGTATTATATAAGAAAGAAAAATAATTTTTTAGAACAATTGCTAGAATCCTTGCATGTCTTACGTTTACCTTTAAAATAAATTTTTGGTCTTTTGAATACTTAAGAACATTTGTATTCACATGAAGAAACTTTAAAACTTTAATTAAATATATTGCAAAATCTTTAATTAAATGTCTCCTTTAAAAAAGGATAGGAGACCAAATTAGTTAACTGTAACATAATTAAAATAAGCAAATGTCACATTCTGGAGAATTAATAAATGCAATTTTATGGTTTAAAAAAAAAGGAAACTGATAATGTTATTTGTCACTGAAACATTCAAGATGTAGGACCTTTAAGAAGAGGTGTATTTTTTAATAGATTTTACATGGAGGGTGAAACATATAAAACTTTCATTCATTTACTTACAGAAGGAAATCCAGTATTTAAGCACTATTTCTTGGAGTCTGTATTTTCCTCATTAGAGGTGATTCAAAGCAGTTAAGAGTGTGTCTCCCTCTTGCAGAGAATCTAACTTCAACTTCCAGCATACATATCAAGCATCTCACAACTGCTGGAACTTCAGCTCTGTACCTCTCATTTTGATAGTAGCTATAAACCTAGGAACTTATTTCTGGGTTGTTTCATCTATTCCATAAGTCTATGGGTCTGTGTTTTAGGGAATAATATGTTTTTTTTCTTAAGATAGCTCTATAATATAATTTGAGTTTAGGTATTGTTATGACTCCAGTACTGAACTTTTAGCTGAGATCTGCTTTTTCTGCTTCCAAATTAATGTGAGTAGTTTTTCTAGTTCTTTGAAGAATGTGATTGGAATTTTTATTTGGATCAAGACCTTTATGTAATGTATACTGCTTTGAAAAGCCTTTTTAAAGATAGGCAAAGACTTTCCAAAGAATACTCCAACAGCACAGGAAGTAATACAGAAAATGAATTACATGAAAAGAAGAAGCTTCTGCACTATGATGCAAACACTCACCAGTATGAATAGACTGCTGACAGAATAGGAGAATATCTTTACCAATTGCACATTAGACTGGGTATTAATATTCACAATGTATAAAGAACTATAAAAACTAAACATGGAAAGCCAAATCATTAAATCATCATATTGGAGAATAAACTGAGTACGTAGTTCCCAAAAGAAGAGATGCAAATGGCTAAAGAGTATTTTTAAAAAGTTGCAACACCTTAGCCATCATGTAAATACGAATTAGAATTGCTTAAAATCCCATCTTACTCCAGTCAAAATGAATATCATCACAAAATTGAATATCAAATACTAGAGAGGATTTGGTATTTGGTATTAGAAAAGAGAAGCATATATTCAATGACAGCAGGAATGAAAACATGGGTAGCCATTATGGAAGTCAGTATGGAGGTTACTCACAACATTAAAAATAAAGCTACCTATGAGTTTGGAGAGAAGGCTCAATGGGTAATAGTGCTTGCTATGCAAGAATAAGGACTAAAAGTTAGTATTGATTGGAGCACCCATGTAATAATTTGGTCATTGAATGTCTATAACCACAATGCATTAGTGGAGGCAGTAGAAACAGAAGCATCTGACCACTGGAGAGTGAGAGACCCTGTTACAATAAAGTGAAGAGTTATAGAGAAAGATGCCCAATGTCCTCCTCTAGCTTTTACATTTATGCATAGTTTTACTAATTTCCACCTGTTCCTTCCAGTCTAGAGAAAAGCCTCAACATAATGAAACCTATTCTTGCCTTTTGATTATCTTATTTCAGGTGATTTATGCTGATGATAACAAACTAAAATATTCCCTTCAGTGACCAGGCAACAGGAGTTCAAAGTCTAACTAACTAAAGCCATCACTGTTACTTGACTGAATATAAATGAGACTTCAGATTGAGCAGTCAGAACTAGATGTGGAAAAACCAAGTGACTTCCTTTGCTCTACTTTCTCTTTCCATTCACTCTTTTGTATCTTCATTCCTCAGGTTTGGAACAAACCCTTTACTGATCATTACAACTAATATTTTACTGATAAAGTTTAGTGATGGCTGAAAATTTGAATTTCAAATCCACGAATTTCAAATCATCTTCATTTCTTATCTTTAGGGACCTTTTAACTCTCTTAGGCCTCAGTTTGTTACAATACCCTAGCTCAAGTAAGTCTTTCAAAGGGCAGGAAGAATGAGTATTGATGATGATGATGATGGGGTTAAACATTGGTACAGCTCTAGTTTTCTTTGGTTGGATGTTGACTAGTTGTAATGTTCTTCATCTGAGTAATCACAAGATGCAATTGTTTCATATCGAAAACATGTGGTGAACAATGGGTTTGTGGTTGTGGGTGAACCCTTGATCCTCATGCATCAGGCACCCCAGTGCTGGGATTAGAGGAGGCAGGTACCATCTTCCCTTGGTTGATTTTTGGTTTGTGTTATTTAGATGACATAGTTTCTTATGATTGATGCTTCAATAATTTGCTTTCTTTGAAGACAATAGAGTTATAATTGTAGTGTCTTATACAGATCATTATTATGGAGAATAACCTGAGCTTTTCTTTATGTTACAATGTCCCCTCCTCCAGGAAACTGCCCTTTTTTGCACCATTTCCAGACGATCTAGAATACCTGATACTTCCTCTTTGAAGCAGGTAAAAGTAAGGTACCACTTCCTTCTCAAATTGCCATTAGCTCTTTCAGTATTGTAATAATATGTCTATTCGTACATCTTCAAATTATCATACTGCTGAATTTAAAATGTGTGCTGCAAATACAAGTTAATAATATGGGATTAGACATAAAATTAAAAGACTTAAACTTCAAGATCAGTTACATAGAGCATTTTCAAGTTCTAAACAAGGGTCATAAAAATATGCTTACATAGTCAACATTTGTAAAAATTGCTAAAGTAACATAGAAGGTAGTTCTCTTTATATAAATTTCTCAATATATCCACAAATTTTGAATGCTTTGACATTGACTATATTGATTAATGCATACAAAGCTTAGCAGAGACAATGTCAGGTCTTCTAAGGAATTATCACAGGGATTTCTCCTGCTCAAGTTTTTATGGGATGAAATAGGGATGGGGAAATCCTTCACACCAGTGAACTCAAATGTTATTGGAGATGCCAGCAACTTTTTAATCAGCTTTAGAACCTACTTCATGAGGTAGAAGCCATACCTGACCCTGGTAACATGGCTAAGGACCTGAGAATAGCAATAAAATGACTCCTAATGTTGTATTACTATCGCCATAGACCAATGCATCACTCAACTCTCACAAGAGAAGATTCTTTTGGCAAGAGATGACAACTAACACAAAGACGCACAACTGGGCAATGTCCAGAGAGTGAGAAACCTTTGAGCACTGAGTTCTAACGGAGACTGGGTTGTCTTCATCAAACCCTCGCCCCCCCACAGCTCAGGAATCTGTACACAAATGGAGGGAGAAAAGAGTATAAGAGCCAGAGGTGGAGGATGACGATAAGGAAGGAATGTTTCCAAGATACAACAGGACTGACACAGATATGAACTCACAGACACTGTGGCAAGATGCTTGAACTTGTACCGATTCAAGCCAGATGGGGTGCCATCACTGTGAAGGGGAAAAGAGTTGATGGAGAGTTAGGTATACAGATGTCAGACACTGTAACACCAAATCTCCAGAGAGAGAACCTCTGGCACTCATAGTGTGTTCAATGAGTACAATGGGGACCCGGGTTGCTTTATATAAAGAAAAGTATATTTTTGCAAACTGAAATGTATGCATATCAACGTATTAACTGAAAACTTGTGCCAAAGCTGGTTTTGCCTCATTTTTACATTATTCAACTAGGCAAAATGGTCTCTATATCCTAGAACCCAGAGACATCTGATTTATTTTCTAATTTTGAAATAAATCACAGGTATAAGCTGTTTTTGTTGTTGTTTTTTTTTTAATTCTAGATTAATTCTTCGTACTTTCAAGTGATCTGTATATAATGCATGTTTGTGAATAGTCTCTTTGTTTATTGTTTACAACAAGTACAGCCACTCACCGAATTTTGATGGGCAGTTTAGTAAAACTATGCAAGAAAGCAGAAATGAAAAGCTAATAAGCTACTCAGATGCCAACTTTACATTTTCTCCATGCAAAACTTCAAGCCAAGGGGTACTGAAGAGAATGGATTGAAGCTACACAGCTTGTGGGTGCTATTCCAACATATGACCCTGTTAAGGTTTCTTTCATGTATTGCTGAAGAGCTCCATAATTGTCTTGTATCTTGTCAAACACTAGAGGTTAAGAAGTTACTCCATGTTGTCAAGAAAAGGAAGAACTAGAAATATAAACATTCACATGGTAATTCTGGTTAGGAAATGTTAAATTACATTGTACCATTTTTTTCTTTTATATGACAGGACATTTAAGAAACTTTATAAATGCAGAAATTCAGAACCAAAAGATGAAAAACTTTACTAACCCTCAGTTCTGTAAGCAGAGTTTACTGAGAAGGAAAACCATAATAAATATTAAACTCCATACCTGATATTTTAAACTTAATAGGTAAGCAGAATTGTTTTAATTTATGTCACATAGGCTGTGTTAGCTTGAATAAGAATTATACTTCTAGGTCCATGTTTGAATGTGTGGTTCCCAAGTTAGTGGAACTGTTTGGGAAGAATTAGGAGGTGTGGCCTTGTTGGAAGGGGTGTGTCACCAGGGGTGAGCCATTGAAGTTTCAAAAGTCCATGCCAGGCACAGTGTATCTCTCTCTGCCTGCTGACAATAAGTTAGGATGTATAGCTCTCAGCTAATTCTCTAGAACCATGTCTGCCTGCCTGGTTTCACGCTCCCAGCCATGATGATAATGGACTAACCCTCTAAAACTGTAAGCAAGCCCCCACTATTGAAGTAGGGAATAATGCCTGACCCTGTTCCATCGTGTTGTGTCATGTTTAAACAATAACCCTGGGAGGACTGCTATTTCTTGAGGAGAGGCAAAGATAGGAGTAGGAGGATGGGGCAGTAGATCTAGGAGAGAGGGGAGATGGGGGGGTACTGGGAGGAATGAAATTGGGGAGGAAGGGTGTTAGGATGTACTAAATGAGAAATGAAAATAAAAAATTTGTGAAATTAAACTTGAAAAGAAATTTAAAAAGAAATCATTTTACAAAAATATGTTTGTATTTCTATATACTTTCATGTATTTCTAAATATATGAATACAGCCTGCTCAGTCTGTACAATGATAGTTGTATGTTTGTTTTCAAATTGACCATTTGGTAATAGGCACTCAGTTGGTATTATCTTCCTTTTGAAGACCATTTCTCTCACTCTGTCTTCCTTCTATAATAATAATTAATAAGAAAGAGAACATAAAGAAAGCAAGGAGGTGTATATAAGAAGATTCAATGGGAGGAAAGGGAAGGGAGAAATGTTGTAATTCTAGTATAATCTCAAAAATAAGATAATTTTTAAAAGATAAATAATTTCAATTTCTCCATGTTCACTAGTTTTATCTTTCTTCACTATAAACAATACACTGCTGCTATTTTTGTTTTCCATGCAGTACAATGGTTAACAAACTCTGTCTGAACAGGGACATTAGTAGAAACTGTTAATTTCCAAAGAACAGAAAACCTAGGGACCTAGGTGAGCCAAACAGAAAAGCAGTAGTAAATAAAATGATTATTTAGGACAATATTGACAGACAAAATCTTGCTTTTCATTTTTTTTCACTGCATAATTTATTTCCCTGTCACCTATTTGAAAGAGTGATCTCACTAGCAACAAATATATCAGTCAATATTATATATGTATCATTATCTAGTTAAACAGAAAGTACTAATAACATGTATTTAAAATATAACCAAGTGAATTATTTGGTTTATTTTATGTATTTCACATATGTCTTAGGAATAAGACTCTCTTGAATTAACTATGGATTTTCTGTTTCAAAATAGACATCTTTACAAAATGTACAATGAAGATGGCCATTTGAAGTCTCTGATTTGAATAATAAAATTTTACTACACATATTTTATCTGCACAACTGTCCCAGATATTCCAAAACCCAAAGAAGCTATTTGTACACCCTCAGGCTGACACCCATTTCTTGTTATGTGTTCATGTAAGATGAAAATGCAATGACTTGCCTCAATCAAACTTTTTACCATCACATCAAGACTTTGCTCTTGGTAATGACTAATAGTCTGTTAACAATTAAAAGGTCTCCTGAAGGAACACTTCATCTGAACAGGCCACCATGGCCTCACATTGTCAGGATCATTTCAGGATACTCTCCCTCTTCAAGCAGCATTTTTATTGCATATACTTTTACTACATGAATCATACTACATCATTCAAATGAATCATATTCTTTTTAGAAAAAAAAATTCTCCCAAATTGCTTATTTTCAGATTTATTCATTTTTATTTATATCTATGTGTGCATAAGTCCCCAGGGAAACCAGAAAATGGTGTCTACTCCCCTAGAGATGGAGGACCTGGTGGTGTTGAGCTGCCCAATGTGGGCACTAGGGATCAGCTGTGATCTTCTGTAAGAGCGGGAAGAGCTCTTCATCAAGGGGTCATCTTTTCCGCCACTGATAAATTATTTCAATTTGTAATTTGAGGTTTTTGGCAGGCTTATTGAATTATACATCAAGTTAAGAAATAATTTTAGTTTATTATAGAGTGTGAGAAAATAATATATTATAGATAAGGATAGCATACTGAAGGTACGTTTCTTAAATCTAGGATAAAATTTAAGCTATATGTGTCAGGGATAAAAGCAACTTTAATTACACAATAAAATTTGATATTTCTAAAATATTGCAAATGCAATATGCATGTGTTAATCAAAAACAGTTGATGTTGTCCTTTTGTATTATTTTGTTTTGTTTTAAGTCATACTTTAGTGTTCTTAATTCATACTGATAAGCAGTGAAACTGACAACCACACCATTTAATAATTCACAATTTAATAATTCTCTACCAACCATATCTCTTACTTCAATTAAGTTCTATCAGGAAAAAACAAAGTGCTTTGATTTCTTTAATTGTTTTTTAATTAATAAGCTAGAAAATTTAACATAAAATAACACTTTTATTTTACTTCTTTAGCATAACTTTAAAAACTTGGCTGAGAAAAGAATTCTTTTTCAAATGTGAGATTATTCATTCCCACCTCTCATTATTCCTCACTCAGAAAAGAGAGTCTTTATTTAGTCCAAGAAAGTATGTAAAGCTAAAAATACCAAATTACTAAAACTCATCCAGTTGGGACCAGGGGGTGGAAGGAGGTAATTGTGACCAAGGCAATGGAGACAGGTTTTCCTAGGAAACATCTTTTTCTGAATAAAATGACAAAACAATGTCTGGGAGAGAGAGCTATTGGTCTTTCTTCTTCCTTAGTTTTTCAGCTTATAACTGAGATGATGCCTGAGCCTGAGGTAGCCATCTCTAAATCCTAAGGAAGAAGAACATATGCTAAAAAAGGATAAAAACAGGCAGAAGTTGGGCTCTTTAATGCCATCTTTTAGCAGCTGGGCCAGCCATGGTGTCTATTTCTGAATATATCATCACAAATAAAAACTAAACTAGCAGTATTGGGTTTTCTACTGTTTGAAGTGAAATGTACTCATAAGAGAAAGGCACCGCAAGGATAAATCAAGCTCTCTGAATAGGGTCATCTGATTTAAACAATTTTGTTACAGCTTGGTTCATAATAAACATACTATTCTTTTTGTGTCATTTTAAAAGATGATCTATAGAGTCTGTAGTGCTCTTCCACATGACCCCTTAGTGCTCAGTTTCTGCTCCTCCTCCATGATGATAAATCATGACATTTAAAGTTCAAGGAATTACAAGCCCATATAGTGTTTTACCATGGTGGTTTATACAACAATGAAGCTAACACAAACACATATATTCTGAGAAAAAAAATGTAGAAAAAAATAATTAGTCAATTAGAAGCAAACATTAAGATATTATTAAAATAATATGTAATAACAGCTACTCAAGTTCAAAATAAAACTAAATGACAATGATTAGTCATGTGAATGGAAGCACTTTATTCCTCTTAGCACTTTATTTTATGTCATAGCATTTAAAGTGTAAGATTGGTGCCCTTCTATGATGATCTGGCTGGCAAACCACTTGTAAATAGACAAAGTGAGATATAATTCTCCCTATTGGAAATTAATCTAACTTTCATATCTTTATAGTTATAACAATACAGTGCTTGCAAGAAAAACATACTGAAATTTTAAATAATTTACATTTTTGGTACTAATTTCCAAAATGTTGTAAATTTAAATTTCATAGAAATTAATATAGATCATTGATAGTAATATGTTTCTAGTCTTCAAAAGTTGGATAAACTCAGAATATTATTTAATTAAATATTTTTAAGATTTATTTGTGTGTGTGTGTGTGTGTGTGTGTGTGTGTGTGTGTGTGCGCACATGCCTATAGAGGACAGAAAAGAGCATCAGCACCCCTGGAGTTGGAATTGTGCATAGTAGGAAGCTAACAGATGTGGGTTCTGGAAACAAACTGCAGTCCTCTGAAAAAGTAGCAAATATTCCTAACTTCTCCACCACCTCTCCAGACTCTATATTAAATATTTATAATGATAACAGTAAGTTATCCTGGGAGGGTAGTGCAAGAATAGCAACATTAAAATTATATTGCACAGTGTATCAGGTATTCATAACTATTCCACCACTTTTCTAGCCTATATATTAAACATTTTTAATGACAACAGTAACAATTACTATTAGTTAACAGTGTCCTTACATAACAATGAGTTAATCATACCCGCTGTACAACACTATGTTCCTAACCTTTCCCTACCCTACCCATGGGAAATAGCAATAATATTCTTTTACTCTGAATTAATTGTATAAAAGTAGCCAGCCAAAAGGAAGTAATCCAACTTGTCTAGAATCACACAAATGACACAAGGCAAAAGAGACTAAACTAGGCAATGTCACTCCAAAGAGCTTATAATCACTACCTGTGAAAATTCTCTCAACTTCCTCTAACATCGGACATATTTTAAACATCGGTAAATTGAAATGTCATTTGCCACATTCTTCCATAGAAATCCAAACAACTCTGCAAGCACTGAATTTCACTATTGAGGATATCTTTTTCCCAGTTCTTTCACAAACCAAATACATAAATTAAAAAGAAAAAGAGAGACACCAATCCTATTAACGTATCTGGTAAATTAACAGAGAATACATATTTTAATGTAATAAAACTTTGAGAATATATGAACTGCAGTGCAGACATTTATGTACATAGCAACTCAACCTGAGGGTTATTTGGTTTGTTATGAAGTGTTACAAATTGCATTTAATAAATGAGCAGATGAAGAGGTAGATAAAAGTGACAAAGCTATTTCTGTAAAAAATTAGATGATGTCAAGACTACAACAAGTTCTAAGTACTATGACTACATTGTTGCTAATGGAAAAGATATCACAATGAATAATCAAGGATCCATTGGCAGGGTTCTGGGTATGAGAGGAGAGTGAAGCAGTGAGACAGGGCATAGTTGTGAGGCTCTGGTAGTCATGGTAACCACTGTGTGCCTTAGGCAGGTCTTGGACATGCAGCAAATTTCTTAAGTAAATAATAATGCAATATAATAAAAAATTTTACTTAAATTTTGATATAATCAATAAGAGTTGAAGAAACAACAGAAATCTGACTTGCTTAGTAATCAAGAGAATCATGTAGAAATTATACTTGAGACATTTTCATTCATCAAAATTTTTTTCATATTGTGGCACTTAATAATTTCATAAAATATTAGTTTTACTTTGCTGTAGTGAAAATAAGGACAAATGGTGATCAACTATTATGTGTGAGACAAATTATACTTTAAAGTTATATTTGACTTGGTAGAAGTAATCTTGGTTAAGAGCAGAACTGTAACTCAGCTTTTTTGTAGCTATTGTTGAATGTACATACTATGAGTTCCTCCCTGAAGCTCAGGGAACAATATGGAAGAGAGGGTGGGCAGATTGTAAAAGCTAGAGGAAAAGAAGGGTTGTGGTAAATCATAAAAGGGTGTCTTCTGGACATAACATGGCCATTTCACACATGAACTTGCAAGAGATATACTAAACTTCACAAGACCTAAGCAAAATCAATCTTGTCAATGTTCGTTCTAGCATGGATAAGCGTGGGGGAGCATACAGGCCTCAATCAAAGTTATGGAGGAACTAACAGTTAACGGCTTCTGGGACAGAGTGTGTATTCTTCAGACTCTTTTCCCATGTTCTAGGGGCAACCTTATACCCATGAGCATATAGGCAATACTATACACTTAGTGAATTATAGAAATGGAGGAGAAGTAGAAGGAGGAGGAGGAGGAAGAAAGGGAAGAAGAAAGAGATAAGGGCCAGGAATTAACAGAAGGAGGTTAGGATGAGGGGTGGAGCCTGGAGAAGGAGGGAGAGAGAAAGGAGATGAAGTCGAGTGGGGGAAGATATGTGATAAAGAAGTCCAAAGGAGTAGGAGGGTGGGTTGAGGGGTTGATATGATCAAAATATATTATATAGATTATATACATGTATAAAATTCTCTAAGAATAAATAAAACTCTAAAAGTTAGCTTGAATGTTCATTAGTTACTATTTTGTCACTGTAATAAAACCCCCATAAGAAGCAACTTATAAAAGGAAGAGTTTAGTTGGACTTAATGTAGCCATAAGGATTAGAGTCCAACATGGCGAGCAAGCATGATTTCAAACAGTAAGCATGGCAGTCAGAGCAGGAAGCTGAGAGTTCACATCTTAAATTATGAGGCAATTATGAGGCAGAGAGAAAAAATTGGAAGTAGAGGGGGACTTAAACTCTAAAAGCCTGTCTACACTGACACTTTTTCTCCAACAATGAGCCACATCCCAAATCTTGCCCCCAACAACACCAGCAACTGGGGACCAAGTGTTACAATATAAAGGTCTGTTGGGGAGAGAGGTTCTCATTCAAACTACTATAACATAAGCTTTGGGTTCTAGAAATTTAAAATGCAAGCAATTGTTTAGTATAAAACTACCTATAATATTCAAGGAATAGTTAATATACAGCTTTAAGTGTTTTTAATTCATGTTCTCTCCATTCATCACAATAGTTCAACACAAGAAGGATACTTAAAGTTACTTGGAGATCTGTTTGAAATATACCAAATAAGTTAACAAAAGAGGGAAATGTAATTATTTTCATAAACTCATATAGATATAGTATTTGACACAGGAACACTTACCCAATATTTCTAATGACCATAATCATAATACCAATCAACCTATGAAAGTCTATGTCTTTAAATTGGCAGCAAAAAAGAAAAAAGAAAAAGTGGAAGCCAGCCACACTTGGTGAGCTTAAAAATGTTTTCTATACAGGGCTTCAACTTTACAATTCATTTATTATAGTTCATCTTTGAATTCCCAAGATAACTCTGAGAGTTATACAAATCTTAACTTGTAGATTCTACTTCTCAGTTTTGACATGTGTTTATACAACCTTGAATGGCCACAGAAATCAGGAAAGTAAAAACATGCCCGTGTGGGTGATGGAAGGAGCCCTAGAGAGCTCACTGTAGGACACAATTTTTATGAGGAGGAAAGCAGAAAAAATGGGTGGCGAGCTTAACTGGGAAGAGGGGAAGGGAGGACAATAAAAAGGAAGAGTAAGGAAAAAGGATGAATAACACTAAGAAAACACTAAGAAATAACTCTAAGAAAAGCCATAAAGAATTATGATAATATTATATGTAAATATTTGCATACATAAAGATAGAATGTTTGTGTGTGTGTGTGTGTGTGTGTGTGTGTGTGTGTGTAAGAGGAGAGAGGGAGAGAGAGGTAGGGTAGGGAGGTGGGGAGAGAGAGAGAGAAGACAGAGAGTTTGGAGGTGAGTTTGAAGGAAGCCATGCTAAAGGGGTGATTTTGCTTACCTCAAGAGCCATAGACTATCCTAGTCCAGAGCCAGCATGGCAAATTTCCTTTGTTGGTCAAGAGAGTTAAAGAGATTCCAAAAACATTCTAGGCTACTGTTGTCACCCTTAATTTCCGGAATTTGAAAGTATAATTCTGTTGCTGAAGACATCATATACTTTGGACAGACAATTAGAGGAATTGAGCTCGAAGCCTCTTCCCTGAGGACAAGCTCTCATAGTATGAGCAGGAAACACATCACATCCTATGGGACTGTCATAGAGCTAAGAGTGGGTAGAAGTAGCTTGGACACCCCCACCCCCACCCCGGCTATCCTAGGAGATGAGAATGGTAGGCGTTCAGCTGCTCCTCACTTTGGCCCTGGTCAGAACCCAGCTAAATATTAAATATTGCCTGCTTCACAGAAACAAAAGGAATATGACTTGGTTGGTGCTTATTTGTGCTATAGCTAAAAACCTAGAGATGGGTCCATTCACTGACAAGGTGCCTACTTTTTTGCCCTGTGAGACCACATCTTATGCAGAAGATGCCCTTGCAAGACCTTGATGCTTAGACTTGAGCCTCACATGCAAATAAGGCTACCCCAGTATCCTTGTCTGAGCCAATGGATCCCAACTCTGGGAACCAAAGATCCTTCCCTGCTTGTGGCCCTATATATGTAACATACACCCTGCATTAAAGTGATCTCTGCTTCCACCAGAAGAGAGTCCTGGGACTGATTCATTGCATCCTGTTCATTTGTTCTCAGCTCAGGGAATCAGGGTCCATGGCGATCCCAGAACCCTGTCTCCCCACTCCCATGTTTTCCCATTGCTCCCCCAGCGCGGGTTCCCTGTGTCTAGCCAGTATGGAGAACTGGGTCAAAACCCAGCTGACTAGGGATTGAGACAGAGTGGCAACAGAACTCGTGGGAGCAATAGTACATGAACCTTGTCAATGCAAGAAAAGGGCAACATTTGAACTGTAGTAAAAAAAAATGAATTAACTGTATCTGTTCTCAGTACACCAATTTAAAATATATTTTGTTCAAAAATAGGGCAGAATTTATCTGTAGTTGTCTCTCTCTGAACTAATTTTTTCTCATAACAACAAATAAGAAAGATGACAATAATAATATTGACCTTTTCTTGACCTTAATTGCTCAATAGCAAAGATGAGGGACATGCATTCACATCCATGGGCACACTGCTACCCCTGATATTTTATTAACTGATCATTGTCCCTTGAGACAACTCTACATATCTATAAGAGCTTTCATTTTTACACTCACACAAAGTACTCATACAATTTTCAAATTTAACAGATAGTTAATATCTAAGATACTTTTTCTTTACACACATGATATTTTTAACTGAAGAAGTAGAATATAACTCGAGTGTTCTGTAGATTTTATTCTTTTATTTGTTTAGAAGATTAAACTTGCAATCTTAATGCAGACTGTGGTTTCATATGCCCCTGGACCCAGGTTCCTTTCCTACTTTACATTTCTCATCCTCATGTATATCTATTCATTTTGCTATAATATGGGGTTTAAATTCTGTTGACTGCTACCCTTGGACTTTATTGTCCCCAACTCTGGACCTAATACCTATTACATGCTTGATATATAGTGGTTTCTCAACTCACAATTGCAAAAATATGGATGTCCCTATATCTATGATATTCAGTATATTTAGCTCTCCCAAAATGCACAAGTCTTTGAGTTTTGATTAATGATCATGGGTAGTGTGTGTGGTAGTTGAGGGCTGTGTGTGTGTGTGTGTGTGTCTGTGTTGTGTAAATGTTCATGTGTGTGCAAATGTTAATGTGTGTGTACATGTGGGGAGGTCTATGTGCTCATGTGTGCACATGCCTATGGAGGTCAGTCATCAATATGTCTTTCTGTATCATCATCTGCCTTACTCATTTAAAGACATTGTCTTTCACTGAACCCACCAGCTCAACAATTTAGTGAGGTTGGCTGGTGAATGTGTCTACTTTCTCAGTGCAGGGATTACTGCTCACATCATTACACTTAGCTTTCTTCATGGGGACTGATGATCAAAGGTGAGATCCTCATGTTTATGTAACAAGCACTTTACTGACTAAGCCATATCCTCCATGGTTTACAGACTTATTACCTTGCTTTCCACCCTGTTTGATGAGGCAACTCACTCATCTAATCAAAACTTGGAATCTTGAGATGCCAAATGGCATTGACATGCTTTAATGAAATAAGCTTTCAATATCATCTTCAATTAAAGAAAAAATAATATTTAAATAAATTACATTGCTGTAATAATGAGAATGTTAGAATAAGATGAAAAGATAAAACATATTCCAGACTAGTCCAACAATGGGCTTTGAAATCAACAAGTCATTCCATGTCATTAAATCATAGTTTCTGTTTCTGTCAAATGAAAAGATTTAATATATGATAAGATAGATAAATAATAAATAATAATAAATAATCATTTGCATATAAATAATAAGTAATAAATATTAAATTATAAGATTTATTGAGCTACAATTCATTTTATAGTTCTGACTCAACTATTCAATTAGGTGACAGCTGATATTAAAAAATTATAAATGTGCCTTTTATTTCTTTCTTCTGTATTTATTGTAGTTATATAGATGTCTAGTGGGTGGATCGGTATAGATAAGAAATAAGTTTTCTCATACTTTGTGTCTTCCACATGAAATTTAGGAAAATGTCACACTGTGTAAGTATAATTAAATGATCCACTCAAGTAAATTACAATATTGTCAAATAAGCTATTAATCTGATAGAACTTGGAACATATTAAGACTTCCTAAAACTTATATGCATTCTCTTAGCAACATCAGATACATTTTAAAGAGAAATTAAATTCAGCTTGTTAGACTGAACATAAAAAAAAAAATCAGCAAATGAATTAAAACAGAGCTATGGTTTGGAAATCAAGTGTACTCCCAAAAGTTCAGTGCTAAAGACTTGGTCCCTGGATAATGAAGCTATTGTGAAGTAGAAGAGTCTAGTTAGAGGAAGTTGGTGAATGAAGGCATACTCCAGGATATATTGATACCTTTGGACTTCCTCTCTGCCACTCTGTTCTTTAGCCTTTGTAGAGGAGCAGCTTCACCACATTCCAATTAAATGGAACCAGTAGAACTGTGAGCTAAAGCATGAAACCATGAGGGTAAATTCAAGCCCAAAGCTGATCCTAAACTTCAGCAAATTGTCCCAAGACCTTAAGACACCTGAATTTTGATTATCAATATGACATATTGCTATTCTATAATCATAGACCATAAAATATTAACACATAAATGAGTAAAGTATGTTCTATAAGTGTGGAATGCTTTATACGGAATCTATGAAAAACTAATTGGAGAAAAACAAAGTATAACTGAAAAAAACGGAAGCCAGGAAAGCATACAGCAAAGCAAAACTTGGGGACAGATAACGTACTTTGAAATGTTTGGAGAGTTGCTATTCAAATAAATACAGATACATATATAAAGAGTCTACATCAATTTCCTTAACCCATTCTGAAAGTAGCATTTCCAAATTCAGAAAGATTAGAGCCATTTCTAGGGAACTGCTGAATTGGGAGCACAAGAAAGAGAGTAAACTTTTAATGCAGAAAAGTGTAAAAATAAATGCTGTGAGAATATTCCCAGATACGCATGTTCAGGCTGTAATGGACAGACTTCTTTCATCCTCATAGCATGATGCATTTGCCCTTCCCATACTTATTCTCTCATACTTACATGTATGGGGAGAACCAGCTTACTTTCCAGAGAGTCAACATTACCTGCATTTAATGCCAACACATAGCCAAAAATATCTGGCACTACACATGACTGATGATGGCTCTGAAAACAGAACAGTTTCCAACTTAGATAAAATATAAAAATTAAATTATATATAATTAAATGAAGACATAAAATTATATTAAAAATTAGCTTAGAGATACATGGAGAGATGCTTGACAGTAATGTGAGGGAGACTAAAAATTTCTTTCTTTAAAAAGCTGTGAGATCTAATCATCTCTCGGTAATGGTCTAGACCCAGTTCTGCCCTGAGGTTGGCAGCAGCCATGGATCAAGCTAGTCATATGTTCATGAGGAAATTTCTGGTAAAAGAAACTAAGCAAACACAGGCTTTATATAACCAACAGCATTAGAATCAAGTGTAAGACTGTCATTGAACAACATAGTATCAATAGCTACCCACCCTTTCTTTAACAACATTTTCCACAAAGGTACCATTTCCATGTTTGGTGCCACTTTGCTATTAACATGAACAAAAATCAAGTTGCCTGAGCTTTAAAATAACTCCATGTTGCTTCATCTGCTTTGGTGCCTGTGTTGGGCAGTGGCCACAACACAGTAGCATTGATTGCCACTTGAATTTCCATGCTAACGTCCCCACCATGAGCTGAGGTCACTGATCTCAGCTTCCTCTCAGACACAGCCTAAGGCATACAAATAACAGACTAAAAACTAATGAGAGTGAGCCAATGTCCAATTGTACTTAGACTCCTGATTTCTCAAGCTATATTCACTCTATCTAAATCTAAAATCTATTCCATTTGTTATCATTGTCTATTGAAAGCTTCTTGATATTTAATCTATGTTATCTCTCCAAATTTGTCCCCAGAAAAGAAAAGTCCAAAATGGTTTGGCATTGACTAATTACCAATGTTTGTCTCCTTGTGAAATGAAAATTGTCTTTCTGAACTTTGTTGTAAGCATAATGCTATTCCCTCCTGAGCATCAGTAAATAACTGCACACAGTGTTCTTCATCTAATGAGTATGCAGCAAGTCTCCATTCGTGAGTGGCATCAGCACACTTGTTTGGCATTTATGTCACATTTTTACACAATGTTCCACAATAGATATCACATCTTGTTCATAGTTAGGATGATGAACGGCAACACATTTTAATTCATACTCCTGATTTTTACTGTTTCCTTCCCACATTAATTTGCATTTAGCTACATTGATCAGCACAGTCAGAATCAACACAAACTCCATCTCTGAAGATCGCACAAGTTTAAAAGCTGTATTCTCTTTCAGTGTTAACATGTGTCAGTGTGGAAAGTTGGCTCAGAATATATTGCAACTGAAGTCCAGTGAAATGAATCTGTGAGTAAAGCAATTACCATGCAAGACTGAAGATCTGAATTCAATCACTAGAGCCTAAATAAAGGTGAAAAGAAAATCAATTCTACAGTATTGTCCTTTGACCTCCATGTGCCTGCCATGAATTCTTCCCTCCTATAACCTTTACACATCATATTAGTATGTGCAAATAATAATAAAATTTAAAATATAAGTAGTAATAAATATTTCTAAAATTTTAAAAGATACGTTACAGTTGATAGAGCAGCAAGCATTCTCAGTGGGCAAATGTGTTTCCTGTCAAATCTGACCTGAGTTCAATCTTTCATATGTGGTAAAGAAGAGAATAGACCTTTAAAGTTGTCCTCTGACCAACACATATGGACAGTGGCACATATCAACACACCACACAAAATAAGTGAATAGGTGTTTTAAAAATTAAGATATATTGCAGTTGAATAGTTCAATAAATGGTTTAATCAAAAGTACCTCTGGTCCAGCTGGTGTCTACATAGAACTGTTACCCCTAGTTCTAGTGTCTTTGACATGGAAAGGTGCTCTGCAGGGTACCAAAAAAGAAATGTAAATATCAAGCCAACTATAAAACCTTTGATCTAAAATCTGTTCTGCCTGAAAAAATGCTAGAGTAACGGTGGAATAAACCTTCTGTGAGTAACCAACCAAACTCTGATTTGACTTAAGGCCTACTCTGAGATGATGAAATGGAACCCAAAACTGCCACTGCTTGGGTGACCAAGAACCTGAGACTAGATAGCCCAGAGACCTTGGGTAAAACCAAATACTACTTGTCTAAAGAAAAGCAACAATAAAATGGCTACTAATGATAGTCTGCTATACTCATAAATGAGCAGCTTAATCGGTCATCATCAGAGAGGCTCCCTCCTGAAGCAGATGAGAACAAATAGAGACCCACAGGCAGATACTACCCTGAGAGAAAGACCTTGGAACATGCAGCTCTAAATGAGATGTCTCCATCACACCCCTCTCCTCAGATCTCAGGGAAAAACCACAGATGAGAAGGCAAAAGGTGTGAGGAAGACAGAGGGGACAGAGGGCACTAGGAGAACCAGAACTTCTGAAAACAATTGAGCAAAGTTCATATGAACTCTCAGAGACTGAAGGAGCAATCAGTCCCCTTCAGAAACTAAAGGAGCAACTAAACAGGTCTGTGCCAGGTCCTCTGTAAATATAGTATAGCTTTCAGTTTAGTACTTTTATGGGACTCCTGAGTATATGAATGAGTGGGTCTCCAGTTCTTGTGCCTTCTTTTGGGACTCTTTTATTCTTCTATTGTCTTCTCTTCTCAAATTCAATATGATGGTATTTGTTTTATCTTATTATACTTTATTTTGTTAGGTTTTGCTGTTATCTCTTAGAAACCTGTACTTTTCTAATGAGAGATAGAAAGGGAGTAGATCCAGATGGAAGAGGAGGTGGGGAGGAACTGGTAGGAGTAGTAGGGAGGGGAAACGGTATTCAGATTATATTATGTGAGAAAAGAATCTATGCTTAATAAAAGAGTGGGACATGTTTCTCAGTACAATTTCTTGGTGCTTATATTTAACAATTAACAGTGTTATCCAGGAGGTTTTCTAACTTCTTTTGCTTGTAGCAGCCTTAGATGAAAGTGTAATAGTTGTAGAACCAACTAGACCCCAACGGCATGCATAGAGATCTGCCCTAGACCCCAAACTCCTGCATAAAGGAGAAACTCCTTTCCAAAGATGCTAAGGATTGCATCAGACAAATTATAAAAGAGTATCTGAAAACCATGGGCCAACTGGTAGTAAATGTCCTCTTTGTTTGAAAGATTAGTGTTGGTAGGTGTAGAATAGGTGAAATGGTAGACGATAATAAGGATGATTGCTAAAAAAACCTATTCCATCACCAGTGAAGCAAAAGTCATCAGAATCGGAGCTGGCATTTAAGAAGGCTGAGCTAACAATCTGGGCTGCTGCAGAGTATGAACAACCATCCCTGTTTGCTCAGGACTTTCTTGGCTTCAACATTGAAATTCCTATATCCCACAAAGCCTTTTTAGTAGTAAGCTGCTCTAATTGGTCATGATCCTTCATGCCTCAATACTTCAATGTTATTTTGTTCAAGTCTGAAAATTGTCTGCTATTACCTATCAAAAAATAATAATAAATTATAATTTTGTTTCAAACTGGCTTGTAAAAAAGTTGGTATTGTTTCAATAGGGGTCTGAGTCTTTGAGTTTTATGTTGATTCTGAAATTAAGGTATAAAGAGAAAAATGTATGTACAATCACAATAATAAGCAGTAAATATTTGGTGAATATATAAACATGGAAGCTACTAGGAAGATGCTACTTAGAGACTTCCCATCCATACAGATCACATGTCACTGACATGGACACAGATAATAAATCTCAGTTCCAGATTATATGTTGACTCACTCAAAAGCTCGTAATTAGGAAAGGGTGCAATTAGGAAAGATGTATAAAATTTCCAGTAGCCATGTCAAGAGCAGTCTTGTTTAAGGTAGCTAACGGCAGTCTGTTGATCACTCTTTCCTAGAAGATCACAAAGGCTGTATGGCTAATTACAGATATTAAAGCTAAATACTATAAAATAGTATTCTCTTTTCAAGAGAAAAGAATAATGACAAGCTTCAGTTACTAAGAGGATGAGATGTCACTCTTTAAATCATTCTTTGGAAACACTTTTAGTGATTTTTCATGGGTAAGGAAGAGTCAACAGCTTGTTAGTGCTGTTTTATTTATTACTACATTTTTTTTCTCTGAATGTCAAGGTTTCTTCACAGTAACTAGTGGAAGTTCAGTGGAAAGGATCCTAGCGCTTTTTCCCCACCATCCCTATTTAATCACAAGTAACAACTTTCAAACCTGCGGCCTTTTTCATTACTTCCAACAACTACACAGTTGCTTCAGCCACAAAATTTTAAACAGAACTCAATTACTTCTGCTCTGGCCTGTTGTAACAGCCTAGTGTCTAGTATGTAGTCAGTCTCAGACTCACTGAATCAATCTTCCACCTGCTACCAGAGGGATCTTTCTACCATGAAGAATCATCATGGCACGAGCTTAATTTTTACTTTTCATACCTTTGTTGTCTGTACTCTACATTTAGAAAACTACCCAGGGATCAGTCTAGTCTTGTCTTTCATCAGTCACTCTACACTTCTCTTAGCGTTCCAAATTGTTTGTGATTTCCTTAAGCAATATGAACACTCAGCATGTCTTTCTGGCCAGAAGGTCAAGATACTGATATCATTCTGATGATCTTCTGCCTTGTCTGTAATAAAGTACTTGTAAAATAAATATATTACACTTATTTGGATTTATAAGAAGAAAGTGTTTGTATCAAAGATTAAGACCTACAGTGCTCATTACCTTACTAATTATCCAAGCAGTTTATTCATAAAAAGAGTTACATCTTGAAAATGGTATATTAACTGACAATTTGTAAAACAAAAGACACAGACAATAGGCAGGCAGGCAAAATACCTTCCACTTCATCACTAGTCAAGAGCTTTAAAAGCAACAACAAGCATTTTTAAAATGTATATTTTTGGCAAATATATGTAGAGATGATTACCTTAATTTATAGTTATTTATTGATATTAACATTTGTAGGGGAATATTTAATCATTTAATTCAACAACATGCCTGATCTGGAAAAGAATCACATCCAGATGTCTATATGAAGTAATCACATTTAGAGGCCTGTAGAGTCATGACAGAATGTATAAAGAATGTTAGTACACAACTTTAATCCAAGTATTCAGAAGGCAGTTGTAGAACATGCCCTTAATCTGCAAGTGAAGCAGAAACAGGAAGTAGAGCTCAGAGGGAATCAGTGTCCTACTGTAAGTGACTTCTGAGATGAGGCAGAGTGAAGGGCAGGTAAAATGATGAACCAGTCGAGGAGTTGGCAAAGTAATTCAGAGTTAGGACATGCCCATTTCTCAATATAGAAAAGCAGGCTCTCAGTTCAGTCTGAGGCAAGGAAAGAAGATAAGGCACAGAGGCAGAGACACAGGAGCCAGTCTGAGGAGGCAGAGGAAGAGGCACAGAGGCAGTTCAGCAGAAGAAATCAGTATCAGACAGGAAGACTAAGTCAGTTTGAAGCTGAGCAGAGCAGTTCAATCTGAGACAGTAAGATTATCAGCCAGAGTCTGCCAGAGTAGAGTCAGAAGAATTCAGTCAGAAACAGTTTGCAGGCTCAGAAGGTCAGTTTGAACCAGTCAGCTTGGAGAAGTGTTTGAGTCAGAACAGCCAGTGAGTTGATCAGTACATCTCTGAATTCAGAAGGAGCTACTCATAGAGTGGCTCAGTCAGCAGTAAGTCTAGATTGTATGGAGGCTTAGGTGTTCTAGATTATACAGAGGCTGAAGCCTTCGAGTTCTAGGCTTAAATATTTCAGAATGTATGGAGTACGACATGCTCCAGTGTTCCAGGACTAGGACTGGGGATTGAATTAAGCAAAGAATAAATAGCCCTTTGAACCTGAATCAGCATCTACATACATTTCAGATAGCACTTTTGAGATACATATTTTAAAAAGAGCAGATGGCTAGAATGTTTGCTCAGTTGTTAAGAGCACTTGTCATTCTTGAAAATGACCAAGGTTCAACTACATCCCCCATATGATAGCTCACAACTGTCAGTAAGTCCAGTCCGTACAGGCACCAGAAATTCACATGGTATAAATCCATATATGCAGGCAAAACACTCATGCACATAAAATAATATACACCTAAAAGAAATTAAAAGCAGATTGGACTGAGGATGTGGTGATATGATATATCGCTTGTATAACTCCAGCAAGAACTTGAGTTGAATCCCTAATACTACAGAATAATTACAAATTTAATTAGAAATAAAATGAAGGCTAGCAGATTTATTTACTTGCAGATTCAGTGTCCTAGTTTGCTTTTTCTTACTGTAATAAAACACTGACAAAAATCAAATTGGGAAGGGAATGGCTTACTGGATTAATGATTACCGTTCATTACGAGGGGAAGTCAAGGCAGGAACCTGGAGGCAGGAACTGAAGCAGATGCCATGGAGGAATTCTACTCACTGACTCACTACATGGTTTAGTCATCTTGCTGTCTTACACAACTCAGGACCACCTGCCCAGGAGTAGTATCCCCCACAATGAGTTGGGACCTCCTACATCAATAATATATCAAGAAAATATATCATGTCAGTCCACAGACATGCCCACAGGCCAATCTGAGTGAGGAAATTCTTTAATTCTGGTTCTCTCATCCCAGGTAATCTTAGCATGTCAAGTACTCAAATACTGATCAGAATATCCAAAAATTCTCTAATAGTTTTTCTAAAATAGCTAGTTGGGGGTAAATAAATTTTAGCTACTAATGGAATTTATCTTGTTAAAAAGAAAATATTTAATGATTCTAGATTAGAGACTAAGCCATAAAAGATTTAGATAAGCACATGTTGCAAATAATAAAGCCATTCATATTAATGATCCAGCATTATGACTTGCCATAAAGGCAGCAACAACAGATAATACAACAAAGTAAGTTATGAAACAGGTCACTGACCACAGTACTATATCTAAACACAGACACTTGAACAGTTAAATCAATCAGCATGTTAATAACACAGCAAATGAAATTAAGAGCAAGTTTCTACTTTTGCATATTGCGTTTTTTTACAACTTCTAAAATTATCGTTTAATTAATAACTTTTGCATGGTAACAAGTTTTAATGACCTTCTAAAGGAAACTATGAGTAAAGGTACTCATGAAAGACTCGATGTCTATGGCTGCTCTTACAGGCTTGGGAAAGATAGAAACTCCCATACTCAGCAACGATTCTGGAACAATTGCAGACACATGGGTCAAAAGGGAGTCTGAGCACATGAGCTTTGTTAAAAGAGGTACAACCTAGTTTTCTCAAAAACAATATCTACATTTTGACATAGTTGCTGTTATGATTTTTGAGCACAGGCATATGAAGAAAGTGGTGTCTTAAGGAAATGTGTTAGGCTGTCATATGCAATCTGCCTGGTGAGCAGAGTCCTACGTGTGCTAAATCCTCATCTGAGCAACTGTGATTTAGAAGTTCCATCATGATGCATGGATAACTAGGAGGAGACAAGGGTGCAAACAACACACATATCACGAAAAACTGAGTGTCCGCTTGGGAGCACTCGTCCCTGCTGGCACTTAAACCTGGAGTCACCTTATCTGAGTTACTATTTTGCTCATAGTTCAGCTAACAATTTTTTTATTCTGACCTTTTGGTCCCTCTGTGTTCCCTGTACCTCACAATACTTCATAACTGTTTTTAACAGCACTTTCCACTTGCTGACATGATGCACTTTCTTCCGTTTATTGAGTTTCTCACATAAGAATATGACTAGCCAGAGAGCAGAAATCTTGTTTTTCTAATGTATGGATATGTTTTCTAGGGTCTGAAATAATAAGTTCTCAAGATATGTTTGTGAATTGAATAAATATAGCTAGATATAAAAAGGTGAATGAGTGGCCTGTGATAAAATATCTATTAGTAAAACAGGTAAACACTCCAAAATAAAACACATTATAATTTGAACATATGATGAAAGGGGTACTCTGAATTAAAATGGCAACATTTAAATAGAAAAAGCATGGAATTAATAGAATATACAAATTGACTGAAAGAAAAATTCCTAGCTGGAGTTACACAGTATAATGGTATAGTCATGAAAGCTGACTGATTAATAAAAAAAATAGAAAGAAAGAAATACAAATGTCTAAACTGGAAATAAACAAAGTCAGGAGCTAGTGAGAATTGGCAGAACAGATGATGCAGACCAAGGACACAGGGTTGGAAGACATAAGGGATAACTATAAAATACCAAAAGAGAAGAAAGGCAAATAGAGAGGGGAAATGGCAGGTCTCTGAATCCTGTGGAAAACCTCCTAAGATAAATGGGAAGCCAATGACACATCTTCTGTGAGGAAAGAACTGAGAAGATTTGAGGGCATAGAAAAGGGATCTACGGGAGACTGTGACAGGTAGGTTCTGAACATGACACATTAGAAGTAGACAGCAAGGCATAAGAAACATAATTAAGCCAGATGTGTCATAGCACACAGGTTAGAGCAGCACTCAGGAGGCTGAGGCAAGGCGACCGTGTCTTGAAGGCCAGCCTGGTTAGAGAGTATACAGCTGTCCCAAAAGAGCAGAGAAAAGGAAAAAAGACAGCCTTCATAACAAATACTAGAAAAGTAAAGACAAGAGGGTGGAGTACGGGAAGAGGGTGAGAGTAAAGAAATGTACAAAAACTGGAGTGTCACATTGTTTTTTTTTAATAGAGTACGTGGTGAGATGACATTCCAGGAAAGGGATAGGACAGCTGGGACTGGGGACATGGGGGGAGAGAGAGGGTCTAAAATAGATCCCATGGGGACTGAGCCTGAGAGTACAGAAAAGACAATTAAAAAGACTGGCAAATAGCAGCAGAAACCAGATTGAAGTCTGAAAGCATCAATTCTAATGAGCCAAATCTGCAGTTCTTTGTTTGCATCCAGCAGTGTTCACTCTCCTGGGAGGAGCATTGAAGAGAACAAGAGTTAGAGGTGTAGCCTACCACAGGAACTTGCTCTGTGAGCAAGAACGCAAAGGCTGTTGTCAAATATTGAGCAGATCTCGTCATTCATGAGAGCCTGAGTCATTTGAATCAAGGAGGTCAACCATCTCTTAGCCTGATCACTGGATATTTCCAAGGAAATGTAAAAGTGCTAGTTTGGAAGTCCTAGACTGGTAACTTAACAATTTGTGGAAATTAGGAAGCCTCCTATTTCCTTACCTCCTGGTCCTCTCCATTCCCGCTGAGACCACAGGGTCAGAAAGAAAAAAAAAACATGAAATTTAAAAATTCTTAGTAAAGGCTTGTCTTGAAGTGAGCAGTTATGGGGTGCAGGTGCACAAGGGGGAGAGACAAGAAAAATTGACAGGAAGGAAGGAAGTGTCTAGAACTGCATACATTTGCAAGACATTGGTTACTAACTTCTAAATAAACTACATGTCAGAAGGGGAATAAAATTGATTTACTATATACAAGTTGAGTTTACTAAATGATTACTCTTCTTTCTAAAGATCCCCCTCATGCTTACATTCAGTGATGTAATAGACTCTGCAGTGAAGACTGGCCCTTCCTCTTTAACTCCTTACCTTACAAACAATAAATCTTATAAGAAAGAAAATTTTTATTGTGGATGAAAGCATAAGGGACAAAAACCATTAAAGGTGAATCTGGGTACATTTCAGGAAAATTTTAAATGATTGAGTAAAATAAAAATATGTTATTTTAGTTAAGCTGGATATGGGGGCTAGAAGCAGGTGTTATAGAACTTGAGTAGTGTCAGGTTCTATTTGCTGTAGCAGATATACAAACAAGATATCAGATAAATTTTCCATAAAGTGTGTGTTATAAGCAGTGGTTTTCCTTGTATTTTGTTTAACTTAGATATTTTTTAAAAGCAAGAAGTTATACTCTTCACAAGGCAATCTCTTAGTAATTCAGTCTCCATCCATTTACATTGCCTGTTGAAAGTATTCTCTGCCAGTTAACATTCAACAAAATAAACAGAATAAAAAGCAAGTGTAAGGAATGTCATCAAAATAAAAACAATAAAAGTAATGAATATTTGATGGTACAGAATTCCATCTGACCTTCTATAGCATCTTTACTAATCATGATTCTCTGAAATACAGCTAAAATTACAAAGCAACATGTTTCAACACTCCCCCTTAAGATACTGATGTAGAAACAGTAGCAAAAGACATCTTTATGTGTGCACGTGCATACACACAAACACATGCACACACACACATACCTGAAAAAAAGAATTAATGAATAAGTAAGCACTGGATACAAATAAAACTAATCTACAAACTAGATTCTTCAGACATATCAAGGTCAAAATAAAGGGATAGAGAGATTGTTTAGTACTGATCTTGTGAAGGACCCTAAATCCATTGCTAGTAAACAAGTATCTGCCTTACAACTGTCTGTAACTTCAGCTCCAGAAAATCTAACACCATCTTATGGCCTCTGAGGGCATATATATGAACAGATACACACACAGACACCTATATATAATTAAAAATAAAGTAAAACTTACACATACACACACACACACACACACACACACACACACACACACACACACTAAAACTAAGGAAGTATTTGATCTTTAAACTTATTTTGTAGGGAAAGGTTTTTGTGCTTAAAAATTACAGTAGTTAGCATGAAAAATGAGATGGTTTAATGAATACACAGTTACATAGGTAATGAACCTAATAGAAGACTTTTACGTTGTCAAGAAAAAAATCGCTTATCTCAATAATTATTATAATAATAAATTAACAAAATGTAAACAGGTATATTGAAGAAGTAAATATAAATAATAAGTAAAAATTGGAATTTCTGTCTTTAAGCTCTAACATTACATTTTTACTGCTGTAAATGATATACAAAAATTGACATCTAAAGTAAATTTAAATTGGTGTCTTATTTAGTAACATATTTTAGAAAAATACTGACACTATTCAGGGAAATCAGGGAAAACAGTGGAGAGGAGGATTAAGTTGTAAAACAACACATAGGAGTCAAATTTTAGACCTATTTCATTTAATAAATCTTTTGTCGCTTTTCTTCAAAAGCCTTACGTTTAAATAAAGCACTAATGACAAAGGTAATGTTAAAGGTCAGTCTTGAGTTAGTCATTAAATTGCCCCCATTTTAAAGACAAAGAAGCAGTTTGGAGACAATAGGTAACCTGTCAATATTTAAGTACTTCCTATGAAAGAAGTATAAAAGACATCAGCAACCTGTCCTCTCCTGACAAGTGATGCTATGAGACAAAAAATGTTACACTCTAGTACAAATGTGCGTTCACATTCCTGAGTCTGCTAATTCCAGTATTGCCAGACTTTGACCATCAGCGTTTCAAGATGAAGATAATATTGATCCAGAAAATAAAACTGAAGAAAAAGTAAAATATTTCTTGCTTCTTTATTACCTGAAGAAAATGCAAAAGTCAAGATGCATGCACATGTATTTACTTATGTACACAAATAAGTCTGTAGAAAGTCATGTATCATTACTTTCAAGCACTCAGTAGGCTCCAAATTTAACCACTATTGTTTACGGCTCAAGTAATAATTTTACATTCGTTGATTCTTTTCTTTGACTGCCTAACTCTCCTCAGAGAGTAGCAATTTAGTTTTGTGCATTCCAATGGCATTGGAAGCTTAAGGACTAATCAAATCTAAGCAGGGAAAACAAAAGGAAAAAGAAGCTATCGCTTTCTTTCTGAAACAATAGCATTGCTTCTGTATGCTTCTGTGTGCACAACAAACACACAGGACACTTTACCCCAAGACTCCACACAGTAGATGTCAGAGCTTTATCAATGAACTCCCTCAACCATTGCACACCACAAGTCAAGAATAACCATATTGAATCCCAGCTGATCATTAATAACTCTCAAGATATGTTCACCTTAAATTTTGGCGAGAAATTATGATTGTAGAAAATCTTAATGTGTTTTAAAATAGAAAAACAAATTCATTTCTAAGATATCAACTCAGTTTAGTTTCAGTCACTATTCCTGGGTTAATATCAGATATATAACCATCAAAACAGCAATCTTTGTAAAGTAATATCTATTTTGCGCTATAAGGATTTAAGTGACATATCTTTACTTTCATATTCCTTAATTGAGACATTAGGTCAGTTAATTCAGGTGCTGGTATGTTGTACAGAATTCTAAATGAAAAATTTCGGCACATCTATGTTCTTACTCACCAGTGGTTTCCACGATGCCTTCCAGGATGACGACAACCTCGAACTGTTCAGTTTGCATGCTTCGTTGGGATAGGTCATAAAAGGGGCTTTTGGCATCAATCACGTGGCAAATTGTAAGAGGGGACACAAGAAAAAGTTGATCTGCCCCTGTACTAAAACCTACATCCAGTTCAAGTTGGTCAAGGGGAAGGAACTCACCCTCAGGTGTCTGCCGAGACTAGACAAATACACAGAAAAAGAGAATAAATCACCACTTGTATTGAAAATTTCAAGGTAGCCCAAAGTCATCTACATCATTGCGAACACTGTGCACTATCAATCATCAGCAATGAAATTCGAACAAATCATTATGCAGGCTAAATCCCACATAGTTCATGCACAACATGCATGCATTATTTATAATAAACAATTTGTTATAATTACCAGTACCTAACTCCTGAGCTTTGGAGAAATGCCTGTTGCAACAGTGACTGTGAGCACAACTCTGGAACTCAGTATGTATGTGCACACTGCTTAAAGGAAATCTACATCGTAACCAATTACATGCCAGCGTTGTCTTTCCTCAGAAAGCAAATAAATGTGTAGTTCTACTGGAAGCTGTTAAGCTGAAGAAAATGCTGACCACAATTTAAGAAGAAATTAATTTATTTTGTTAATTCTTGAAAAGCAAAATGAATTATTGGTTTTTCTAGGAATTTTATATAGTAACAAATGGATATAAAACAGAATAGAAAAGACAATGTCATATGGAATTTTGATACGTGCCATAATATTAAAAGGCATATGTTATTAGTTCAAGATTCTCTACTCCTTTATTTTTGAATTTTAAAATATAGCTAAAAATGTGCTCTATTAAACATTTTTAAATAAAATAGAATTTTAAGGTAGCTACCCTTCAACAAATAGTTCATTAAAACTCTCATAGAATAGTGTCATCCAGTTTCAATATAATCACCCTAAAGCTTAATTCAACAGTTATATTCTAAGACAATGAATAAGAAACAAATATCAGCAAACCATGAAAGTAAATTACTCATTCTTTTTGTTCTGTACATTTTCATTTTGTTTAGCATATTTATTATACATAATAGTTATACAAGCAAATATTTAGATTTAACATAAATAACAGAGAGGAAATAAGACCTGGGTAGCAATATTCATACAGAAAAATGTTAATGGGAAGGGTTGTATCTCAACTGTTAAATGGGACTTGGAATAGTCCAACATATTTTAAGACCCTTCATCAGCTAATTTAATAAATGAGAATGAATCCAGAGCGTGAGTCTGCCCAAAGAAACATTCAAGTTTTCATTTTCATTTACAACCAATATATTGGATTTCATGTTTGGTAAATAAGACTGAAATTTTTGAAGAATGCTGAGTCATATGTTTTTCCTGGAAAAACATGAGAGGTTTCCAATCAGCAGTGGTATATCATGGTTGCAGTCACTATATGGGGCTTTAAATGCCGTATTGAATCATTTGAGAGACTCCATTACAATTGGTAATACTGAAATTTTCCTTGTATAGAAAGGAACATTCAGGGAAAACACTGTGACCACCTTTCTTCCGTAAGTAGAATGTAAAAATAGAAGAAAAGGAGGAAGAAGGAGTTCTGGAGTAAGAAGGAAGAGAGGAAATGATCCCTGAACACATTTTTGTTTTGATTCTGTGGGAAAACCTGCCTATGCAAAAACCAAAACCTCAGCTCTAGGAACCAATACTGGAAAACATTTGGTATTTCCAAATCAGTACAAAAAATACCTGTTTGAAGCTTTTTCCAGACACCTACATTCTCAACATGTTCCCAAATTAGTAAAATAAGACAAGGACTAGCATCTTCCCAACTGCCAGCTGCCTATAGATAATGGATTCCTACATGAAAATAATAAGTGACAATCACAAAAGAAGGACAAAGACAAAGTCCACTCAGTTTTTCTCTCACCAAAGAAGCAACAGGAGCTGTACAAGCACAAGGTGATGTTCTGAAATCTGCAATTTGTGGCCAGAATTTGGATGCTTTTACTAGCTATTCTAAGTTCTGTTTCTCTGCAATACAGCATGGATAATGTCTTTCTTTAAACTCTCATAATTTTTTGGTAATATTCTCCAAAGAAGATAATTTGGTATAATATGTTTATACTAAAAAAAACTTTGCCTTATTTTTGCTATGTTATTCATATCTATGGCTTAAGAGTGAGTTATTATTCTTACTATTCCCTAATCTTTCAACAGCAGAAGTGGCCTAAACACAGTCAGACTACCTGGAGATTGTCAAGATGGAACTGGAAATGCTTCATTTTTTAGTAAAGTGGTTTGTTAATATATATGTAATTTAGATTTAAATATGCTTAGATCCACTCCATTCAAACTCAATGTATATTCATTTTTGAAATGCTTGTTCATTATATTCAAACTAATGCCCTGTAATCAACCTCTCACCAACCGACCCCTGCCAACTCTGTGTCCTATCCAGATCTTCCTATTGTGTGACATTTTGGAGAAAGTACTAATAGCTTCATTTATTTGAAAGATGCTTCTCATGCTTCTTGTAATATCAGTGAAACCCCCACACAGGTTATAAGATAAGCACTATATAATGCATTGTTTAATTGCCTGAGATACCTCACACACATTTTGAAATGTGTAATCCAAGTCTTCATCATGTATGTTAAGATACCAGATATTTCAACTATAAATTCATTTATCATTTAACTTTTGTTTTTTCTCTTTGGTAGTAGACTAAGAAGTAGCTATTAATAACTAAACCCAGATAGAGAGCTTTGGTGTATGTCAAAAGTGAAAGACATGGTGTCAGAGAAGAGGGTGCTTGGAAATCTGGAACTCTCTGCAGTCTTCTGAACTACTGACTACAGTCAAGTTCGCTGTCGCTTCTCTGCCAAACATTTTTGAGTTTGCAGAAAACTGCAGGTATCTACTATGTACATTGTCAAAACAGACATTTTATACAAGGTTTCTAACAAATATAATCTAAGAGTTCCCGATTCTGGTATAAGAACCAAGATTCACCAGAGCAAAGTTCACAAAAATAAAAGTATGTTTCATAAGTGGGGGAAGAGAAGTTAGGAAGTTTTGTTTAAAGAGCAGTGACATACACATGCATATGAAAAATAAAGATAAAAGAAAAAAATAATTATGTAAATAGCTTTATAAAAGTATGCTTTCCTCTACATTGTGACTACACGATAAAACAGTACCACTTATTAGCTTCCTGTCTTGTGTGGCTAATGACTACTATGTTTAACATAGAGATACTTGATAATAGGCAATAAAAGGAATTTAACCTTTCTAAATTGTGTCATGATAAGAGTTCTAATTCAAGAAGCAAATTGCCATTAATAGTATTTGAGGTTAGTGTACTTCCATCCTGCACCTCTAAAAATTTTCTATTCCAAAGGGAGCATAGACCATGACCATTTCCAAACTAAAATGTGAAAAAGTGGTCTGATTACACAATAAATTCACATTGCCTTCAAATGAAAAGCTGTTGCTAAAAATTTAGATGGATGTACTGAAATAACTAAATTTAAAAAGCTGATTACAAAGATTCATAAAAACTATAGAATTAGTAAAAATAAATAAATAAAGGTAGCAGGAAAGAAAGCAATGGAAAATTGGTAATTCTTAACAATTTAGAAGTTAATAAAACTCTGTTCTGAGAATGGCTTGCAAACAACTGTGAATTTTGATATTATGGAATAATATAAAGATACAAAAGATAGTTGTACCACCCCAAAGCCACGCTGGTTGTTTATACTGAAGTAGGAGTTTTGAGATGGAAAAAAGATTGAGGATCTCTAAGACTTTCCAGTTGTTTGTAATTTTTTTGTATCGAAATTGCAATTTCAGCACAGAATATTGAAGTAATTTTGTAAAATTTGAATTTTGGCAATAATGTCTAAGTTGTTCTTCATATCAAAACAATTATCTAATAAATAATTAATTATGCACAATTCACACTTAGTGAAAAGAAGTATTTGATTATATTTTTAGGGTTTTGCTAAGCAATAGAGTGATATGTTTGACTTTTAAGTAATTGATTATTGTCCAAAGACTCTGTGTCCCCTCAGATTCCAAAAAAAGTCTGCAAGATAATCAAGTACATTTTTTAATATGGGCATCAAAAATTACATATGCTCAGAAGGGAGAATCACATTCAGTACTTTTAGACAAAGAGTTCTCTTTCAGTGTGACAGAGAAAATTTAAAATATACATACACACTTATCACTGTCCTGGCATACATTGTCCTTTTGAGCATTATATAGCCAAGTGTCCAAATTCATCCTCCAGAGCCACACTTCACTAATGCTGTCTAGAAACTTCCTATCCTCCCATCTCTGACCTGTAACTGTGCTCTGTCCCAGTTTGAAGTTGGGCAGAGGAATTAAGAATATAACACCTACGCATCATCGCCTGACTCTACCATGTACTGTGACCCGGCCATGTCTTCCGCTTGCCACAGTTCTCATATGACAGAGTCCTGTACAGTCAGTGATAAGAAGAGGAGAATAAGACTGAGAGTGAAAAACAGTCTTACCTGCCACCTTCTATCTTTCTATATGGAATTTAAGGTTGAAAACGAAGCAAGTAGGCTTAACATTTCACAGTAACTGTCTGTGATAGACCTATACATGTATTTGGATGATTAAAACTTGAAATTTCAGCTCAGGTAGAATGATTAAAGTCAATGTCAAGTCTAAAACGAAGTTTTTAATGCTAAACTAATTAACTCATGAAATGTTCATTTTTATGAAAGGAATGTACCTTATTTATGTGTAATGTAATTTATCTTGTAATAGATTATGTGAGCCTTTTGTACTATTCAAATGAAAGTTCTGCTGTGTGTCACCATGGGGGCCTTTTGTTGGCTTTATAATAGGTATGGGCAGAATTTGTATCCCTGTTTGCACATTTCTCTCATACTCCACATCACCCTTCAATCCATAAAATGCCTTTTCCTGCCTCCTTTCATCATTTGTTCTTACCTACTGCTGTTTACTTGTGGGTTTTTACATCCCTTCCTTGTGTTCATACTTTATTTTATGAGCACAAGGCACCCTGTAATCTTTAAGAAACATGCTCAAAAGAAAAACCAAAACAATCCAAAAAACTGTTACTCCTAGTGTAAAAGGAATAATAATTACAGAATTTAGAAAGAACCCAAGATCTATACCTATTAGAGAATTGCTGTGCCTGTGTCTAAGAACTAAACTAAATAGCTATTATACTATTTTTTTAAGGTTAGAATGAGCATATCTAAAACAATATTGGGTGTAACTCCTGGCAGCTCTCAGGTACTCGATCTGTGACTTTTCTAATACTTTGGCAGAAAGCTTCGATCATTTTCAGATTTTTGTGGATTGATATTTTTTAAAGAATGTTAGGATGTTAAGGAAAGTTCAACGAACATCTATTCGTAAAAGGGAGTCAAGCAGGCAAGATAAGGTTATAGAAAGTGAAAAGTACAGTCATGTTTAAGTGCAATATGTGAAATAAAGGCAAACCAATACATTTATGAAAAAATCCAAGAATCTTATGGACCAAGAAGCATTGTGATTAATGCCTAATATAACGCTTCAAGAGTGCTAGGGACAGAACTCAGTAGTAGAGTAGTAGAGCCCGGTATGGGTAGTTCTCAGGTTAAATCTCCTGACAAATAATAGCAGTAATAATAACAGCAGCAATAATAAAAGGTTTGACCAAGGTTGTGTCTCCATGATACAGGCTTGCTGGCATGTGTGAGACTTTAGATCCCCAGCACTACGAGGAGAATAAAGAGCTCAATGGTTTTTCAGACTATACTATTATTTTTTGTTATTTTTTGTTGTATCTGAACATGATCACACTCCCATACGTAGCGTCAAATTTCAATTACCCATATGAATGGAGAAAAGAAGAGGTGTATGTAGACAGTGCACATGTTAGAGAAAAATGAATGCACCCTAATACCTTTTACTAGATGAAAGTTTAAGGCTGCATAGGGTCTCCCAAAGAGGACAGTTACTGTTGGCAATGATGGAAATATAAAGAAATAAGAATATGTTACCATCAAAAATTACTGCTTAACTCTTATAAGTATGACTATAATAATAGTTGCTTTTTTAATTATATTGGAAAAATATTTGTCTGTATACAACAGTGCTTGAGCAATAAACTAGTATAATTTCATAACAAATTCTTGGACAGCCCACGAAAGACTATTTTATTCTTGTTCTAATAAAGGCAGCCAATTACTAGTGCCTATTGACAGGAAAGGAAAGTGGGCTTCCCGATTCTTTCAGACCCACAGTAGATGATATGTACCAGAATCTCAGCCACAGAGATTTAAACTCCCCAGCCCAGGCACTTTTATCAAAATTTCTCAAGGATAATATATTAAATTGACATAGCATGGTATTAATTAGTCTCTATTCTTTGTGTTCATAGAAAGATGAGTAAAATAAATTAAAATTTAAGTGAACATTAATTTCATGATGAGAGGGCAAAGATTAAGATTACTTATCTTGAAATAGTTTCATAGAGGCATATTATGATTAATTAGATTGTAGACATTAAAAATAACTTCAAGTTATAGCTTTCACTTTTTTTAAAATTCTAAGAAAATATTGAAGTCTTAGGAGAACTGAGCATTATTATTCAAAGAAGTTTCAGTGTTTTCAAGCTGGGAATTGACAGGTGGAGTTTAAACACAAATTGCTTTCATGTAAGTGAAAAGAAAAATTGACATTAGGCAGGAAAGTTACAATTATTTCCTCTAGATATTTGGAAACTCCAAAGAACTGCGCATGGGAAGTGTCATAGCATCCAATATTAGAACAGGCGCTTTCTGCTCTCAGTATCTTCCCAAGAACTGAAAGTACTTTATAATGATTCAGTAAATCTACATTTGTGCCAATAAGGATATTTTATTCAGCAAATAAAATTTGAATAGGAAAATGTTGGATAAATTATAAGAAAATATGTGTACTATAATTATTATGATTAAATAATATACTGGCTTTTATTGACATGAAAAGTATGTATATTGTGTAGTGAAGACACATAAATATAGCATTAAAGTGTTAAAGTGGTGTACAATAGGAAACTGAATATATGAACTGATACGTAGTAAGGACATATACAATTGATAGCAAAAGTTAAAATTTGTTTTTGTTGTAGTTTTTCTCCCATATCATAGTCGACTGTTTTAGGTCACTTCAAGTATCTCTAACAAGAAATAGAGGTCACTCATTAAAGCAAACATCATCTCTAATTTTGCTAAATGCTACTAATTCCTCAGTAGAACATAATTTCTTTTCAATGTAGTGTAAGAAAATAATAAAAGTTACAAGAATTCATTATAATTACCCTGGCTACCAGAAATACAAACAGAAAACAAGCTACATTAATTTCATTATAGTTTTCTTTCAATATACATTTAATAGCATATGTTAATAACGTTTATGTTCGGGACCGATATCTTCCTGATAAATCATAAGGACAGTCTATCACTACTACAATGTTGTTTTATCACCTTGTGTTAATATAGCACCTTGCTGCAACATTGTAATATTTTATTTCTTCATTCAAGATACTGATTTGGTAAGTGTGGTACATGGCATTATATAGAAAAATCATTATAGACAATATGCACCACTGTAGAGACCAAGAACTTCAAATTCATTGTACACATCTGCATCACTAATCTATAGATTAATTTTAATTGGATTTGTTAAATTTTGACAATGTTTAAAACATGTAAAATAAGTTGCATGTAAAAAGATACCTGTACTATATATAATAATACCAGTATTATTAAATCACCTTATTTTTTTTGAAAACTTAGAGAATGACAATAACTTGAACTCTTTTGAATAGGATACACTTCTCTTAATGAGAGTTTCAAAGTGGTATGTACATAGAGATTCCTTGACAGTGACTTTGGCACTGTTTGAACACTCGAAGGGCCTCTATCTAGGAGGCACTAGGCCTCCCTAATAAAGCAGACTAAGAGTTCACTCTACATGTAGAAATGAGCACACACAAGCACCACTGCTATAAGCGTGTCTGCAACTCATCCACTTAGCTGGACCTACCAAACCACTTAATTCAAACAGATGTCTGTAAACCAAAGTGCTACCTTAAAATATAGCAATTGTGTGTAGCTAAAGTATTTTATAAAAGAATCTAGTCAATTACAATTATATAATCATAGATATCTTTATGAAAACGTACACCAGAATCAGGCTGAAAATGTTAGACTCTGATATCAAAAATGTCATTTATTTACTAATGCAGCAAAGAAAATCCTCATGTGATGAGAAGGGACAGGGCAAGTGACCTGCTTTAATTCAAGCACTGCACTGGGCAACTTGGTCAAGAATAATTAGGATGAAATCTTATAAGTGATAATGAAAGTGACATAAAAGCAAAACATTTTTTAACCCTTGGAGAACACTTTTAGCCACATAATAAGTTGGGGCTGTATAAAATAATACACAGTTGAATGGTGCAAATTGAAATTTCACAGGCCAATTTTTACCTGAACTGTGGAATCAGTCATTTTGTTACCTCTAAATTCTGAGTCTGGCTATGCTTCTCTATATAATCTCAGATTAATCTTTGTCAATAATGAACTATTCATTTGAGGTTATCATTTTCAATTTATGAACATTTACCACCCTAGAAAATCCCTCAAGAAAAGAGAGAACGAATAAAGAAAGAAAAGCAAAGAATTATGACACCTGTAGAGAGAGCTAGACTTTAATCCCTCCTTCCAAGACTCTAACTGGTAAGTGACTAGGAGACTTTTTGTTCATGGAGGTGCCTTCTAAGGACTACAAGGATCTTACCTTAATGACTACTCTATAAGCAATTTGCTTTAGCATTTACACTACTGATGTTAGGAAGCAATCTCCTTTAATGGATGCTGAAAAGCTTCAAGTGAAATCTGTAATTGACAAAGGCTTCATAGAAACAGGCAATTAAGAATAAAATTAACAAGAGACTCTACAGGAAAAGCACTCAAATTTTCACAGAATAGGTCTCTAGGAAAATATTTAGTAAAAATAACAATTTTAAAGAAACAGATATGGCGTCTTCTACTCTACCAACAGCTGCCTGGATTTGTATGCTTACTTAGAAAATGACCACACTTAAAATTACTGTGTTCTCAAGAGTAATCCTCCTAATGGTATTACTGGGAGGAACTACACTAAAGAGAAACCCAAAACTAAAGTTGAGGTAACTTCAATGCTTAATTCTTCAAATTAGAAGCTTTAATCCCTCAAGTTGTAATGAGTTGACAGCAAATCAAAAGCACTTTCAGGACAAAGCAGCAGCAGGAGAGCAGGGCACCTCAGTCCCTCAAAGCTCCAGGATCCCACAGAACTCCTTATCACCACCATGGTGTGTTGCACCGCATTCAAGGTGAGGAACATAAACAAGAGCACAAGGGTCAGGGAGAGACAGAACTGGCAACTATACCTTCTGCCCAACCTCCAGCTCACTTTACCCCCTCTTTGTCCCAAAGAAGTTTACCTGTAGTGGAAGGAAAAACTAAGGAGAGGACAGAGTGGTTCCCAGGGGAAAGAATGTTTGGATTTCGTATTGGTTCAGGCTTGATGGGGAAAGGAAGGGTTGCACTTACTTTAAGCAGCTTGCAGCGGATCTGCGCGGAGACCATGTGGCTGTTGCGCAGGTTGCCCACCCGGAACATGAGAGTGAGTTTTCCGTCCCTCATGGAGATCACCGCATGCTCGCTAAACATGAGGGTCTCAGCGCGCTTCTTCGGCTGGGACATCTTGATGAACATGCAGCCTATGAGGAAAGCGTCCACGATGGAGCCCAGGATGGACTGGAAGAGGAAAAGGATGATACCCTCGGGGCACTTATCAGTGATGTAGCGGTAACCATAACCGATGGTGGCCTCCGTCTCGATGAAGAAGAGGAAAGCAGAGGGGAAGTTATAGACATTGGCCACACAGGGAGTGTAGTTGCCGACGTGGGCTTTGTTTAGGTCGCCCCGGGTATAAGCAATCACCCACCACATGGACGCCATGAAGAGCCAGGCCACGGTGTAGGTGAGGATGAAGATGAAGAGGTTCCAACGCCACTTGAGGTCCACCAGGGTGGTGAAGAGGTCCGAGAGGTAGCGACTCGTCTCGCTGCCCAGATTGCCATGCTGCACATTGCACCGGCCGTTCTTGTCAACGAACCGCTGCCGCTTCTTCTTGGGTATAAGCTGCTGCTGCGGGCCCTGCCCTGGCCCCTGGGGCTGCAAGCCCGAGCCGCTTGAAGAAGTGGTCACTACCTGGTAATCGTCCCCAAATTTCCTTCGGAGTGCAGACATAATACGGAGGGGCGAGCCAGATTCAAACACGAAGCGGAGGCACAGGAGCCAAGCGCTGCAAACCAGCACCAATAAGGAGGTGGGGGCAGGGGACGAAAGCAGGAGGGGAGGGGACGAAAGCGAGAGCCTGGGTGTGGGGGGGGGGAGAGAGCACCCTGCAGGTAGCAGCAGTCTCTACCCCTGCAGACTCCTCTCCTCCCCTGGGACAGGCTTTCTTTCTGAGAGCAGTGTTAAAACAGAAGTGTTTTCTTCCCCCACACTCAAGGCAGGAGGGATGCTAGGGGTAAGAACCCAAGTGCAATTTTGACATCAAGCCCTTTGAGGCTCCTCTTTCCACCCACCACCACCTGCATCCCGGGACACCTCTTACCTTTACACAGCACCTTGCCCCCGACTATCTTGCAGTACCCCTGAACTATCTGGTGAAAATTATTGAGTTTGACGAGCAAGTTCCACTCCACCTGTCAACTCCCTAAACTGCTAATCTCCGCTACCTGCCTGATGCAGACCCTCCCCCCTCCCAACAGCGGCTCAATCACCCGCCCCCCCAGGGAGTGCTCTTGGCTCCCTTGTCACTCCAGCCTCTATCTTTTAGCCAAAATCCCGCCCAGAGGCATGTCTGTTGGACAGTGGTGCAACGCCCCCTACGACGCTCTGCTTGGCTCAGAATCCCCCACCCGGGACTCCAGAGACCTGTACTGCCGAGCGCGGGCGGCCGAGTTCCCACGCGCGCCACAGGGGCCTTCGGGTGGACCCTCGAGGGCTACCAGGTCACCCCCGCGCTCGGGGGAGCGCTGGAAGCCGGGGCACTCACCCCAGCGGCGGAGTACTGGTGAAGGTGCAGCAAGCAGCACAAGCAGCCCTGCCAAGCACCCTGCACTCAGGGCTGCCTGACCCCTTCCTACTTTTCCTGGTGTTCCAAGATGAGAGACAATGCAGGTGCCTCAAGGTCCGCACCTCCCGAGGGGCACTACACGATCTCCGCCAGAAGACCCTGGTGCTCCAAGCTGAGACTGACTGGGACGCTGGACTCTGGGGTTCCTTGGTGCTTGGTGTCCTCTTTCCAGGAGACAGCGGGATTGCCGAACCGAGATTTGAGCTTCGGGCTGCAGGTCAGACTTTCAGGTTAAACACTAGCATTGCTCCAGCTTTGCCTGTGCCTCTCAATAAAAACCTTTGAGTCTTCCTTCCCTGGATCTCCTATTCCGTGTCCGCGCGTTGGTTGCCCCGGGTGGACAGAGGATGAGAGGATGCGAGGCTCAGGCAGAGGCAGCGAGAATGAGGTGTGTGTGCTGGTGCGTGTGATCAGCTGCAGAGCCGCGCGAGCCCCGCCTGTCCTTGCCTTCCCCCGCTGCTCCACCAGCCTGAATTGCACCTCCGCGCCTTGGTTGAGCCTGCAGTGTCTGGCAGCTTAGAGAAAGCGAGCCCCTCCAATGAGAAGCAGCTCTAAATCTGCTCCCTAACCACAGCCAACTCTTTCCTCGCCCCCCTGCATCAGTCAGAAAGCCCCCAGCAAGCAACAAATGCTGCTTCTGCGAGAAGTACAATATGTCTCTATTTCTAGGGCTCTTGCTTTAGCAAATACTAGGATTTGGGGGGTGCATCATCAACAGAGATCTAGCTTTCAGATGGGCTTATTCAGAACAAAACATTCCAAAATCAAAGGGACCTGAGGATGAGAACACCAAGGAAGGGCCACACTAAATGGAAACTCTTAATCCTTTCAGAAAAAAGAGTCTATGAAAAACGATTAGAATATGTAGAGTTAGTGTGTGGCTATAATTGAGAGAAAAGTGCTGGATTTTAATGGGCCCCACCTGGCAATTAATTTAATGATGGGCAAAGTGCAGAAGCAGCTTATATAGCGCCCAGGAGTAAATGCCAGCTTATTTAGCATGTTTCATTTTCGTTTTAAAATGTCATGGAAGCTTATGCCATATTCCATCCAGTCCAGATACACAAAGTTGGTAGAAAGTCATCAACTCTTGCTATTAAAGCAAAGCGCTATGGTAAGAATTCTAAGCAAAAGAAACACAATCACCAGACATTAGACCAGCCAGTAGACACTGGCTCTTTTGCCCATCCACAAGCCTTCATGCAGGTAGGAGTGGAGGACTCCTGAGCCTTGAGTGGAAGACTATAAAACATTCAGCTCCAATTACAGCTTCTCCTGGGTGGTCTCTGATAAAAGGTCAACAGCCTATGTTTTGGAGATTACATAAGAAGGGACGATGACACTCCAGGGAGCATTTGAACCCTAGTGGTGCCATTTACAAGCTGTGGGACTTGGAGAACGAAAAAAATCTTTGAGCCCCAATTTTCTCCTTCAAAAAAATTGAGAGTTTTACGTTTTCCCAGCGGCGATATAAAAACTACAGAAACAAGAAGAGTGGAGCTGATTTTATCATTTCTCCTATGAAGGCTATGTTAGGTTACAAAGTTTTAGCAAAGCCAAAGAGATTATGCATGAGTTTCTCACGTTTGTTGTTGCTGTGCTGTGAAGTAACATCTATTCTCAGCTCATCCATCACTGCCTCCCCTCCATAGTCCACTACGCCCTTGGCAGGCTGCTATTTTCAAGTACTGAAGCACACTCCACTGTCTTGTCTTCTCCCTCTCCCTGTATTGTTCTTGTCCTTCCCATGGGTGGTACTGACCCCTGAAAACACTAGACTCTGTTTAAGTATGCTCTTCATAGGGAAACCTTCCTTTGTGTTTCAGGCCTCCTGAGAAAGTTTTCTCACTGCTGTTTTCCATTGGACAGTGTTGCTCTCCCTCCGTGGCCAATCACATAAAACAGGCTCTACATGAGTCAGGGCCCAGTCCATACTCTTCTTTCTTTTTCTTGTTCCTTGCTATGTCTCTCATACCTAGAACAGTACTTGCCTCATACTTGGCAAACAATATTTCTTGGATTATTACATATGCCTGTCTAAATCATTAGCAACTCCATATGAATTCACTGGGACTCTGAATGAGTCAGAATCTAACCATCACTAAATAGGGCCACTTACTTGAATTAATATGAAAGAACATTTAAACTTAAAAGGGAATATTTCTTTTGTTTGTTACTTTAAGAATTTACATTCTAGCAGTTCTTTGGAACTTTATTCAATATGTTTGAAATGATTTCTATGCTTTCTTTAAAACAACATCATTAACCTTTCTTTAGGACCCCAATTCAGAGTAGAATATGCCTTTAATCCTAGGATTTAGTAGACAGAAACAAGCAGATCTCTGTGAGTTTGAGGCAAGATCTACTATACCCATGGCTACATAGTGAGACTGTTGCAGAAATAGAACGGTTTAATAACAGAAAACATTTTTAATTTATTCCTCAGTGTGTAAGTACCAAAGTAATGTATCTTTGAATTGTATTATTTTAAAATGGTTGATTCTTTTGTTTGAGTTACTGTCATGAACCTCATATTGAAGATCATTCAATGGATTTTTGCTTAGTAATAGGGCAGAATTTCCACCCATTTCTGATATAACACTAAGCAGTTTTACTACTGCCATTTTGCTTTACAAGTACAAGCAAGAGTCATTCTCGGCACTGACAATTATAAAGTCAAAATATCGATCAACTCTGAAAAATATTGAATTTGTTTGACATGCTGTGGTGTCAAATATTCAGCCAAGATACAATTCTTTTCATAAAAATAAACACAAAAACCTCATTAGTATGTAAATTTGCTTTTGTATTCAATAAGTAGTAAACTTTTGTATATACCAAAGAAGTATTTTAAAATAAATTTGTCTTCATTTATTATTAATGATGCTTAATTTGTATGTATATTTTATAAACTTAGTGTCTAAGTTGATAGTATGAGAAACCTTGGTCAGGACTAATCCTCTCTTTTTACAAATTAGCACACTGGGGTTAGAAGGGGCAAATGTCACATACAGGAAAGTAGATACAGATTTGAACTCCAGCAATGTGTCCTCAGAAACTTTGTGGTCCACCTATACCCTGCCAGCAGATTTAGAAAAGTGGTTTATTACTTCTAATCCAGACCTTAGGACTTCCTTCTCCAAAAGTGATGTTTCTCATTGATGTTAAGATTCATAGCCCTCCAGCCTAGCCTATCAAATTATTTTCTACACTTGCTTCAGAATGGGCTGGCTTTTCTCTACTCAATTCTGACTGTTACCAGTTACCCAAAATGTGTCCTATATTAACTTCATTAACTCACCTACCACTATGAAATCCACATCTCAGACACTAGCATACAAGGGAGTAAAAAAGGTTCACCTCATTTTATTTCAGTGGCCATTATTGCACAACACTTTCCTGAATCTTCTCACTTACAATAATCCATCCTCTCCCTGTGTGCCCATCTCCTTAGATTTTCATTATGACGTTTTTAACATTCTAACCTGTAGTGAGACTGGAATTCACCAAAATTGCCCAAGTGGAAGGCAAGCCCCCTGAGCATGTACCTACTTAATATTTTGACACTCTCTGTACTTCAGGCCTTGAATATGTGAGGTACTTAAGAGAGTTTTAAAGAACCAAACTTTGCAAGGAGCTCTTTGAAATGCTCCAGGCAGCATTCTTGCATCTAAGGGTTTGTATTTGTAGTACCTAGCTGGAAAGGCAGTGGGCAGGGAGGGATTGCAATACATGCTGGCTCCCTTTCAGGTTCCTATCATTTTTGAGACATGGCACTAAATGTTTTTCAGAATGCCATCATGTGTCACTTTACATGTGACTGAGGCTTTGACCTCTTTGTGACATTGAGTCCCACTCCTTGACAATATTTACAGATGAACAAAGCTCCTCTCTCCTTGTGAGGACAGCTGCTTACAGGATGAGGTTCTGGAGGCCGGCCAGCCCCGTGGTGCTGAGGCCAGGCTAATGTGTGGGGAACAGATGACAGAAGGCCACTGAATCCGGTGCTGTTGGATGAACTGAGGGTAAACACTGTGGAAAGACTGGGTCAAAATGTGGGAGAGACACATATTTTTAGGCCAGGCCACAGTGGCCAGAAAATTCTGGAAAAAAATAATTGCAAAATGCATAGTCATTTGGAGTCCAGTGTTTCAAGATAAGGTGGTAGATTACAAATGAACTAACCTAGAGTTCACAGGGATGGGAGAACAAAGCTATATTTAACAACAAATTCAGATAAGGCCCAGCTACACATTTATTCAGCCCAGAGAGTACTTTTGGCAATGTCTTATATGCTGTGTCCAAAATAAGTAATAACATGAATAACTGTTACTTCAAAAATGAAGGATATGATTTGGTATTTTATGCTAAAAAAGCATGACTTTGAACATGCAGTTATCCTATTATGTAACTGAACAGTGTGAGGAAAAGAACATACCTAATATAAAAGATAAAACCTCTGCCCCTGAGAAGTCCAAATTCTAAAAATGACTTAATCGGCCAACTGTGACAAAAGCAAGGCTTTGAGCATCCCAGTGCACCTGGAGTGGGTCTCCTCATTCATGGACTGAGACTGTCACACACCACGTGACCACTGGCTTGCCAGCTTGCAGGAATTACTAATTACTCGAATAGGAACATTGTTTTATAATATTTGTAAGAAAGTTTCTCATTTTTTTCCAAAAGAACAATGGAGGTGTGGCAAGGCTGGAGTTCTAAATCTTTGATCCTTCAAAAGGCTGAATGTTCTCATTGCAAACAGGTTTTGGTACATCTGGGGAGAGGTCACTTTTGAAATCTATATGCAATTTTGAGAAATAGAATGGTATTCCTTTTTCTCACTCTCCTAAAAAAGAATACAGAAGTTATTTTCTCTCCTGCCAAAAAAAGAAGAAGAAGAAAACCAAAAAGAGAAATCAGTTTGAGATTTGCTTGCACGGACTTGAGAACAGAGGCCTTGCCAGATCATGGCAGATGACGCAGGCAGCCTTTAATCTTGGCTCCAACCTGGCCTCAGCCTAATGGTTCAGAGGAAGGCAATAAGCCATTGTCACTAGGAGGCCATTTATTAGCAAGGCTTTCCTCACTAAGCCTTCTCTTTACCACAGAGCTATGCCATGGAGTACTCTGGTCTATAAAAGAATAAGGGTTTTTAAATAGTCTTCTAGAAGTCAGTCTGCTTAACAAAGTAAACATTCATTTTATATGGTGTAAAGGTATTGAGAAGGGATAAAGAAAAAAAAATACCCACCCATGTCAGTATTTCTGAAGACTTCCCCCAAGTGAACCAATGGAGTTCCAGATAGCCAAATATGTAGGATTATAATTCTTAGATACACCAAACAAGGCAAATATATATACCCTGTATCTATCAATAAGCCAAATATGTGCAGGTGGTGAATGATAAAGACATCATGCCAATAAGATATATTAACAATAGTATCTATAACTATAACAATATTCTATGTACATGCTTTTAAATAAAGAGGATTAATTTAGTAGCAATCAGAAAAGGTCCCTTGAGGAACTTTTCTAGCCAATGGTACTCTAATAGCTTTCATCTTACTGGAATCACATTTTGTTCATCATTAAATAATATACTTTCAAACTATTTTAGAACTCAGAAAACAAAAAGAAAATTCATAACAAAGTAGAGATGAGATCTGTATATAATTAGAAAAGATAAGAAATAATGTTTATCTGTGTGTGATAGCTAATATCAGTTAGGTAGATTATCAGTTACCTAGAAGTTGAACTTCTAGACATTTCAGTGAGATATTATCAAGAATAAGTTAGTCTTTATTTATGTCTATAAAGAATTATCTAAATTAGAGTAATTGAGCTTATAAAGGCAACACTGTGTATGCCAGTCCACAGCCAGAGTTCCTAGACTGAATAATCAGAAAAAGGAAAGAGTGTTCAATGTTCTGGGTTTTCTGAATACAGATGCAAAGTTACCAGGTACCATACTCCTACCATGACTTTTCTACCATGGTGGATTGCCCCCTGGAATTGTGAGCCAAAATAAACTCTTCCTTCCTAAAATTGCTTATCTCAGGTAAGTTAGTGCAGCATCAAGACAAGTACCAAATATACCATCTCATAGAAGCTTATTAACATAATAATACAGAAAACACAAAGTGTTTAAGATGGTAGATGTTCTGTGTTAGTAATTATAGAAAAGATGGAAATTAGAAATCATCACTCAACAATAAAAACAATATTTATTTTACAATATAAAATATTGTAAATGGTAAAGACAGGTTGTTTCAGTTCAGTTTGTTATGAGAATACTAAAAGTTAGGGCAAGGGGTTCTTAAGAGGGAAGACCTTGAAGGATGAAAAGGAAGGGAGCAGGAGAAGACAGAAGCTTTGGCTATGATGTAGATCCTATGCCTTGTACTCTGGCTCAACATGCTGTGAGAGTGTCTCCAGGTTGCCTGTGTTGAAACTTCATTCTTGTTTTGAGATCTTAAAAAGTTACGAATTCTAAACATAAGCATTGATTCAGTTTCAAAAGCTGTTAATTCTTTTTTTCAAATTTAATCACTGGTCCTTAGCCCTTGAGCCCTGGAGCGTTTTGGCCTCCTAACAACCTAATCTCAAGATACAAGCCTGGATCTAGAACATTTCAACCTCGAAGATCTATTGCTATCTGAGCCATTCTAACTAGCTCCTTCTGAACTCTGAGCTGTTCTAAACGCAAACTCTTCTCCAGGCTGCTGGTTCAAACTCTTCTGACTCTGACAGACTCTGGCTGATTCTCTGATTTCCTCTGACTAAACTGCTCTGCTGGGCTTTAAACTCACTCACTCTTCCTGTATGATGCTGACTTCTTCTGCAGAGTTGCCTCTGTGTCTCTGTGTCTCTCCCTGAGCTTTCATTACTCCATACTGCCTCATTCAGCCTCTTTGCTCCACAGTCAGACCACTTTATTGTCTCTGTGTCTTGGAACCCATCTGACTGCTTCAGACTGCTTGCCTCATACTGCCTGTATAACTGACTCTGCTGTCACTGGCTCTGCTTTGCTCTCAGAGATGGCCATGTCCCCACTTTGACTCACTCTACTAAACACTGCTAACTCTTCCTCTGATTCGTCACTTTACCTGTCTTTCACTGACTCATCTCTGAAGTCATTTCCTGTGTGATATTGACTCTTTCTGAGCTCTGCTTCCTGTGTCTGCATCCACATTATGTTTCTGTCTTAGGGATTAAAGACATGGCCACCACTGCCTTTCGAATGCTGGGATCAAAGTTAAATGCTACCACTGCTTTCTGAGTACTGGGGTTTAAGGTGTTTATCAACATTCTTAACATTTTTTTTTCTGCATTCTATTCAGACCACACAGGACTTTGAATGTGGACCCCTGGAATATAAACCCTTCCCAGCTGTCAAACAGGCCTATTCTTCTACAGATACTTAGTGTGACTCTGATGCTATTAGAAGCAGAGTCAAAGGGAGGTGATAGAATTAGGTAAACTCATCAAGTAGAATGCTTATTAAACACTATTGAAAAGAAGTGATCAGAGGTTCTAGAGCTCTCAGTTTATATTCCTGTCTCTTGGCATATGACACCCTTCACCACCTGGGAAAATTGTTAGCCAGAGTATTATCACAAAATACATACCCTTAAGCCTCCAGAACTGTGAGTTAAGTAAACTTATTTCTTTATACATTTACATAGTCTGCAGTATTTAGTAAAAAATGATGGAAATGTACTACTACACTCATAAAAGCCAAGGTAGATAAGCAGAATTGAGTAGAAAACTAAGGCCTGGTATAAATCAGAAACATTTTTATCAAGCAAAATAGGAGTCTTGGAACAAATGTACCTGCCCTGATCAGAGGTAGCTTGATCCCCAAAACCCATTAAGCTGCCGATGACTGTGATCCTCAATGGAAGAGTTGCTTCTGAGAAGATCTGAATGATGCATCAAATCTGGAAGAGCACTATAGCTGCTTCTCCCAGCTAAAGGGCAAACTCCTCTAGCTGAAAAAGCCAGTAGCATACATCTTTGGCTACTAGGGAAGAGAAATAGAAGTCACCATGTGTCTTCAGATGTTTACTTAAGAATGCCCAGGAGTACTTCCCTAATTTAACAAAATAATACTGAATGCATGCATATGCCTTTGACTTCATTTTGCTGCAATCACTATTCTCTTTGACAGTGGGATCAGGTGGACCACGGCTGTTTTGATCTGAGTTTGATATATGCAGTTAGAAGGTGTTGCTGCTTTAGCAAATTGCATGAAAGAGATAGACAGAGGGAGTAAAGGAGCAGTGGGACATCAATACAAGGTCAGGGATAGAGAAGAATGCAGAGAATTAGGAAAGATGCTGGGAGACAAGGGATAAGGAATGGCAGCCAAAGTTTTTGTGGCAGGTAATCTAGGTTAGAAAGGAAGGGAGGGCCATGAATGCAATTTTCTGAAGTAGAATAATCATGTTTACTGCTTCTAGCTATGCATTAGTATCACCTTTGGACTTCACTTCTGATCATTTATATCAAGCTCTGGAGAAATGTGACCCAGTGTCAGTATTTTTCAAACGCCCCTCTCTGTTGGTTCTGACAGCACAGCTGGGACTGTGAAGCACTGCTGCTTGGGAACTGCACTCCCATTAGGAAGAAGTTTCCCTGGGAAATGTCACCTACAGAATCCTCATCCATCTCTGCCCCTCTCCTGACAGCCCTCATCCTTAGTGCCAAACAGAGTAGAGATTAGCAAATATCAGTCCTCTCTCACCACTCATTAGAGTCTACCATCTGTGGGCATCAGCTTTTGGTTACAGGGGGTTCTTTCCCTCAGAGGAAAGCACCTAAGCAAAGCAGGATACATTTTGCACTGAACACAGGTGAAGTCAATCCTACCACACACACAGTTATAAATAAAACATGAATAGGGGAATCCAGTGCTACTGCTTGTAAAATCCATAAATGTTTTAAGTTACTCATTAATAATGTTTCTGCTTTCTGTGGGGGAGTATGTAAAAGTTCTGCCTTCATAATTCTTTTCACCACTATGTCTCACATTTTCTGGAATTAAGCAAGAGAGAAAAGGAGGGAAGGAAGAAGGGAGAAAAGGGAAGGAAGGAAGCACAGAAATTTAAATCGCTGCAATGACTGTCTGTAAGCTAGTGGAGAAGCTCATTACTATGCATCCAGAAGGACAGAGGTAAGCTGGGATCATGTATGCTGGTAAATTACTGCTGGTTTCTTGTTTGTTTGTTTTGGTTTGGTTTGGTTTGATTTGCATTGCTTTGCTTTTGCTTTTGCCTTTTTTTTTTCACTATGATTATTCAGACACAGTGGAGTAAGAAGTAACTGTAGGAATAAAAACAATTACTAGAAGCCAGAATATCATTTTACACAGTTCTATAAAGAATTCCATCCTGATTTTTTTCCAGGAGCTCCATAATAGTCATCTGTTGGTTTTGCACTTAGAGAAAGAAACTAGTTTAAATTCAACCCACTGAACAGCAATATACACCCACTGGCCTTCATGATTACGCAGGAGTCCACCCAGTCATGGTCTTCATTCTTCAGGAAGTCACCAAAGAGGCCCCTCATGTAAGGATTGAGTGGGAATAAAGTAAGACTTTCCACTTCCTGTCATGCAGTAATTTTCCAAGGTGTAAATTCCATTTAAGCACACAGATTTGAAACTGGGTAAGTAGCAATTTCTTACCAAAGTTAGTCTGAAAATAAAAGTTGCATACATTTTAGTCACAGAGGTCATCTATATGTTATGACCGCACAGTTAAAGCTGTATCTCTAGAAACATCTACAGGGAACAGTTATCACTAATTTGAATAACTTCTAACGCTAATCTTGTTCCTTCTGTATCTTTCTACTGGTATCTGTTCTCCAAACGTGGCTAAGATGATTTAAATCAAATAAATATCTTCAATAAATACATGAATTTGTGTCAGAACTCTATTATACACATAACATAGGTAAGATGTCTGCTATAAAATATTTACATGTCAGTATTGTTTCTAATTTGTATCAAGCTGAAAGATCAAAAACAAAATGTGGTGAAGTTATCAACTGCTGAATTAACTGTGTATATGTGTGGAAAGCAAGTCTTTTCTGCATGATTATCTTAGTGGAAACAAAGAAGTGTGTAACCATCAGAAGGTGGGAGAAGGAGGTCAATGCCCAGTGCCAGCTATCAATCAAGTACATAGTCAATTTTGCATTCTGTGAGGCTGGAGTCGCTGCTGAGGCAATGTCCTCACATATTCAGGCAACGTCAGGATACAAACAGCACTAAATGAACCCTTGTGTCAAAGTGTCACCTAGTGATTACTTATGCTTCTTGACAACACAAATGAATGACAAGACTGCTTCTTTGGCTGCAAAAGGTCTCAGATCAATTGTTGCAGGTAACACAGATGAAGGACAAGGTAGTCTCCTCAGAATACATTTCAACTATCCCAATTAATTAGATATGATGGCACTGGCCAACACAGTAAACACTACCTTGATTTTCCAGGAAAAGATACTTTGCCTAAATAATTTAAAGTAAAATACTTAAAAATTAGCATACATCACTGAATTTCCTCTGTCAAGCATACACTAAAAGGGGAGCGTCATTCCTTTTTTATCTTTAATTGTCCATTGTTTCATAGGACTTTCCTCAGGATTAAATGTGTGTGTGTGTGTGTGTGTGTGTGTGTGTGTCTATATTTGCATGTGTGTCTTTTTGCCAGTGCATGTATTTGAAGGCACTTGTACATGTGTGTATCCATAGCAACATGTACAACACCACACATACACATGCACACACACAAAGAAAACAAAACCAGTTATTTGAGATCTTGACTCAGACACCTGATGGTGCTGAGAGATTGTTAGAGTAGAAATCATGGCCTTTCACTGGGGTTATTAGGCAAGTTAGTAATCTCTCAGGAGTGTTAGATATTTTCACTGTTAAAATGAAAGAGAAAAATAGCATTTATTTCTGAGAGGTATTTGATGGGAAGATGATAGAGCAAAATACAAAATAGATATGGCCTGTAATATTTTCAAGGTCAGTTAAAAATAAAACCGAACAACATATCTACAATATATTATACTTGAAGACTCTACATGAAATTATAATTTCTACAGGAATCCCTAGTTTACTAATGAGGCTACAAAGGATTTTAAAGCTAAAAAAAAAACTATTAAATCATTAAAGTCATAACTAAATTTAGAAGATATCTAATGTTTTCTCTCTTCATTATACTGTTGTAGGTTTGTACATCACAGCATGCTTTCTGGCCTCAACTCAAAAGAAATAAGAATGTGCCTACTTTTGCTCATGGTGCTGGAACAGTGCTACGCTAATAATTTTGGCTGCATCTGAAGTTATCCCCACTGTCTCTTTCTTAATGGGAATATTTGTTTACTCCTCTATTTGCTTACTCCTGTTTGTGATTCCTTTGGTGACAGATGAGAGAAACCCACTCACCTCCTTGCCCAAGCACCTAAGAAAGCCTGGCTTTGCATTTAGAAAGAATTGAATTCTTAGCAATCAAACAAAAGGGAAATTCATCCATGCATAACAACAACACAATTACAAGGAAAGGCAATACAAAATAACACTTCCCCCTAAAGACTTTCTTGTATTGAAATGCTGAAAGATTTACCCAGCAAACTCTGTCCCAAGAGACTGGAGCACTGCTTGTTATTTCCCCCAAAGAAGAAGAAAGCAGGAGGTAGAAGAGGGGTTAGAGGCTATGCCAGAAAAACTTTCTCTCACCTTTCTAGGTGAAGGAAGGCTCCTCCCAGTACAGTCTTCACCATTGACAATGTTCCTCAGTCTCAAGATTGCCTTTAAGGTCAGTGAAACACCTAGCTGGACTGAAAGCTCACTTTCACAAAAGGCAAACATGACAGGAGGAACAGGAGCTCAAGGCTAAAGAGACACTAGAGGAAGAGTCCCATAAGCCTTCCAATCTCTTAGAATTATGGAATGATACAACCCTAAAGTTCAAATCTGTTGGATAGTTCTGTGAGAAGAAGCAAGGCTCCCACATGACCATTTCCATATAACACTGATTTAAGATTATTTTAGGTCATTTAAAATTATATTCTTCACTAATCCAAAGTGACCAGTCGCTATCCCAAGTCAGCTTTTACCACTAACCTTCCACTGTGCTTCACCCACCCCCTCCCAGTTACAACTGGCATGGATATTTGGAGACTCAAAGACAAGGGTGACATGGGGGCTGTTTTAAAAGCTGTGTAAAGGACAATCTAACAACTCACAGAGAGTATTTCAAATAATGACTTCAAAAGCTAAACCTACCTAACATAATGATGGAAATTTAAATTGGTGCATTTTAAAAACAAAACATCTGTACTATAAAAAACATGATACTTCAATTCTGCATGACTTTCAAACCCTATGAACAATTGTAACTGTTTTATTTGCTTTATGTCTTTAATAAAAGCAAAGCCATTACAGTCACACACACACACACACACACACACACACACACACACACACAGAGACACACAACCTGTAAGAAATATCTCATACACAAACTCTAGAGTAAGAGAGTTTCATTTTCAAAACAAAGATACATAAAAGTAATAAATTGGTTTTTGAAACTATTATGATGGCAGTGAGGCTATTTATTAGAAAGGTATGTTCTTTAAATTTGCTTGTTACTCATGATCAATTTGCAAGAAATTAAGATTTGACAGCATTGATTCCAAAGTTGCTGCTAACAGTGACCAGCAGCAAACAGCCCTGGGCTTTAGGCAACTTTTAGAAGAGAGCTGGGGAAAAATGAAATTACTGAAATTCTTCAATGAAAGGGATATGGTAAGGGTGGGAAAATGAAGAGCCGCAGAGATACTACTGTTGAAGCAAGGCTAGGGAGCAAAATCCCACCCAGACCCAGCAAGGTATAATGAAGGTACTACTAGAACAAAGAGATGACAACTTGACTTAATGTCAGTACACACACACACACAGAGAGACAGAGACAGAGAGAGAGAGACAGAGAGAGAGACTATCACATTCCTGTAGCCTGAGTACCACAAACCTATAGTCATAAATCATCCACTAGGGATGTAAGAGGGATAGAAGCAGCTAAATGTATACAAGGTAAAGATCTGTTCTGCTCTGGATACAGACTTTCAATATAAATCCACCCAGCCAGTGCTGGCATTAATAAAATCTGCTCCCTGGTAGAAATCTTCAGTGACCAGTTTCTCTATCCAAAAATCCCATAACAAAGAAAAAGCTGAGGACATACCAAGGTCTAAGGGGAAAACTCTACCTTCCATCACTTCTAGAATTTAATAGATGAGACACAAGGCTAACATAGTGTTGAAAAACAAATTCATCAGAAATAAGGCATTCCATCATGGTGGGAAGCTCTGTGAAGATTATGATGCTCTAAAGTAAAATGAGGGATTCCCATCCTCATGGGATGAGTTTTAAGACTCAGGAAGTAAACAACTCAAAATGTTCAGGAAATCACTGAAACTGACAAGATTCACTAGGCAGATTTCTTCTCAAGAACATATAAGCAGTAAGGACTGATAAGAGATACTCTAAGGCCAGCTGAGTTGCCTAGAAGAAACAGAAACAAGCTAGGGTGCCTGGAATGAACTCAGCCCAACTGTCCTTCCAGGAGGACATTCCAACCTGTTGAGCTGCCTACAAGCTGTGTACTACACTCTAGTTTCATTAGCCATCAGTCATACTGGGATGGGTTTTGGTGACAGAGCTGTCTTTGGATTATTTCTGATCTAGTAAACAACCCCTTATCCATACTTCTTTAAGTAGCACCAATGAAATCCAGTACAAAGTGGTCAGCTCCGAAACCACGTACACACAAACAACAAAAATATAATCATTAAAATATCAAATAAACAGTCAAAACAATAAAAATAAAATGTTATACTTACATATTTGTCCATATATGCATATGAGTATGTATAACTAATGTATATAGATAGATAGATAGATAGAGTAACAATAATAACCAAATAAAAAGAAGCTATGAATTTTAGAATAGAGGGTACATGAGACAATCTGGAGAGGGAATATGAAAGGGGATGGAGGGAAAATAATTGTGGGAAATGATATAATTATATTTTAATTAAAAATGTACTAAATGTACAAGTTAAAAAGTATGTTAAATGTAGAAAAGAAGAAAAACAAGTACATTGGTTCACTGAGTTGGACTTTGGTTGTCTCCTTACATTAGTCTAGGATGGTCGGGCATTTGTTTATGTCTCACCAGGAATAGTGTTATACAGCACGTAAAGAGGGAGAATGCTAGCTTCACCGCAGGGCATGTCCTCCTGTATTTGGATGGAGCATGGAACAGACTTATCAGAACTGAACTGATTGAGGGCTAAGGGATTATAAAATACTTAAGTCATTCCTTCAAAGAGAAGATGGAATACCTCAAAACAGCCAGTAGCAAAGCCTTAGTCACCAAGGGATGAGCAATTTTGCCATATGCTACTCATCACACAAAATGTCCCTTATCCAAGCACTAATGGTCTAATATAATAAACAAACCTCACAATTGTTCAGGTATGGGAAGGGGTTGGAATGATTCTAACTTAAAAAAATGGAATGTCTGTTCACCAATATTTCAATTTTATGAAGATGGCTAAAGGCTGTATGCCTTGTTCCCGTTGTAGAAAAGCATGACGCTTCAGAAAAGAAGTTTATTTGAAACAGCTTGATTTCAGAATCATTCGAGTTCTCAAAGGATGCTTAATTTCTGCTTCAGGATGGGTAGCGGGGGGTATCATGTGTAGAGCATATGGTGACAGGTTTGTGTAGCTCCAGATTTAGTTCCTCAGTCAGGGTCCAAGGAAAGTGGTAAGCTGACAGAAAATACAGGTAGGTTTCTGCTCTGTGAAACATTCCCTCCCCTTAGGATGCCGAACAGGAAAAAGAAAAGAAAATCGAGGTTTTCTTATTTGACCTGATCTCAAACCACCAGATGATTTCTACAAAACATGTGATGGATGGTGGAATTTGTATCATTAAAAACCTAAATAAATGTTGGGATCAAGTGCCAAGGAAAATAAAGTTTGCTTTATAGAGTAGATTGTGTCTTTCCTCCTTCATGTCACAAGAATTGGCCACATCCCTCCTCTGCTTATTTACATTTTCTTCTAGAATATTTCAGATACTTTGCATTCAATGCTCACATGCAGTAGGGCTTGTTCAAGCCTGGTTGCCCTGAAAGACATTTGAATCTCTGGACAACTGGTACTTTGTTATAGGAGAAATAAAGATGGAAGTCCCCAGGAATCACTGAGGTTAGTACTGCTCAAAAAGCGAAGCTACTCTGGGGTCACTAAGAGCATATTTCTTCAGGCACAGTGAAAGCCGTAGTATGGTAAAAATGGTAGCTCTACATGGCTGACAGATGGGCAATGTGATCCAGAGTTTCTGGGTCCCTGAATGACAAAGAGCTGTTCTCGGTCTTGACCCAGGTTTGAGGTAATTAGATTCCTCCTCTGAGGGATGTATCCATTTTTATTAAGATAGTCTTAGTCTCTAGAAATGTAATGTCAGGCAGACTCCTAGGTGCCCTTCAGAATTGACCTTCAGATCTCAGGCAGGGCATCCCTCTGAGCAACGTACATCGCCCCCAGCATCTCACAAGTGCCTGACTCTTGGCATCGTCAGTGTTCATGTCTCACTGTCTCATATTCATGAAGTAAAAGACTTAAAAGGATTTGAACCTCAATGGAGCAACCTCTTTAATAGATTTTCCAGTTTTAAGTTGTTTTGAGTGTTATTTTGAGTGCTCTAAAAATTTTCCTGCCTGTGCCTTGAACTGCAGTTGTTCCCAGAAAAGGAATAATTATTTGACTGAGAAGAGAGACAAACAATTGCAGCAGCTTCTCGAAGTGGGTCTTAGGAGGGTGATGGTGTGAGGGTAAGGTTTCAGGAAAGAGCAAGAGATAAATATATCTAAACAGTCTGGCAAGATGTGGTTCCCTGCCCTACTTTGTCTTGGCTCTGTGTCTGTCCTGCAAAGCTAGGTTCTCTTACAAGGTTGTCTAACAAGTTATAGATCTTTTTCCAGGAGACAAGTTTCCTCTTCTGAATGCCCCATGACTTTCAGTCCCTCAAGAAGAGATTTCTGGGGAAATTACTAATTCTTGTAATCCATAGTTTGAATAGTCTGATAGCCAAAAGAGGAACACAAGTATCTCTTTAGAATATATTAATTCTTGTGCAACAAGCTGGTTACATTTCAGCTTACTGCTTTTGAGAGTCCATCTTCTCCTGACTTCTTTGCTTTGCTAACAGAAGCATAGTGGAATCTCTTATGAAATACCTTAGCAATCTCTACTCCTTACAAATATGTTGCCCTACCACTCTACTGTGTTTCCCATGAAAGCCCTCTTCTCTGACTTTCATGGTCACTCATCAAGGAATGACCCCTTTTCTTCACATTTCTCTGTTGTGACTCAGATGCTTGCTTCAGGTTACTACAAGCTACAGTGGACACAGCTCAAGATTACCTTGTCCTCATCCCCTTGAGCAATTGTAAAGAAGATATGTAGTAATCTATCAACTTCCTACAAGGCCATTCTCAACGTAGAATTTCAAGCTTAAGGAATTTTTTTTTTATATCCAGGCATCAATGCCAAATCAAGCAATGCTACAAAAAAAACTTAAACATTTGTCTTTTTTTCTAATCAAATGCTGTAAAGCTTTTGCTTAAGACAAGGAATTCCTTTTCTTCTCCCTCCCACTTTGTAAAACATGGATGCAAATCATTTTATCACCTTTATCTTGTAAAGATTTTATGCAAATATTAAACTTTTATTCATACACTAACCCTGGAACTTAAGTGATTTAATGACAAACCCATTCTAGCTTTCCTTCATTCCATTTGTGCTCATGATGAATGACATACACACATATACAACTGGTAATATTAAACATAGGTCACATTGTAATTGATCACTGTCTTAGTAAATATTCTATAGCTGTGAAAGGATACCATGACCATGGCAACTCTTATAAAGGAAAACATTTAATTGGGGCTGGCTTACAGTTTCAGAGGTTTAGCCCATTATTCAGCAGCCCATTTTTCAACATTCAGGCAAACATGGTGCTGGAGAGGTAGCTGGGTATTGTACATCTGAACAAGCAAATAGCAAGAAAAGAGGGAGACACTGAGCCTGGCTTGAGCATTAGAAACTCTAAAACCTGTTTCCAGTTGATATACTTTCTTCAACAAGGCCACATACGTAATGCCTGTCAAGTAGCATCACTCCCTAATGAGCAAGCATTCAAATATATATGGAAAAGGGAGCCATTCCTTTTCCAACTACCACAATCATAGTAAGATATTACAGTACATATTAATGTCATACATAGATCATTATTCCAATCAATTCATATTGACAGCAGAATTAAAATTGAGGAGCCCAAAACATTATAATCCAAATAAGTATAATTTAGCATCTAACTTTTTTTCAGTTTTTAAAAATGTTTATTTTGTTTTGTTCTTATGAGACAGAGTTCTCATTCTGTAGCCCAAACTTCCTTCAAATTCAGATCAATTCTCCTGCCTTGGCCTGCAGAGTGATGATATTACAGCTTTGAGCTACCATGCCCATCATTCTGAGCATATTAAGGTGGAGGGAATTCAAGAAAACATAGAAGCAGCAAAGTCTTAAAAACCTCTTATATTTCCTAGTTCCCCCAAGGCTGAACAGTTAGGGTTCCTCTGTTCTGCAGTAGGTCACAGAACATGTCTCTGCCCAGAAGAAAACCATGAAAACTAGGAAAGCCCTATGACTTCTCCCTTCTCTACTACACAATGATGCTGTTCATGTGTCAAGAGATCTGCTCCAGTGTGGCAGAAAGTGGTAGAGTAGCAAAAAAGAAATCTAAACAAACAGATCTTACTGTGTCCTCACAATTTATCATTTTGTCATACCACTGCTGATTGCCTTTCATCAAATTAGCATAAAAGTGTGTTTTCCTCAGTTTTAAGGCTTCTTTTCAAAGGTTCTTATGTAATGAAAGAAAGTTATGAAATAAATTTGTTTGCTTGATTTCGATAAACTTTTTCAGTTCTAGCTAGAGAACCTAAAGAGCTTAGGAAATGTTCCTCCCCTATAAAATGAAAGACAAGGTGTAGAGAATTGGCTTATTGGATATTAAAAAATATTATGAAATTGAAATAAGTAGACTAAAGAGGAATCAGCTGAATAGGTTTCACCCTCAGAAACCTACTTAAGAACTTATTGACACACAGATGAATCATAAGCCAATGAGAAAGAAGTGAGTTATTAATAAAATGTGTCTCGTTGTTATGCCTCAACCTTAGATCCACCGAAAATAGATCCTTAAGCAAAGGTTTATGAGATGACTTTTATTAGAGAGGCCATATCCAAGCAGCAATAGTGATGGAAAGGATAGTCGAAAGACAATGGTGGGTAAAAGAGTACATTCCAGGTTTTCCTCTATGTAAAGAGAGGTTATGCCCAGATAATGTATCACAAGCTGAAAGTACCATTTGTTGAAAATGCATTTGATTTGGCTCTCTTACCGAACATTAGCTTAGCAATGTTCTTCTGTAGAGGATCCGTTGCTTAGCATTGCTCAGAATCAAACATTAGCTAGCCCTGGGAGTATGAAAATTTGAAATTTAAAGTAGCGTTTCTACTCATATTGCTTTATACATCATGTAAAGTAAAAAATTTCCATAGACTATCAGAAGTGTAAGTTTCTCTGGATTGGGTTTATGACAGGCCAGTATCAGAAGAACTCTTACAAAGAGGAAGTAAAGGGGCTAAAGAAATGTTGAAGCAGCTAAGAGCACTTACACTTCCTGATCTTCCAGAAGACTCACACTGCTTTCCCAGTGTACACATCAGGCAGCTCACAGCCTCCAAAAATCCCAGCTCCAAATGATCCAACACCCCATGTGGCCTCTGCAGACCAACAGCTTATAAGTACGTCTGGGCGTGCACACACACACACACACACACACACACACACACACACACACACACAATTAATTAAATACAAAAAGAAATTTATTCTGAGAAGCAGTAAACAGAAAAACATTTCATAGTTTTCTATTCTCACAATACTTGATCTTGGATCAGAAGTCAGAAAAACTGCTGTTTGGGCACACCCTAGTTGTCATGGGTCATCAGCAAGCTTTATGGAGATTGATTATGGAAGACCCCTAAACACATATTCCTAAACACATATTATGAAACAAATAGAAATGGTAAGCTCTCACTCCCTTTCATCAAGCCTTAGGCAAGAAGCAGATTACCCCATTTGGTTTTAATGACAGTTCCTAAAGCTGGCACAAATAAACACATGAGAAAGAAATGTTGTGGCAGAGCCTCTATGAAGTGGAACATCCATGAGACTGAAAAAATTGACTCTGGATTGAGTAAGAGAAAATATTATTTTAAAGTTCAAACCCACATGTAGCATTTAACACCCCAGAATGTGAATGAATTGAATAATTGAATAAAGGAAATAACACTGTTACCTGGGTGGTCCATTATCAGCAAGTTGTACATTTGCGATTAGTAATTAATTGCAATTTAACTGATAGTCATTAACATCTCTAATGATGCTTTTAAGTACCTCAACAATAGAACAGACTCTTAACACCAGAATTGAAAGATAGTCTCTGAAGCACCAAAAATAATTCTTCCTTCATTGTCACCCAGAACCCCACTGTTCACAGGTATAGATTTACATTTCAAACTGCCATCTCTTGGCATTGACTGCAGTGTGGCACTGTCCTCTTGCACTAGGCTCCTGTCTTGTTTCTGTTTCTTCCTCAATCAGTATGCTATCTCAGTGTACTTGCCCTCACACCTAAATCCAATTATCTCCTCGCTGATGTCCTCTAAATCTCTCTTGTCAGTCCTTATCTATTTGGACTTTCATATCAAGATTTCTAATTCTAGTTTGATGTCTGACATTTGTCCTACAAGCTTATCAAGGTTTGGGGGTGCAAATCTGAAATCAATACTGTATTCCCTAAGATACATTGCTTCTTAGGTGTTATCACAAATACGATCCTGTTTTCAAAGTAGAAACCTGAGTTAACACACTCTTGGTTTCCCTTCCTTCTTGGTATTCAACTACTTGAGTGCCTTGTTAGTTGTTTCTCAGAATGCCTTTTGTCTTGTGTTCTCCCGTCATCCTGAAGTCGCTTTAGCTCAGAAACTCAGGACTGATTTCCTGAAGTAGTCCTTTAGCTTCCCATATGCTCTTTACTCCCTACTATCCTCTCTATATTCCCACCAATAGGTCTAACATATTGTTAATTGATCATGTCTGACTTCTGCTTTAAGACAGAAGTATAGTGTTTGAAAACAATGTTTATATTATTAGTGCCTCAAGTCTGCCTATAAAACAGATAAAGCACTCCTCAATTCCTTATGATATATTGATCTTTCATTAAACCTCTAGATAATAGTGCTGCAATTTTCCATTGTTCTGTCTGGAAATTTCAACTTGTGGGTTCCTTCACAATAAGAAGGTGTCTTAATACATATTTCTGTGTCCAATGTGTTCTGTAACCTCTACAACAATAGAAGTCCAAGTGGGTTACTAATGGATGAGTTAATAATGACAGGACCTTCTGAATTAGCATATTCTAAATGTTCAGCTAAGAAATATGCTAAGCAATGTGAAATAAGAATATGGACCATGAGGGAAAATGTTTGGAAGGTTTTCGTAAAAGGAATGAAACCATCTCTCCCTGGAGTACTTAAAATCATTAATAGTATTTACTGCATGCCATGATTCAGGAAAGCATTCTATAACATAAAGTGTTACCTGATCTTCTTAATGACCGAACAAATATTTCAAAGGAATATGGTCTAAAGGAAATGGTTTCAGAAATACTTCCAAAATAAGCTCTAGACTTCTCTGTATGAAGGTATAAAGCCAGCTTCCTCTCACTCATAACTTTACTCTCCAGGACAACATATAATACCCTAAAGATACACTCTTATTTAAATTTTGAAGATTATGCAAAGTGAGAGCAACTTAGAGAATGTGACTTCTGCTGGATTTTAAACCCATGTGGATAACGCTTTACTATACAAAAATAATAAATAAAATATCAGACTATGTAAACCTTTTGTTTGGGATTATATCCACACTTTTAATGAATATTTTAGTTCAAGACATTGGGAATCCAATGTACAGCTGACAGCAGGAAGCAAACACTTTCATCTACAGTGTGGACAGTATCAGCAAACAGTCCAAGAAAATAATGAGAGTGTCTACATGATTAGGTTGTTCAGAAGACAGACACAGGTTCTTAAATTAAACTACACATAAAAGTTATGCTCTGTGCTTATTAAAAGAAATGATAACAGTCTATTGATTTGTACTTTTACCATGATTAGGTTTTCAAGTAAGATGTATAGTAATTTCTTTCATTATGTCATTTTCATACATATCTTGGTTAGTTTTTAATTTTTAATACAATATGTTTTGATTATATAATTTTCCTCCACAGCTCCTTCCAAATTCTACTTCCCTGCCTACCCAACTTGATGAATTTTTTCCTCAAAAAATAAAAGCAAAGTGAACAGCAACAGAAAAACAAGCAAAAACAGAAAAAAAATTAAAGCAAACAAACTTTTAAAAAAAGCCAGTTTTTCAAAAATAATACTAAAACATAACAAATGAAAAGCACAAAAACAGCAAAAACAAAAATGGAATCTGTTTCATTATCCAACTACTCCTGGACATAGGGCCAGCTCTGGAGTGTGGCTAATACACTTAACGAAACTCTGTGGAGAAAATTTATTTTCACTTTCCCATTTGTTATCAATTAAAAATAACTTCCTGGTTAAGGGTGGACCAATTAGTCACCTTATACCATCAAATAAAATTTCCAGGTCAAGGAATGAGTTGCATCCTGCTCAATAGTTGGCTACATGTGTGGCCCTGCACACATCACTGGCTATTCTCACAGGCTATTGATTACACTCCACAATCTGATGGTAAGGCCCTGTTGCTGAAGACACTACTTCAACATGGAGAAATTGAGCCGGTTCCCAAGTAGCAGCTCTTGGGAACTGACTGACCTCTACTGACTGACATTCATGTTACTACAAACTTTTGATCTATAATAGCAACCTACCTGTGAGATATGCTTATGCAATAGTGGAACGTATATTAGGAAAGTAGCCAACAACATTTTAAAATTTGAATTTAAGGTCCACTCCATGAGAGAGAAACCATATCTACTATGACTGTAGAGTCCAGGAACCTTAGAATAGACAGGTCATGGGCTTAGAGGATAATCTACTACTACTACTATGCTAAAGAAAGATAGTAATGACATCTAATGATGTATTGCTATATCCATATATCAGCTTATGACTCAACTCTCATTAAAGAAACTTTGATGTACAGTACATAGCAATTAAAACAGAAATCCACAACTGGACAATATGCAGAAATTGAGAAATTTTGTAGTGTTCAAATCTACATGGGATCTTTATCAAACCTGTCACCTCAAGACTCATGGATCAATGTGAAAGAGGAGACAAAAAGATGGTAAGAGCCAGAGGTGGTATCTTCCAGACATAACAGTACTGATATACACAAACACACACACACACATACACACAAACATACGAATTCACAGAGATTGTGATAGTGTGTACAACACTTGAACAAATTCAAACCAGACAAAATACCAGCCTTGATTTATATTCTTTACATAAATTCAATGTCATATATTCACAAAAAATTTTCACATATTAGTCTTCAAATAAAATAAAAAAAATGACAAATTTTAATGATAAATTTTATGTCTCAGTTTAGCTGATATATAGAACCCAGGTATTTGATCATATATTTGGGGGAAAGCAAGGTTAATTTCATGTGACAGAACCTGAATGTCTACATAGAACAAAATACTGGCCTGCTCTGGACAAGGCAATATTCTCAGGTGGCTTTTGTATGTCATCTGTAGTACTGACTCCTCCTGGAATGCCAGCAGGCTGACTTAGAATTCCAACTGCAAATTGTTGGTCACCTACTTTAGATTTGAACTCAACAAGTCTCTATAGTTCCATAAGCCAATTTTCAAAAAGAAATCTTTCTTCTCTCTCTCTCTCTCTCTCTCTCTCTCTGTTTCATATGTGTGTGTGTGTGTGTTTATGTGTGTGCATAATTGATAACTCAAAGCATCTTGTGAAGCAAAGGGATTTATTTCTGATTATACTTCCAGGTCACAACTGGTCATTGAGTAAAGTCAAGGCAGGAATTCAACTGGGGAACCTGTTGGCAAAAACCATGGAGGAAGGCAATTACTCACTCTCTGTCTCATGATCAGCTGTTTTTCTTATACATCTCAGATCCACGTATTTAGAAAGGATATCATTTAGTGGGCTGATCTTTTCCACATTTATCAATAAAATCTATCCGAGATATTGCCACATGTCAGTCTGATTCGGGACAATTTTTCAAATGCAGTTCCTTCTTTCTGGTGATGACTTGACAATAAATTTAATTAGGATGTTATTGTAGATATTTAAACATAAACTTATTTTGTTCCAGAGACCTCATTTTATGGGAATACTGACGATTAAAAGATATTCATGTTCAGTATCTATGATACTTTCAGAAATATTATTAACTTATGCCTGCTTGAATTTAGATATGAAGGACATGTCTATTTCACTGAGGTACTGGGAGAACAAACTTTGGGGAATTTGAAAATGTAGAAAGCAGGAAGCCTGAGGAACAGTGAGCACAAACTTGAGGGGAATTGGAAAAGGTGGGGAAAAAGGGAAATTGAGGAAATGGGAGTACAAACTGAGGAACAGCTAATACAATTGGGCTCCTTCCCAGTGACAGAAAGAAAGATCCCCCGGGTAAATAAAATGGAGGAGATTATACAGAAGGATGGTTCTATTATAAAAATAAGGAAAGCGTCTCTATAGGAAAATGATCAGAAAAGGCAGCTTCAGGTCATGAAATTGCCTTCAGCATTTCCAGATGACAAGGATAATTCCCAAGGTTATAATGAAATGAAATGTCATCCACTAAAAATGAGTGATTTAAGGAAATTGAAGGAAATTGTGGTTTTTCATAGCATCTATTCAACCTATGTAAAGCAGGTCCTGAATAACTAGGCACTGCAGCACTAGATAATCTCATTAGATTTGAAAGAGTTAATATCAGCTATATTAGAGTCAGGTTCTCAGCTACAATGGTTAAACTGATGGAGGGAAGAAGTAGCAATTATGGAACAGCAGAATAGGGTTAGAGGAATCAGCTCCTTGGCAAGGGTAGGTATGCTGAATTACAAGAACAGATTAAATTTGCTGACTTGACCATAGAACAATATCTTTTAGCACCTTCACAAGCTTGAGAAATAAGTAGAGGAACCAAGAAAAAAGTTCACCTCATTTACAAAAATCATAAAGGCTCAAGTGAAGCCTTCACTGATTTTTTGTAAAGATTAACCGCAGCAGGAAATAGAGCCTTCTCAGACCCTGAAGCAAGACAGAATCTAATAGAGACATTTGCTATCTGTCTAGAAGTAAAAGCTTTAGAGAAAGAGGACTGGTTCCAGCAACCTTACATCCCCTGAATTTTCACTCTTTGTTAGTAATGCATCATATATGAATGCAGAAGATTAAACTCCTGAAGACCAGAAAGGAAAAGAGATGACCTAGAAGAATGCCCAGAGAAACATAATCAGTACCACACAACTTTTATCTTAGCAATGTGGAGTGGGGTTGTAGTAGGATGCTCTGCTAAGGCGTCTTTTGTACTGTGTAGCCTTCCTTATGGCTACATGCTACTTGGACTTCTGGAAACAGCTTAGGAGCCCTATTTAAGATTGGGTTTAAGCCCTATTAAGTGTTGCCAATTGCCAGTGACAGTTGATAGGAGATCATTGGTAGGAAGGAAGGCACCAGACTTAGACAAAAGACAGTTAATGGATGGGATAGTTAGTGGATACAAGATGTTAGAAGTTTGTCCAGTTCTCCAGCCTAAGACAGATAAGGACAGCCAAAAGGGGCTGTGGATATTTCTCCTTTTTCTTTCTTTCTTTCTTTCTTTCTTTCTTTTCTTTCTTTCTTTCTTTCTTTCTTTCTTTCTTTCTTTCTTTCTTTCTTTCTTTCTTTCTTCTTAATCTTTTAGAGTTAGAGGGTTTAAGAAGTTACAAGTGAGGAATATGTCTCAATAGCAGTTGATGCTAGAGGAAAAGAATCTGTTACAGTAACTTTCAGTTAGAAACAGCAAGCGTGGAGCAAGAAAACAGTTTTCAGGGCAGAGGACGACTTTCACTCACAAGCAATTACAAGCTGGGCAGGAGAACTAGGAGGCAGAGTTCAGTTACAAGTGAAAAGTAAACAGATACATTTGGGCCCCAATAAATAAGGCTTCAGAGACCAGATACAGCTTAAGAACACAGTTACATTGAGTAATATTTTTAATATAACACTCTCTTGTTTCTATTCCTCTAAAGAATACTAAGTAATACACAGCAAAGACATGGCCACATGTATACTATTGAATAGACAGTTCTAAATATGACTGTGAGTGTCTATTGATTGCTTGCCAGAACGCTCTAATTTTGTTATCTCTACTCCATTTATTTCTCTGTCCACCTCACTATGCATAGCACAGTAGACTGAACAGCCTGTCTCCTTGGATAATGAAAAGTAAAATCAGTGAGTGTAATCAGTCTTCATTGGGGCATTTGGGATGTGCTAAAAAATCCATCCAGAGTTGAGAACATGTAGTACATGGCTTTATGTGCCATGCCAAGATCAGTGACTTTGTGTTTATCTTTTATTTTTGAAATCCCAAGATCGATGGAAAAATACTAAAACTTCTTACATTAAAGTATTCTAATTAAGGATTATGATTTAAAATTTGCTCCTTCTGGTAGCTGGAAAAGAAAATGAAGCAGTGCAGAAGTAGATAAATACAGTAGCAAGATTAGGTTGCTTTGGAAAGGAATGTAGCACTGAAAAAAGTACATAGCTTTAAGACACATTTTGAGATTGAACTCATGGAAAATTATCAATTGATTGTTTAAATGTGGCCAATAGAGAGTAGGCAAGATTTAACTCCCAGTTTTCTCTTAGTTTGCAATGATGACAAAAAGATGTTACTCCAGACTGAACAAGATCGAGTTTTCAACTCTACTTTGGACATTTTGGACCTTTGAGTTTGAAATGCACATGGACTACATATGTTTATAATATAATAGATATTATATGTCAGAGATATGTCAGTGATCACAAAATGGTTCAACCCCATGCTTTCACTTCTATGACAGCTCTTTTTAAACTGTGCCAGGGACCATAGGTATTAAGAGCTAAGAATTAGGAAGAAAAGGTAAGGTTGATGTAGGTAGAGAATGTGTGTGCCTCTTACACAAAGTATATACCTCTTAATCATTCTTAATATGGCATAGTGTGTCTCAGGAGAAAATAAGATCATTAAAAATTTTAAAGAATCATTCAAGACACCTATTTTTTCTATTTGATTTAAGCAGCTTCTAGATATAAGTCAATTACAATTTTTATAAAGATTTTTAGGAACTAATATGTCTTCATATACAACATAATTTAATATATTAGAGTATATAATAGTCAATATCTACCTACTTTTATTGACTAAGGAGATTTCTTTTGGGATTATTTTCAATGGTGAATCTGAAAGCAGTAACTAACCAGCAAAGCTATGAAGAGCTGGAAAAGACTCACCACAAAGAGTTTTCCAGAAATCCAGAAATTAGAGTATATAATAGTCAATATCTACCTACTTTTATTGACTAAGGAGATTTCTTTTGGGATTATTTTCAATGGTGAATCTGAAAGCAGTAACTAACCAGCAAAGCTATGAAGAGCTGGAAAAGACTCACCACAAAGTTTTCCAGAAATCCAGAAATTCAGTGATATCTCTCTGAATAAAACTAGATTTCTCAACACAATTACTACTGTGTATTTGTGACAGTTCTCAGTCATGGATCCTCTATTTGGGCACAAAGATGGCAAGGCTGTGAACACATACAAGCAACTGTATTAGTAGGCTTTAACTGCTAGGATTGGCCTATTCATTTCTCTCAAACTCAAGGTGAAATTTAATTGTCATTGTCCCAATATTAAGAGACAGGGCTTTTTTTTTGGTTTGTTTTTTGTTTTTTTTTGGGATAATCAAGATAAGTAGTTATGTCTTCAAGAATGGATTGATTTAATTACTTCTACAGTGAGTTTATCATCTTGGTAATAGTTCCACTTAAAAGTTACCCCCTCTTGCTTCTCCCTCACACTTTCTTAGTTATTCAATAAGATGATATGGCATAAGAGACAGTATGGAGGCCTCCCAACCATAAACATTGCAGCTTTCAGAACCAGGAACGAAGTTTCAATTCATTATGAACAACAAAATCTGTTCTACTTTGTTATAGTAGAAAGAAGAAAGAAAGAAAGAAAGAAAGAAAGAAAGAAAGAAAGAAAGAAAGAAAGAAAGAAAGAAAGAAAGAAAGAAAGAAAGAAAGAAGAAGGAAGAAAGAAAGAAAGAAAGAAAGAAAAGAAGGAAGAAAAAAATAAAGGAAAGGAAGAAAGGGAAAAAGAGAAAGGAAAGAGGGGAGGAAGGAAAAGAAGGGAAGAAAAGAGACGAAGGCAACACCCAAATGCATTGTCATTTTCTTACAGCAAGTCAAGTGAATATTTCACAAAGAAAGCATAAAGGACATTGGCAGAGTAGTAATATAAGAACATTAGAGGAAAACATAAAACAAGACAAAGAAATTGGTTATGATTAAAAGAAATGACAAATCTATTCTAACAGGTAAAAAAGTTATTTTTTGATACTGATTTATGTAAAAACCTTCAATGTATGGTTATTCTTTGTAATAGAAAATAAATGGAAGAATAATGAAGACCAAAATTTAGAGCAGATCGCCCGACAGTAATTAGAAAAGGCCAAAGATATGAGTTACTACTCGCAAAGATTGCTTAATAGCTATTTTGTTGTGTTACACAATAATATTTTTACATATTAAAACCAGAAAAAAGTTTTAAAAAATATTAAAACCATATTTAAAAAGTAAGCAAGCTAATGAAATGGAAAAATGTTTTGTCATTTTTCAAATGTTAGGGTGAGTATAAATGCAGTACAAAATGTCTCCGTTTTCACCAAAGTCTATGATCAGGGATCGTATGAACAAACATCACTAGATCAAATCTTGTCAATTCTTTTTGGTATTTCTATAGAAGTACTTTAAAAATTAATAAGGACAGAGTTATGATCAAACACCATAGTATTGTTTGTCAGGGCCTATAGCAAGTAATTGCTTCTCGAAGAAGGATTCTTAGAGATGCATCATTAGCCTTTCCCTGTAGTCAGAACAAGGCTGTTCCTGAAGACATTCACTGACACATGCAGCAGGATAATGGGTTGTGTCTGTACTCTGCTTCCCACTCCAGACAGCGGGGAGAAGGTTCAGCAGGCCCATCAACATCAACAACAGGGAAACAAAAATCATGACACGATGGGCAGATAAATCTTCAGCAGCCACACAGTCAGAGTGAAAGACAGAAAAGTTTAGTGAATAAAGAGCAGTTTGGGAGGTTTTATTGCAGATACCTAAGATAAAGTGAGTCATGAAAACTGGCTTCCACAGCAAGGACACACTTGTTTTGGAACAAAAGGATTTTGGAGAGAAGTTGCGTGTACTTCATGAGAAGGAGAAAATACAGAGTTGTCTGATGAGTAGAGTCTTGATTTTCTGCTACTTAGAAGGAGACGTTCTGAAAATACATTACAACATAACATACATTGCAAACTGATAAAGAAATGATTAATATTCGTAGATTGTTTTTCTTTAAACATCTGGGTGCTATATGAAGTACCTACAAATTAATTTCACCTGTAGACTTGCAATTGTAGAAACCAAGACTTCCAGAGCTAGAGATATGGCTCAGGAGTTAAAAACACTGACTTCCCTGCTAGAGTTCCTCGGTTTGGTGCCCAGAACCCAAAGGGAAGCTCACAAGTATCTGTTAACTCTAGTACCAGGGAAATCGATGCCCTCATCCGACCTCTGCAGGGACCAGGCACACATGTGACATCCATACACATAAAAATCAAATAATATAAACTATCAAAAGATCATTGCATTGAATTAACCTCTAATATAAGTTTCTGAGTAGAAAAGCAGGACAACTCAGAGGATCTTCATGTTATTATAATTTTGGGTTCAAATTATCATCATCGTCATATTTGTTATTACATACAAGGATGGTCAGACAGACTAAGTGTACAGCTTTGTAAATTTCAGCAAAGCTAAAAAATGAGGATGCATTTTTAAGGTGTGAACTTCTCCACAGACAACTGAGATACAGAGCAATCTATGAAGAGGATCAAAGACCCTGCACCACTGTGTGCCAGAGTAGTGAAGACCACATTGCATTCATGGTCCAGTAATGCAGATCATGCATGCATAGAAATAAACTTTTCATTTTCTAAAACCATTCTCTCATAGCAATGTCTTAGAATAATTTGGCTTTTTATGTAGTGAATATATGCATTATCATCGATCATTAGTCATGTGACATTAATGGATCACCTCTTTGTGAATGCATTTAATGAAGGCTTATCTCCAACTTTTTTACTAGTGTTCGATTCAAATTAATTTCTAATTCTGAAAAATAGGGAAAAAGTCTTATAATGAAGAGATTTTCTTGGGTCAGATATCCTTCCTAGAGAGCATCTATGTTCATCTTTTAGGCCTTTCATTTTCTGGCTTCCTTTATGCTCTTCTCCAATTTGCCGAAGGAAAACTGGTATGCAATTATGGTGTTGTAACTTTTGCTAACCCATAGCATACAACTTAAAAAGAGTTTTTTATATCAGATAATTTCATATATTCTTAATTATTGACTTTGTTCTGATTTAGTAAGCTTAAATATTTAAATATGCAGGAACAGTGTTTCTACAGTTCCACTATATGTTAGTATATAGCATTTAGAAATAGATTTATGGATATAAATATACTTCAGGTGTTAAAAATATACATGATGTTTATGGCAGCTGTCCTAGAAATAAGAGGGGGTTTAAATGTACTTAGAACCCCAGAATTCTCTCTGAAAGCAGAAGGCATTAGGCTGCTGCCCTTCCTAATTCTGACAAACCTAGCTAAATTCTAATGCTGCCTTGCTTCACAGCATGCCTTTCCGAAGGAATGTGCCCTGGTTGGTGCTTGTCTGACCCCTGTGGCTAAAAGGCCTTGGGCTGGGCCCATTTTCTGATAAAGTGTCTGCTTCTTGCTCCTGTGAGACCATTCCCTATGTAGAAGATGATTTTTCAGGACTTTAACCCTTATTATGATAATATGACCACCCAGGTTTAGTATGAGCCTCCCATATGCAAATGGGCCTGCCCCAGTATCAGTGTCTTAACCAATGGCCCCTGTCCCTGGGTGCCAAGGACCCTTCCCCCCTTTATCCTATAAATGTAACCACCCTTGCTTCAATAAACTGAGCTGTTCCACTAACAACAGTCTCCCAGGAATTCTGTTTCCTGCGACTCTTCGCCTCCAACCAAAGACCAGCATGGACCTGCCTTGTACTTTCTTCCCTGAAGCTGAGCTGGTGACCAGAAGCTAAGCTACTTACTTGGGAGGAGAGCCGACATAAAGAAATCCTTCAACCTTTGAGATGGAAATTCAATTTTTCAGTTAGCAAATTCTGAGAGATAATTGTCTAGTTAGAAAGAAGATACATTCACTGAGGCACTGCTTACAATCTAACAAAATTGATCAAACTTAATAATCTATAATAAAATACATTTAAGAAAACAGTTATGAATTTATCATATAGTGTATAAAATAGTGTTTTTGAAGAGGTTTGAATAATATATAAAGATTAAACTAGAAAATATTTTATAACACATAAATTTAAACTTAAAGATATGTCACATCATCAACATTAGTGATCTTTGATTGATATAATAATTGTATTTGTCGTTTTTTTTTTTTAATTTCCAGAACCTTACGAATATGTCTTGTATTGGTTTCCTAACAGAAAATTACTCTCTATTGATTCAATACTTATAAGTACTAGCTAATAACAAAATTATAAAATTGTTTTATGTGTAGAAACAATCTCTTTCTCTCTCTTTTAGATTGTTTGAAAACAATTTTCAATTTTGAATCAGTCACTGCTAAGTTTTTCTTCTTCTCTCATACAACTTATGGAATACATCCTGGACTCCCTCCTCTCCTCCCTTCACCTGTCAATTCCAACCATCTCTCCAAGATTTACCCCCTATCACCACCCACAAACATCCCCCCTTCTCCAAAGAATAGAATCATCCCCCCAAGGGTAACAGCACAATCAGGGGCATGGCATAGCAAGATGGAAAGAGGCCAGGCACCGATCTCTACATCAAGGGTGGGCCAGGTAGGCAGGCAGGAGAAAAGGGGTTTCATGGGCCAATAGAATGGTCAGAGACACCTTCACTCCAGCTTGTAGGAGTTTTTCAAGGACACCAATCTAGACAGCCATGAGATGTATTTAGAGAATCCTACAGGTTCTTTGTCTATGACTTCAGTCTCTCTGAAGCCCCTAGGAATACATGTCAGTTGACAATATGGGGCTTGTTCTTCTGGTATCTTCAGCCCCTCTGGTTTCCACCATGTCTCCTCTCCCTCTTATGTGGGATCCCTGATCTCTGGACAATATTTGGCCCTGGGCCTCTTCATATGCTCCTCTCGGCTACTGAGGGAGGCCTCTCTGATGAGGACTGGGTTAGGTGTCAATCTATGAGCAGAGCATGGCATCATTAGAAATCATCTTTGGGTTTTCCAGTCTCTAGTTCCTGGCCTGCCCTGCAGTTTCAGGCAGAGGGTCCCTACATTGGCTTGATCTACTCATCCGCTACAACTGTTACACATTTTAAATATTTTTTGAACATAACATGAAATGATGTTCTGGAAATACATTTAAAGATAAAACCTTCCTATCCTCTTTATAGCTACTGTTATGGAGGATATTAAGGTGTTTTATTAAATATAGTTCTGAGCATAAATAGAAAATGTACATTCCAGAAGCCATGAGTTATTAAATGTAAATGCCAATGCCAGGAATGGGATGTCTTCCTGAAATTTGTTGGCCAGAAGCTCCCAAACCGTACAAATTATGGCCAGTGATATTGGTTGTCCACTGTAACTGGATGGTTAGCTTCTCCTCTTTAAAGATACAGTAGACTGGTGCTGTCATTAGCCTTGACTAAAGAAGATTCTTTTGCATTAAGTGGAGGTTAACGCAGACTCATGCTTGTCAAGATATTGACAACACGTGACTGACTGTTAAGTGGTCAGCTTTAAACAACAGACCCATATCATCTCATCCAAGAATCAAAGAACAATGTGGAAGAAGAAGCAAAAGCAAGTGAAACCTGAACAACAGTGGAAGTGGGGCATGAAATGACATGGATAGAACATGGTTATGGAACTCGCAAACTCACAGCTTGGTTGCCTGAGTAAGGTCTGTACAAGTCTGATTCAGTAAATTTTCCATCACAGTTAGGGAAGGGACTTATCATGCTCCTTGCCTTATCCCAGAAATTAAGGACAACTGAAGCTATAGGGGGAAAGGAAGTCATTATCTTCAGTGTTATAATTACTGAGGAGTTAGTCATGATACAGTGGATAGCTTTGTAAAAGTATTTTTATTCGTGGGGGGTGGGTGTCAAGGAATAATGAGATATAATCTTCAAGATGCAACCCTGGACCTATAGGGCTTCAGCCTCTAAGATTGAACTGAATTCTGACTAGCTGCTGTCTCCACAATCTCTTCTCCACATGCCTTCTTCTTTAATTTCTTGTTTCTGACTCTCTTGCTTCTCACTCGGCTTCTACCTCTGCTTCTTTCTTCTTCCATTTCTACTCTCTGCTCTCTTCTGCTTCTACTGACTATTTCCTTTTATATCCTTAGAGTTGGGATTAGAGGCATGTGCCACCATTGCCTTCTGACTTGGCTTACGTAAAGGTGTTGCTTTCAGATACAAAGTCTTATTTTGCATTAATGAAGAGAATCCTATAATTCACTTCCCAAATGCTAGGTCCCTCAACTTTTCTATCAGTATGAAGGTCAGAATGAGAGACAGAGACACAGGGTGTTCCTCATATCTGTATGATAGTCACTGGGAAGGAAGCACAGAATTCTCTTTCATTAGCATTAGCACAAGCAGAGGACATGATTAGCCTGAACAACATTCTTTCTATCCTGTAGTAGCCATGCTGCTGGATCAGAAATCAAATGTCTATCAGAAAGGACCTTGAAGATCTTCCTTTCCTAGAGCGGCCATGCTGCTGGCTCAAGGACCAAGTGTTCCTCTACATAGCTTCACACTCATGACTATCTGGAGGGCCCTGGTTAAAACCAGTCACAAAGCTGAAATAATAACAAAACCAAAAGATATAAAAGTGGGATGAGTACTCTGTAGGAGGAAGGAATGATCTGATGGTTGGATGAGGAAAGAGTGTGGAGGGGTGAATGTGACCAGAATGTACTGTATACTTGTATGATGATGTCAAGAATAAATTTAAAAAAGTTTTTAAAAGTTTAAAAGATCATAGGAATAAACAATTCTATTTATACAGCCCACTTTAGAGTAGTGTAATGTGAATATGGTACTGTGAGGTACCACTGGAGAACACACATGGGCATTCTTAAAGCTGAAATGGAAATCTTCACTGAAGGCCAATGGCTGCATGGGAAACTTGCTCAAAACACGCAGCCCCAATCCTCACAGTTATTTGTCTTTTATGCATACATACACATACACACGAACACACACACACACACACACACACACACACACACACACACACACTCACCACATCCTGGTCCACATCTCAGTTAGCAAGAAGCAGAACTACCGAAGACAAAAAGCAAGACAAGTCCATTTAAGGATTTCCCTGAATCTTGGAACTTTGGACTAGGTCTTTGATGGATTAGGTCTTTGTTCCTGTTTTGGCAGATGTTAGGGCCTGTGTGCTGGGTTTTAAGGTTAGAATGTGCCTCTAACTTGGTTTCAGTTGTGCTAATGTCTGTGGTTCTATTACAATAGAGGCATGCAGAAGGCAGGGAAGAGACTTAGGAATAATTTTCCAAAGTCAGAGACCTTGGTACTCCAAATTGATATTAACACTCCAGTGAGTACTTATAATTAATAGACCAGACAGCATTCTCTTTACAAGCATTGAATTATTTATTAAGTTAATAATCTTAGAATAATAATTTAACATTAATTTAATCACATAAAGATGAGAACACTGAAGTAGAGAAAAGCCTTTATATTAGTAACAAAATATGTTATTTTTTTATTTTTTATTTTTTAAGGAGTTAGTGTTCTTTATTTTTGTATCTACAATTCATGGAAAACAGTGTACACTCATTTTTAAAACTGAATTATTAGCATTAATTTAAAATTAATTTTTGATGGCATATTTTCCCTTTTTATTAAAAATTCATTCTTTTTCTCATACAATATATTCTGACTACTACTTCCCACAAATAGGATTTAAACTTATGAAATCTAGCTACAGAGTCCTGTGTTTACCACTGCACCATGTAAATATGAAGTGGTTGAGGGAGATTCACTAAAACAGAAGAGCAACTGAAATGGCAACAGGTAAGCAAACCAGGAACATGAGACTAGGGAGCCACAGGACTGCAGAGCTTAAGCTGGAAAGTGTCCAGAGGGAAAGTGGCAGTCATAGGGTTGCCAAATCCCTGGGCCATTTACAAACATTTGGAGTTTATCTTGAGGTGATGGCAGGACAAGTCAGAAAGAATTTTACCTTTTATTTTTTAAATATATATTTTAATAAAACTACAATTACATCACCCCTTCCCTTTGTGTGGGAGCCCCCACTGACCCTGATCTCAAATTCTGCTGTGTGCCTTCAGCTAAATGTCTGTATCTCATTTGGGACAGCTAGTGAATAAGACTAAATCGTAAAAAAGACAAACCCAGGGGCAGCTTATTTCAGGGAAGTCAAAGACTACTTAAAGAGACCTTCCTTCTTGGTCTCACAAGGCAGCATGAGTGTTTTGTGGTTAATTAACCTTGATTGATTGTAACCATGTGACTGTAACTATGCCTTCTACCTCGTGATCATTTACCTCGTGCTTTTGTATGCACACCTAGTTTGCCCCTTGTGATCATTGCCTTGGGAACTACACGTATGTCTCTGGTGAGGAATGGTATAAGAAACTGAGAATAAGCCATTTGGCCAGTTTGGCCCCTGTGAACTCAAGATACAGTGTGTGTATATTTGTTCCGATTTTCAGCCTATCTCCCGATCCAGCACTGTCTGAACTGGTAAGCTGGCCTTATCACCTTTGTCTTTCTAACTGATAACCTCTTTTTTCTTTGATTATTTTTACACACACACACACACGTAACAACACAGCCTGCTGAGTTTGTTTTTTATCATTTGTATGTAGATGATTTCAGAGAAATACAAATATGATTTGTATTGGATAACCAATTAGGAAATTCATCTCTAAGGAGGGCTAATTTTCCTCTCTTAGCAGTCATTAGTTACTTGAAGTTCTTTATCTAAGGGTTGGGCCACATGAGATTTTCCCCTTCCTCAATAGCATGTCTTTTGATATCTCCTTTGTTCCAATAGATCTTTGTTTATACAGCCATTTCTAAGAGACACACTCTCGTAGAAGACTTCCTAGTCCTTTGGCTTTTACAGTCTTCCTGTCCTCTCTTCCTTGATGTTTGCTCAGCCTTAGGTACTAGAATCATTTTGTAGGTATATCAGTTGGGGTAGTGATCCCCATGATCCATTGTTCTTTGCATTATGTCTAGTTGTGTTTTCTGAAATGCAATTTCTTTATATTCGATGTAAAGCTAAATTTCTTGGAGGATGAGTAAGAACTGTACTTATCTGTGAGTAGAAGGCTAAATTTCCTAAGGTATATATTTCATTCAGTATCAGGTATTTTCTTTGTAATACTAGATGATTTTTCTTCTTTAGAAGTCAAAGTCAAATAGATTTTATGTGTCATGCAAGGTAGCCACTCAATTGAAAATGTTTATGATGAGTTTTTCCTCTGAAACTGAAACTGATCTAAAATAAAAAGGACTCGATTTGTCCAAATGTAGTGTATTATCTTTTTTTTAGCTTTTTAAAAATTTACTTCTCTCATATAATACATTCCAACATCTGCCCTCCCTTTCTATCGTTCCTCCCAGCTCCCTCCCGTCTTTCCTGTCTCCCAAGTCTACTCCCCATCCTCCCACTCCGACCCAGTCCTCCTCAAGGAAAAGCAGTCTTCCTAGGGTTACTGCTCAAACATGCTCAAGCAAAATTTCAACAAGATGAAACAGGATCAGGCACAATTCTCTACTTCATGGTTGGACTAGGCCACCCAGTCGGGAATCAAAGAATTCAAGGTCAGGCAAGAGGTTCACAGATACACCCTCCTATTCCAGTTCATGTGAGTTCTTCAAGAGCACCAGGCCAGAAACATATTTTGAGGATCCAGAAAGTTCCATGTCTACGGTTCAGGCTCTGTGAGCCCCTAAGAATGCTGGTCAGTTGACTCCATGGGATTTGTTGTCCTGACCCCGCTCATCCCAGCAATCCCTCCTCCACGTCTGTGGGGTTCCCCAAGCTCTGCATTTTCTTTGACCCTGGGCTTCCAGGGAGCATCTGCTCCCTTCAACTGCTGTAGGAAGCCTCTCTGTTGAGGATAGGGATAGGCACCAATCTATGACGACAGCAGGATAACATTACAAGTCCTCTCCTGACTGTCCAGACTCTAGTTCCTGGCCTGCCCTTGTTTCCCTCCTTGAGCATGGTGTTCTGTCCTTCAATTGTCCTAGTAGATCTTGTGGGGAGGACAGGGTATAGGACAAAGTTTTTGTGGCTGGAATGGTTGGTGTCCCAGTCTCGCTGCTGGACACTTTGCCTGGTTATAAGAGGTGGTCTGTTTGGGCTCCCTATTCCACCATAGAAGTGGTCTTATCTAGGGTCTCTTGTTGATTCCAGTGAGTTTCTACTGCACTAGGTCTCATGATTCTATGCCTGCATGCCCTCCAATTCTGATCATCTCTCCATATATTCTTTCCCTCCACCCCTTACCCCCCATTCCTGGTCCCTGTTCTTCCCATCCTTATCCTTCCGCATCCCATTTATAGAATCTGTTCACAGATTCTATTTATCCTTTACCAGGGAGATCCTTCTGTCCCCACCAAGGCTCTCCTTGTTGCTAAGTCTCTCTGGGTCTGTGGTTTGCAGCATTTTTGTCCTTTGCTCAACAGTTAATATCCACATATAAGTGAGTACATACCAACTACCTCACTCAGGATGATGTTTTCTAGTTCCTACCACTTGCCTGCAAAACTCATGTAGTCATTTTTGTAATAGCTGAGTAATACTCCATTGTGCCAATGTGACTTAATTTCTTTATCCATTCTTCAGTTGAGGGGCATCTAGGTTGTTTCTAATTTCTGGCTTTATAAACAAAGCTACTAGAAGCATAACTGAAGAAATGTCCTTGTGGTTATATAACCTGGAGTGGAATAGCTAAGTTTTGAGGTAGATGGATTTCCATATCACCATATGGATTTCCATAGTGGCTATACAAGTTTGCACTCTACCAGCAATGTAGAAGTGTTATCCTTGCTCCCCATCCTCACCAGCATGAGCTGTCATTTGAGTTATTGACCTTAGCCATTCTGATAAGTGTAAGCTGGAGTCTCAGGGCAGTTTTGATTTACATTTCTTGGATGGCAAAGGATATTGAACATTTCCTTAACTGCTTCTCAGACATTTGAGATTCTTCTTTTTGAGAACTCTTTGTTTAGATCTGCACCCCAATTTTTAATTGGGTTATTTGTTTTATTGACATCTAGTTTCTTGAGTTCTTTATATATTTTGGATATTAGCCCCCTAGCAGAAGTGGAGTTGGTGATTTTCTTTTCCCATTCTGTAGGCTGCTGTTTCATCTTATTGAAATTGTCCTTTGCTTTACAGAAGCTTTTCAGTTTCATGAGGTCTCATTTATTAATCATTGATCTTAGTGCCTGAGCTATCAGTGTTCTGTTCAGGAAATTGTCTCCTGTGCCCATGTGCTCAAGGCTATTCCCCACTTTCTCTTCTATCAGATTCAATGTATCTGGTTTTATGTTGAAGTCTTTGATGCATTTGATATTTAATCTTGTACACTGTGATAGATATGGTAATATCTGTTTTAAGATTTTATTTTTATATTTTATTCATGTGTGTGTGTATGCATGCCACATATATACAACTATCTGCAATTGCCAGAAGATGGTGTTAGATTCCCTGATGCAAGAGTTACAGGAATTTGTGACTTGCTCACTTTGGGTGCTTCCAAACACAGGTCCTTTTGCAAAAGCATCAAATATGCTTAGCTGCAGATATTTGCCAGCTCAAATGTATATATTCTTGTATAGCCACCAAGAATCTTTATCTCTATAAAGTTGTCTTACTTTGCTGGGGCTAATGTGACAAATCACAGGTAGGGTGGCTTACATACATTTGTTTTCTTGTAGCCTTGGAGGATAACAGATGAAAATCAAGATTTCTCCAACTTGGTTTCTCTCAATATTTATACTTGTTTTGTGGGCTTTTTGTGTTCTGTCCTCACGAGACCTTTTTCTCTGTCCATGTACCTTCTCTCTGTCATCTTTTATTTCTTATTTAGATAGTCATCATGAAGGATAAAGGACCTATACCTATGATGTCTTCTTTTCCATTTAATGAATTACCTTTGAGAATGCCATCCTTCTACTTATGGTCACATTCTGAAATAAAGATGTTTGTGGCTGGCTCATTGAATAACAATAGCTATCTCAAGGTAGTCCAAGAATTACAATTCATAAGAGAAATAATTTTATCCTGGTTTCATAAAAATGAAGGCAAATATCTCACAAAGAAGCACTGCTTAGGTCCTGCAGGGAGGGCTCGGAGAGAAAGGCACTTACAGAAAAGCCTGACAACCTATTTATCCCTAAGACACACAAACTGGAAGAAGAGAATTCGATCAAGTTGTCCTCTGACTTCCACACACGAACCATGTCATTCCCTCCCCTCCGTGTACACACACACATACACACACACACACACACACACACACACACACACATACACACGTACATACAATAAATAATAGAGAAAATAAAGAAGCATAGCTTAGTCAGGAGAATTTATATACTTACAGAAATCAATCATCATATTGAAAATTTTAAATCCAAAATATCAGATGTAAGCTGTTGAAGTTTATTTTATTTGATAAAATAAATAAAAATGCTTTAAAATAATATCAAAGTAAATTTACTAGGCTAGTGAGACAGATTATTGGTTAGAAATGCTTGCCATCATGCCTGACAATCTGACATCTTTCCCCAGGACCCACATGGTGAAGAAGAAAACCAGTGCTCAGAATGGTCCTCATACTTCCACATGTGCATCGCATGCACATCTTACCTCCCCAAATAAATAATTTAATGTAATAGTAAAATAAATAAATTTACCTAATTTAGTTCTGTCATAAAGTGGTGATCACATGCAGTGAGGGAAGTCAAAATCCTTGTTTCTAAGGAAAGAAACTCCAAATATTTTGATCTCCTAGCAACTACAGTTGGTAGAATGGAAAACAGGTTGATTAATAACGCGTGGATTCAAATTCATAATTGCCTGATAACCTGAATCGTGGAGAGGGGGCTGCCATTATTTTCTGAAGAGAAAGACATGTTTTGCCTTTTATGTCACATTTTTACATCAGAAAAAAATGAAGAGGTGTTAGGTGTCTACTTGGGAAATATCATTGACACATTAGTTTAAAAAGATTTTCTTAAACTTATTTTTATATCCAAAAGAACTGGTTCTTCTGCTTATAGTTGAATTCATTAGACAGCATTTATTTTTGTTCCTATCCATATTTCTGGGAAAAATAAAACCATGAGACATAGTAAGGCTCATCAGCTCACAAAATACAACACCCTTAGCCTTCCTATGTAGTTAGGTTCTTGAAAACGAAGATTATAAAAAGATGGAACCATGATGATATCAGTCAGAAGAGGTCTGATTTATTTAACTAAGTTTCTCTAAATTACATTGGAATAGAAATAATGTTGATTAAACGAGTTTCTTTATAGATTACATAAGATGATATTTATTAAGCACTTAACCCAATGCCTAAAAACAAGTGAAAGAAGGGTTTTGGATTCCTTTCATTCTCTCTTTTATCTAAAAATTAGACGGCAAAGAGACTCATTGTTTAGGAAACCAGTAATGAAGAAGTTGTATCCAAATTAAAAATCACTATCATTTTTATTAGGTACTTTTTATTTATCATTATAATGTATAAATTTAAATTGCAAGAGATACTTCACTATGTGTGTTCATAGTGAAGCGACTGCTGAAAGCATGCATTTTACATGACAATCAGCTTCAATAGTTAATTCTATGTATGGGAGTATAAGAGCAAATTAAAATCTGTTTTGTAATATATTACAGTCTTATGAACTATTTTCCTCCTGTCATAGACTAGAGATGTGCATGTACTTATCCTGTATCAATGTAGATTTATGTCTTTTGGTCTACCCCTCATATGTTCATTCTTGTCTACAACCATCCTCTCTGTTTCTATTTGCATTTTAAAAAGATACTTACGTGAGTTCACAAAGTATTTTTCTTTCTATATATTATGTATTTCACTTAACATAATGATTTGCTTTAATTGTAAACTTAACACAACCTAGAATTTGGGAAGAGAGTCTTAATAATGGATTTTCTAAATCAAGATGACTTGTGAGCATGTCTGCGGTGAATGTTCTTTTATGTCTTGGTTGATGCGAAAATCCAGCTGGAATTGGGAAGTGTCATTCCCTGTGTCTGGGTCCTGGAGAGGGCAATCTGAGCATACATTACATTTACATGCATTCATTTTTCTCTGCTCTTGACTGCTGATGTGATGTGACTTGCTGCTGCAAGTTCCTGCCTTGATGTTCCCAAACTGGTGAACTGTGTCCTGCTATTAGAAGCCAATAACATGATTTCTTTCTCAGGATATTTTGTGACAGCAACAGAAATGAAACTAGAACACTTCCAATATATCCATCTTATTGCAAATGACATTTCTTTGGAAGGCAGAATAATATTCTATTCTCTCCATAGTTAGTTTATGGGTCCATTTAGAGATAGAGGATTTTCCCATATATTTGTTATAGTGAACTACTTTTGAAGAATAGGAACACGGCCATCTCTTCAGGGCACTGTTTTCATTTGGTTGCATATCCATAGAGGATCTGGTGGATCATAAACTATTTAGCAATTAATTATTTACGATTCTACATTGTGGCTTTTCTTTATGTAAGAGACCCCTTATATTTGCTATAGGTTAAAAGCCTTGCATTCAGAGCAGGGAGCACTAATCAGTTGTAGAACACTTGGCAAACAGTTATAAGACCATAACTTCAATCCTCGGTACCAAAGATGGGACTGGGAGGCATTTCTATGCAAAAGTTACTAAGAAAGCTGCCTTCGTCTTTATAGGTGAATGATTAAAACATTTCTTTCCTGTGGTACTACAGTGCCTTATTAAAACAAAGCACTGATGACATTTGAAAATCTAAAGCAAATGAAAACATAGAAACTCGGATTGAAGCACAGTCAGACAACCAGGAGCCAAGAACCCCCAATGAAATATTAAACTTAGAAAACACTACTTTTAGAAGCTCCCTGCATCCCAGCCAATGAATTTCAAACAAAATCCACACTTCATTTTAAACTAAGACCACAAGAATGTTGAGTGTAATTTCATGATAAAGTCAATTAGAAGTGAGCTATCTGGAAATGGTTCCCCCCCCCCCCCCCCCCCGCCACACACACCCAGGACTGACTCTTCTGTAGGAAGTATGTAAACAGAACCCAGCTTCCCACCAACTAGTTGCCTTAGCCTACACTTCTCTTATCAGTATTACCAGCCAGCCACTCTCCAAATTAAGTGCTTGTCGGCCTCTAAGGGGTATACTTTCACACGGCCTACTTAGAATTACAGAATATTATAGTTCGTACAAATACATGTTTTGAATACACTTGGTGATTTTTAAATGCGTAGGTGAGACTGGAGTGTGTATATGGAGAAATTAACAGCCATTGCTTCACCGACTGATCTGTAAATTAACTACCCAATTATAAGCTGTGTTAGAATTTCCAGATGTTCATTAGTTATTGCTTACTCAGAAGACTGACTATGTTGGTCTTTATATATTTTTAGGTTTATTAGAGTGTGAGCATACACTGTAATTATGAGATGCAGATGAGCAACCATCTGCAGAAAGTTCTTCTCCTCTCAAGGACTCTCAGATCAAACTGAGTCATATTCCACTGATGAGTTTCCCCTGGATTAAAGCTTCACAGTGCTGAAAATGACAATAATTATGGTGCTGAAAATATAATATGTATTTGCACGAGAAACTTCCTTCTCTGTCCTTTTATACTTTAAAAATAACTTCTAAAATATAAGACTTGTGAGATACATTATGAAGCCCTTTAGGTCAACATGTTATTTATCGTTTAATAGGGGTGTTATTGTCAAATGAGCAATTTAATTTCAGTCTATAATTTTGTGATTCAATTCAGCAAGTTAAACATTTGTTAAAAATCATTAATTGCATTCTTTTATCCGTTTAGTGACCTCAAATGGCCTCTGGAATCTCAAAGATTCATGTTGTCTAAGATGTGCCATTTGCTGAACATATGTAAGTTAAGCGGCAAATACCTTAAATCCCAGCAGTTGGGAGGCAGAGGCAGGTGGAGCTCTGTGAGTTCAAGGCCAGTCTGGTCTACAGAGTGAGTTCCAGGATAGCCATATTTACAACAGAGACATCCTGTCTTGAAAAATCAAAAAACAAACAAACAAAAAAGAAGATAGTGGGAAACAGCTCCAACTCAGGTAGCACCAGAACTTAGCCTAACATCAGAAATGGAACACGTTCAAATTCAATCAGAAAAGTATGCTGAAGACAAAGAAATGTGTAGATTATTTGAGCAAGTATTCTGTTTAGTGTGCTATCCTGGGTTGCATCATTTCAACATTATGAATAAAAAGAGTATCCTTGTGCACTGTTTTGGAAATCAATAGCTCTGTTTTGAATTATAAATGAAAAGGATAGTTTGGGGGAAGTAAATTCAGGGATGCATAAGATTAATTTCTAGGCTGAAAGATTTTCTTCCAGTCTCATTGTTCAGTTGTTCAACTCATGTTTTCTGGTTGTCTAAAATGGGCAAAGCTGTACTGTGTATTTGTTAGCACTTGGGAGAAACAATATACAGTAAGTTTTGAGGTTCTACAAAAGGGAGAAGAAAGGCAAAAAAGCTAGCTAACTGTAAGTGTGCACATAATTGAATTGAGTGAATGGATACCATCACTAAGTACTTTCTTCCCTCTCTCCCTCGCCCTCTCTCTCTACCCCTCTCTCTCCCCCTCTCCCCCTCTTCCTCCCCCTCCCTCTCTGTCCCCCTCTCTCTCTACCCCTCTCTCCTCCCTCTCCCCTCTCCCTCCCCTTCTCCCTCTCCCTCCCTCCCCCTCTCCCTCTCTCTCTCTTTTTGGTTTGATTTTTTGGTTTTGATACCAAGTGCTATCCAAATTTCACATGTTGAAGACCTATGTACCCAGCTGATTTTATTTTTCACTAGTGTTTTGATCATGAGGATACTACCATGGCATAATCCATAGATGCATTTGTAGCTGAATGGGCTACTAGAAAGTAAGTTATATTAGAGGGAGTAGATAACTAAAAATGTGTTTATTAATTGTATATATGTATATTTTGTCCCTGAATCTTTACTATCTGTTTCAATCTTTACAGTCTGTCATTAAATGAGTACTTACCATATACCATCACAATGGGGCCAGATTACCAAGGACTGAAATCTCTAAAACCTGGAGGGAAAACAAATCTTTCCTGCTTTTACACTGTTTCTTTTACCTATTTCATTTCAATGATGAAAAGGGACTAACATATTCCAGAAGAGGATTAATAAGTATAAAGTACTAACCTGGTTTTTGCTCTGGTAAAACAATCCTTTCCTAGTTCTAGATTAGTGCTCTATGTGCTGAAGTTCTATGCTATTGTTTTTTGAAATTGGAAAATCAACAAAATGAAAAGCTGTTCAACATGTCATGGAAATTCAAATCAAAACAATGATGACACAACACACACACACGCACCTATATATATATATATATAGGTGCGTGTGTGTATATATATGTTTGTATATATACATATATATATATATATATGTATAAAATCTATATATATATTTTTTGTTTGCTATATTAGGTGAAGATGTGAAAGAATGCTGCTCTCACATATGACTAGTGTGAATATAAATTATCAGTGGTCAGACTGGCAATGGGTATCATCATTAAAGACAATTATAGTGGTTTAACATTTGATATTTGATTAATATGCAGGCATTCATAGTCAAAAGTAATGCATATAGGTATTTAGAGCACTCTTTTTATATAAAAGAAAACATATATTATATGCATATGTATATGTACATTTAATTGGCTCACTGAAATTTCATTAAACTGGGAGTTGTTTAAATTATAAAAGTATTTCCAGATGGTGATAGCACACGCCTTTAATCCCAGCACATGGGAGGCCAGAGCAGGTGGATCTCATGTGAGTTCAAGGCCAGATTGGTCTATAGACTATGAAGAGTGAGTTCCAGGACAGCCAGAGTTACGTTACAACAGAGAAAACCTGTCTAAAAAAAAAAATAAATAAAAAAATAATAATAATAATAATAATAATAATAATAATAATAATAATGTATGAGGTATCACTCCACGTATTAAGAAAGAGTATTTTCTTATTTCTTTATCTGCTAGTCTTTCTCTCTGTTGCCCTTGTCTCTCTGTCTCTGTCTCTCTTTCTTTCTGTTTGTGTATGTGTGTGCATGTGTGTGTGTGTGTGTGTGTGTGTGTGTGTGTATCTATCTCAGTGCTGAGGTTTATACTGAGGACCTTGCAAATGGGAAGACAACTCTCAAATCAAAGGAAATTCTACTTGCTGCTTCCAGTCACAGACCCCAAACTTAAACTTCTACTGCATGCCAGATCTCTGTTTCAGAACACTTTAATCCAGATGGATGAGTTACTCAGTCATTTTTGAAGGTCTACAAGGAGTGCACAGGAAAGTTGGTGGGATGCTGAGGTTGGGAAAGGCAGCAGTTTCTTGGGAAAAGGCAAACAGGTTGTTGGAAAATAGTGAGTTTCCATTTCATAAGGAAGACTACCTAGAGTAAATGCAATGTAAACAAAATCCGCATCTTACATCTTGATGTCCGGAGTTGTAGATGAAATGACAAAATGTGCTCATAGCCACAGAATGGCATTCTGTACACAGTATAAAGAGAAAGGATAGAAGGGACAGAGAAAGGATGGAAGTACAAAAATAAAGAGGCTTCAACATTAAGTATGTCCACTCCCAGAGCCTATCTTCTCTTTTTGGCTGTTACAATAGTAATTACTTTATTTTTAAATTTTCATTTTACTTTTGAAATTGAATATAATCACATCATTTCCTCCCTTCCCTTTCTTCTTTCTATCCTTTCCCACGTACCTTTGCTCTCTTTTAACTCATGTCCTATATTTTTAATTGTTGTTACATATATTTGTGTATTCACATATATTCCTACATATATAAATACAATCTGCTCAGTCTCTATATAGTGTTGCTCTTATGTATATGACTTGCCTAAAGTTGTCTTGAACAGGAGCGGCACCATGCTAATTTAGTGAAGATGAACACATAGCTCTCTCCTCATTTCAGCAGTCTTTAGAAAGAAGGGGCCAAACTCAAATAGCCACAATCCCTACTATCCACAGAAAGAAGATGACTGTCCTTCTCTTGTTCTCTTATGTTGTTAGACTTGATGACTCAATGATTCCAGCACCATCACTGGTGCACTGAACACTATATAACTTCACTTTGCTTTCTGTCTCTTCTTCTATTGGTAATCTTGGTTGATAATCTTGAAAACTGACACCACAAACAAACAGTCCAACATTTGCATTCTATGTATGTATGTATGTATGTATGTATGCATTTATTTATTTATTTATTTGTTTGTTTATTTATTTATTTATCTGCTACACTAGTAACTCTAGATCTAGTCTGGCCAATATTGTTTCCTCTCTTCCCACTACTACTCATTTCAGAAACTTTTCGGCAATATTCACATTAATTTTCATGAGAAGGTACCTAAAATATGAAATTATGATCAAATATGTGTTGCATTATAGCACAGCCAGTGGAAGTTTACATGTAAAGGACGGTGTTTACATAACTAAATTAAACACTGGATTTTTCTATTTTATTTTTCTATTTTTTGTTTTATTTTATCATTTATTATAACTTTTGTCCCATTTAAATAATAAAGAGATATTCAAAGGACTATTTATTCACAAAATATATGACTTGTATTTGCTAGGATGGCTGGGATTTACGTAATAGAGTGGAGCCCATTAGGTTTTTGCTAAACTGATGTATTCAAATTAGGTCTGCCCCAAGTAGTTATAAAATTATCAATATTCTAATTAAATCATTAAACTATTTCAGATTATCTTTACCACAATGAAATAATCATGTTTACTGTAATGCTATATCCTCTTCTCTTTGACAAATTTTTTAGTTACATTTTTTATTAATGATCAACTTACTGTGTCCATTTAAAATAAAACATACAATATTTGCACTGAGCAATAATGCACTTCCTAGGAAAGAAAATGTTTGCATCTGGAAATGCAGAAGTCTTGTAAAATTTTAAGTTTATGGAGACAAAATCCTTGGCCCTGTGAAATCTCCGAATTAGGTTCATAAGTATCAGATACCTGGAGTTTTCTGGGTTGGCCCAAAGACTGATATTTTGATTATCCCTTCTAAGATTTTCTTTACTATGAAAACTGGACCAAAAGTGTTAATCAGAGTTAAAAAAAAATAAAACATTAATGTACAATATTCTATTTTAATAATACATGTAGGCTTGGAACCCAAGAGCAATTTAGTACCCTAAATCTACTTCCTGGCATACAACCTTGGCTAATACAGATGATCTAAGTTTTATTTTTCCTCTGAATATAAAAATATTGTACCTATCACATGAAAAATCTGGATATATAATGTGGTTTAATTTACATATAGTAGTTGTGTGTTTGTATTCTAAGCTACTCTAGAATTTTAAGCAGAAAGATTATTTAGCCTGGAAGCTCAAAGCCAGCCTAAGTAACCAAGGATGTATCAGGTTCCAATTGAAGAAGATGCATAATATGATTTAAATTCATATGCAACATCATCTGCTTGTGTTTGCTCAGATAGATAAGAATGTCCAAATGTCAAAATATTTAATGAACATCGCTGTTATTTTTTTTAACTGAAAACAGATGTTTTTTCAAACAATATAATCTGATTATGGTTTCCCTTCCCCCAATTCCTCCCTACCTCATCTGCCATCTAGGATCCATACCCTTCCTGTATCTCCCTAGAAATCAAACAGACACCTAAGGAATAATAATAAAATAAGATAAGACCCAATAAGAGAAAACAAAAGCAAAAATTAGAAATAGGACAAAACAAACAAAAGAAAAAAGAGCTAATGTACAAAGAAATGAAACATGTACATGCAAGAACAAAGACACATACGTTTACACACACAGGAATCTCATAAAAACACTAAACTAGAAGACATAATATGACTACAAAGGACCTATAAGGTTAAAAAAATCCTGATAGCCCTGACTCAACATTATGAGACAAGGAATCTCCAACAATGTCATTGAGTTTGTTTTTGATGTTGGCCATCTACTGTTGCTCATGGAGCTTAACGAATGGTTTGTTTCTCTAGGGAATATCCCTTGGAGACAACTAATCTTTCATTTGTAAGTTGCTATCAATTGAAGATACCTTCAACTGTGTGTGTGTGTGTGTGTGTGTGTGTGTGTGTGTGTGTGTGTCCACTTCTCCTTTACGCTCTAGGATCTCATCTAGTGCAGACTTGTACAGGTCCTGTGCATGCTGCCACCATTTCAGTGGCTTCATATATGTGCTAGCCCTTTTGTGTCTGGAGACATTGATTCTTTGGTATCTTATATCACCTCTAGTTGTTCCTCTTCTTCCACAGATTTTTTTTCTAATCCCTGAGGTAGGGTTATGATGGAGACAACCTTTTTCGGCCTGTGAGTTCCAAGCTCTCTCATGCTCTGCATATTATCTGTCTGTGAGTCTCAGTATGTTTCCATTTGTTGCAGGAGGAAGCTTCTCTGATGATGGCTAAGCAAGGCATGGATCTATGAGTATAACAGAAAGTAATTAGGAGTCATTTTTTTTCCTGTTACATTCCTTTAGCAGAACAGTAGTATTTGATTTTCTCCTAGGTCACTGGCCTGTCTAGTCTCAGGTTCTTTGCCACCCAAGAAGCATAGGATATGGGTCCCTTCTCATGAGCAGGGCTTAACCCAAAGCAGATATTGGTTGGTTACTCCAACAAGCTTTGTGCCACTATTGCACCAGCTTATCCTGCAGGCAGGTTACTCTTGTAGATTGAAGGATTTGTATCTGGGTTTGCGCTAACCTTTCTCCTTTGGTATCCTGAAGGGTACCCTCCAGTGTCATGAATACTAACTAGTTTGTAGAGGCTCTAAGTAGGCACCAGCTTGACTTCCCTGTGTTCAGTGAGTTGTGTAGTGTTGTCTTCAGCAATAGGGCCTTATCATCAATTTGTGGAGTGCCACCAATAGCCTTACAATAGATTGGGTTGTTTTGGGGTTTCCATGGGACCTGTATAACCAACTCGATTATATGTAACCTAGTCCTGGCAGCTTCAGTTAGTGATGAGAGATGTCCAGTATGGGCTCTGTTTCCTGTTATTTCACAATTTTATTTAGAATACCTTCATATATGTATATATTATAGGAAACTTTTAGAGAACTAGGCTTCCATGTGACCCTTCAAATGGCTCTTAGTTTTAGCTGTCCCTACCCATATTCCATCCCTCACCTCCTATTATTTTCTCCTTCCCATTTGATAGTCCCATTTCAGTTACAGGCCCTTCTCCTCCCTAATTATGTATTCTATTTACCCTTGCTGCGGAAACCCACACTAGACCCTTAATTTCTAGTGCCTGTACTAATGATGTTCTGTTCAGAAAGTCTTTGTGTTCCAATGACTTCAAGACTACTTCCCAGATTCGCTTCTATCAGATTCACTTTATCTAGCCTTATGTTGAAGTCTTTGGCCCAATTGGAGTTGAGTTTTGTGCAGAGTGATTAAGCATGGATCTATTTGCATTATTTTACATACAGTCATCCAATTTTGACCTAAAATTTGTTGAAGATGTTGCATTTTTAGTATGCATTTTGGGCATCTTTATTAAAATGCCATGCTGCTTGCATTAGATCAGGGATGTTGTCATCTCCAGCAATTGTTTTATCATTTAGGAGAGTTTTATCTTTCCTGTTCTCTCTCTCTCTCTCTCTCTCTCTCTCTCTCTCTCGCTCTCGCTCTCGCTCTCGCTCTCGCTCTCTGTGTTTTCACATGAAATTGAAAATCTTCCTTTCAAGATCTGTGAATAATTGTTTTGGAATTTTGATGGGGTTTGTATTGAATCTAGAAATTGCTTTTGGTAGAATGGCTATTTGTGTTATATTAATCCTAATGATCCGTGGGCATGGGAGAACTTTCTATCTTCTCACATCTTCAATGTCTTAAAATTTTCATCACATTAGTCTTTCATTTGCTGCATTAAAGTTACACCAAGACATTTTATAATTTTGAAAGTATTGTGAAAGGTATTTTTCCCTTGATTTCTTTATCACTCCATTTGCCATTTGTGTATATAAAATCTACACATTTTTGTGAGCCAATTTTTTTTTTATCCAGCTAAATTGCTAGAAGTATTTATCAGCTATAAGAGTTTCCTGGTAGAATTTTTGTGGTCACATATATATGCTATAATATCATCTGCCCATAAAGATCCTTTTACTTCTTCCCATCTAAGTTATGTCACTTTGATCCTCTATAGTTGTCTTATTGATTTAGCTAAGATTCAAGTACTATATTGAATGTGTATGAAGAGGGCAAAAAACTTTTTCTTGTTCCTGATTTTAGTGGAAATGTTTTGATTTTCTCTCCATTTAAGTGGATGTTGGGTATGGGCTTGTTGTAGTGACTTTATTAGGTTGAGATATGTTTTTCTAATCTCTCCAGAATTTTTATAATGAAGGGGTATTGGATTTTTTTGAAAGGCCTTTCCTGCAGCTAATGAGCTGATCACATGGTATTTTTCTTTCAGTTTGTTTGTATGATGGGCTACATTTATCAATTTATGTATGTCAAGCTATCCCTGCATCTTTATGATGAATCCTGCTTGATAATGGTGGATGATCTTTTTGTTGTGTTCTTGGATCTAGTTTTCAAGTATTTTGTTGAGAATTTTTGCATTTATACATATAAGGGAAATTGGTTTGTGATTCTTTTTCTTAATTAGGTCTTTGTGTGCTTTAGGTCTCAGAATAACTGTGACATCATAAAAGCAATTAGGCAATATTCCTTATGTTTCTATTTTGTGGGATAATTTGGAGAGTATTGGCATTAATTCATATCAGAATGTCTGATAGAATTTTGTGTGAAAACCATCTGTCACTGAGCTCTTTTTTTTTAATTACTATTATATCAGTTGAAGCTATCGATCTGCTTAAATTGTTTATCTGATCTTTATTTAACATTGGCAGGTGGAATATATTGAGACAATTATGCATTTCTTTAATATTTTTCCAGTTTAACACTACTGCTTTTCAAGCATTATCTTTGGTCCTACAATTTTCATGTGTTTCTTGCCATTTAACAAGTAGCTCTAACAACATTTCTTCATCTCCAAGGAACATTCTTCTCCCAGACATTAAATGAGGAAACAATGACAAGTGACTAGTGCTTGGGCATAAATTTAAATAACAGTGTAGCTGTCTTCAAGTCTGCTTAAACCTTGATGCCAAGGGATGCATGGCTCAGAATGTACTACTTTCCATTCATTTATTCATAAAATCCTATGACATATGAGCCCAAGGTACACCACTCCACACTCACATTTGTAATCCAGAAGTGTTTTAGATACTCACTGAACCAAGAAAAAAACTGAATTGCTCAGGCCACTAAACAAAAGCAAAATATACATTATAATGTGTGTATGTGTGTATATATATATATATATATATATATATATATATATATATATATATGGAGAGAGAGAGTACAAAAATAAAGTGCAAAAAGTACATTAAAAATAGTTGTTAAAGTAAGACAAATTTCCAAAAGTGATTTTTGAAGTACCTCACTCAGATTATTTATAAATGTGAGAGAGAAAACTTCTTTTAAGAGTTGTGTACCTTTGTGTCAAGGATCCCAAGAGTGATGGCATCAACACCATTAACCACAAACATTTCAACAGTGGCACATGTGTTAGAGGTATTTGAATTTGGAGTGACACTGAGAAAGAGAACATTCTAGCTATATTATAACTAATCATTCCACATTATCTATAGCACTTTATGGAATTATCTATAAGCATTAATGGTGAAATACTTCAAGTTTGTACTTATCAGAAAAATCAGGAGGGATTTAAAATATACATAACTAAACATATAGATCATCAAATTTACTTATTTTTTTCTATACATACTTTGAAAAATTTATCAAGAAAAAATTATAAAATGACCCTAGAAATTCTTACCATAGAGCCTTTGGTACAAATCTAAGTTAAGGACTCAAGAAAAAAGTGGTGAATGTGTACATAAAAAAGGGAGACTGACAAAGACAAAACCCCATATTTCACAGAATGGTACAAAGACTATTAATGGCAAGGAGGTTGCAATACTTTAATCTATCCCCCCCCCCTCTTGTTTTTTTGAGACAGGGCTTCTCTATGGTAACTCTGACTGTCCTGAAATTCATGCTGTAGACAAGGCTGGCCTTGAACTCACAGAGATCCGCCTGCTTCTGCCTCCCAAGTGCTTGCATTAAAGGTGTGTGCCATCACTACCACCTGGCCCAGAATCTCTTAACGTTCTTTTCATTCTATACCCACAAATTGAACACTTTTTTTTTTGTGTCTACTTTCTCATCTGTTAATTAAGTAAGTAATCAACATAAACATCTTCCCATCCAACTTACAGAATTATTTGAATAAGCCAATTTTATTTAATAACTAAGGATTTGGTATCCATTAACATACTTACCACTATATAATATTATAGTAGTTTAGAAGCCTGTCCAATGATATATTCAGACTCCTATTCCTTTTCAGTAAGCATTTCTCATCTGAGCTCTCTTGTGTATTGCTAATTCTACTATCTAGTGTCTTATTGTAGCAACAAGATAAAGCAGAAAATGCCACAATTAGAAAGTTAAGCTTAGTCTGCATTAAAACTGTGACACCAATTTATTATACAACTTCAGCCAAAGTGTATAATACTTTAGCTTTAATTTCTGTGTCTTATAATGTATTAGTTTTTATCCACCAAATTATATGTACTTGGGAAAATGACTAGCTTGCTGCAATGTGCTTAATAAATATTGGCTGTATCTATTTGCCTGTCAAGTATTAGTTGCTTTGTGAAAGTGTATAAAACATTCTTCTCATTCTTCTTCATTAGTTTGTTCATTATTTTTCCAACTTGTGACTATGAGACTGATTGGGTTTTTCCAGAGGGTAGTGAATACTGATCCATCGAATCTGATGATTCTAGTTTAAGACTGACAGTAATGATCTTTCTTTTTGTCATCTGTAACATGGTAACCGGATATACTTTTAGTGTTATTCTCTTTCTCTCTCTCTCTCTTTGTCCTTAAAATACAGATACAAGATATACTTTTAGTGTTATTCTCTCTCTCTGTCTCTAAATAAATGCTTTGTTACTCTCTCTCTCTCTCTCTCTCTCTCTCTCTCTATATATATATATATATATATATATATATATATATATATATATATATATATATACGTTCTTAAATAAAAATGACTTGCTGCATGAAGGCTACTTACAGACCTTTCACATGTAAATTTAAACACTGTAACAGTGACCGTCTAAACAAAATACATACAAAAAACAAATACAAATGCTGTTAAATATGATCTTTATAGTATAGATATTTGTGTTCAGTTATTTTATACTTTTAGAAAAACACAAAATAAAAACTAACTGTAAAAATTAAATGTAACATACACTGAGAGGTAAGAGTTCAGATGTAATTTGTGAAACCAGTTTTACTTTTTATAATTAAGTAATTCTGGAGCTGCATCTAATAGCATTTGCAAAAGGAAACCAGCCCACGAGAAGACTGTCATTATTAAACTGTGCCTCCATTATTCCCTGCACTGCAGTGGTTCTCCTGCTGGGCTGACATTTGCAAGGTTAGTGTGCCAAAAAGCATTTCTCCTTTCAAGAGCTAAAAGTCATAATACTAACAGTTTAAACTTATTTTTACAGGCTTAAAAATGTAGATGATCAATAACCTCAATTTCTATAAACTGGAAGTTTATAATCCATACCCTAAAATGATCATCATAGCTGGTAATAGGAATACTTCGAAAATATTTCTGACATATATCAATGTTTAATTTTGAACTTAAATTTGAAAGTAGAAGAATACTTTATGAAAGGAATTTACCGTACTGATGAATTTATATAATTAATAGTGTGAATTATAATAAAATTAGAATCCAAGTATCAGTGAAAATAACCAAACCACTCTAAGATGTAGAGTCTAAATAAATGCTTTGTTACTTCCTCAAAATGAAATTCAGGACAAAACAGCCATGCACATAGGTAAGTATGCTAGCTCCATTAGGCTTATTTTAAATCCTCTACTCCAAGACCAAAGGCATATTTTCCCTGAAGTGGGTTAGAATGACTGGTACAGTTTCAGAAGACAGAAGTAGACTCAATCGATGCCCGTAACTGGGAGACAGATTTAAGCTCAATTTAAGGAGGCATTTTTTAACAATTATTGCTCTCTGCCCTAGGACATAGGAACTTGGAAGCATTCACTGGGAGACTCAAATGGCTTCAAGGACAGTCAAGAGAGAATTAGTGCAGGAGTGGTAACCAAGAAGCCTTCAGAGGAAATAATCACAGAACATTTTCATTGAACAATTGAAAAGAAAGCTGGATAAAACCTAGTGTCAATTGAGAATGATTAGTTTTAAAATAAAAAGAAACTCTAAGAGATTTTTCTTTTAAATTAAAACAAAATATCTTGGATGTAGTTCAAGTAGCAAATACCTGCCTATCATACATAAAGTCCTGACTCAATCCCTAGCACTTCACAAACTAAGTGCATATGCTTGTACTCCTAGGCTGTGGGACGTAGAGGCAGGAGAATAAGGATTTCACAGCAATTTTGATGATACCTGAACTATATGAGACCACATCTCAACAGTCTACCCTGCTGAAAAATGCAATAAAATAAGTGAAAACATGAACCAAAATGCTTAAAATATTTTAAATTATAGTAAATTTCCTAATCTTATTATTGCACACAACTACAAAGTGCTCTTATACGCATTCACATTGTGCATGCCATATCTGTAATGTGTGTAACATATGTAATACTTCTATCTTCTTAGTAAAGTATAAAAACATGTAAGTTTTGCAGACTGTTTATCAAACTTTATAATCATGAAATGATTATAAACTTTATGAGCAAATGATGGTCATGATCATTTGCATAAATGGAATGCTATTTCTACACTAGGTACTCTTGAAAATATTCTGTAGTACTATATTCTAATTTAGTTCTCTTACCCGTGTTGAGTTGGTCTTAATCTGATAGAGTGTAAATAATTCTGAATCATGCAGTTAGTATGTGACACAGCTAGATAATTATACTAGGCAGACTTTGTGCTGTTACATCATAATTTCCTAAATAATGAAAACTTGCTGTTAGGACTGTATAGAGGCAAAACTATCAGTGAGTGGGAATGAGGAAAACAACTTATTTTTCCAGGTGGGATTTAGTATTTATCAGTCTTCTTAAAAAGTAGAATACATACATTCCTGTGTAGCACTGACTTCCAATACACTGAATTAAATATACATTAACCTGCGCTGAACTTTAAGAATTTTTAACTTGCTATGTAGGAGTTAAGTACTTTAATATTCTTATAGCCAAGTGTTGAGGTAGCCAGATGGAAGGAATAACACTGCATATCATAAAAATTTCAAAATTCCACAGGGAGAAAGCAAGAATTCCCACAGAGAACTATAAGGATGCATACCCACGAAGATGCAAGATGTGTGGAATGAGAGCTTAAGTTTTATTTGCTTCCAGATGGTAAGTTATAGGTTGGCTTTGTTCTATTATCATGGTGCTGGGAAAGGATTACTACACTAAGAAAAGATCCTCTAAATGCTACCGCAAAAGAACTTTTTAGAACTGTTAGAAAACTCAGCACCTGAATCTTTGCCACTACTTGTTTCAGGGAGATACATTTTTCTCAATCTTTATGTTTTCCGTATAATATACTGAAAATTTCAGGATTAAAATTCCAGAAGACCTCTACTCATTAGTTTGTTAAAAGAGAAGTAACAAGGATAACAAAAGTTTTTGTAAACATTGAGAAACGCTTTAATTTTGTCTATTCATTTTCTGACTAACACATTAAAATTGCTTATATCTAGCTAATGTAAGTAATTTGTCTTCAAAGAAACAAAAAATATCTAGATATCTTCCTTTCTGATACAGGAATCTGTCTAGCTTCAAGGCTTATTTTACCTTTATCTTCTCTTTGGCCTTGTAATTGGTCTGGAATAAACCTATACACCCAATATTCATTCCTGACCTCTAGCTTGTCCACAATTCTGTTGACTCCTTGCCCTACACCTGCCTATAGATTTAGGATTCTGTGAGATGAATTGATCACAAAAGGAATGAGGATAGATAGAAAGGAAAACACTAAACTCAGAAATTACAGTACTTAGAGGTCAGAGAAATAAGGTTAAAGCAGCAAGCCAGATATTAAAGGTTAAGAAGGAGCTACCCAAACAATAAACTAGAAAGAGAGGAGATACGGGCCTGAGATTGAAACACAGTTATTAAAAACGCAAGATGAAGCTAAGATATAAGAATGAGAGTGAGCAAATGTCAGATTTAAGGGCACAGCCACCAGCAGAAACAAAGTCAAGTGTCTGAGCAGCTGGCATAGTGGAGGAATCATATCAATGAATTTTAAAGAACAAGAATTAGTGGTAGTGAGCTATACAGTCTACAAGGAATGGGAGGTCCCTATAGCTACTACAATAAACACAACAGTGTTCTAGTTCTAGTAAATTCCACTTAAAAAGCAATATTACCATACGTTGAATGAATAAGAAAGTCATTTACAGCGTCATAGTAAAATCACTGAAACAAATGTCAAAGAAAGAATCTTTTTTTTTTTAAAAAAAAAAATGTTTTAAAGGGTAGATACTGTCCTTATAGAAACATTTACAAAGTGATGGCTGACTTTCTGCAAGTCAGATGGAAGCTAAAATGTGTGGGTTTTCTTCAAAGTTTTAAGGGAAACAGAATTTTATGTTCTGAAAATTTATATTTAATAATAAAGATAAGTGAAATTAGACATGACAGGAGAGTCAGAATTTACAGCAGTGACCTCAACAACAACAAAATAAAAACGGGGAAAGAAACATAAACAACAACCATTTGAAAGCACTGGGCAGCACTAAGCTGCTTCAGAAATTCCTGCAGAAAGTGGCAGGCGGGAGGTGGGGGAGGTGGAGGAGAATCTTTATGTGACCTTGTTTTGTCACTGGAAGCAATTTTGATATGTAGGATACTCAAGAGGTATTAAAACAGAACTGAACAATTTTGATCTCTTACAGAGACATAAGTTGGAGGTTAGGGGACCTGAGGTAACTATAATTTGCAGGACAATGTACCCGAAAGGAAGTAGCTATGCAGACAAAGAACTCCAAAGATATAATTAGGATCAGTACTTGATTCCTAGGCTGCATAATAGACGACCACAAGCCTACTGGCTTAAAAGTGCATATATTTGTTATCTCACAGACTTTTTAGGTTAGGTGTGCAGCTGCAATGTGACAAATTTTCTTGTTTGGTGTCAGTGAGCTGTAATTCAACATCTACTGGGTTTTTCAGTGTCATCAAAGGTTTACTGAGGAAATTTCTGATTCAAATATCTTCAGCATAGAAGCAGAATTCATTTTCTTTTCATGCCATAAAACAGAGGACCCTCATGTCTTGTGGATATAGGTCCAAGATTGTCTCAGGCCTGAGATGCAACCCACAAACCTTGCTACATGCATTGATTCCTTCCTTACCACTGGTAGGTAAGGAAGGTAGGTAGGTAGTAAGTATTTTCTTAGTTTTTCTAACAAGGAGTTTCATATTAAGTAGTTACTGGGTTGACAGTTCACCACCTTTGCCATATTTGTTTTGCAGTAGAATAATCTATAAACAAGTCACAAGTCAAGTTCTATCCATAAATGAAAATGAGAACTATGTAAAACCCACCTCTAATTATCAGCAATCATCAGGGCTAAACAGTGTTCAATAGCTCTTGGATAAAGTTAAACTCCATTTGTATAGAAAGAGAATCCACAAGCCTTTATAACACTTCTAGCATCATACTAGAATGCAGTAGGGGGGAGTCTTAAAGCTTTCTCTCTTAAATCTTAAACAAGAAAAGGATGAACATTTTTACCACTTTTATTCAACATAGTACAAGAATTCCTAGTCAGAGTCATTAGAGAAATTAGAAGGAAGAAGTTTAAAAAAAAAAATTATTTGAAGATAACTGGAAGAGAGTTCAATATATAGAGAAAAGGGGGCAACAAATAACACTAAGTTTGTTTGATAAAATCTTGAGGAATCATATTACTTTATATTTACCTAAATTATACATAATACATACAAATATATGAATCTATATTAATAATATATGTATGGAAATGTATACAATACATAGAAGTGTATATGTTATTATAATATATACATACACATATATATGTGTGTGTGTATGTGTATGTATATCTATATTAATATTAATATTAATTAATCTCTTGGGCTGACAATGCTCCCCACAAGGGCCATAGACTAACAAAACCTCAGTAACAAAACACAAGAAAGTTCCTTTCAAAGGCTTGGTCCAGGTAGTCCAAGTAACTCCTAAAACAATATAGATTATCTATGTAGCTCTTGGTTGCCACTCAGGGGTCAAGTGTGTGCCTCTGTTACTTAAGGCACCACACAATTAAAATACATTATTCCGACGACTTAAGCTTTATCTGACCTGAAAAAATCTCTCGCCTATAGTCTAGCTTTCATGGTTTCAAAAAATACTATGTAATCTACCTAGCTGTAACACCTATAAACTACACCAATTACCAACATTGCAAGATATGCATAAATGTACAAGAAGTGACACTCATGTGTTCAAAGCAACCAACAATTTTTTAATTAGACTTTAAAGCCTACTCAAAAGGAAGGAAGTCATACTTGGTACCTCAGCTCTATCCAGTTTCCCAGGGTTGTGAAGTCATGCAACTCAAAAAAAAAAAAGTTCTTCTACTGCCACTTTGCTAGATCAACATTATTCATTACTGCTTATTAAATTTTATTCTCATACCTACAGATAAGTGTAGCTACCAACAATTACTGAAGAATCATCTCTTTATAGTGTATCTGTTACTACACACCACCACAGAAAACCATCACTATACCCAACACAGAGACCAACAAATTATGGGAGCCCAACCACAACAGATACATCTATGTCACTGCTCCTGCATCTATGGCTCAGGAAGAATGAAGGAGAGGGCAGAAAAATTGTAAGTGGTATACTATCAAGATGTCTGCTGTGAAACTGTCTCTCATAGAAATAGCTGCACAAACAAGACCAGAAGCACAGCAATATCAATGAACATATTAATATGGAAGGGGAAATTTTTCTGTGGTCCCATGAAGAAATATGGACAACTATTTACTGGGAGTAAACAATTGACTACTGAGAGTAGGAGAATTGCCCTCTCCCAGGAATGTTCCCCATTGCTGGTTGCTCAATGCAGAGTGGTCAGCTTGAAACCACATACACAAACAACAAAAATAGACTTGTCAGGTTATATTGATCAATATTTGTGCACATGCATTCATATAAGTACATGTATACATATGCATGAATATAACAAATATAATAAAAGAAAAAGTGGCTGTCAATTTGAGAGTGAAGGCATAGGAAAGGTTCAAGAGAAAATAATTGGAAGGAGCTGGAGGGAGGGAAGTTGAAGGGAATGTGATTTAATTTATTTCTATTAAAAACATAGAAACAAAAAGTCTAGAATTATTTTTAAATAAATGAACTCAACAAAGTTATAGGGTATAAAACTTGGGAACATAGTGAATTATCTGGTAGAAAAATCAAGAAAATAAGTCTACTTAAAATATTTATAGAAGAAACAGAATTCATTTAACCAAAAAAAGTAAAAGATTTCTTACAAAAAGACAATACATTTGTGATGAAGGAAGTCAAAGAGGTTATCTCTGTTCATGGATCAGAAGAATCCATATTGCTAAGATGTTTACATACCCAAACTATTTTTATACAGTTTTAATATGTTACCTGTCAAAATGGTGACTATATAGCTCAGAATATTAGAAAATGAGTATAGTATTTATGGAAGACACACTCATACATGCCAGACAAAGCAACTGATCACAAAGAACAAAGTGTGAATGGAGGCATTTTCTCAATACAGGTTCCCTCTTCTCAGATATGTCTAGGTTGTATCAAGTTGACAAAAAACAAACAGCACAAGACTTAAACCAGCCATATGGTGAATGTTGCCACATCTCCACTATGCAGCAGAGGAAAGCACTGTTTAATGAGAGATATGTGACTGGACTGAGGCTTTTGTCCAGGTTCTTACTTATCCAGCACTTCAAGCTCTACTTTGATACTGATAAGAAGATATAGATATTTTAACGATTTATTTTTGTTATCTTTCAATTATGTGTGTACATGTGTATTGTATGCATGTGCACATGAGCTATGTCCATGATGTCCAAAAGAGGACATCAGATACTCTGGAGCTTGAATGACGGGCAGGATAGCCAGTCCAGTGTGTATTCGGGGAACTGAACTCTGGTCTTCTGCAAGAGCAGTATGCGTCTAAACAGCTGCACCATCATCCCAGCCTCTAATGTAAAGGTTTCTCTCAATATATTCACTCATTTTAACTAATAAGCAGTAATCAATATGGTATTCTGAAAATTGGTACTTTGTATGAGAACCATGTAAATTGGAACACCATTTTGGGAGTGATATGAGGAAGGCTCAAGAACCTGTTCAATGAATGAAAATGGTTCTGGATAGCATAAAGAAAATGATTGGTGCCTGAAATTCATCTCAAATTGTGAATTTTAAATGCGCTTTCTGTTATAATTAAATCTACTTTTCTCTACTACAACTAATTTGTCCTCTTCTGTGTAACCTTCCTTTTCTATTTCATTTTTCCTGTGAAGATTCAAAATTCTATCAAATACTTCTCTAAAGTGAAGGCTTAAAATGAAAGGTTAATAAGCAAAAAAATATTCAAGAAACATAGCAGTGGAACATCATCCACTAGCAATGCTAAAACATGAAGACAATCTCTTTATGTGAGAAATCATTGTAATAGGAAAGTATACAACAGGATTGAATAAATTAGTTGTGACAGAATTAAATACATATTTTTATAATTCCAAAACAATGAATACATTTTAAAGAACTCAGAAGCATTTGATGCAAAAGCTTTTAAAACCAGAAATACTTTAAGTAGATATATAGATATATAGATTTAGTAGAGAAATATAGATATATAGATACATAGGTATAGAGATTGTATATAGATACAGACATAAAGGTATATAGATATATCAGTTATAGATATATAAATTATAGATAGATAGACAGGTAAATATATAGATATTTGAATAATATAGATGATATATAGACATATAGAAATGTAGTTGACAATATATATACAAGATATAGATAGATGACATATAGATATATAGATAGACAGGTGATATATAGATATATGGGCATGCAGATATATGGATATGTAGATGATAGATAGATAGATATGGATGTATTCAAACACATGAAATGACATAAGTGAAATGGTGTCAGCATATTGTTTATAAAAGTGAAACACAAGAAATGATGTAAATAGGTTAAATATTAATGTATACTAATGTAAAATAAAGTATTAATGAAATTTTATACAGAAATAGAAAAATAACATAAAAAGAAATTTTGAAAGAACGGTATATAATCAACCTAACATTCTCATTGTTCCTACTACACACAGAAAGAAGCTGGGACAATAGAACAAAAGTGCTATGTCCAGAGACTCTGACCACTAATAAGAACTAGGATGGACCTTGTTTCTAAGTGGTCTCTGCAAGTATGTTTGCTCCCACGTTATACAGAGGTTCCCATCAGTTTGTGGTAATTGTTCTTAGAATTTCTAGTAATATGCTGATGTTTTCTTGCTTACGTGATGATCATAGGCAATACTCTATACAACGATTACTTGTATTCTTTTCCTAGGAGAGGAGAAATGACAGAAAAAGATATGTATTCTGTAAGATACAGTGCTCGTTTTAATTTTTAATAACCAATTTCTCATTGCTGTTTTCCTATTTTCTTATTTTCAATTTCTGCCATTATATTTCAATAACTACTTAGTTATTGCAGTCTTCCATAGAATGCCAAGATTTCTGAGTCTAGTACTTTAAAACCTATTTATATATATTTATAACTTTAAAACATATTTCTAAATATACCTTACCTCTTGTTTTATAAGCCATATGGATTTATATACCTAAGGAAAAAAGCTTTAAAAATGTGGCACTTGGAGGTGACAGGACAAAAAGTTCATATCACTTATTTTCTTCTATGTTATTTATAGGTGTGCTCTTTTAATCTATTATGTATATTTTTATAATTATTTTATTACAGATTCTGTATTATCATATTAGGAATCAATCATATTTTATCAGCATATAGAAGTTATTACATGAATGTAAACATACAAAATAATATTAAGACTTATGATGGTGAGACATGGGGTCACTCAAAACTGAATAAATTCAGAAGACATGTGGATCTTTGAATAAGGCCAGCCAGATCTACAAAGTGGGTTCCAGGATATACTGTTTTACATAGAGAAAACTTGTCTCAAAAAACAAAATAAAATAAAATAAATAAACTGAATCAACATAGTAGGTTATTTTAAGAAAATAGTCAAGTAAATAACAAAATATATGTGAACATCATACATTTAATTCAAGTTAAATTTGAATTTAATTCAAAGACATCTTCACAAATTTGCAACAATAATAAAAAATACATACCACATTCTGAAGCACTAGTTTTAAATAAAGAATATTATTTGATTTTAAGAAATTATCAATTTTTATCAGTTGACATCAATCGAGGCAAATTATTGTGTACTGTATACATTGTTTAAATTATTGTGTATTGTATATACCCTGCTTTTGCATTTCAAGATCAAAGTTTTCACCCTAGTCATCTTTGTGCTGTTTAACGACTCACTTTATTTTTACATTATGCCTGTGGACAGCAAACTAATGGTCTACATGAAAAAATAATTAAAAGAAAGAAAGAAATGTTACTTTACTTGTATTTTAAAAATTCATTTCTTTTTTTATAATTTATTTTTTTCTCTTGTATAACACATCCCAACCCCCATCCTGCCCTCCCTCCACTCCTCCCAGCTCCATGTCCATATCCCTCTCCCCTGTATCCATCCCCACTCCAACCCCCACTTTCCCTCAGAAAAGAGCAAACCTCCCAGTGTTACCACTGGAACAGGGCATAGCAAGATGGAACAAGGCCTGGAAGGATTCCGTACATCAAAGCTGGACAAGGCCACCTAGTTCATGAGGGAAATGGTCCCAAGGGCAGGTAAAAGGGTCAGAGACACACACTCACGTATACACACACACACTCCAACTTTTAGGAGTTCTGCAAAAACACCAAACCAGAAAACCATAAGATATATGAAGGGGATCAAGCAGGCTCCCAGTCTGCCATTTCAATCTCTTTGGTGTTAACTCCACGGGAGTTATCTCTTGGTGTCCTTAACCCCTCTGGTCCCAAGTCCTCCTCCCTCACTTCCTCAGATGTTCCCTGAGCTTCACAAGATATTTGGCCTTGCAAGTCTGCATCTACTCCCATCAGCTGCCAGAGGAGCCTCTCTGATGACAACTAGGCTAGTCACCAACCAATGAGCATAACAGAGTATCATTAGGAATTATCTAAAGGCTATCCAGTCCCCTGTTCCAAGCTAGCCCTGCAGTGTCAGGCAAGGGCTCCCTCCCTTGGTGTGGAGTTCTGCTTTTCCATTGCCCCAGCACATGTTTAGGTCTAAAAAAACATGGTGAAAAAGACTATTTTTCATAGCATCTAAAAATTTGCTACGTATAGTAACTTCCCTATTTTACTTACTTAGCCTTACAATATTTAACACACTAAAAACTAGAACAAAGTCTTCTATTTTCTCCTGTGTATATTTGTAGAGAAATAGCCCTGTGTGAAAGCTAGGATCTGCATTCCAAGGGCTACATTCAGAGGCCTATGTGGTATTCAGAAAGCAGTGGAAGTCCATGCATTTAATCCCTATAAAAAATTAAAAAATTAAAAAAATAGAATTAAAAACAAACAGTGGAAGCAGACACAGGAAGCAGAACTCAGATATCAGTGCCACACAGGAAGAGACACCTCAGATGAGTCAAAGGGAATGGCAGAAAAGGTGACTAATCAGAGGAAGAGTTAGCAGAGTGAGGAAATGCCCAAAACTCTCAGGAGAAAAGGCAGGATCTCAGCTCAGTTAAAGAGAATTAAATAGGAGTTCGGGAGAAGACAAAAGAGTCAGTCAATTGAGAAGCAAGCTGAGCAGTCAGTAAGAGGAGTCATTTGAGAAGCAGATAGAGGAGTCCGTTGAGTCAGAACAGAGTAAGTTACAGAGGAGTTACAGAAGCTGCAGCTGCCCTGAGTTATAGAGCAGTCAGTTGCAGCAGAATCAGTTACAGAGGCAGAATGGAGCAATGAGAGCTCAAGGAGAGACACAGAGACAAAGCAGAGCTCAACAGAAGAAGTCCAAACAGAAAGTGAGTTGAACCAGAAGAGTCAGAGTTCAGAAAGAGGTAATTAGAGTGGCTCAATCATAAGTAGGGTCTCAGAAGGCTAGGGCTGAAGCTGAAAGCCTTAAAGGTCTCGGCTAGCAGTTAAATGTTCTAGATTGCTCTAAGGCCTTCAAGTTTAAGGATTAAGACTAGATTGTAAAGAGTCTGAAATATTCTATGGCTCCCCAGCTCCAGGTAAAAAACAGTGAATAAATTAGACAAAAGAGTAAACTGTCCTTTGCCCTGAACCAATGTTTACATTTGGGTGAATCTACATCTCTACATCCACAACTACAGATATTCAAAACACTACCTTGTGAGATCAACAGAAGTCAGAAAGAGATATTTTATTTACCTTCACATGCTTTTCAGGAGCTATTTAACATTAAGTAAGCACCTCCAATCATAATCTATTTAAAAAGTATATAAACACTTATAATATACATGTAGTAAATACTTAAAAGTAAACACCTCAACCAAGATGTTATACCATTGGTATGTTATTAGACTTTGTCTCTTTTTCATAGTTTTAAAGAAGGAATGGAATCTGCTTCAGTCATGAAACAATCATGAAAAAATTATATTGGAAAAGCAGGATCAGAAATATTGTGTGACTTCTGCAAACGAGACAACGGCTGAACATGTACAACCATATCCATATTAGTTATTTCCAAATTGTTTCTGATTATATACATGTATACAGTAAATTTATTAGGTAATAAATTTTGAGTGCTTGAACCTTTCTAAACCAGGATGTGTGTGTGTATGTATATACAAACACACTTATATACATATACACACATATGTATGCAGATATATACACATATGATGGGATATATAATTATTTATATTTATCTAAAGTATGGAAATATATATATATATATATATATATATATATATATATATATATATATATATATATATCCAACCAGGGAGAGTAAAATTGATTTAAAAGGTTCAGATGTAGGTACTTTAATGCCTTAGAAGACAAAGATATAAATCTAGTACAATCAGTCGAAAGAACAGTGTCCTTGCTGTATCTAAACACAATTTCTCCAAAATGGTCTAAAAATTGGCCTCTTAAGAGCATCAAGAAATCAGTTGCTGATTTTGGATAAGGGATTTTGGAACATAAACTCAAGTTTTGGCAACTACTGTCTTCACGTATGGGATTACACATTGAGATTCTCTACTTTTCAAACCGTAATCCTCTCCTAACCTCAACAAATTTGACTTCTTTATTTCAATGACGTCCCTGTCACCATGATACTCTAATTTCCTGAAGGTGAAAAGCAATGAATCCATCAGCTGACCCTGGGCTGAAACCTCTGAAATTGTGATACACACATTTAGTCCATCTTCATTTGTCACTATTATATCATGAAAAACTAACAAAGCAAGATGCTCTTGGATAAACGCAGATGATGTTGATTTTATCTGAATTGATATGGACTTGATCACAGCAAACGGTAGTGACATGATCTTATTTGATGCTGAATTCTACTAGATAGGTGTATTGAGAGTCAATTGTGATCGTTCACATGAAGAAAATATAAACTCTCTATGACTGATAAATCATTCTAAAATGATAGATACTATCGACAAATAGATGAGGACCTGCTCTCATAAAAATAACATGTCCCCATGATGTTATATTTCCATATAAAATATTCATATTTTAAAAATCATTCCTTAGAAAAATAGTTAACACTAGGAACTACATATCAGCATTCCTAAATATTGGTAATTGTTATGGAATTTCTATTGTCACATTCTGTCCTATTCAAGATTATATTTTATTGCTTGCTTACCTAGAGATTGTTCTTATTACACATCCGAATTAATATAAATTCCTTGTGTCTAATTCCTCTCCACTCAGCTCCTGTGACCTAAAAGATGCTGTGAGCACTTCTGGCCATAGTGTAGAACATATTTACTAAGTCAAGTTATGGCAATCTTATACTGCATGGCAATGATCAGAATGTTTTTGATCTAGAGACTATTGTTTGAGCAAAGGTGATCAGCTTATTCTGAATCAAGCTTTATATTGATGACTAAGAAGTGTTTGTCTTTCTTTCCCTCTTTTCATGTACACAACTCTAATTGCTACTAGTAACTGTTTGATGCTTACCAGGGAAGTGGCAAAAAATTTAAACTTGAGAAATTGTCAGATTTTTCTGACCAGATTTTGGAAGGCCAGGCATAGGCTTTGTCCCATTTGAGAAAGTTCTCCTTGTGGTTATGCTGTGATAAATCTTTGTTGTTTTCAATTGTATCTAAGAACATCTCATTTAACAAAAACATGCTATAAATTTTCTTTTTTCCCTTTTTGCTAATTAACTTACCATATTAGGCTGTTTCAATCCATGTTTTTGTTGATTTTTTTTCTTGATCTACTTGCCTTCTTGGTTGATTTCACACATTTCTATAATCCTAATTACTCTCCATGTTGGTACATTAATTTCAGAATAGTCTATTGAACACAAACTTATTTCTTCTAGATAGCTTTTTTCCTATGTAAATAACAGACTTTACTAAATTAGCAGTCTACTGTTGAAATTCACCTATATTCTTCACCTATATTCTCCTTTCACATAACTTAAAATTTGGAAGTTTCCTTTACAATTTTTTAAAGTATCCAACCAGTGATACACACTTTTCTATTCTAATCTCTAAAATAACCCTGAAGCCATTTTTCACTTCCCTTTAATGTGTAACTATATATCACCAGTCATATTGTGCTATAATAGTTCAACCCTGAAACCCCCAACTTGCTTCTGTCTTTAAGATGCAACTCCCAAATCTTCTTTCTAAATCAAAATGTATACCATCTTTTTCCTTCAGGATAATCAAAATGCTCAGCATGACTTTGGAATTCTTCATGACCACATCTGGGCCACTTTTGGACGAAGCTAGTTTTGTTCAACTGCCATTTTTCATGGTTTTAATGTCTAGCATTTTGAATGTCTCCTTTTTCCCCAGGCACACATTTTAATCTCAGTTTCAAAGTTATGCATGATTTTCTTCTTCCCAAAGCTCTTTATTGGCATTTATTTTTTCTATATCCAGGTAAGTAGCTGCTCTTAAAACCTCTGTTTAGCAACAACTTCAGGTCGTAGGCAGAATAAATGTCCTCCTATCTTACATTCAAATAGCATTTTCCCAAAATGTCTCAGGATCCTCACCCCAGGCAACTATTTGTGGATTCAGAGTCAAGAACTTTTCTTAACCATAAATACTTTGAAAAAATAGAATATAAGATTCACCCATCTGTCTCATGACAATTAACATAGTGTCTGGACATAATATTTTAGTCAAGTTGGTAAAACAAGAGAGCTATGAAGTCCTTAGTGTTTCCCGATGTGAGAAAGGCATGCTTTCCCAGAAAATATTTTGTACATTTTGTGCTAACTCTATGTATCACATTCTACCACCTGATGATCCCTTTTACCCTCCAGAGTGTCAAAGACAACTGACTTTATCTCCCCTCCCAGCCAAAGCTGGAAAAATGCCAATCAATATCCAAGGTCCAAGGGAAAATAGTCATAAATTCACTTCTTATACACAACCAATCACTCTAAGGCTAAAAATGCATGGTATACATGAAGTGTAATAGGGGCTAAAATAAAAGCAATCGAAAGACTAAATTGATGCATTTACTTTCCTCTGATAAAGCTGCTTTGGGAACATCCTTTTACTCAAAATAAAATCCTTCCAGGGTAAGACTATAATGTTTGGATATGTGAAAATGTAACACAAACCTACCTTTACCCAAATGGAGGCAGCTTTCAGGAGTCTGTATAAAGTATGTTTCATCATATTTGTATAAGACTTTGTCAGACATTACTGTCACAAGCTTCCTAATTGATGATAGTTTGTAGCCAAGTTAACTTGGGTCACTTCTATATAGCTTTGAAAAGGTGCTAAGCTCTTTTACTCCTTACTATTTTTTGCATTAAGGATTAGCACGTGTGTCAGGAAGCTTTGTGTGGTTTATGAGAGTATGATTTTTGAGTTTTGTGTAGATCTGGAAAATGTAATAAATTAGCTGTATGGAAATGGAATCTAAATTGCTCTAATGACACATTTCTGAATGTAATTCATATTCTCACATAAGCACTTGCTGGAATTGAACTGGAAGATTCAACAGTCTATATAGGGAATGATTATGTATTATAAACAAATTCCAAACTCATTCAGTAAGAAAATAAATGGTTAAATCTAGAGTATTCTGGACTAATAAAAATAATAATAAAATGGCAAAAAAATTGAGTGCTTTCTATATGTTAGGTTTTTTGACCATTTTGAATGTATTGAAACATTTAAAAAATCTCAATAGACTTGTGAAGTAAGATATTGTTGCACTCAATTTTTAAATCTTTTCACTTATTGAAAATAGATTATTTTTTCACATAAAATATCTTGATTACAGTTTCTCCTCTTTGTACTCCTCCCAGATCCTCCTCATCCTCCCCACTCCACTTTTGAACTCATTTCTCTTCTGTCTTTCATTAGAAAAGAAGAGGCTTCTAGGAGATAACAACCAAACATGACAAAATAAAATATAAGATAAAACGAAAACTATCACAACAAGGCATAAGGCAACCCAATAGAAGGAAAAGTGCCCCTAAGAGAAAGCACAAGAATGAGAGACCATTCTTTAAAATACTCAGCAGTCCCAGCTATAATATATATTCAGAGAACCTGGTTGTTCAGACCTGTGGAAGCTCTGTTCTTAATGCTTTAATCTCTGTGAGTTTATATGAGCCTGGATCAATTGATTCAGAGGGACTTGCCTCCTGGTATTCTCCATCCCCTCTGGCTCTTATACCCTTTCCAATTACCCCTCTGTGGGGTTCTCTGAGCTCTGAGGGGAAGGATTTTATTAAGACATCCCATTAAGATCTGTGTGTTGTAAGGTCTCTGTGCATAATGTCTGGCTGTGGATCTCTGTATTATTTCCCATGTGCAGAAGGATAGTTTTTAATGGTTGAATAAGGCACCAATTTATGAGTATAACAGAATATCTTCAGGAGTCATTTTATTGTTATTTCTCTTTAGAGCAATAGTATTTGGTTTTATCCTAGGTCTGTGGGCTATCTCAAGGTATATTTCAATCTTGTGGAGAGGACATTAAGTCAGATCAGACATTGGTTGCCTATTTGTACAAATTCTGTGCCACCATTGCCCCAGCATATCTTTCAGGTAGGACACAGTGTCGGTCAATGGTTTTGTAGCTGGGTTGGTGTTTGTTTTGGTAGCCTGCAGACTACATACATAAGGGTGAAGGCTTCATGTAGGTCCCATTTTGACTTCTCAGTATTCAACAAGTTGTGTGGGTGTTGTCCTTGTCAATGGAGTCCACAGGCATTTTGAGGAAAGCCACCCATTGTGCAAACCAGCAACAGCCTGGTTTGCTTGGGAATTTCCATGGGACACCCTAGGCCAGCAACTCAGTTGAATGTGACACAGTTCTAGTACTGAAAACCTCCTTTCGTGACAAGAGATGGTCAGTTGAAACTCTACTACTTCCATTATTAGGAGACCTCATTAGGATTGCCTCCATATATTTTCTGGAGTCTCGACTGAACTAGGTTTCTATACCATCCGTCAAATGCCCCTCAATTCCAACAGTCTCTCCTTGTATTTCCTCCTCAACCATATTCCCCCACCTCCCTGCCTCATCATCCTATTCCCTTCCCCAAATGCCCCAGGCAACCCATAAAATCTATTTTATTTCCCCATCCCAAAGAGATCTATGCGTCATCACTAGCCCCTTCGTCTATATTTAATCCATCTGGGTCTCTGTAATGGAGGTTAGCTATCATTTATTTAATGGCTAACATCCACATATAAATGAATATATACCATGTTTACCTATCTGCATCTGGGTTACTTAACTCAGGATATCTTTTTTAGTTCTTTACATTTGCCTGAAAATTACATGTTGCCATTTTTTTTAACAGCTGGGTAATATTCCATTACGAAAATGAACCACATTTTCCTTATCCATTCTTCTGCTGAAGACCAACTAGGTTGTTTTCAATTTATGGCTATTATGAATACAGCAGTAATGAACGTAGTTGAATAAGTGTCCTTGTGGTAGGAAGAAGGGTCCTTTGTGTATACGCCCAAGAGTGGTAGAGCTGGATATTGAGGTAGATTGATTTCCATCTTTCTGAGGAACTAACACATTGATTTCCATAATGACTGTACAAGTTTTCGCTCCCACCAGCACTAGATTTGTGTTCATCTTACTTCACATCCTGGTCAACATGAGCTGACATTTGTGTCCTTGACATTAGTCACTCTGACCGGTGTAAGATGGAATCTCAAAGCAGTTTTAATTTGCGTTTCCCTGATGGATAAGAATGTTAAATACTTCTTTAAGTGTTTCTCAGCCGCTCAAGTTTCTTCTACAGAGAATTATCCATTTAGAACTGTACCCCACTATTAAGTTGGATTATTTGGTGTTTTTTTTAACAACTATTTTCTTGAGTTCTTTATATATATTGGGTATTAGTCTTCTATGAGTTATGGATTTAGTAAAAATCTTTCGCATTCTGTAGGCTGCCCCTTTTTCCAAATGACAATGTCTTTTGCTTTACAGAAGGTTTTCAGTTTCATGAGGTTCTATTTATTAATTGTTGATTTTTGTGCTGTGCTATCAGCGTTCTTTCTTTGCAGGAAGACTTCTTCTATGCCAATGAATTCATGGCTATTACCTAGCTTTTCTTCTTTCAGTTTCAGTGTATCTGCTTTTGTGTTTAGTTCTTTGATCCACTTGGATTAGAGTTTTGTGCAGGGTGATAAGTATGGATGAATTTGCATTTTTCTTTATGCAACCATCCAGTTTGACCAGCTCCATTTGTTGAAAATATCTTTTGTTCCAGTGTGTATTTCTGACTTCTTCATCAAAAATCAGGAATCCATTGGTAAGTGGATTTATGTCTGGGTCTTCAATTCCATTGATCAATGTGGCTGTTTTTTGCCAGTGTAATGTGGTTTTTATCACTATAGCTCTGTAATACACTTGAAATAGGAAACAGTGAGATCATCAGCACTTCTTTTATTGTTTAGGATAGTTTTAGCTAGTCTATGTTTTTTGTTTTTCCATATGAAGTGAGAATTGTCTTTTAAAGATCTGTGAAGAATTGTCTTGGAATTTTAAAAGGAATTGCATTGAATCTGCAGATTGCTTTTGGTACAATGGGCATCTTTACTATGTTAATCTTACTAATCCGTGATCATAGGAGATAGTTCCATCTTCTGATATCTTCTTTAATTTCTTTCTTCAAAGACATAAAGTTTTAAACCACACAAGCCTTTCACTTGTTTAGATAGAGTTCCCAAGATATTTTATATTACTTGAGAGTATTATAAAAGGTGTTGTTTTGTGATTTCCTTCTCGGTCTGTTTGTTATTTGTTTATATAAAGGCTATGGGTTGTTGTTGCTTTGTTGTTGTTGTTGTTAGTTAACCTTGTACCCAGCCATTTTGTTGAAAGTGTTTATCAGCTGTAGGTGTTCCCCAGCGGAATTTTTAGAGTTGTTTATGTATAATATCATGTCATGTGCAAATAACGATACTTTGAATTCTTTCTTTTCTATTTGTGTTCAGTTGTCTTATTGCTCTAGCTAAGACTTCAAGTACTATGTTAAACAAATATGGAAGAGAAGACAACCTTGTCTTGCTCCTGATTTTAGAGTAATTGCTATGAGTATCTCTACATTTAATTTGATATAGAATTTGGGCTTCTTGTAAACTGACTTAATTATGTTTGGGTATATCTCTTATATCCCTAATGTCTCTAGGACTTTGTCATGAATTGATATTAGATTTTGTCAAAAGTTTTTTTTCTGAATCTAATGAGATAATGATGTGGTTTTTGTCTTTCAGATTGTTTATGTTAGCCTACTCTCCACATAACTCCAAGATTGTGATGGGTCATAAAAATACAGCTAGATATAAAGTTCAACCTGCTCACAAACAAAGGCTCATCTCCCAGAAATGGATCCATAGTGCCCTTGCCTTTCTCCATTTGGCTTTATTATGGAATATCTTATTTTCTCCATTGATAGCAATTGAAAGTTTTGCTGAGTATAGTAGTCTGGGCTGGCATTTGTGATCATTTAGAGTCTACATCACATCTTTCAAAACCTTCTAACTTTTAGAATCTTCAGTAATAAGACAAGTATAATTCAAATAGATCCACTTTTGTATGTTATTTGGTCTTTTTCCCTTGTAGCTTTTATATATGCTTAGGCGACTTTCTTTTCTGGTACAGTCTATTTGATGTTCTGTATGCCTCCTATAATTTTATAGACATCTCCTTCTTTAGGTTAGGAATATTATCTTGTGTAATTTATTTTTTGAAAATATTTTCTGAGCTTTTGAACTGGGTTTCTCCTCCTTACTCTATTTCTGTTATTCTTAGATTTGGTTTTTACATAGAGTCCCAGATTTCCTGGATATTTTGTGATAAGAGTTTTTGGGTTTAATGTTTTCTTTGATCAGTGTTTCCATTTCTTCTATTGTATCTCCTACACATGAGATTCTTTCTTCTATTGCTTGTATTCTGTTGGTAAAACTTGCCTTTTTAGTTCCTATTCAAATTCCTAAATTTTTCACTTCCAGTATTCCCTCAGTTTGGAATTTGTATTTGTCCTATTTCCATTTTTAGGTCTTGAACATTTGTATTCATTTTCTTACACTAATTGTGTTTCCCTAGATTGCTTTGAGGAATTTATTAATTTCCTATTGGAGAGACTTTATCATCTTCATATAGACAGTTTAAAGTTTTTTTGTTTGTTTATTTGTTTTTGTTGTGGGTTTGTTTGTTTTTTGTGCTTCAGCTGTGTTGGAATATTCAGGGCCTCTCTGATAGGATAGCTAGACTTCTGTGGAGACATAGTGTCCGGGATGTTATTGAGTATGTTTATATATGGCTGTCTAGACATCTGGGATTTGGTTGACTATAGGCCAAGGTACTTTCTGGATTTGTCTTCTTTGGGTGGGATTTTGTTCCTTGGTTTCTTAGTTTGGGACCTGATAGTTGTGGCCACTAGAGATTGCAAGTAAAATATATTTCTTGGTATTGGGAGCTGACACTTAGGCCAAGGGTCCTAGAGGATTCACAGAAGGGAGAAGAAAAGAGTATTCAGCAAGAATATGCTTATTTTTGTCTCTTTAGAATTGGGGAATTCAACAGGCGGTGGTGGCACCCACCTTTAACCCCAGCACTCAGAAGACAGAGGCATGTGAATCTCTGTGAGTTCAACACCAGCCTGGTCTACAGAGTGAGTTCCAGGACAGCCAGAGTTACAACAGGGAAACCCTATTTGAAAAACCAGTGAGAGAGAGAGAGAGAGAGAGAGAGATCACTGCAGAGGGCCTCTTATACTGATGGGGATGAGGCTGGGGATAGGTGGATCTACAGGAACAGAAGAAGGAGGGGAAATTCTAAAGATATCCTACTGCTTTCTTGGCAGGTGTGGTCTGTGGGCTAATGGTGAATATTCACTGGATTTGAGTGCTAGGACAAAGCAATGAGTGGGAAGATGGAGGCTATAAGTGAATGATCTGTGGGATCCACAGAAAATGGGAAGAAATGGGCAGAGAATGCTGCCACAAGTTTTCTGTGGCAGAGCTGGGGATGAGACTGAAGGATTGGTTGACTTGGACTGAGGAATGAGCAGAAGAGTGATGAATGTCTTCAGTTGGCTTATCTGTTGCCCAGACCATGCTCAGTTGGTGTTTCCTGTGACTGCCTGCTGGTGTTGGAAACTAAGTTGGGGAAGGAAAATTGGAGGAGAAGATCTTTGTGATCCTTTGTGGATAGAGTCAGAAAGGAAAGGAAGATCACAACAGGTTTTCTGCTATAGAGCTGGAGATGAGACTGGGGGTGAAGGGGAGACTCAGATCTACAGTCAGCCTACTTCCTGCACTGATTGGAGAGGCCCTTGTATTAGCAGGAGTGTCTGCTTGGATTGGGGATAGGGACAAAGCAACAAGTAGGAGGAAAGAGGTTAGCAGAGGAAGATCTATAGGCTCTACAGGAGATGGGAGCAGGGGAGCAGGGGAGCAGGAAGATTACCACAGGTATTCTGCTACTTAGATGGGGATGAGACTGGAGTGATGGGTCTGGGAGAACATAGCTGTCACACTCATTCTAAAGAAAGTGAATTATGAGGCTTAAGAACAATTTGCCCTGGTGCACATTTAACCACTATGTAACTGCCTCTATTTTATTCCCATTCAAAGAGGACTATTGATTTCCTGAAAATAGAGGGGATGTTTACTGTACATTGCCAAGGTCAAGATATAATGTCCAATTATAAAATTTATTTTATCTTTTAATCGTACAATTGCACTTTCTCCTAAACAAGGTTTAAACATCCGGGACCCATTTACATCGCATTTGTCTTTGCCTAATTTATATGACATTACAAACATTTCATAATTGAATTATATTATTGAAATTAATTTTAAAAGTTCACATGAGCAAACGAAGACCTAGATTTTTATACATATAATTTGAACCCCTCTTAAGAAAAATAAATTAGCAAGTAATTAAAGGATATTCTGAAATTCAAGAAATATTCAACTTAATCAATAATTCCTAGACAAATAGCCGCCAGCACTGCAAATAACTGAGAGAAGGAATTCCCTGTGCAGGGAGGAAATATAGTCACCTAAAAAAGCATTCAGGAAATAGCTAAAATATAATTAAATGATTTAATAAAGATTGCAGTTAATGGAGTTTAATGACTAACTTGTCTCTATCTGCATAAACAACAAATAAATAACTTGAAAGAAAAAGCAGATTTTTGCTCCTAGGATGTGACTTACACACTTTTGCAGTGCTAGGGTATCTCCATATCAGGAAAAGGGATTCTTGCCACGTCCCACAAGGAGGGTTTTCATCTTCCTACTGGCGATGAAAAGTAAAATATTCTCAAAAAGCAGAAGGAAATCAACCTTAAAGTAACAAAATCAGTATTTTATTAGCAAGTAAAAACAATGCTAGATAATAAAAGGCTAAAGAATAAAAGTTCCAAAGGCTAAATAATAAAACTTCCAAGAGCTTTAGGTATAGCACATACCATATAAGCCTCTAATATTCTACTTATCGGTAAAAACAAGTTCAGAAACTCAACCCTTAATGCTGTCATCTCATAATTATCAAGTCCAACTGCCACCTTCAGTTAACATTTTAAATTTGTAAAAGCTTTTTATATAATCAAGCTAGGAAGGAGAAGGAAATGGTTTTATAGCTTTCTGCTCGCTGGGAAGAGAGACCAGAAAAGGGATTTCCACAAACTCCCAGAGAAAAAGAATGCTCTACCATAGAAGTTGAACTAGGTCCATGGGAGAATAAGGAAATGGAGGCAAATTTCACATCTGGTTACGATGTTGGAACCCCTCTCATATGACAGCCGCCCGAGGAGACAATCCATGCTTTACACAAGGAAATAAAAGGAAGAACAATCAGTCCGTCTCTATATATCCATATGCATATGTACATATACAAACATTACATGTGTGTGATACATTGTTAAGTCGATTTATGTAGATATTTTTATATTCACATGGTTTTAAAGGGCATTTTTGAAATCATACAGAGAATGAGAAATTATTATGCAATAGTTTTCACGTTTCATACAATCCATTACTGTAAGTGCGAAATGTAAAGATATTTATTGGTCTGTACAATAAGAGAAAATTGAGAGGAAGTTTGATGGTATGACAGCTTGTGGGAAACAGGAGCCAAGAATGATGAGGAACACTGAACTCAGAGGCACCAAGTGTCCTGTACATCCTTTCAGCTCCTGTGGCTGCAGGCTGTCACGTTGGTTAGGAATTTTCACAGTATTGTTCATCTACAGTTTTTATATGGACTTTATACTACGGTGCCCTGCTCTGTAACTAAGGAAACACTAGAGTCAAAAACTTTGTTTGGCATTGTCATGTAATATCATTTAGTAAATGGTTAACTATATATCTAAATGCAAGAACTAAAAGCAAAAGTAAGAATTAAGTGAGATTGCCTGTGGGATTTTTGATGTTTTTCCAAGCAAAAAGTAGAAATAAGACTACATTTGTTAGTGCTGGATATGGCTCACCAGTGATGGGTTCCTGCAGAGGACCCAGGTTCTATTTCCAGCACTCATGTCAGGTACCTCACAACTGCTTGTAACTCAAGTTCCAAAGGACCTGATGCCTCTTTCCTGTCTCCACAGTCACCTGCACACATGTAGATACATACATGTATTCCACCATACCCACAAACATATAACAAATAGATCTTTTTTAAAAAAATCACATTTCATTATTTGTTAGTATAGTTTTAAAACATTATTATCTGTATCTAATGAATGATCTTGCAATAATGAAGTTTAATAAGACACATTATTTTTCTGTATATGCTGCAATTTTTCACAGTAGTTTATGAGTTTCTATTTAGTATGGTGAGGAGACTTTTCTAACTTTATTCTGTCTGTCCCCAGAATTTACTATAAAATTCTTTTAAATATAAAAAAATCCAAAGCCAAAGTATAACATTAGAATTACAAATAAAATTAAATTGTATATCAAGAATAGGGCAGTTCAGTAACTTTATAATTAATAATGAAAAATAAGGGAGTGAATTAGGCATCGGGTGCTCTATCTTTTTAAACAGTAAATTCCACCATAGGGGTTATCAGTCTGGACCTGGGACTCTGGACCAGCACCACCATCTTTAGGGAACTTATTAGAAACGTAAATTCACCAAATTCATAGGCCTCATCATAAACATGTCCAATAAGAATCTCTGCTGATGGAGTAAGGGAGAGGGAGATGGCATAGTAACCAAGGACTTATAGAATCTTCCAGATGTTCCAAATGCTAGTTGAATTTTGAGAATAGCAGAGAGAGCATGACCCGTTGACTCACGATTACTCAATAAACACAATTCCAAAGAAGAATTTGGAATGAATGTCTCCAAACCAATAAGCAATTTAAAAAGTGTTGTTTATACTTTTAGGTAAGGCAATTGAAAAGTAAGAATTTAAAAAGTTGACTCAATCCAGCATGACTAGAGAGTCAGAGCTCATATTTTAATTACTTTACCTTTAAAACCATTTCTGTCTTAACCAGAGGTAATAGTCCTTCCTTGGTGCTGAGACCTATTGGTTGAAAACTAATTGGAAGATTTTGTTTGGTCTCCTCAAGAAGTACCAATGAAAGTCCAGCCTAAACAATAGAGCCCCCATGAGAAATTGTAAAAATCAAATAGAATTAATTTGCGCTCAGATATAAAAATGGTATGTGAAGAAGTGAATGTGAGGTGCACCCACTTCTTGAGATCACAAACAATAAGAACTTGAAGAACTACTAATGTTACTATAAGTGAAAACAAATAGTGCACCAATTTGTACATATGGCATAAATCCCTATGTACATTAGAAAGGAAAAAAATAGAAAAATAGAGACCTTATTATTCTTTTGTTATACGTTTCTTCCAAATTTTAAAATTCTATTCAATGAAAGAGGTTCCAAATAGAAAAAGTCCCAGTAGTCATTTTTATAGAGATAAGATAAAGAGATGTTATATTTTATAAGAGGACAAAAGAATTTAGGAATTAAACCAGGTAGTGACAGGTTCTGATGAAGTTATAACAGTATCTTTTTTACCAAAGAGAAATAATAGGCTTAATTTTATCTATTTTATATTTTAATTAAAATATAACTATATTACTTGCCCTTTCCCATTGTTTCCTTAGTCCTCCTGCTTTCCTTTCTTCCAACCACTCCTACGTCCCTCATCTCAAATGGATAGCCTGTGTTAAAATTGTGTGTGTGTGTGTATATATATACACACACACACACATATTATATATATACAATTTATATTGTATATATATATATACACTATATATATATATATATATATATATATATATATATATATATATATATATAAAGGGGGAGATACATATACATATATATGTGCAAAATGAGTCCAATATTATTTGTGAGTATATGGTTTCAGTCCTAACAACTTTGCATTGGGTAACCAGTTAGGGGGGTCGTCCTTGGAAGAGGTTACTTCTCCCTCTCTCAGCAGTCATTAGTTGCCTGTAGCTCTTTTTCTAGAGGTGGAATCCTAGGAGATTTTTCTGTTTCGCTTTGGCATGTTTGTTGATATTGTCCTATGTTCAGGTCTTTATGCAGCCATTTCTAGGAAAGACCATCTCACAGAAGATTTCTTGGTATTCTGGTTCTTAACAACCTTTCCATACTCTCCTTTACAATGCTCCTTGAGGAAGAGATGATGTGATGCAGGCAGGTGTATCCACGGGAGCTCGGTTATCCATTGACATCTGCATTGTGATAAGTTGTAGTTTTCTGTGATGTAAAGATAAGTTTTCTTGATGAGGAGTGATGATTACACTTACCTGAGGATATAATGAAGAGACTAAAATGTAGTCAGAATTTATGCTGTCCTAATAAAGTGGTAATAGTAGAATTTCTTCTAAGATCCATGAATCATTAGCCCTGGGAACTTGTCTAGGTTTCTAAAGCCAGTCCTTCCAAAGTCAGGGAAAGACACACACACACACACACACACACACACACACACACAAACACATCAGACCTATATGTGATTAACACAGATACAAATATTCTCAATAAAATATTAACAAGCTAAATAGATGCACATAACCAGAAGATCCTCCATGATAATCTAGTTGGCTTTATCCCTGATAAAATTATTCCTGATAAAAATTTATGCCAGGAATGATGAATTCTTTTAACATATATAAGTCAGTTAATGACTTGTATAAGCGAACTTAATAACAAAAAGCACATGATCATCTCAATAGCTGCATAATAAGCTTTTGACAAAATCCAGCATGCTTTCATGATCAGTCTAAACAGAGTAGAGTTAAAGAGAATATACCTTAGTATAATGAATGCTATATGTGGCAAACTCAGAGCCAAAATTATTCTACATGGAGAAAAAGTTGAAGCAATACCACTAAAATCAGGAACAAGAAAATGCTACCCACAGTCACCATTACTATTCAATATACTGCCAGAAGCACTACTAGAGCAGTAAGTCAAGAGAAAGAAATTTAAAAAAACAGAATCAGAATTAGAAGAAGTCAAATGATCCCTATTTACAGATGATATGATAATATACATAAGGGACCCCGAAAACTCTACCAGATAATTCCTAGAACCCATAAAATTTTTCAGCAGTGGAAGGTACAAAGTCTACTTCCACAACTCAGCAGCATTTCTGCATACCAGGAACAAACACATTCAGAAAGAGATATTCATCATGCAGCCATTTACAATTGCTGTGAAGACAATAAAACATCTTAGGAGAAGCATAACTAAAGAGGCTAAAAAGAGGCCTCTCCAATGAAAACTTCAAATATCTTACAAGAGTGATAAAGACAGATAAATATAAGACTATCCTTGTTCAAGGACTGACAGAATTAATATTGTAAAAATGACCCTTCTACTAAAAGCAATTTACAGATGCAATTCCAACCAAAATATCACAACGTTCTCTACAGAAATAGCAAATAAATATTACAAAGTTCATAAGTAACTAGAAAAGATACCCGATAACCCAAGCAATCCTGAACGAAAAGAATTTGGGAGAATTCTGGACTTCAAGATATATTATAGAGCTCTCGTTATAAAAAGAAATACAGTACTGGCATGAAAGCCAACATGTGGAACAAAATGGAATGGAATAAAATAGAAGACCTAATCATGAGTGCATGTAAGTTCAACTATCTGATATTTGACAAATTTTTTTCTCCCTTAATTAAATAAGTGAGAAATGACATGAGCATAGTCTAGATTTTAAAGAACCCCCTACTTGCCTCATGAATAATAGGCTAGAATAGATTAAGAGGATATTAGAGAGACAACTTAGATATGACTATAATTCAAAAAAAGAATTTTCATGCATTGCCCTATTATAGAGAAATGGATATGGTCTGTTTTTAAACACTGAGGAAGTAAGCAGAACTGAACTCATGACATATTTATAGAGACTGAGAGGGACACTTTTTGAAGGAGTGCTTATCGTTGACTTGTAAAGCAACAAAAGGAGTAGACAGCCATGGGAATAGGGAACAATAGAACTTCTTGATTAAATCTGATGGCTGCCCATGAGCTATAGGTGAGTTTGTTCATATAACCAAAAAAACAGATAAGAAGAGTCATTTATTGAATCTCCCATTCTTTTAAAGTGAGAAGATAAGGTAATATAAAGTTTGTACAGAATATATATATGTTCATTTCAGTGTTGCTGAACTATCTATTTTGTAATGAATACAAACTATATTATCTGTCATTCTGAGGTATTTGAAAATTTATGACCAAAGAAAAGAAATAACTTATTGTTTAATATAATTTTCTTGAAAGATGAGTGTAAGAGGAAAGTGAATTTTCATCCCAAGCTAAAATTAGATCATTAGCTTTATTAAATATCTTAGAAAGAAATAAAAACAGGGATAATAGAATTTTAAAATATCTTCTCACCATCTGAACACTTCCGGCATGTATGGCAATACTCCTGAGACTTCCAACATCTCAAAAAACTTAAAAGTGAAAGCTACTTCTGAACAGCATGTACCAAAGCCATATTTTCCACCACAGCAATACATGATCTTCATTGATGATTTCCAGAAATGTATGTTAATATCTTCATGAAAACAATGAATAAAAATCAGAAAACCAATGGAAAGTTTTTATACATTTTAGGATTTGTGTTGTTTTTGAGCCTGTATTTTACACTGAACATGAAGAACATAGATGTAAAGTACTCGGGACTTGAAAGATGGCTCAATGGGTAAAGTGTTTGTTGCCCAAACATCCTAATCTCTGCACTCTACAGCAAGATGGGAGGCAGAGAGGGCAAGTTCCTGAAGTTTACAGGACAGCTGGCTTGAGATACTCAGATACAAGGAAAAAAGACATCTCAAACAAGGTGGTGAGGACCAACACCTGAGATTATCTATACACACACACACACACACACACACACATGATGCAACAATGCCCTAACCACTTAGGATTCTTTAAAATCCAGACTGTGTCAATGTATTTTACAGTGCAAACATTTATGGAAAGTGCTAATTAATTGTAAAAATATAAATAATTTAAATTATCAGCATAATTCATTCCAAATGTGGAACAATATTAACATGAATTCACTTAATTTCCATGTATTTGTTACCACTGCTGTGCCGTGTCTACACTCATCGTTAAATCCTCTGGAATGGCATCACAATGCTTAAGAATAATGTGCTTTGAGACATAGTATCTTGTATGTTCTTCATTGTGGTACACAAAATGTCTTTTATATTTTTATCTAATATGCAAGATTTTGTGAATGAATAAAAAAATCACCCTTTTCATTAAAGCAACTGCTACTTATTCTTCAGAGTCCTCAGTATAATGAACTTCATAAACAAAGGACACAGATTCAAAAAATGTGGAATGTGAAGATGTTAGAGAGCCTCAGGAAACAATCTATTAGTTTTAATGACTTCCAACTTTCCCTTCCTAAATTAGTGTATAAATTCCTGTTTTGTTTTTGCAATTTTGTGATGAGATGAGAGAGAAAGACAAAGAAAGAGAGGTACAATGGACATACCTGGAATCTGTACAGCCATTATTCATAACCAATGAAGGAAAAGAGGATATAAAGAAGGCTAGACTTCATGTCTGATAGTCCTCTTCATATCCTCCTAAAAGAAACTTTCAGAAATTACAGATTTCCAAAGTACAATCAGTTCGCAATGCTTTGAAACATGGCAGATGCACTTAACAGAGGGTCCCATTCGTCTTTGGTAAATGGGTATTTTTTCCCACAAAATATAGTTCAGAGGATGAAAAGGAAAATTATAAGCTAATATTTCTTTAAAAAAAAATCAAAGAAAATGCGGAGAGAGACACTCGTCATAGCATACACTGAAAAATGCACTTGAGAATAATTGCACCACATGTCAAATTACAATATGCTCTAGGGGAGAGAGAGAGAGAGAGAGAGGGAGAGAGAGAGAAAGCAAGAGAGAGAGAAATGCAAGTAGTTTTTCAAACCGAGGTAAAATAAGCATAAAGACTAATAACACCAATAATATTTGTAAGTGATGAAGTCAATTATAGAACACTTTTACACCAAGAGTCCTGGTGCTTTAAAATTTTTACATATAATTTTGGTTAAATTTATTTCTGTTTTAGAAATTACTCCCTTGACTATAATCTACCTTAATATATAGTAATAGAATAGCTTGAAAGCTTCCTTACAGAAGGTTGCCACAGCAACAACCCTTCAATATACATGTGTGAAATCGAGGGGGAAATCCAGCTGAAATGCAGTGGACGACGGAATGAAATACAGTTGATTTACAGGCTGACATAAAAATTCTAAGGGATATGGAATGAAAATAAAATGACCTGACTACACATGATATGAATGAATTTTAGCTTTGGTACCTCTGGCCTTAAGCAGCTCTAGAGATACCTTCAGAAAACCTAAAGCTGATGGATGTTGCTACTGAGAGACTGACAAACAGAATGGATACAGAGGTGGTGCTTTAGGAAGGAGGCAGGAAAGTATCATCTACCAAAGTAGGCTGTGTAGCCAAACAAGGCTGAAGAGAGACTGGTAATGAAAAAATGAAAGCCAGTCAATCTTGAACCACCAGCCACCTTCTGGCTTTTGATTACAGGGACTTGCAAAAACCCTTTTAAAAGCTTTATATGCTCTATAATTTGACTCGGAGAAAGTTCAGCATCGATGTTAGCTATTTCACCCTCTTCGTAAACCCCTGTGATCCTAAAGAGAAAGAAATTCCTCTGCAAAACCAAGCCAGAAAATCCTACAAAAAGCCCATGTTTGACTTAGTTATCTGTTCCATGATCCTTTCAGTGATTGCTTCCAGATTCCTGCATTAAGTGTCAAATGCCTGGGAACGAAGTAGGTAGTCTCCAGGATCCAGTGGCTGTCATTTCATCCTCCCCTTAGACATTCCTTCTTCAAAGTCTTTTTCTTTTTCCTATATTTTCATTGAAGTTGATAACAACCTGTAGCTGTTCTTTTGAGCAGTCATTTTATAGTGCTTAAACACTTGTGGCTACACTCTGAAGCAAACGACATCTCTATTTTTAAGACAAGGACTCTAGTCACACAGCTGATATGCAAAAGACTCATGAATGAATGCAGTGTGACTTACAGGTCCCTTCTCTCCATCATTACACTCACTACCTGCTACCACCTCACCTGTGTGGATACATTCGTCAGCTGTGATGCCACAGCTAGAAACAATTTTTCTGGAAATGATTTTTCCTTTTTTCAGAGAAATCTTCAGAGAAACACCAAAAGAAAGAAACGACCATGGAAACAGATTTCAGGCAGAGATATGATGAGAACTTAGTCAGCTTCGACCCTTACTGAAATTTTGGCTTGCATTTCTGCTTTCTAGTTTGTCAGAGATAATCATATACTGATATCCCTGATTATTTTAGTAGAGTCCGTGCCCAGGTAAGAATACGGCCACAGACAAAGGAAACTTCTCTTTTCAACAGATGGAGAACATTCCGGAAAATGTCAAAATAAAATACAGTGCTGATGAGTCCGGTCCCTTTGAACACACCTACAAAATGATTCCCCCATGTAAGGCTCAGGGAACATTTCAGAAAAGGAGGCAGAAAGATTGTAAGAGCCAGAAGATCAGGGAGTTTGTTATGAAAGTGTGTTTCCTAGTAATACCAGAAGCTACTCCCATAAACTCTTGGCAATATGACTATATAAACATGAAATGAACAGAGACCACAGCAGTAGACTTGCCAATGGGGACTGGAGAAAGAATCACAAGGCCTCAACCCTACACTAAGAACTATAAGCATCTAAGGAATGTTGAGACAGGAAGAAATTGGGTTCCCCATGGAAGAGCACACCAACTGATTATCCAATACCAAATGGTTGATCCTGAAAACATACATACAGGTAACACTATACAGGCCGAGTAGGTTGTAATTAGGTATGTATGTCTATGCACATATGCATATATGAATATAACTACCATTAACGAAAAAAGAAGCCATGCATTTGAAATAGAGCAAGGAGAGGTATATGGAAAGGTATGAAGGGAGGAACAGGAAGGTAGAAATGATGTAATTATAATGTAAAAATCAAACAAACAAATGCAAAGAAACAAAACAAAACTCACCAAAAAAGAATGTGGCCAGAAGGGCTTTGGATGACACACTGCTCCCTCTGCTGGACAGTAGAGGATAGAGTGAAAAGCATCTCCAAATCTAAAAGTTTGGCATGGTGTCTAATTTTCTTTACAATAACAGAGAAATTAATATAGACAAAGAACAATCACAAGAAATTCAAAGACAAAATGAGAATTGATAAGATCATCCAGCGAAGCCTTTCCCTAAGTATAGACATGCCTTCTATGACTATGCTTTATTTTTTTTAATCTATGAAGATATTAAAAATGTTTTCCACCTAAACATTGCTATTGATCTGTTTTGTAGACAGAACTAGCATTACTATTTCACATGCATGCTATCTTTCATTGGTCCCTGTATACATACTGTCATACTGTACATGCTTTATACATGTGTTGTCTATAAACCATCCTTGTGTACACATCGTGTATACTTTAAACATGTGCTATTTGTGAATGGTCCTGTTTATACACTGTGCATGCTTTAAACATATGCTGTCTGTGAACCTATCCCTGTGTACACATTATGCATACATTTTGCTACCTGTGAACCATTTCTATAATTTTTTCTTCTGGAAACCCATTCCAGACTAGAAAACATCATGAATGAATGCTGACATGGTAAATCAGATTATAACTAGGACAATCTAAGTTTAAGTTTACTGCAGTGTACACATGATTCTGAATTAAATATATAGTAACAAATATGGCAAAATGTGTCTGAGTCATCTGAAATCTTAAAATATAAGTTAAATTCGCTTATATTAAAGCAGATGGAGAAATTCAGTTTCTTATTCATTTTCATTCATTCACTCAACAAACACAATGTTCTGACCGACTATGTAATAGGCTTGGAAATGCGCATAGAAAAAGTTTTGTTTTGTTTGTAAACATTTTCAAAATCAAACCAAAAATAAGGATTTGGTTGCAAGTTATTTCCTTGTGATTAAAAAAGCATCTGGACATGGAAAAAAGGAAGAAGAACAGGGACAAAATGTAGCCAAAGAAGGACCATGATTTAGAAAGGTGCTTTTGAGACTATTAAAGTTGACTGAAGTAGAATTCTGGAAGCCACGGTAGAGCATTGCCTTATATTAGAGCACAGCCCAACCTGAGGAATAAGAGATTTAGAATATTATTATTCCAGCTTTTATGAATCATTAGTTGAGGGCGTCACCTAGGTTGGAAAGAAAGGACCTTGCATACAGACCTGTGAAAAGTGCTCTGCCACTAGAGGAAATTTGGACAAAGAGACTTTAGCATCAGGACACAAAAAGAAAAGACACAGGGAATAGAGGCAGATCATCTGTCAATCTGCGAGAGAATAGCAATGAAGTTAAGACACAAAATCCAACCTTGAAGAGATTACAGCCACTGAGATGAAAACTGGGCACAAGGCTTAAGTTGAATTGAGTTATTAATGGCAATCCTTGAGAAGTAGATAATATTGTAATTACAAAGGTGGGTAGTTAAGTTAGAGAATACAATCATTCACTTTTTGCTGAATTAGTACCTAGATAATAACTGCTGGTCATTAAAGAGTAGTTCAATTGGAGATGCTTTGGGAATTAGGGAGAAAATCGAGGGTTTTTTTTGGTCTATATAATATTGAAAGCGAAGAAACAATGTAGACATTTAGAAAACTTTTATGGACCAAACATAATTTCTGGAGAGTCTCAGGCTACTTTTGCAGAAATGGGGAGATATTTAATGACGAGAAATCAGTGGATATTCTTCATAGGTCAGAAAGACTTCATGTTCTTCGTACTCATCACTAGGTCATTCATTATTCTGTGTCAACCCACGCACAATTCAAATCGTAGCTAATGGAAGTGACACTGTAAAGTACCCCCAAGAAAGCCTATATGCCACCACACACTAAGTATTTTCTTATTTGTTGCCACATCCAACTTGAACCATCAGAAATGTGCTTAAGTCACATTTTTTTCTTTTAATTAATTAGCCTGACTTTCATAGGACTGAGAATGCTTGCTGCATCTTCAGGTTTTGTTTTGAATTAGAAATAAGTAGCCTTGTTAAATTTGTTCTGACTTCCATCATGAATTTATTATGGTTGTTACTGCCAATTATCTCATCCAACTTTTTTATATATCATGTGAATGTTTTCTCATTTCAATTGAAGAAATGATAGGAAATGAAAAAAAATACAGTGAGCTGGTTTACTATTATTACCATGTACAAACAAATCATCTTTGACTTTCTTTGAAACAAAGAGGTCTTTGGCAATTTGGGGTCTAGTTATATTCTGCCAGACTGATTAACCTGGTTATGATTAAACCACATCCTTCAGCTATGGATTCTTAGATAACTAACACTGTCTTTCACTGTTTGGTAAGTTTACATAGAGAGAAACCAACTATATATTATATAAGCTAGTTTTCTTATAGCATTTTTGAATAAACATACACAGCTAAAATCAACCCTCAGGTCTAAGATAAACAGATGATAGTTAATGATTAGTTTTAAAAAAAAAAACTGAGGAAAAGCAAGCAAACCAAACCAAAAAAGATTGTGAAGTCTTTCTTCCATACAACTATTTTTTAGTATAGGATAATGTTGAAAGTGCTCAATTCTTGGCATTCCTTATTCCGATTTCAACTGCTAAGAGGTAAATTCTGGTATTATTTGATGACCTGAGGACTATAAATTACAGATGCATATTTTAAAGTGCAAAAATATGTTTATTCATGAGGGTTCGAAGAAGAATGAGATGCAATCTTCATGTTGCAAGCCTGGAGCTAGAGGGCTTCAGGACTGAACTGAACAATCACTAGCTGCCTTCCACACTGCCTCTTCTCAACATTCCTGTTTCTTCAATCTCCTGCTTCTGAGTCTTGTGTTTCTCACTCAGGTTCTACACTCTGCTTCTCTGATGGCTCCTTTGATATCCTGAGAGTTGGGTTTAATGTGTGTGCCAATATCTCCTTCTGAGTTGGATTTAAAGACTCCTGTTACCACTGCCTTCTGAGTTGGGTTTAAAGGATGGGGTATGTTGGGTTTGAAGGCATGTGCTACCAGTGCCTCTGAGTTGGTTAACTTAAAGAAATGTTCTACATTGCCTTCAGATACAAAGTCTTATTTTGCATTAATGAAGTGAGTCCTATAATTCAATTCCTAAATGCCAGGCCAGTCAAACTTGCTGCCACTTGGCAAAAGTCAGACTGAGAGACACACGTGTTCTGCATATCTCCATTTAGTCACTGGGGAGGAACCACAGAATTTTTAGCACAGAGGACAGGATTAGCCTGACTAACATTCTCTCTATACTAGAGCAGTCATGCTGCTGAATCAGAGATCAAGTGCTCACCCATATTAAAGGAATATAATAAAATTATAAATACAGAATCGTTATAGATTTTAGTTGGAATTCTTAAAAATTAATGATCTAACAAACTAATGATCCAGTTAATTTCCTTACTTTTTTTTACACAGTAGGCATTTAACAGTCTGGATTAGTACTTGATGTCAAATAGGACCAGCACAACATCAGCTTCAGAATCTGTATGATCTGAAAAATATAATATCACTAGTTTCCCAAGAGATGGCAATGGAAACGCATCACAGTAAGACAAAGTCAGGATCCATTTTTTCCACATACTCAGACTCTTCAACTATGTTAAGTTTCAATCAAATGTGGAGCTTTATAGTATGCTGTGTATTAAAGACAAACAGGAATCATCATTCACTCCAAGTTGCAACTATGCTCAGAATAATAGTATCTAAGAAATAATAGTATCTAAGCCACTTGAAATTTACACTTGCATATTGCTTACACACAGACATTTATATATTCCATAATATCTTTGAGAATGGGATAACGACTGCTGAGCTCATTTTCAATGAGTAAAAGATGCAGAAAAGCTAAGGCTCTTGCCCAGAGTCCCACAGCTAGTGAGTCATAATATGGGATATTTGAAAAGCAGCCTCAAGCCAATATATATGACTGCTATTCTATTGGGATATGGTCAAAATGCAAAAAATAAAGTAAAACATCTAAATCATTTTCACGATCTGTGTTAATTCTCATATTTTTAATCTACAAAATTTAAGACCTTTGTGGTAAACTTGCCTACCTTCTACAATGATAGTAAGACACTGCATAAAATCTTAAAAGTTTGCCATTCTAGTCTTAAGTTTGTAAAAGAGCAATTATTTTTTTTAATTGAATCAACTTGTTCTTTCTCTTTATATATGGTATCCTCATTAGTAAATAATTATTTTGAGTTGTACACAGTGGAATATGATTACAATACAAAAATGAACATAAACCTGGGAGGGTGGGGCCGGAGGCAGTTTGAGAGAGGTAGTGATGGATGGATATGTCCAATATACTGCATATAAATGTATGAAACTTTCATAGGTTAAAAATATTGCTTAAAATTTGCCTAGAACTTTTAGAATCCTAGAGCTATATATTACAAACTCTGCTCATTACCTAAGTAGCCAATGTTAAAGTTAATATGACATTAATTTGTGCTTATTAGTTCAATGGGTATTATACACATCAGTCAATTACTATCTGCAAAGGATCATTGCTCCTTCCTGATAGCACCTCAAATTTCTATTAAGGAAATAATTTGTTTTTCTCCAATTTCAACAATCTTAAAAGAAGTGAGCTACTGATACTGAGAATGTAGGGCACACCTCCTCCTCTTAGTCCTGTATACCTGGACCTCTTTTTCTTGCAGTAATGGCTAGTTCCCCCTTTTTGAACAGTGACTCTTGACCATCTAAATGGAAGATCATGACAAAGTGATTTATTTCAGCAGGCCATGACTACAATTGCTATTATTGTCTATTATACATGCTGCTTTCCCAACTTTGGAACAGTCTGTTTTTGTTTTCTAGCCCATCAAAACAGTCCTGGGATTCAGCCTTCTTCTCTGAAGTCTTTTTGCTTTATATAAGTCCTTCCAAGTTCATTTAATAGTGCAGAGGTCCCCTCTATTAATTACATTGTGAGTCCTAATGTATACCTTGTCATCTTTTCTTTCTAAATGGTATATGACATAAAGTGGACTTAAATGAGTCAGTTGCCCTTGTATGAATTCTCATATTCATTTCATAAGGGGCTTTGCTATGCCAAATATACAGTGTTTCCTTACTACTTCATATCTATGCTCTTGCTATCTGGACGTAACTGAAACAATATAAAAACTTAATGCATTTGACCTATCATTTCCCATATATATTATTTAATAAAATACTTACTGTTAAAACTGAAGACAAATCAATTTGCATAAACAGATATATACATAATGGATCATAAGCATAATTTACTAAGTTATCTAGATTGGGTAACAATAGACAGTCACCAAATACATTTTCGGTATGAAAATCAAAATTTGATATTAAGCCACACAAAACAATTATAGAAGGGGAGACTTCTGAAAATTGGATTAAAAGGGCAAGGTAATATCCTTCCAAATAGGTTTCACTTCTTCACAATGAATGTAATATCCACTAACAAGCTAAACATCAGAAGTAACTGCTAGAACCATGAGATTTCCTGAGATAATTATTTTCATTTGTTACAGAAAACTGCCTAGAAATCTGCTACCTCTTATAAAGTTCTTCTAAGCCATAACTACACATTGACGCTTTAGAAGCTGTTTCAAATTATGAACATTAACACCTCTGTGAACTATCATTTGAGATAAAAGTAAAATAACCCAAACAAGAAACTGTTATTTGTAAGATATTCTTATAGTTGGAGGAAGTTGGAGTACATAACTCAAGGATTATATATTTGCAAAGCTAAGGTCAGCCTGAAAAAGGTTTATGTAGAATCGCAGAGCTCATTAAGGGCATTATCTGACTTGAAGGCTGGAGTTTGTTTACAGCACACATATTTTTGACCAAGAAATAAGATTTTCAGTTCAGTTTTGTTAATTCTCAGATTACATTAATTTTATTAATTAGATTTTATTAACATCAAGGTGTGCACATCTGTTTAACTAGTCATGTTTTAATAGTCCTATTTCCAACCTTTGAGTATTCTTAGTTTCTAAAATAATAAATATATTAATGTATTGGTTTGTCTCTGCATGAATGTCATATTTTCATTAATCAACAATTTATATATGAATATGGATATGGATATAGTTCATTTTCACACATATTATTCTCTCTCTGCCCACTCCCACTCCCACTGAATCCCTTCTTCCCAGCAAGTTCCCTCTTATTTTTGTGTCTTGTCTTGTTTTGCTATCGTTGTTTTATGACTCACTGAGTTTAACTAGGATCGTTTGCATGAGCATGGGCAGGGGCTAATTCCATGGAACATGGGTAACCATTAACTGCCAATATTTCTTCAGATAGAAGTGAGACATGCCTCCCCATCCATGAAGAAATATTGGAGTCCCACCTTGTATAGGTCACCACAGCTGCTATAAGTTCATAAGTGGTATGGCCATAGAAAACAGTATTTCTCCTCATCTTCAACATCTTACTTTGTTTCTTCTCCCTCTTCTATAATATCCCTTGAGTCTTGGAGGGTTTGTATAGATGTCCTTTTTGGGTTAAGTACTTAATAGCCACTACTTATTCTCAGCACTTTGATCATTTACTTATGAGTCTACATTAATCATTGCATACTATAAACAGGCATTTCTCTGATCAAATCTGAAAGCAGTATTATCTATAAGTATGCACATAAATAATTTAAAGGTAGCTCCACACCATGTTCACTTAGCAAAAGTGTATAAAAGGTTTGCTTACCTCAGGGCCTATGACCACCCCACTGTAACAGCTATGGGTTTTTGAAAAGCTTTATAGCAGCAGCCATGGATTTTCTCTTATGGAACAGAAATCAGTTGATTATACCTGTAACTGTCACACCATTATACTCATGTCTTTGTGTTCGCTGCCATGTTGATATTTTGTTTTCAGGCTTCACAGCTAGGAAATACCATTGATGAATACCCCATCCCCCACAGTAGCCTGAATTATGCCTTCCAGTATATTTGCTATTTGTTCCTCACAATTTAAAGATGTTTTGGTCCTCATGTGCCTATAGATTGCCAGCCAGCTGGGAAGACTGTTTGTGGAATAGAGGAGAGAAGCTGGAGACATGAAGTATTGGACTCTCTGTGGGTAGATTGGCTGTGTCCATTAAACAGGAAAGGTCAGAGACAAAGGATGATTCACTGAAGTTAGGAAAAAGCAACTACCTCACAGCCTTCCTACTTTCTAACTTTTTTTTTTTTAATTTCTAAAAGGAAGGATTCTGCAACTAATTATATCATTATTAATGCTGTCTTTTGACAGATATAACATGGAGTCACAGGGGTTAGTCCACTCCTGCTCAGCTCAGTTTCCATTCATTAGGGATTTGTTGAACCAGATCCCCTATTTCCTAGAACAAAAATATAGATATAATATATAATATATATATATATATTATAGATAGAATATATTATATATATATATAATTATTGAAAATAAGAAGAAAAGAAAAGAAAGGAAAAGAAAAGAAAAGAAAAGAAAAAAGACATGACCAAAATAACTTCCTGCATCCCATGACCTATGAGATCGTTTTCAGTCTGGTTCCTGATTCCTTCTTCTTCCAGCATGTGTGAGGATTAGTTTTAGGAGATCCCTTTGCTTCAGCCTTCTCATAGATCTCCTCAACGGGCTCACATTCTCAATCATGGTTGAACTCCAGTGCATCTTACCTCACAAGGCTCCGTCTGGACACCAGCTATCTTAGCACCTAGGACTTGTGTTAATGTCTGAAGTTACCTCCTTCCCTATTTATGCAGGTATGGTAGAGGTTGCCTGATTCAATGTAAACTGCTTGAGGGCAAAACAACCTCCAGTTTCGCTGGTGGCTGCTGTATTCCCAATAAAGAACATTGATCTTTTGAGATGTAGAAAAAAAAAAATCAATGGATGAATGCTATTCTCAAAAGACTTCAAAAGACAGATGGTTGTACATAAGAAAATAACATGCTATATGTTAAACATAAATAAAAGAAATTTTAAGGAAATGTAATGGTTTATATAAACAAACAAAAATTGTGACAATACAAAGGAGAAATGATCTTCAAATGTAAGTGCAGAGCAGAGTGTGTGCATGGAAACTGGGACGCAGAGTTTCTAACAACCTTCTGATTTAGAAACAAACTAATTCCTGGACTTAGGCAGGAAGGGTAAATATATTGAGGTGTGTTTTTCCCTTATAGCATTGATATAATTGAGTACACAGTTTTAAATTCATTAAAATAGTTTTTGATTCCACCACAGTATGTCAATATATCTTAGGAAAAGACCATTAAAATTCTCCAAAACTTTCTATTGATTTGTTGTTACCTACCTCATTAGTTTTGTTTTCTAAGGCGTAGAAATTTTTTTATTATCATATTTTTCTTTCATCCGTTCTCACAAATTTTTGTCTAATGAGTTACCAGATAAACCTGCTTTCATGAGTCACTAGCTTTTCAAATTTTGTATTTACCGGAAAGAAGAATTTCTGACAGAAAGTTAAGTAATTGATGGGTGAAGGGATTTGTTTATCAGGCCTTCCATTTCTTATAGTCATTTTGTGTGGCTCATTAAGACATGTTCAACTGTAACCAACAATATAGATCCTAGCTAACACTGACACAAAGGTGAAAGATTAAACAATAAAATAAGAACATAGTCACAGTACATGAATTACATACAGGTAGATTCAAAACTCCCATTTATTCCCCATTTAAGCATTCTTACTCAGCAAACCTAAGAGACCTATAGATTATTAGTATGTTTAAAACAATTATACATTCTTTTTGAACGGTAAATCAGTCTACACATGCAAAAGCTGATCAACCTCGTATAAAAAAAAGGAAGGTGTTCATTTAGATCATCAAGTCAATCCTCCAATGCACAAAATGATTTTTTTTCTTTTTCCTTTTCTTTTTTTTAACACTCAAGAAACAACTTGAAGTGCAGTTCTAAGACCTGTGCCAACATACACACTGGAGAGCAAAATGGGGAACATACAAAAAAAAGAAAGAGAGAGAGATATTTAATAGTCTAGGCAAGCAAGCTAAATATAGCACAGAATTATTTTTAGTAAATCATCTAGAAGTATCTATTGCTTACTTAGACATTTTATTGCTTTGTATTGTATTGTATTGCTTATTATTATACTAGATGAAATGTTTGTGGATATGTAAGCAGTTCTGGGTAACAGTAGGAATTAGGCAATCTAGCAAAGCCACTTGACATCACAATTCATGAAGGGAGCGTATGATGTAATTCATTGTAAAAGACAGGATAATACATTTCTTATAAGCCAAAAACTAAAAGAAAAGTTAAAGAGGATTTTAACTAACATTCCTCAGGTAAATAAAAGGAGGAGGAGGGGGAGGGGGGGGGAGGGGGAGGGGGAAGGGGAGGGGGAGGAAAGTTGCCAATATTTTGTTTCATTAACTCTCATAAAATAAAACAATGTATCTGGTAACCTATTAAATGAAGGGATTTTGTGACAACAGATGCAAGAGTAAAATAATTTTTAAAAAACCTACAGCTTAGGAAAGAAACAAAACTAATGATGTGGACAACAACAATAGAATTGTATTATGTATTCCTATTTTTAAACAAAATATATTGGAAAGAATGAAAAGTATCCATCAAAACAACTGTTGAAGCTTTTCAAAGCAGTACAACTAAAGTATCAACATGGTACTTTACACCGATATATGACTTAGGAAATAAAAACAGAATCACATCTTTTATAGCCTCTTGCTTTCCTGTGATTTTCCTGGAGCAATCACTGAAACAAGGTTTGGGAACAGAGCTTTTTTTTTTTTTTTTTTTTTTTTCTTTAATTTTTGATGTGAGCAAGTGACATGCCAGTAAAGTCTTTAACAAAAGTTTACTTATGTATTTTGAGCACTTAGGAGAATTTGGGAGACGTAGACCTCACACATATATGTATGAATAGGGAATGAGTTGATTATATTGAGAAATATGTCAAGACTTCAGGGAAATTGTAAAGGAAAAAATAACAAATCAGCGTGAATAATAACAAAATGCTCTAATACTACAATGATGATGAGGCTGACATGACAGTCTGAGACATTTAGGAGAATATATATATATATATATATATATATATATATAAAAGAAATATCAAATTTACTTTACTACGCATGTTGTTCAAATCCACACTTTGGTCATGGATGTGAATGGTATCTTGTGACATTCATTTTGATTGGATAAATAGATTTGGTGTTTCATTTACTATCATAGAATGCCTAAGTTAACCACTTTATAAAGAAAAAAGTATCTTATTTCATAGTATGCAACACCTAGTCTATAATTAGTGGGTCCTGTTGCTTTGGGCCTATGGCTACTCAGAGCAAATGGCAGTAACTTGTAGCAGAGATCCACTCATTTCACATTTAGGAAGGAAATGACTTTTAGTGTGGAGGAATATTTAAGCTTTTAATCCAGCAACATGGCTGCTCTGGGAAAGGATTACATTCAAGGCCTTTGTGACCTAGATGGAATGTAAGACATACCTTTAATTAAGTAACATCAGAAGGCAAGGGTGGTCCACTCCTCTAATCCCAGCAATTGGGAGGCAGACGTGAACTCAGAGGAAGAAGCAGAGAGTAGAGGCAAAGTTCAGAGTTTGGAAGCAGAGCTCAGACAGAAGCAAGGTGGAAGCAGATGGGAAGCACACAAGAGAGAGACAGAGCTCAGAGAGAAGCAAAGAGTTAGCTCAGTCAGCATGAGAGCACTTAGCTCACAGCTCAGAAGGAGAAGTTGAAAGAGCAGAGCCAGTCCAGAATAAGCTAAGATAAAAAGCACAGTGTCTACAGCAGTCAGTTTATGATTTACAGTTTGGAGTTCAGAAGATAGCTAGTGAGAATGAGCTCAGTCAGCAGTAAGTCTAAGGAGGGTGAAACATCCAAGATTTAGGTTTGAAAATTAGATTATATGGAGGCTGAAACCCTCCAGATTTTGGATTAGCAAAGAATAAACTGTCCTCTGACATAAACCCAACAGAAGAATAATAAATCAACGCTTACATCTACATCTACAGTATAGAGACAGGCTGCTGTAATCCCCAACAAAGGTATACCCCTGAAGTCCTCCCACCAAACTTCACTTAAACATTCTACTACTATGGATAGCATCACCTTGGAAAACATACCTTTACCTTGGGCCTTTAGGCAACATTCAATACTGAAACTATCACAGTATGTTAGAAGTAGTGAATGTCTAATAAAAATGTATATCTTAGTGTCTGAAAATATGTCTATAAGTCAATATTTCTGAAAAACAATGCATAGAGACTGGCAATTTTGAAAATCTTATCTTTTATGATTTGATTAGATATTATTCCCACCAATTGAGATGCCAGTGATTTGGAATGATTTATTGCCAGTCGTCTATGTTTACCTTTTATGTATGATACCAGGGATTAGTGCTTAAAGCCCATTTATTAATGAATAAACAAATAATTCATAAATGAGAATAGAAGAGAATAGCTAAGTAAACAAGAGTTTTTATCATTCTCTAATGAGCCATCACAATAACGTCATGTCTTCAGTAAGAATTTTCTAACAAAACCTGAAAGCTTATTAACATCTACAGCACATTTTCTTAAGTTGGATTCTGTTTTCTAATTGTTGCTGGTGATTTTGCTATTTGCGGGACCTTAGAAAAACTATTTCTTTACTTTTTTGCTCTATTTCTTTAGTGGCAGTTGGTTAGGAAATTCATCTCTTTCCTGAAGCATGGAGATATCTGAAATGCTACAGCCTGCTAAATGTTCAAATTGCAATCTTTTTTAGTTCACAAAGGAAACAGTACATACACAATGAATTTAGCTCAAGCCAGCAGAGCTAAATATCAGTTCCCCAGGGAAATATCATAGAGGAAACATTTACAGACAAGAATCTCTTGATACTTTTGGAAAAATCTCCAGTCACCATTCACACCAACTAACATATGTTGCATTAATGTCTACACAGAGAAATAGATTTCTGTTGGCTTTCGCAATTTACAATGCCAACTTCATTATACTATATTTTGGTGAATCATTTACTCTTTACTACATTCTTGATATATTCTAGTACCAAGTCTTTTTGCTAATAAGTATATAGCAGGTTTAATTTTCTAGGGCTTAATTTAAAAATCTCTGCAAGCAGACATCAGATTGAAGGAGACAATTAGTCTGTCAAAGAAATAGAAATGACTTTCAAATAGACTGAACCAGTTAGAAATACCATGGTTACTTATAAAAAGGCAGGAAGCAAGACTGATGCTGAGTTGCAGCCCTAAATTTTGAGAATAGATTAATGAATACAAATAAATAAATAAAATATTAATTAGTGAATTTATTATGGAAGCGTTCTCTCTCTCTCCCCCCCTCCCTTTCTCTGTATGTGTGTGTGTGTGTGTGTGTGTGTGTGTGTGTGTGTGTGTGTCCAGAGTCACCACACAACAGAACTCCATGTGAGAGATTTTATTGGCTGGGGGATGGGGGTAGGGAAAGGACATGAGGTGGCTGCTTCAGAGAGAGGGAAAGGGAGACAGCATAGATGAGGCATGCTGATTCATAAAAGGTCAGTGTGGGGTGGAGAGTGGGCAGTTTTTTTGGTAGTTCTTGGCATACACTGAATTCCTACCTTAAGTTTATTATTAAAAGCAAGGAAAATAGCAAGGGGTGACTAGTGAAGTAGGAACCAGAACACAAAGCTATTTAAATTACTTCCTAGGAGGCTGCAAAGGGGAGAAGAGATGCAAGTCACAGACATTTTACAACAAACTTATAGATCTGGCAACAGTAACTTAAAAATACAGAATATTCACACAGTGGTGAGGGATATCGGGTGGGGGGGGGAACAGGGGTTAAAGAGAAGAAGAGAGAAAGTTGAATTTCTGTTCCATTCTCATCATTCTCTTGCAGTATTTGTAAAAGTCTCGAATGGACTGCAAAGCCAGGCAAAGTGGCACAGCTTGAGGCCTGCTGTAGTCCACTGAGCACTGGCCACAGGAGGCTTCCATCCAAAAGAAAATAAGGGTATGGGAGACACCATTTCCATGGATGATAAGAAAGGGGGAGACATTCCTAATTTGTAGTTGAGGACATCCCCTGAGCCCAGGGAGTGTCAGCTGAACAACACAAGGCATTGAGCATAATCATCTCTAAAATCATAAGGTGTCAAGAGTAATAACCTGAGTGCTCTCAGTATCTGGTACCAGGTGGGAAACTGAGACCTATCCAATGAGACTTCATCCAAGGGAGAGGGCTGGAAACAAGCTGGAAGTAAAAAACAAAAAACTAAAAAAGCCAGCAGTAGTTGGGAAGACCCGGGCTGGTGGTACCATCACCTAGGGTCAGGGGAAACTTACCAAATTGTCAGTGGTGGATGGAGGGTCTAGGAATTGGTGAGATGGGAGGTAGAATTCTGCTGCCCACAGACTAACATGGAAGATAAGTAGGGTCCCAGTGCCAATCAAACCTGGGCACCACGGGTGCTTATCCGAGTTTATGGCACCAATGTCATGCAAGGGGTTTTGTGGTGAAAGGGCAAAGTCACCACACAACAGAATTCCACATGAAAGATTTTATTGGCTGGGGGACGGGGGGGGGATAATGAAAGGGTAAAAAGCTGTTGCCTCAGAGAGGGGGAAAGCGAGACAGAGCCCTTTTAAAGGTGGGTATGAAGCATGTGCAAGAAGTCTGTCGCCTTGGCCATTAATGATGTGAAAGTTCTCATGCTGACTCATGTAAGGCTGGGTGAGGGCTGGGAATGGGCAACTCTTGGTATACACAACAGCATTGCCTGAGATTCTCTTAGAAAGCCTGAAACCATTCTAATGGCTTATATACGAATAGCCATTGAGCGCAAAAAGTTTTCTGTAGGGCACATGGAGACTCTCTTCTATTCTAATGAATAGTTTCGATTTTACTAAAAGGCGAGTTTTGTTTTCACCATTTTACCCAATTATTCTTTCCCTTAATTTAGATGACTACAAGCATACGTCTACATAATTGAAATGCCTCTTTCCCTTTACCCCTACTCTTTTAAATGCCTATGACAGAATACTACACAAAAGGCTGTCTTGTCTACCTGTTTATATGTTTCTTTACAAAGGCATGTAGTAGAATGCAGTAAGTACATTTTATGCATTCTATTTTCTTTGCAATTTATTTATCAATAATGTGAAGGGATAAATCAATTAATGTTAAAAGAAATAAAACAATGGAAAGCTTTCTTTGTGTCTTTTACACACAATACTTACCTTTGCTTCTCAATGTTGTTGCTGCCTCAAACCATGCCTGTGGTGCCAGAGTCAATAAAACTATTTGTGAACTAAGTATAATTCTAAACACAAATAGCACAGTTATGTTACAGAACAGGTTCTAAATCATAGGGCTGGTAAATTGACAGCTTTCTCTTCTAGCCTAATGCTCACAAAGGAAAGTATGAGTGGGCTAAGGCAGCATACTTCCGGGGTTATCTCCCAACCTGCTGCCTGTTGGTATATAAAGTGGGCTTAGGCAATCAGGAGCCAAACTAGGGGAAAACACCTTGAGCTTTGCTTTTGTGGTAAAGCCCTTTCTGCTGTGAGCAAGCTCTTTTGAAATGTTAAGTAACAAGGTAAATTGCATTTCAAAGATGTCACACCTATAAGTATGGGCAACTCCCTGGGTGTCTCAACCTAGAGAACATTTTGTTGTTTGTAGTTAAAGGATGGTGAACTTTCCTATTGGAAATATGGGCCTTGATCTGTCAATGTTCCTATAGCTTTTGGCTGAGAGGATTTTCTCGTCTCTGATTTTATTGCTTCACAAAGGCAAGCAAAGTTCAATAGCAAATAGTTCCAGAGTGACCAAGGGAAGTGAGATTTCCCTGCAGAAGATGTAGAGTTAGTTAGTTCTTTGTTATTTGATAGATAGTGTCTCATTGTGAACTCAGACTGGCTTCCATGATCTTCCTGTGTCAACTTCCAAATTGCTGGAATTACAAATGTATGCCATCACATATAACTGAGCTAAGCTTAGAAGCCACAAAGTAAAGAGACAGGCTTGGTAGAAACTAAAGCAATCCATTAGAATTCAGCTTTCTCTCTGCATTTCTTTCCACAGGCCTATCACAAACTCTCAATAAAAAATTATACATGACATAAGCACACCAAAGTTCAGCAAGTACCAAGAACTAAATGTGTACAAGTGTGTTCTTCTTCCCTCAGTGTCTAAGTGTCATCTACATTCCCCAAATCTGAACTTTACCTAAATAAATTATAGAACAAATGAGTCTTTGTAGAACTCCCTCCAAAGATCAAAAGATTTATGATTTAATAATTTTTAGTATCTAAAATACACATCATTGCTGCCTTTGGAATGATGATTTTAAAACAATAGGTAATTGAACAATATCTCTTTTTATTGAAATCTGTATCACTTTATAGCAGATAAAATTGCAACTTGGATTTGAATGACAATGAAAATTTTTCATTCTCAGTTTAATAATTTGCTAATGTTGATGATCTTGAAAAAATGTAAAGTATAAATTAACAAAAAAACCCACTCTGACTACTATTGCCAATAAAATAAAAATAATTATAGATAGGTCTTTGATTTATTTTATACATCTTAAATAATTCTGCTTTAAGGGGGCATGCAAATTACTGCATGATTGCAGCTAGACCTCAAGGAAACATTCAGAATATTCTCACATAGTTCATGGCAGAGAAATACAGCCAGTCATTACTTTACAAATTAAAAAATTCTCAATAATGTGAAATTTTAGAATTGTACCACTGAAGGGAGAATTATGATAACGGCCTTTTAAAGAATAATCCTAATCATCCCTTCATATTTAAATATCAGAAAGGAAGTTGGACATTTTAGGATGTGAGTGTTCTTCTACAATGCCTTGAATTAAATAGATGCTTATTAAATCTTCAGAGCTAGGTGAAGCTCAGTGGTAGACTATTTGCCTAACATGTTTGAGGCTGTTATTTCTATTCCCCATACCAGAAAAAAAAAAAAAAAAAAAAAAAAAAACTAGTGTTGAATTAAAATGCTTTGACCTTTCAAAATAAAATGTACATTTGCTTTCTAGCACACCATACACAATATCTAAGAAGCAATAATTATGGGCATAATTATGTTACTGCAGAGACAATACCCTAGAAAGGAAGGAAGGGATCATTATGTTATTTACTCCCCCAATAATGTTCAACTTCAAGACACAATGACTCAGGTAATGACTTTGTATTTTTTTCATATTAAATACTTTTTTTTTACAAAAAAAAAACAAGGCTCCTAAACATGGCTGCATGGAAGAAAATACCTCAAGAAAAAAAAAATTCAAATTCACCTACCTTCTGTACTTTTTTGAGAAAAACTGATGCTGCCTATAATTAATTCTACAGTAGAAAAAAAATCTTAACATTTTTACTGATACATTAAAAACATAAAACATGTTCATATTAATGGGATAAAATAATGTTTCAAATATATAGATCACCATATGCCATGTTGAAACACTTGTGATCTTTTTCTGGTGAAAACTGTGAATTGTTTTGCTTGACTTGAGCATTTTGAAATGGACAGTTCCTCATTGTCAGAGGTCACCCTCCTTTGTAGTAGCACCAGCAAGTTTCTTCTGTCTGACTATATTGTAATATCCACTCAATAACATACCTTACTTCTGTTGCCACTCCCACATTCCCTTTCTGTAATCTCCCCTCTATGCCTAATTTCTATGAGATTAGCTTTTTCTGATACTCTATGTGGGTGGGACAGTGGGGCACTTACCTCTCATGCTTGCCTTCTCCCATATAACTAGATTTCCAGAGCCATTCGTATGTGACAAATGGTATAACTTTATATTTTTATTAAGGCTGATTAAGATCCTTTGCTGCTTCTCCATTCTTCATGGCACTGGGACTCAACTATTTCAACCTTCAGGCAAAAGAAAACATTTTATTCCTTTGATAGCAAGAAAAGAAAAACCATCCGAGGTGTTCATTTTGAATTTTCGCTTTCCAAAACTGAACTGAATTACATCTCATGCCCTGCTCTCTGATAATTTATGTAGAAAACCCAGTTAATGTAGTAATGAATGTTATTGAATTACCTGTGAACTTTCCTTGTTTGAAATTACATTTCTGGAGATTCTACCTTCTAGAGAATAATTTCAGTTACAAGAATATTAAGCATATAAAATATTACATCCAAGCTGACTTTCTTGCCTTTCATCATCCAAGTAAAAGGTTACCTAAAGTGCCTGGAGAGACCACTATAATCAAATTTGTAGCTGACAGAGTATGTATTTTTCTGATTTTCTCCCAAGGAACTGGTTTGCAGCTTCAATATGAAAGCTGAGAACAGAGAAATGACCAGGAACTTTCTGCTGTTGTTGCAGGCAAGGAAACCAAACATGGATTGCTTTATGAAATTCAGCATTCACTTCTAGGAATGTCAGTCAGCATTAAGATGTCTCTGATCGATGGTGCAGGTGTGATAAGGGAGGACGAGAATGAGAGCAGAGGAGTCCAGGAGGAGGGGTGGGGCAGAGATGGAGAGATGGCTAAAACTGGGGGACAACTAGGGGTGATCTGGAGACCTAGTGCAGTGCAAACTCACTGGAATCTATGAGGGAGACCCCTAGCTATGATCCGTAGTAATTGCAAGTAGGGAGTTTGAATAGGCCATCTCCTGTGGCCAGGCAGGGCTTCCAGTGGTTGAACTGGGACATCATCTCAGCCACAAAAACCTCTGACCTGTGACCTATCCTCCCTGCAAAATCGTCTTTGACAATGGGAGGGCAGAACCCAGTGCCAAAGGAGGGAACCCCTGCCTGAAAGTTCAGGTCAGGCCAAGAACTAGAGACTAGGTAACCCAGAGATGATTTCTAATGATGCCATCCTCTGCTCATAGATTGGTACTTAGCCCAGTCCTCATCAGACAGGCCCCCTCCGGCAATTAATGGGAGCTCATGGAGAGGGCCAAACATCATGCAGAAATCATGGAACCCCACAGAAGACGGGGAGAGGGGATTTGGGGGAATAGAGTAGTCTAGGACACCAAGAGAACAAGCCTCACAGTGTCAAATGACTAGCACTCTTAGGGTCTCGCAGAGGCTGAAGCCACAGACCGAGACTCTTCAGGGTCTTCTAAATATATCTTATATCTGTCTGGCTTGTTGTTCTTGAAAAACTCCTACAGGCTGAATGGGGGGAGGGAGCCTCTGATGCTTTTACCTGCCCTTGGGACCCATTTCTCCTGCTGGGTTGCCTAGTCCACCCTTGATGTAGGGACTAGTGTCTGGCCTTGTTCTGTCTTGTTATGCCATGCCCTGTTTGAGCACTAACCTTGGGAGGATTGTTCATTTCTGGGGAGAAGCAGAGGAGCAGAGTGGGGGTAGATCAGAGGGAGAGGAAGATGCGGGGAACTGAGAGGTTTTGAAGGAGGGGAGGAGGGGTGTTGAGACATAGTGTTTAAGTTGTAGGAGAGAAGAAACATTAAAAAAAATTAAAATTAAAAAGTTTTTAAAAATAAATAGATAAAAGGTGTCAAAAATGTCTCTGTTCAACATATTCTACAAATGACTTCATATATTCTTGATCTTCAGTAATTACTTTAAGCATTAGACAGAAAATGCAAAGCTAAGGAAAATTTTAATTCAGGATTTACTATAATTAAAAACCTGAGCTACAAAGACAGCTCAGTAGGGGAAGTACCCGCTGCTGAAGCATGAGGCCCTGAGTTCAGTTTGCAAGCACCTGCATAAAAGCAAGGCAAGGTGGCATATTTCTGTAACACTGGTCCTACTATTACAAGCAGGAGGGAAGAGAAAAAGTGAATTTTTGGAGCTCACTGGACAGCCAGTTCACTCGATCAAGAAGTTTTGGGATAAGTGAGAGACTATCTCAAAAAGTAAGGTAAGGAGTGATGAAGGCAGATTATTAACATCAACCTGTGGCTTCCATACACACGTGCACATGCTTACACATGAACCTACATGACACATGCATAAATAAAAATACCATACACACACACACACACACACACACACACACACACACACACACACAAAACTTTAGAAGTCTGATATGCATTTCTAATAAGGAAAGATATAAAAGGTATTTTAATCTTAGGTTTCATGACGTATGCTTACCTTGTACTTAAATGCACACATTTCATAATGCTTTAATAAATTTTAGTCACCAAGTGTTCCTGAAGGTATATATATTTGCTATTTAAAAAATATAAAACAATACTACTATAGTTACTATAGTCATGAAGCCCCCAAATCTACATAGATTCATAGTACTGATGTTGATTTCTTGAGCATTTAAGACGTACTTAAAGGCAAGGAAAGGGACACAATCTCTTAAGAGATTCAAGAACTCATAGTGTTGCAGGAGATACCAACTTACATACAGAACACTGAAGGTGAACAATGTTCACCATGAACATTGACATTCTATCAGTATGGAAGCCAACATAGGAAGTAGAGCTCAAAAAGAGTCAGTGTCACACAAGTGATGTCTGAGATAAGTCAGTGAAGGACAGGCAAAGTGACTTATCAGAGTAAGAGAGGCAGTATGGAGGATAAGAAACAGAGAGAGGATAAGAAACAGAAACAATGAAGCTGTCTTACTGAGAATAAGGACAAGAATCAGAGAGACTGACTAGAGCAGTCTTAGGCAGTATGAGGCAAGTAGTCTAAGGAGTCTGAGGCAGAGACACAGAGGCAGCCAGACAAAAGAAGTCAGTATCAGACAGTGTGTCAGTCTGAAGCTGAGCTGAGCAGTTCAGTCAGAGAAATTGCAGGAGTCATCTTGCTCTGAGTTCAGAAGGAGCTGCTCAGTGGTTCAGTCAGCAATAACCCTAAGAGACTTAAACATTCTAGACTGTATGGAGGTTGAGGCTGAAGCCTTCTAGTTCTAGGCTGAAGACTAGATTGTACGGAGGCAGAAAAGCTCCAGGGCTTGAGCACTAACTAATTCAACCTGTGGTTGAATTAACCAAAGAATAGACCACCTTTGAACCTGAGGCAATGTCTACAGCTACAGATGTTGAGGGCTAACTATGTTTGGGATCTTTGTTCAATGTATCCTCGCTCATCATCTTTGTCCTTGTTTAGTGTGTTCTCTCTCAGCATCTTTGTCCTGTTCTTCCTTAGCAGCACAAGTGTTCCTTAAGGTTTACTTGTAGCTTCTCTCATGATATCTCAGACAGCCTCCTCTGGACAAATGGAGACACTTCCCTGGAGATTCCTTAAAATTATACCACCAAATGTATCTTCAATTATAGGTTGGCAGAGATTACAAAAAGTCCACTTGCTGCCTAAAATTGCATAAGAATATCCATCGAAACATATGGACCAAAATTCCTTGAGGAGTTCCACTGAAGCCAGACTCACTGGACACTTGTACATTGGTCACAATTTCCCACACTCTTTCGAGCTTCTAGATTTTCTAAGAGGTTCTACCTGATCATAACTAGTAAATCCCTTTCATGGACAGGAACTTCCACTTTAATCTCTGTATCTAAGCATCCTGATTTGCTACATAGAATAAGTCATTTAAAATATGTTTTAAGTCCTGGTATCCCTAGACAAGTTTAGCACAGGTAGTGAAGCTGCCAAGGCTGCATTTAATCCAGACAATATGTCTGTGGCACTTATTTAGAAAGCAGTGTTTTTTTTTTTTTTATTATATCTATACTAAGAGCTTGCGAAACACTGTCTGCCCACCAGGGCCGTGTAAGAAAAAGATAGGGATGATGATAAGTGAAAAGAAGGAAGCCAGAGGACTGAAATCAACAGAAAGCCAGATAATAGAAAAGATGATTGTGCAAGTTCATCAGCAGGGTCTGCAGAACATTCACATGTATCAGTGAGGGCATACATAACTGAAGTTGGATGTAATTAATGTTTCTGAAATACATCATGTATATGGAAAATGATCTTGACATTCCCAAGGCCAGCCTACTAAAACTGGAAAGTGTTAAAGATAGATGGATTAATTAGAAATGTAAAGGCATGTTCAAAATCCTAGCATCTAATACACAAATATAAGTATACTAAAGTTTGCCAAATTTATATATAAATTATTTGTAAAAGTCAGTTGATGTGAATACATATAAACTGGTATACTAATATGTTTAATCTTTTCTAAATGAAAGGCAAAAGTAATACAATCTTGAAGAATGATTCTTACGTTTATTCTTTGGGACATAGGTTTCTATCATTGGCCTAAGGTAAATAAGAAAATATGACAAAAACGAACAATACAAAAAAATTCAGTGAGTAGCCACACTCTAATTCTTGGAAATGTTAACATATATATCAAAGAAAAGCATGACAATGAAGTTAATATACACTGTATGAATAAGTAAGTAATAGCAACATTTTCTTCAAACAAGAGAAGTCTTAAAGTCAGGAGAAATAGATGATATTGAGAATATATTATTTAGGTATATTAAAAATTAAGTTTCCCCTTAAATTAGCAAAAGAAAAATTAATAATTTCTCTAAATAAGGAATTATATACTCAGATGTCAATTAATCAAAACCCTAAGAATATATCACAACTTGAAAAGAAATGGAAAAAATAAAATAATGTTAACAGCAACAAGAAGATATTGTTAGGGGCAGACAGAAAGAGAACCCCGAGAAATCACCAGGACTTGAGATCGATGCAAAAGCAAGAAGTTTATTTCCAACGTGTTGGGGTTCACTCTCAGAGATTCCTCAAGCCAGGCAGGCGAGAGTGAAAATTAGCACATTCTAAGTATGGTTTATATATGCTTTTCAAAGCCAGAGCCTAGCAACAGATTATCAGGTGTGAGTCTATTGGTTACATAGTGATGTGAGTATTAACCTTTAAACTGATTGGTGCTGGCATATAGCAAGGTCACAGGCTCCTAGAAAGTGTAAATTTAGGGTCTTATATGGGTAGGGGGAGATCCTTAGCCCAAGGCAATTAGTCCATATCTTGTTTATCTTAGAAATTGTTTTTCTTACTCTAGTTCTGGGAACTGTTCTGAGTCACCTTGCCCCTGACTTGGGCCTACACAGTTTTGGTGCCTCTAGAAGCCTGACTAAAGTTTGGCTACTTTGCTCTTGTCCTTTCAATATCAGTATCTTTCAAACTTTTTATAGAAAATTCATGAATAACATAAAAATAGTATAGCCTAAAGAGAAAACGTGAAAATGAAATGATTGATAATTTTATAAAAGCATAATTTTATAAATAAGTTTATTAAAAAGTATGATTTTATATAAAATAACTATAAATTTTAAATCACGCACAAAAGATAGATACAAATCAGTATTTATGTCATCATTATGAAACTGAAAGCAGTAATGTTTAAGAAAAAAATGAAACATAAAATATATTTAGAAAGATTACCTTAGCTGGGCATTGTCGAACACATCAGGAAGAGGAGGCAGGATAATCCACCTTGTGTTCAAGGCCAGACTGTGTAGGAAGCCAGGTCTGCAAAGTGAGACTTAGTCACAAAATAACAGAAAGATTACCTTAAAGACAAAATCTTTATTGATAATTTAAATCTCAGAAAAGATCAAATGTTGAGAAAAAAAAAAAAGACAACTCTGAATTGAAATTATATTTCAAGCAAAAGGATCTTTTGTTTTGTTTTGTTTTTTATAAAGAAGAAGAGGAAGTGGGAGGTGGAGAAGCTCAATGAATAAGGGCAGCTGTTACATATCTGATAACCTGAGTTCAATCCCTGAAAATGTGTAAATGTGGAAAGAGAGAATCAACTCCCAAAGATGCTCTCTGACTTCCATACACATTCTATGCCATGTGCATCCCACCCCATACACATAATGTATTTGAGTCCACAAACATGCAGATAACAACAATAAGCAGTAATATTTTTAAGGGATAAGAATAAAATTAAACCAGAGAATATTTCTCAGTTGCTGTCTAGGTAAATAATTCAAGAAATAACAGCATATTATTGTGAAAAAAATGTCACCAAAAGGAATCAACTGCATATTAAAATCATTAAAAGTGAAACAGAATGAATCCACTTCTAAGAAAATTCACATTACTGTTGAAATCTATTAGCTGTAGTTGTTTGTTTCATTGATGGTTATGATGGCTATTTAATTCCTTGTCATGTGGTGGCTCTCAATCTTCAAATTAACAACAAAATGATGCCTCCTTTTCATACTTTGAATCTCATTATTGTGGGGCTGTCCTAGAGCTAAGAGTGAGTCAAAGTCTGCCTTGCACCTTGGATTTTCTCACCCTGAGAGTGGTAGTTCTGTTGCTCCCCACTTTTCTTAGCCCTGGCCAGAATGTCACTAGCAAAGGATTGTGGCTTGGCTGGTGCTTATCTGCATTGTAGCTGGAAGCATAGGGCTAAGCCCATTTACTGATAAGAGTCTTCCTCTTTTCCTTGTGAGACTACACCTTGTAGAGGGTGCCCTCACAAACGTTGACCCTTAGAGCTCCCCACGGAAATGAGGCTATTCCAGTATCCCTGTCTTAACCAATGCCTCCCATCCCTGGGTACCAAAGACCCTCACTTGTCTCTACCCTATAAATGTAATCACTCTTGCTTTAATAAACTGAGAGACATTCCTCTGACAACCTCTCCCAAGAGTCCTGGTCTCACTCTTGTCAGCTTTTAGTCCTTCAATCTGGGACCCACCTGGACATGTCAACCTATGCCCTGTGTTTTCCTTCCCAGGGGCTAAGCTAGCAGCCAATAGTTTAGCCATGTTCCAGGGAGGGAACCTTCCCCAGCAGAGAGAGAAGACCCACAATTATCTTTTCCCCTCAAAACAAGAGAAAAAAATGAATTTTATAGTATATACTGAGTGATTTAGATATACACATATCAGTACCTGGAAGTCTGACTAGGGAGCCAAAATAAATTTTCCAGATCTCTCAACAGCAGTAGTGAGATCAGTGCTTGAACTGCCAGAGACAAGGTGTCATTAGATTTTTTTTTTTTGGGGGGGGATGTAAAATCATTAAAGTACTAGAAGATGCTTGTATCTGAGAGATGTAAGAAGTAATATTTGTCAAAAGATAATATTGAGCTAAACATTCATACTTTATTTTTAAAATAAAACCTATTATAATCAAAGGAGAAATTATAACATCTAAAATCCAAAGAGAGAGTAAGTTCAGGCTATTGCCAAGGTTATTGGTGGTAAACTGATGGTAAGGCTCTATTGCTAAAGATAATACCTACATACCTCTTTGAACATGGAGAGGTAGAGCTGGTACCTACCTACAGCCTTTACCCCTGTATAGTATTCATGGTACTGGAAGGTATTCTGCAGGCTACCAAGGGAGAAAGGTGAAAGCAGAAAGGAGAAAGGTAAAACTAGCAAGATACAAACCCTTCATGGTACAAGAATATCTGCCTGCAAGATATGTTGGTACAAGAGTGGCACAAAGCTTGTGGGAGTAACCAAACCATGTGTAATTTGAATTAAATTCCACTCCAGGAGGTGGAATCCATACCCCATGCTGCTTGAATGGCCAATAACGTAAGAATAGATAGGCCAGGGACCGAGAGAAAAAACAAATGCTACTGTGCTGCTAACAGAAAGTAGCAATAACATAACCAGGAGTTAATGCTATATTCATAGATTCATGCCTGGTTAAGCCATCATCAGAGAAGCTTCCTCCTGATCCAGATGGGAACAAATACATTAAGCCACAGCATTATGCAGAGAATGAGAGACCTTGGACCATTCAGTCCTAAACAGGTTGTTTTGGTCAAATACCTATCTTAGGGATCAGAGAACCCTATAGAAGAGGAGGCATAAAGAGTGTAAGAGCCAGAGGAGATGAAGGACACCAAGGAATCAAGGCCTTCTAGACAGGACCAGTGCACAAATGAACTCAGAGACTGAGGCATTATACACAGGGCCTATAAGGATCTGAACCAGATGGATACCTAGAACTGAAAGAAGTGGACAAAATCACCTGTCCCTAACCCAGAAGCTATCTCTAGTTGGTAACTACTTGCAAATGAAAAATTAGTTTTCTCCAAGGGAGTATCACTGGGGGAAAATCAGTATTAAAGATAGGCCCCATGCTCAGCAGTAGATGGCCAACACAAAATAAATTCAATGTAAACAAACTCAACAGCATCTTTGTAGGTTATTTTGTTTCATAATGTTGAGCCAGACATTTTTGTTTAACCTGATGGTCCTTTTTGTATATTCTATGTCTTCAGGTTTTGTGTTTTTGTGTGATTGCTATGTGTGCGAATGTGTGTGCCTGTGTGTCACTATGAATTTCTTGTGCTTTTTCTTTGGCTCTTTTTCTTGTTTAGTTGTTTTGTTGTATCCCAATTTGTGCTTTATTTTATTTTTATTATTCCCTAGGTGCCTGTTTGTTTTCTAATATGAGCCTGAAAACATATGGATCCAGATGGGAGGAGAGATTCAGAGACACTGGGAAAAGTAGTTGGAGGGGAAATCATAATCAGAATATATGAAAAATAATCTATTTTAAAAAATAAATTCTAAAAGGAGACCAACAGACAGGCTTGAAGTTACAAAAAGGAAAAAAAAAAAAGACAATGATCATTCAAACTGAATTTCATCAATTATTGTTACTCTAATGTGAACAGAAAGGAAAAAAAACTGTAAAAATGCATAAAATAATATATTGAATTTACATTATAGCTGCATGTTCTCTACATAAGAAACATATTTAGGAAGATGCTTAATGTGAAGAAATATAAAATAGGAGTAGAAGACGTACACACCATCCAAATGAATGTTTTATAGTTATATCAATAAAGTAAAAATGTTTAGACTTAGTAAAATGTTTAACTATACAAATTTTACTGTGGTTGTACCATAAATTTAAAATGTCCTTCATTAGAGAATATGTTCAAATAATCTAGAATATATTCAGAATATAACAGCATCAAACTCAATAAAGTATATAAATCAGATATATAGAACAAAAGTTTGCAATAACATAAGGCTAAAAAATATTACATAAGAGTATGTCCTATGTACAGATGCTTGGAATTTACATAAGGACTATAAAGTTACAGTTACATATAGTAATAAACAAAACGGTAACTCTCTATAAAATAAACACGTATTTACATAGAAAAGTATGTTTATACACATAATTAAACATTCTCTCAACATGCTGAAGTTGAAGTAGAGAACAAAAAATAACGCAAAAAAGCCCACACTTTTAACTATAAAACGCAATTGCAAGGAACTAATGGTCGATGATGCAGGTGAAAATAAATTGAACCAAATCAAAATAGAAGGTAATGAGATGAAGATAACTTGTCATGATGTATCTATGTGTTCAAAAATATAAAGATTTTTAATTTAATGACGGATTCATCCTAATAACTTGGAAATTAAAACAAAAATTAGTGATAAACCTAACAAAGTTGAATGAAATTAAAAATGAACTTCAATGGAGAACACTGTGAAATAAAAGTAAGCATAAGATGGTTGACACACCTAACACATGTCCCTTTTATGACGTAAGTAAAAGTCCCTTTTATGACGTAAGTAAAAAAATTGTAAAAGGAAAAAGAAAAACAAAAAAAATAAAAATATAAAAATAAAAAAAGAAAACGAAAAAAAAAAAAGAATAAAATATCAAAATAAAAAAAAAATGAAAACAAATAAAAAAATATATACCCATATAAAATATATGTATATAAATATACGCATATGTTCATATACATATGGATATACGTATATATAAATGTATATGTAAATATATGTGTATATTTATATGCATATATACACATAATAAAACTAAAAAAGGAAGACATGAAAGAATTCCAGAAATAAAGCAATACTCAGGCATTAAAATATCTTACCATACTGTTTTGAATGAACATTATATCAAGGAATATCAAAATGTATCATAGTAAAAATGATACATTCTTATTCCTGAAAAGGTCACATTCTTCCTTTATAGGGAGGACAGCTTGGAAGAACTGACTGAAAAAGAATGTGCATCTCCATGAATCCAGCACTGCCAGAACCATGGTCATTCCCTGCTCTAGCCTTGGATCAGATATCATCTATGTAGTAACACTCAAACATTGCTCCTTTCAGTTAAATGTCACCCAGCTGAGTCTCTTTTCTCTGTGCAGTGGCTTAGATAAACACTGAATTATATCTACTAAACTAAAAAGCATTTTAATGTAGAAAATATTAATGACAGTTTTCTATTTTTGAAGGAGACTATTATTCTTATACTGTTTGAAGGCTTAGTTAGGATTTTATGTCTAGAATAAATTTTAATGTTTTAAGAAATAGTATATATCTATACATTCTGCTTTTAATTCAAATACATTGAAAAATTAATAGAACTCATATTGTATTCACAACTTGTACAATGTATTGCAATTATGACAACTTTTTCAGTTGACCAATTTGTTATGAGCCCTTCCAAAACCTGAAAGTAAAAGTGTGTAATAGAAGCATGTATTCACAGTCAAGCTTCTCAAAGAAAAAGTGGTTAGCGATTTAAAGCATGGCAAACCTCTGTGTTCACTGTGTAGTATCTACTGTTTTCCAGTGTGACGATATTGATCTGCTACCTAGTTTAGAGGATTATTTATTTTATAAATGCTTCAATTTTAAAAATCTAGGAGGAGTCATTATGGGCTTAATTTTATAGTACAATTAAATCATTGGCTTTCCTCCTTTTTGTTCACATATGATATCATTATTGTTGCCCTGAAACATTCCTCTAATAATTTAAAGAAAAATTTCTGTGTTGTCTGGTTGTTGTTGGTAATGACAATTTGATTTGGAGACTGTAAAGTGTTATGTGAAACATTGTACAGTCCTTCAGTATAATTTGTTCTTCAGGAAATAAAAGTCAGTCTATGTTGGTTGAATAAACTATAGTTGGCATATGTATTATTCAGAAAAGGAAACAATTATTAATAGTCACTAAACAATATTTTTAAAGATGCACAGTTTTATACTAATATATTTGCAAACATATATACATACACACACACACACAGACACACACACAGACACACACACGTACATACTACATATTGATAAACTTTTCTAGAAACATATCAAGAAAGAAAACTGCATATTCTAAATTCATACTACTAAATGTAAAGTTTTCAGTTGATACTCAATGAAAATATAGCTTAAGTACATTGTTAAACCTAGAAAATTACATTTTATAATCATATATACAACGGAAATACTTTCATCACACATTGGAAGAATAATAATTTTACAAATTTACTAGAGAAAATGTAAAATAAAAAAATAGAAAAATAAAAGAGAAGAACATCAATCTTAATCTGTCCTTGAAGACACTGGGTTTTAACAGAAAGAATACTTTAATATTGAAAGTGTTTTCTCTTATTTAAGAAAACACTGCTTATTTAAGAAAAGACTCCAGTGTGCTGCCTGCTTTCCTAACAATCCTTCAGCATTACTGCAGCTTCATCTCACTGCTCTGCAAACTGCTGCCATTTACTGTTGTGGGATATTTTACTCTTGTGTGCTGTTTTGGTTTTGATGCCTTGTAGCTGGGAAGTCAGATGCCTAGCAGCAGTGCAGGCATAGTGCATAGTCACACCCTTGTGCTAGCCTTGAGATCTCAACAGATAGACAATTGAAGGTGACCAGTCACAGCAGGTCAGGAGCAAAGACTCTGATCACCCCCAGCCTAGTATCATTGTGTTATAATGGAGGCCTGGAAGTGCAGAGGGGGTGGGGTGAAAAGTTAAAAGGGCTAAGGCAGAAGTGAAGAAAAAGGAAGAATGAAGGAGGATTGGGGAAGAAAGATGAAGACTCTGCCTAGCCACCCAGGTATAGAATTCCCTGAGATTTGACATGGTTTGTGATTAATAAAGAGCACTGGAAAATTCAATAATGGACTCTTATCAAGAGATCGAACATTACATTAACAATTTACACCTGCAGCTGCATCATCATGGGTTAGGCCTATCCACAGCTTTGCCATGTTCTTCTGTAGCTCAACACTGCCATCCCTGGTTGTTGGAGGCTACTGAGCAGTGGAGATAGGGCTACACTATACAAGCGAATGTGTGTTTGTCCATACAATATAGATCATGTGCGTGTTTGATTTTTTCTGAATATAAAGCTTTATATTAATGGCCGAGCATGATGGCATACACCTTTAATCCCAGCTCTGGAGAGGCAGCCAGATCACTGTGAGTTCAAGGACAGACTGGTCTACATAGTGAGTTCAAGGACAGCAAGAGCTACATATAAAGAACCTGTCTTTTAAAAAACAAAAACAAACAAACAAACAAAACAACCAAAGAAAAACAATAGAAAACTTTATACTAACCTCAATTTATATTCACATCTCCATATTTGTGATTACATTTTTATTCGAACAATAAATGTATTTTACTTTAATAATAGTCAAATTGGTCCCCTTGAGCTAGTTGTGACTTAGAAGAAGTCATTCTCCCATGGTGCTTTGTTACCAAGAACGACATTTAAACAGAAGTTTCACTTACTAGAGATTGAATGGGACAGGAGTGACATGTTCAGATGTGTGTGTGTATGTGCGCAAATGTGCACGCACATATATCTCTATGTGTGCACATGTATATACATATATATTTGCATATACGTATTTGTAGGTGCATGTATATGTGTATAGATGTTTGTTTGCATGTGTGTTTGTGTGTGTGTGATCAGCTATTTATTTCTAATCTCTTCTATTCACAGGTATATATTTTGAAAATTTTCAATTTTCATTAATTCAAACCTTCAATGTACAATAATTCAGTGTTTCTGAAATCATTCATGTAATCAAGAGTAAATGATGCATGATTAGTCATTGTTACAAGAAAAATGGCAGACTTAAGTAAATGTTTATTAATTATCATTAAAATATGATCACTCCAATGACATTTATCTTATCACAAAATGGTGAGTGATAATCTCAAAACCAATAAACTCTTTTGAATACATCAAAGAGCAAATATGAAACCATCAATAATATAATTTGTTCATTTGTGAACTTAATTTTTACCTATAGTACAAAAAATTCTTCCATATAAATGCTTATAATTTAAGATGCTTTGAAACATTTTAAATGCCTTACAATCTCCATGATATTTAATCTTCATGAAATTTTATAAAGTATATTAAATAGTCTTTATATTAAAGATAAGAAACCTACATTTCAAATAGGACAGATTGGTTATTTAAACTGATATCCATACCTTGAAATTTAATATACTTTGAAACATTATACAACAGAGTAATTAAAATATAAATGGAAATGACTGAAATAAAAATTCACATCTAATAATTTTATCTTTCCTTAAACTAAGATCTTAGTTATACAATTGACAACTTAAAATCAAGTAGACAGACCCAAACTAGTGACTGGCATACAGAGATAAAAACAGTTAAATAGAAGAGAAAGAAACTATATTGAAAGAGAATTTTAAAACCACTTTCAAGTCAACAAATGGATAAAATAGAAAGTTTACAAGAAAGATGAAACAGTAGCTGAGGAGGTAGCTCAACCAGGCAAGTGCTTTCCACACAAGCTGGGAGACAGACTTCAACCCCCAATGACCACATATTAAGCTTTAAAGGATGGTGGTGTGCTTATTGTTTTCCTGTCTTCACAACCCAGGACCACCTTCCCAAGGGTCCACCACTTTGGGTGCACAGTGGCCTGGGCCCACTCACAACAATCATTAATCAGAATGCTCCACAGACCTACCTGCCCACTGGCTAACCTGATGGAATGGACTTCTTCAAATGAGAGTCCCTCTTCTCTGGTAATTCTGATTTGTTTTGTGCTAACAAAAACTACCAATACACTAGTTAATAGAATTTCTTATGCTTTTCTCTTACTTTCCTGTCTTTTGTTAGGAAAAGAGGAGGAGGAGGACCATTCCACCTCTCCTACACAGTCACACTGACATGCTGTTGCATGTTCAACAGTTGCCTAAAAAGTGGACAATAGAAGCCATATGTGGTAGGTGGATACAGTGATTTTCTTGAAATTCTCCAACATTCAAAGAGGCTGGAATTTTTGCTGGACCTCACAGCTGAGTTAATAATACACCAAGGTCACCAAGGCCTATCTGCTTAACCTGCCTTTAAGAGAGCAATATAACAACCAACTTTACTTGCCTTGGATTTCCAAGTAATCAGCCTTTATAGCCTAAACTAACATATAGTTTTAGTCTTAAACTATGTACTCTTACAAGTTCCTGACTGAGAGTGATATGTGTGTGTATGTGCTTGCTGGTCCTCTTCCTGATTCAGTCCCCAGGCCATTGGACTATTGTTTACTGGCTGATCTAGTGGGGAGCATGACCAGGTATGACCGAAGGAGATAGGAGGACGCTGAGTGGTGGTGTATAGAACAGGAACAAACATTCAGGATACTGTGTCAGGGAACAGCTCATTTTAATGAAGCAGCCACCAGGCCACCTGACCTCAAGGACTGGTGGAGAAACAGGAACAAATCAGATGATACTACTACCTGCCTTGGGGCATGTCAGTGCCCAGGGAAACAGGAAACAATACTTACACCAGGGCAGGTTGGTTGGGGTAGGGGAGGGAAGCAGCCCGACTTCTACTGATATCATGGAGAAATGTCTAGAGTTAGGTCATGCTTCAACCTGTCCCCTGGCCAGTACCTGATTTCTTGGGCCCGCATGTGCTGAAAGTAGCCAACAGGTTGCAAAACAGACTTATACAGCAAATGTGCATCTTAAATATTAAACTGACTGACGGATATAGACTGATAGGTGCATGTTCAAAGTACTATCTACTATTCTGAGTCCATTGTAGTCAGTAAAGTTACTTAATCCCTTGTAAAACTCTGTCAAAGGTTTCTGTAAAGGATTCCTCACTGGGCAGCAGTGGTACAAGATTTGGGAGGCAGAGACAGAAAGATCTCTGTGAATCTGAGGGCAGCCTGGTCTACAAAGTGAGTTCCAGGAGAGCAGACAGCCAGAGTTACAACAGAAAAACCCTGTCTTGAAAAAAAAAATTCCTCATTATTTCCCCCTTGTGAATTCTTCTATGATATTCAATAAATGCAGAGCAAATTTCTCTGCTAGGGACAGTCGAATACATAGTTAGACACAGGCAGGCACAGATACACAGACAGATACAGGGGCCAAGTCAGATTCATAGTTACATCAGACGCAGACATACTAGTAACTTCAACCTACAGACAGACACAGGTAGAGAAGTGTAGAATGCAAATTTGAGTTTGCTCTTGGCCAAACTAATCCAAAGGGAAATACCGACTTTTCCCCTTAGTGTGACACTATCACACTGAAACATTTTGTTGCCTCTGAAGTTATTTTTAATTTAACCAACACAGGCAGAGGTTGAGGAAGCTTCTTTAGATAGTAACTTGATGGTATTCTATAACACAGAAAGTTCCTTTAATTTCTAATTAGCTCACATGTTATGATCTGTATAATCCTTCTTAGGTTTTTGTGAAGGAACTCTTATTCTTGATAAATGACAAAAAACTTCCATTTACAGTTTAATAGGCATTACTTGTCTTAGTCATTTTTCTACGGCTGCAATAAAGCACATTGGCCAAGGCCGCTTATACAAGAGTATATTAGGGATTACAGCGCATGCCCATAATGGCAGGGAACAGGGCAGCAGACAGGAACACATGGTGATGGTGCACTACTTGAAAGAAAAGACAGAGAGACAGAGAGAGAGAGAGAGACAGAGAGACAGAGAGAGAGACAGAGAGAGAGACAGAGAGAGAGAGGGAGGGAATGAGAAAACTAACAGCTAACTTGGGAGGGAATGAGAAAACTAACAGCTAACTTGTAATGATGTGGGCTCTAATAGCACACCTGCTCCAGCAAAACTAGACTTCCTATACATCCCCAAATAGTTATACCCACTGGGGACTGAACGTTCAAATATTTGAATCCATGGGGAGCATTATTTAAATCACCACATTAGTTATCTCTTATTATCTACCAGCCAGCCAGCTTCCTAAATAAGGGGGGATCTGAATAGGTAGGTAGCAAAGATTTTGCTATGTTGAAGAATTAACTTGATTCATATATTTCTTAAAGAACTGATTTACATTATCTAACAGTTCCTGTATAGTGTTACTGCTGAAGTTTTTAAACAGTGATTCCAATTAACGTGCAAAACCGGGCCTGTTATATAACCTCTTATTTTCTTCTTTAGCTGAAGCGATTTTCAAGGTCGTGTTTCTCTTTGTTGGTGAAATTTAAAAGTAAAAATTAACTATCCATTTGATTTGAAACTAAAATAGAAAAGAATGCAAGTCTCAAAAAGTCACATAGAATTTAAAGTTTGCACATGCATATGACCTTTCTGTATCATAAGCTTCATGTCTTCAAATGCTTGTGAAATGTCTGAACACTAAAAGATTTAATGACTTCCTGAACTACAATGAATATTGAAAAGCCAGAGGGGCTTTGTGCTCATTTTGTAAATTTGCAATGTGTGTTCAACGACTTGTTCATGGAGGTCAGTACAATGAATACCATTGTTTTATAAAATGGGAATGGCTACTGACAGAGATTTCATGTGGGTATTTAACATGCAAATACTGATGAAATCATCAAAGTGACATGCTAATTTATGTTGTTCTCTCTCTTTTTTTTTTTTTTTTTTTTGCAAAAGTCTCATTCTGTGACCAAGAATCTCTATGTAGTTAACATTACCTTCAACTCATAGAAATCCTCCTGCCTCACCCTCCCACATGCAACGTGACTTGATTTAGATTTGCTTTGTGGACGACTTGTTGGCATAGTTGATGAGGGATTTCCACCTCATCTCCCCTTCTCCTTGAGCTTCCTCTTTTAAGTAATATTGCCATAGCTGCAAGCCATGCAATTATACATCTCTGCCTCTGCTTCAATCTTTTTCTTCTTATTAGCTAGTGGGAAAATGTTAAGCCCCTTAGGCACCTGCATCTATTAACAGGAAGCAAAGATTAGCTGTCAGTGTTGCACAGATTCACGATTAGTGGACTGCTGGCAGAGTTCTCTTTTATGTCTTTTTTTTTTTTTTTTTTTTTTTTTTTTTTTTTTTTTTTTTTTTTTTTTTTTTTAGCAACAAGAAAGCCACAGAAACACATCATGGGAACACCACAGAGTGAAGGCAGGAGGTCCTCTGATAGGTCGTTAGTGCTGAATCTTGAACTGTCGTTCACAGAATTCCAGAGAAAACATTTAGATTTAATTTAATTTAATTATAAAGAAGAACATAGGGTTGAATGGGCTTTAGAGGGAATTCATGTAATTAATAAGAAACAGGAGCATGTGAGAGTATGTAAAGCTCTTTCCACTTCTAAAGAAAATTGTTATGTGCCCTAGAATTCCAGAGTCAGAAATTAGTATTTTTATTAATCAAACATTTAGAAAGCCTGAACAGAATCATCAGAAAAAAACATGAAACATTAAGTTGCATATATTCCAAAACATTCCAAAATATTTTTACTTTTTTAATTATGAGGGATGGAACATAAGTTTATTAAAATATTTTCCATCACAAAAGTTATTTTAAAACACTGGGTTTCTCAAGGCATATTATTCATTTTGGCTTTGTCTTCTCCCAACAAAACAACAATTTAAGAATATTCCTATGATATTTGAAAATACAAAACACACGCAGAGATAACATTCAGTGATTCTCAGAGTGCAGTGCTTGGATTCACAATTTGAATTTTGCCTGAAGGATTGTAAAAAAAATGCACCATTGCAGGTCACACTCTATTTGTAATGAATCATAAACACTTGGAAAGACAAAAATCTGTTTTAACATGCCTTCCAGTGATCTTGATGCACAGTGAAATTTAACCACCATTTGCACTGCCATTAAGAGTATTATATCCGACGAAAGCCGCTGATTGTTTGAGTCTGAACCTGCTTCTTGGGTCTTTAACCTCAAGCATAACACTAGGTTTCTCTAATCTGAAGTTTCCACATCTGAGTCTCAGAGAACATCGTGGAGGCAAAGGGCCAGAGGATTAGAGAATTTGTTGTGAGATTGTGTCTTCTAGTAATGTCAGAAACTATACCTATAAACTCTGACCAATATGACATTTATTTGAACTGAGCCAGGACAACAATAGAGATGTCAAAGTGGATGGGTGGAAAGCCCAAAAGGCCATAAATCTGCACAAAGGACTATAGGCAACTAGGGCATGATGAGAGTAGGAGAAATTGTCTTCCTTAGGGAAGAGCACATCAACTAGTTATGCAATATCGAATGATCAGCCTTGAAAACTTGCGTAAAAGTAGAATTATACAGACTGAACAGATTATATTTAGGAATATATTTATGCTTATATATGTGTATGCATATAAAAACAATTAATGAAAAAAGAGGTCATGAATTTGAAAAAGAACAAAGGAGAGGCATATGAGGGTTGTTGGAGGTAGAAAAGGGAAGGAAGAACTGATGTAATTATATTATAATCTCAACAGCAAAAGAAAAAACTTGAAGATATGTTAACCGTTAATACTAGAGATTCCATTTCCTTCTTGAACTTTCCAACTCTCTATTTGTATATGATATATGCTATCAGCTTTCCGCTTTAGATCTCTTCACATTAAAATAATAATTGAAACCAGTGTGGTAATTTTGGGTGTCTATCCTACTTGATTTGATTATGACACTTGCTTTTTTCATGGACTGGAGAGGTGGCTGTGGGTAAGGGCACTTGTTGCTCTTCCAGAGGACCTGAGTTCAATTCCCTGTACCCACATGGTAGCTCACAACTGTCTGTAAATCCTGTTCTAGGGGATCTAAACTCTCATACAGATGTACATGCAGGCAAAGCACCAATGTACGTAAAAATATAAGTAAATAAGTAAATTTGTTGGGTGGTGGGACATACCTTTAATCTCAACACTGGGAGGCAGAGGTAGGTGGATCTCTGTGAGTTCCAGGCCAACTTGGTCTACAGTGAGTTCCAGGGCAGCCAGAGTTAAAAAAAAAAAAAAAAAAAAAAGCACTCACAGTTTTTTATTGAAAATTGTATACTAAGTGGGGGTAATTGGAACAGAGGTCAACAGGCATATAGGTATACGGGACATAGATTATGTCTAATGTTTGCCACAGGCTTTAAATTTCTTCCTGTAGTTCCTTTGTTCTTACCTCTCCTCTTGTCCTGGGCTGTCCTGAAAAGTCCTATCCAGGTTGACTTTGTGTACATAGCTGGCAGTGAAATGGTCTTATACTATTACTACAGTTTCATTTCTCTGGGAGGCATGGGAAAGAAGAAGCATATTTTCTGATTAAATCTGTTTTATCAAAGCTGTGTCCTTACCCGAGACCTTCATTCTTAGTTTTCTCTTCTCTTTTGCATCCACTTCTTTGAATAGGCATGCAAAATATAGCATATTTAAAGAAATAACATTCCCAAAGTGAAGCTTTTATTTTGGGGACTGTCTTTCCCCAATTCAAAATAGCCTTCTATCTAACAAAGCTGCTGGGGACCTTCTTGTCTCTTTTTTATAAGAATCTAATTACCTGATTCCTACAGGTAAAACCCTCATACATGCAGTTGCCTCACCAAGACCTGGTTCCCAAGAGAATCCCACTTTCAATCTACTATTACTAACATTGCTAACAATGATTCAAAATTATTATTTAAGGATTCTTACCAATTAATTGTTTTAAAAAATAGTATAGTAGAGGCTGGAGAGATGGCTCCATGTTCAGGTGCATTTATCATTTCAGAGTGTGCTGGATAGATTTATGTCAACCAGCCATAAACTGTAATCACCTGATGGAGGGAACTTCAATTGAAAAAAATGCCTCCATAAGATCAGACTTTATAGCATTTTCTTAGTTAGTGACTGCTGGGGATGGCTAGTCCATTGTGAGTGGAGCCATCCCTGGGCTGGTGGTCCTGGGTTCTATAAGAAAGCAGGGTGAGCAAGTCATGGGGAGCAAGGAAGTAAGCACCATGCCTTCATGACTGCTGCATCAACTCCTTCCAATATAGATGTTGGTTTAGAGTAAAAGGTGGTTTATTCTTTGACTAATTCAATCTTAGTTCTAATCCTGGAGCCTGGGAGTGTTTCAGCCTCCATAATCTCTAGTCTTGATCCAAGAACTGGAAGGCTTTAGCCTCCATACCATCTGAAACATTTTACGCCTCCTTAAAATCTAATCAACCTCAGAGAATTACTGTTGACTGAGCCTCTCTGGCTAGCTAGCTCCTTCTGAACTCAGAACTGCACTGATCAACTGACTCACATCTCTGGTTCAAACTCTTCTCCAAGCTGAATGGTTCAAACCAGCCTTTTGAGCTGGCTGACTGTTTCTGACTGAACTCCTCTGTCTCTGGCGGACTCCAGGTGATTCCCACAACTTCTCTGACTGAACTGATCTTCTCAGTTTCAAACATACTCATTCTTCCTGTCTGATACTGACTTCTGCTGAGCGCCTCTGTGTCTCCTGCAGATTTCTCAGAGTGTTCATATGTCTCTGCCTCTGGGTCTAACCCTCTGTGTCTTTCCCCTAGCCTACCTGCTCTGTAACTGATTGCTCTTTCTTTGTCTCTGAGTTAAAAGTCTGCTTTTCTATTGTGAGAGTTGAGCATGCCCTCACTCTGTCTCACTCTGCTAACTCTTCTTCTGATTCATCACTTTTACTCTGACTCATTTCAGATATCACTCCTGTTGGACATTGATTCCTTCTGAGTTCTGCTTCCTGTTTTACTGATTGAAGGCATGTGCAATTACTGCTTTCTGAATACTGGGATTAAAGGTGTGTATCAACATTCCTTCTACATTCCATCCAGACCATGCAGGTGTCTGAATGTGCTCACTTCATATAGACCCGTGGATGTGAACCCTTCATTTAGACCTTGGAATTTGAACCCTCCCTAGCTATCACACAGGCCTATTCCTCTCCATTCTGGCCTTGGTTGAGTTCTGTCCTCATTTCCTTAGATGATGAACAGTGTTGTGGAAATGTAAGCCATATAACCTCCTCCCAACTTGTTTTTTGGTCATGGTGTTTCATTGTAGCAATAGAAACCCTAACTAAGACACAGAGTATTCAAGTTTAGTTCCAAGCACTCATACTGGGAGGCTCAAAACCACCTGTTACTTCAGCTTGGGGAATTCCTATGCCTCTAGCCTTCTTGGGCATCGTACTTGTGGACACATATAGCTACATGAATAACTGAAAACACATATACATACATAGACATAATTAGAAAAAGAATAAATAACAAAATAATTAGTGTGGTAGTAGAATTTTTGAGGTACTGAAGGACTAACAAATCTGGAGGCAATCATCACTAAAACAATAGTAACAATTCCTAGAAGGATGATTATGCCAGGCTATTGAGCAGGGATGAGGGCGATAACACAAGTATTGAGGTCAAGCTCTGCCCTAGCCTAGGTTACCTCATATTATATCAAATAGTCATTTTCAGAATCTACATTGCTCTAGAAGACTAAATTTTACAAACAGTTTTTTTTTTTAAACTTCATTTTGAGGGGTAAGGATGATTCCAACCTCTGAGTAGAGCCAAAAACTGTATTTTCAGGCAACACATGTCCAGCACAGAGGATAAAAGCCTGGGAACGGAAAGGGAGACACCCTTTCCATTGATCTGGAAGAACTGAAACTGTAGAGATGCATGAAAATATTAAAATCATGTCAGGAAAAAACAGGTCCAACAATTTATCAGGCACACCAAGAGGAAAGAGTGCGATCCCTCATTTAGGTACCATAAAGGGGTGGACACCTCACAGTGCAATGATTGGCTGCATGAGGACAGGACTCTTTGACTCAGCTTGACTCACTGCTTTTGACAGAGCCTACTCACCTATTTCCCAATCCTCCTACTCATTCATCTGTACTGATCTGCCATTTCCTGCTCCTCACCTGGGTAAGCCTATTACTTACCAGGTGAATTCAGCATCTTCCCTCTCAAATCTGAGCAGCAGCTAGCTCCACATTCCGTTCCAGCAGTAATGATGTGATTAATTATCTTATCTATACAGATTCTTTCTCAGCTCACCTTCGAAACCTCTTGAACTCTTCTGCAGCCTTCTTGACTTGTATTCATTCTATAATCCACATATATGTGTGCGTACATACACACACATATATATGTATATATATTTACATATATGCATATATGTATATATGTGTATGTATATATATACGTATATATATATATAGAGAGAGAGAGAAAGAGAGATTAGATAGAGATATATAGATGCAGCTGCTTATTAAATCTGGCATTGTATTAATAAAGACACACAAGGCATGTTTACATTTAAGTCAGAAAATCCTCAGCAGAAAGCACAGCAGTCATCCTCCAGCTCCAACTCCTCCTTGGTCCCAGCAGTTTATTCTTATCTTAAAAACTACTTCTTGCTCTCTCCTGGAAGTCTACTTGGCTGTATTTGAGTGGAGCATGTCTTTAATCCCAGCATTCAGGAGGCTGGGGCAGGCAGATTTCTGTGAGTTCAAGACCAGCCTGGTCTACAGAGTGAGCTCCAGGACAGCCAGAGTTACAACAGAGAACCGCTGTCTCAAAAAACAAGCAAACAAACAAACAAAAAAACCAAAACCAAGACAAAACAAAAGCAAGTTTATTTGAATGATCAAAGAGATAAGATGATTTTACTCCTCACAAATCTTTGGGTACCCTCCAACACAAAAGGAAGGGACCAGGCTATGTCTATATTTATAGTGGGGTAACTACAGGAAAATAGGAGAGGTCAAGTCACACCTAATATTGCCTCTAGCATGGTGGAGTACCCAAGTGACTTCTTTATCAGGAACTCTGTTTGCATTGAGCTAAGGGAGAAAAGCTTTTATTTACATTAGAAAGCAGGCTTTTTCAGCAAAGATATCATACATCCTGCCAGGACTCAAGCTGCCAGTACAATGATTATTTTACAAAATACTGAGGTGCACATAGAAATAAGTAAATATAATATTTAGAAATATGTTCATTTATACCAGAACATATAGATACATGGGCTATGTGCTGTGTGGTATAAGAGTTAATTAGTTATTTAGACTGGAATAAATAGCTTGCATTCAACTCAGACAAGCTATCAAGGGAGTTGGATTTTATGACAAATTACTATCATCGTAACAGCTAACCCTTTGTAAGATCAAAAATCATGTTTCAAATTTTAGCTACTGTTCCTAAGATATCTTTAAAAGAAAAACAGATAACCTCCTGGAATGCTAGGTAAGGCTGTTCAGGTGAGATAGTCTTGATTCTCCCTTTCCTAAGGACATAGCCTCTTAGATTATTGGGTAAGTGGCTAGATCCCAAGGTGACCCTACTGCACAGGATGTACCTGGTTGCTTGTAGGCAGGAGATAATCCAGACAGGAAATACATCAGGATAGATATGTCACTGATTGGACCTGGTGGGAAGTGCGTAGCCTTACAGATTCTTCTTTTTCAAACACCTGTACCACATGATTTGAAGCCACTCTGTGAGCGCTCTGGAGGTGACATGGGTACCTCAGAGTGGACCTGGTCAGAGTTCATCTCACTGGCCAGTATTTGATTAAAGTTTGCTTGCTTGCTTCAAATTTCGCTCAATTGTGGTAGTTTTATTCTCCACCAGATTTGGGATTTACACCTTCTGAATTGTTATTAAGTAAATTCCAAGATTTTGGAAAGACACAAACATGTTTGTCAATGCTTCTGGTATGATTCACTCACGGCAACAAGGAAGCACCAGGGTTAAAGTAATATGGATGGAAAAAAACTGAGAACACACTTTAAATTTGGTTTCTTTGGGAGAGAAGGGAGTGGGAGACTAAAAGAGCAAGCAATTTCATGGTCAGCTAGTGTGAGTCATCTCAGTAGGCGCTGATACCTCTCAGTCTGTGGGTGTGGGGTGATTATGGCAGGTGGATAGTGGCTAAGAATGTGAGTTCAGCAGAGCAGGTATTTAGGCTACAAGCTCTGAATCAGTAAGTTTGCAGTGAAACGTGTGCTGTGGTGAGATGTGAACTATGGTGAAGACTTAGCTATCCATGAGAGAGAAAATGTCTCCAGGATCAACCAAGGCCTCAGCTGTCAAAGTATCTTAAAACAGATATTAAAGAGTTTGTTTTAATATGTGATCTAGAGACTTCAGACAGGCAAATCTCAGCTGTAAGTCTCTGTAAATACCACTCCAGGTTTCATGGACCTGGTTTTATTACCTGTGGCTATAGTTCTGATGAGTTCAATAAATATCTAATTTTCATAGTGTTCAAGCTTCTCTGTTGCAAAGGATTAATCTTTCCTGAGTGGTTACATCTCAAATCTAAAACCAGATGTCTCTGATTCAGTTTTTAATTGTTCTGCTGATCTTAGATCTATGACAAGTCTAAAATGCTCACAATAGCTTCCACAGTGTAAGGAATTATACTGAGAAAGTTTCTTTTCATGAAAATTTTTATAGCCTAAGTGTGATAGTAGGCATTTCATTCATTCATATAATACCAAGTGTTTTATTTTTATTACAGATTTAAGATAACATAATTAAAAAACTATATAATGTTATTTTTACTTATATTAGAAATTAATAAGAAACTATTGCAGAGGAACACTTGATCCTTGATCCAGCAGCATAGTTGTTCTGGGAAAGAATCACCTTAAAGGCCTGTGTGATAGACATTTGATCTCTGATCCTTCAGCATGGCTGCCTGTCCTCTGTTTGTGCTAATGCTAAATGAAAGAATATTCTGTGTTTCCTCCCCAGTGACTAACAGGGATGAGGAACACTCCATGTCTTTCAGTTTGACCTTTGCCTAGTAGCAGCAAGTTTGGCCTGGCATTTGGGAAGTAAGTTATAGGATTCTTTTCATTAAATGCAAAATAAGACTTTGTATCTGAAGGCAATGTAGCACATGCCTTTAAGCTAGCTAACTCAGAAGGCAATGGTGTTACATGCCTTTAATCCCAACTCTTGGGATATAAAAGGAAACCATAAGTAGAAGTAGGATATCTGAGTGTAGAAGTCAAAAGAGAGGAAAGGTAGAAGCAGAGGTAGAAGCTGAGTCAGAAGCAAGAGAATCAGAAGCAAGTTATTGAAGAAGGCATGCAGAGAAGAGGCAGTAGAGAGACAGCTAGTCTGTGTTTAGTTCAGTCTTAGAGGCTGAAGGTCCAGGCTTGCATCTTGAAGATTGTGTCTCATTCTTCCTTGAACCCCCATGAATAAAAATTCTTTTTCAAACTGTTTTCCTTAGTAAAGTAGTAATTATAGTAATTCAAATGTTATTTAAGACACTTAGAAATAAAGCCCATGTTATTTTTATGTTGTATATTGTCAGAAACACTAAAATGGGAATCTGAAGACTTGGGTCTTAGATTATTAATTACCAAGTAGATAGATTAACAAATAGTTATGGCCAAATTTCTTAGTGTGTAAATTTGGAAAATAGTATCCATATAATTTACAATGTGTGTGTATGTGTGTGTGTATGTGTGTGTGTGTGTGTGTGTGTGTGATACATGTATGTGTGTATATAGAAAGAGAGAGATTCAATGCAGTTACCAAATATGGTAGGTTAATGCTCTTTCCAGGAGCTATTGATAATCTAACAAAAACCCTACTGTAAAGCAAGGGATTCCTTTCTTCAAATTCTTCAGATGGTTCAAAGAGGCCCAAAAATAATATAGACTATTGACACTGCCCTTGCCTATCTGCCAGAATGTGAAGTTAAGATGGTATTGCTGCAGGCATCATACACTTCTGTCACAGGACTTGAAGGAGTAAAGCTGGATTTGACCTGGAAACCACCTTCCTAAGGCTAGCTATCTTAATCTTAAAATGTGCTATACCAGCATCCAAGAGAATGAAGTTATCAACAGGCCAATTTAGGTGTATACCCAGTGAATTACAACAAGGACTGGATGGCAAGATACATCCAACATCGAAATAGTGGCATTTGTATCGTGGGGGTAATAAATAGCTGTCTAATTGGACCTAAATACAGCTAAATTTGAAAGACTCATACTTAGTAAACATAAACCCATAGTTAGAGAAGCCATAGAGCCCTTAGAGAAGAACTACTCCTAGCATGCTGTTAAAGTAGAATAGCTTCAAGTGCCTTCTAAATACTTACTGTATACCCACAAATAAATGCCGCTCTCACCTTTATCCCTTTTTTTAACTAGCAGGCAGAGACTCATAGAGAAATCCATAAGTGATCAAACGGTAGATCATACGTGACTGTTGGGTGCTTAGTCCTGGATGGGAAATCTCTAATACAACCTCTGGACTTCAGGGTCATGGACAACCATAGAAGAGTGTGTGAGAAGATTGCAAGAGCCTGAGGATGGGAGCAGCGGATGCAAGATAGTGTCTTTTAGATAGGGGAGGGGTGTTATAGCCACGAACTTGAAAAAAATATGATTGCCTGCATAAAACTAGCGAAGACCAGTTATGTATGAAGAAAAATTTTACAAGGTCCCAGCCCTACATGAAATTCTACAAACAGTCAATTGCTGTTGAGGGGTAGAGAATTGTTTTTGTTTTTAGTTTTTCAGAGACGAGACCTCAAATCTAAGTGGTCACCCCTAAACACAGGCAAATAAGGGCTATACAAATTTGACCCAGTAGTCAGTCTCTGCCTCCCTCTGTCTCTCGCTCTCTCTCTTCATATACAAAATACATATATATTATATAACATACGTATTATTAGAAGAGGGGCTCATGAATTTGAAAAGGGATAGGAAGGCACAGAAGGAATTGGAGAAGAGAGATAAAGGTGAAAATAATGGAAGGACAGTGTGGTGATGTATGAAATTCTCAAAGAGATTGTAACAAAATGCAAAATAATTAAAGAGGGGCATTGTCTCTGTATCCTCGCCGCCATGCCTTACGTTAAGCTCCAGTTTGGCAACACAGGAATAATAAGTGTTGAATACCAGTTAAAGAATAACAAAACTTTTTCAAACATGAACCCAAGTAAATGGATTCCCAGAACAGCTATACATCAATAATTAGAGCGTATAAATTGCTTCCATGACAGATCATGTACTTGATTGCTGAGAGTCAAGTGGGAAACCTGAACATAATTTTGTGTCTACAGTTCAGAGAAGCAGAAGACTTTCTGCGAACTGAGAGCCTCTGTTTCTATCCTGAGAGTTGGGCATGTTCTCACTGTGACTCTATCTCAGACTTCAGTTTGTTAGCTCTTGACTCTGCTTCCATCTCAGAGTTTGTGAATAAAGACATCACTACCATTGCCTTCAGAGCTTTTCATCTGGATCACAGAGGCCTCTGAATATGATTTCTTCACACAGGTCTTTTGGATGTGATCACTTCCTAGCTATTACACAGGCCTTCCAATATGATCCTTTGTTAGAGCAGCCATGCTGCTGGATTAAAATATTAAATGTTCTTCTACAGATGTACTTCTTTCTAGTTTTATATAAAATAAAAGTAAAATTGAAAAAGGTAAAGAAATGTGCTCAATTAAGGAATTACATGGGATTTAAATTAAGAATTTCTTAGTTTTCATATCTAGATTCTTGACACTCTCGAATAGATTATAGGATGACTTTTCATTAACATTAACAATTTTAACATAAATAATACAGGCATGCTGCCTATAAAATATTTTATCCAAACAGAGGTGTTGCATGTGCCCCAACCCTCTCATTATTTTAAAATATCTTTGGTTTTGTCCTCTTGGAGACAACAGTTTGACCTTTCAGTTAAGTGGTGACTTATCTTTCAATTATAGTCCCTTGTTTGTAAGATAGATTCAGCCTCATCCACACTGTAAGAAAGGTGCAAAAGGTCAGCAGCTACAGCCGTAGATTATTCATTCATTCACATCTTAGAGGGTATATTGATTGAATTGTTATGTGTAAAAAGTCAATCCTCAAACAAATGGCGAAGAGATACAACATTAATTAACAATATATTCGTGTGTTATAAATACTACTGGGCTTATTTCCTATGATTTATTGAATTTCAACAAAATTTAATTATTGATAAGAATTTGTTTGTTTTTTTCTATTTACAGTTTGAATTATTATGACAAGCTCTGAGTAGCAATCAATTTTTAAAGCAGGTAAAAGTGAATAAGGCAAATGGAACTTACTAAAGAAATAACCTACACATTACATTTTATAAAAGGGAGAAAAACAGTATTTGAAATATACTATTAAAATTAGGTCTATTTGGTTAACTGATTTAAAACAACACTTATGCCTTTAAAGATTTAATTTTTAATATTGAAAAAAGTTCATTCTTTCATTTTTGAAATTTGACTGCAAATTAAATTGAGTATAATCATATCAATTTTATTTAATTCCCATAATGAGAGGGGAAAAATGTAAATGAATAGCACGTGGAATACTGCCATAGTTTGATTATGTAAATTAAATTTTTGATGTAGAGTTACTAAGTAATTTTCTAAGATGTTAATGTTGAACGGAGTAAGGCAAATTTTCTTTTCCTTGCTTTGACTAATCAATGTTACTTTTACAGAAATTTTTGAAACTCTTGTTTAAGCCTTAATGAAGCCAGTTAGTCTGTTGAAGAGTGCAGTAAGATGTCAGTTGTGAATGGTAAATAGAATAAGTACTTGAATAAGGCAAGCTATTTCTTATGCATGTGCTCTTTCTCATTCTAATGAAGCAAATGGAAACCCACCTTGTGAAGCTATGGGAATACAGAGTGAAATATGAAAACGAGTTTGATGACAGTTACTGAGGTGAAAAAGATGAATCATATATTGTAGATGTAGCCACACTGCATTGCAATAAAAAGGGAAAGGTGAATAATTTTGTTTATATTTAGTTACTTTCTATGAAGTGGTATAGCAAATCCTAACATTTTAAATGGTAGAATATGTGAAAAACAGCATTTCACATGATAGTTACATATTTTGTAGGAAAAAATATATAAACTGTGAACACAAAATGTAGACATATTTTTCAAAAGGAGAAATACTGGAGCTATATCTAATGGATAATACAAAGGAATGTGGAAGACAGAAGAAAGAATGCAACACACTCGGGAATAGGAGATATGGCTTAGACATTGAGAGCGTTTGCTGCTGTTGCAGAAAACCCAAGATGGGTTCCTAGCAGCCACATTTGACACACAACTGCCCGGAATTCCAGCTCCAAGAAATTCATTGCCACCTTTTGGCCTGGAAGGTACTGCATTCATATGCCACACTACTCCTCAATATACATACAAATAAAAATTTTAAAAAAAATCTTCTCAGCAGAGCCTTTGATAGCATGCTGCCAGTAATGAGACCTTAATGAAACACATGAGGTATACTATCCATCACAATTTTTCTCAGTATGATAGATAAGAAATACAGGTAGAAGGAATTTTTAGAACCCCAAATAATCATCACTAAATAATTTTTATTATTTCCTATTTTCAAATTTTTAAAACTCCAATAGTAAAAGTCAAGAAATATTGCAAACAATAGGAGAAAAGCACCAATTTACTTATAAAGCCAATATCATCAAAATAAATATGGATTTTTCACCAGAACTGTGAAAGCTAGAAGATCATAGAATGCTATATTTCAAATACCTAATTTAAATAATCCTAAAGACAGATTACGCTATCCTGCAGCTATTCTTCTAAATTGTGGGAAAATGGCCTTCCATGATAAGAAGACCCCAGTTCAGAATTACGTACTATACATTATTATATATTGTATATCATGTATGTTACACTTTGAAAATGAAGAAAAATACCTCACAAGAGCACTTGGAAAAGGATATCACACTGGAACAGTAGACAAGCAAGTCAGATGTAGGTAAAAATCAAATATTAGGTGGTGGGTAATGGAAATAACTACATGCCTTCTATTTATTTCCTTAATAAAAATGGCCACAATTCAGAAATTAAAATATGTAGACTAGGATATTATATTATAAAAAGCGATACAGGTGTTTGTTGGATAAAAACAAGCACATCTCACCAGCAAAGACATACGCAGACTGAAAGTGACAAGATGACACTTTAAGCAAGTAGAATCTGAAAGCAAATTGCAGTAGGTTACTGCCACTAACCAAAACAGCAGACATCAAGTCAAAATTAGAATAATTTAATGGCAGTTCGTATTAGTAAATGGACTAGTGCATCAAGAATATATAATCAGTGCTAGAGAGATGACTTAGTATTAAAAGCACTTGCTGCTCTTGCAGAGGATCTGGGTTCAGTTGCTGGTATCCACATGGTAGCTAACATTCATCTGTAAGTACAGTTTCAGGGGATCCTATGCCTTCTTCTGACCTCCCCAGGCACCAGGCTTATATAAAGCAAACATACATATATGCAGGCAAAACATTTGCGTATATAAAAATCAAAAGAAAATCTTAAATAGAATTAAAAGGCATATATAATGATTATAAATATATAATGTACTCAATACTGGTGTACTCAAACAATTTCATGAAGCAAATTAATAGACACAACAATAAAGCCTTAATGATAGATAGACCGTTCAGACAATAATCAACAAAGAAAAACCAGAATTACATTTTATCATACACCAAATGGATTTAGTAGTCTTGTATAGACTATTTAATCCAGATCTCTCTCTCTCTCTCTCTCTCTCTCATATATATATATATATATATATATATATATATATATATATATATATATATATATCTCCAGCATCTCATGAAACCTTATCCAAAACATATCATATTTAAGGGCATAAAACTCTTCTTAACAAATACAAAAAACAGAAAGAAATGGTTTCTTCTATATTATCAGATCCTGATGGAACAATCAATAGCCAAAGAAACTTACATTGCACATGAAATTGAACAAAATACTCTTTAAATATCAGTGAGTTATTGACAAATTTAGTGAGGTAATTTAAAACTTTCTAGAATAAAATGAAAACAAAAACAAAACATAGAACTTTTAAGACATAACAAACCCAGTTTAAGAGGGATTCCTTTGATGAGTATGAAGTGTCCTTAGTGTCTCTTTTAAATAATTTTGGCTTGAAGTCTATTTTGTTTGATACTAGAATGGCTATATTACCTTGCTTTTTTGCTTAGAAAATCATTTTCTATGCCTTTACTCTAAGGTAATACCTAGGCTTAACTCTGAGGTGTGTTTTTGTATGCAGTAGAAGTATAGATCCTGATTTTGCAACCATTCTGTTGATCTGTGTCTTTTCATTGTGGAGTTAAGACCATTAATATTGAGAGATATCAATTACCAATGATTGTTAATTTCTGTTATTTTGTTGTTGGTGGTGGTGGTGGTGGCAGAGGAGCTGATAGTGGTATTGGTACATGTGTATATCCATTTTGTTGACTTTGCTGCTGTGAGGTTACTTATTTGTATGGTGTAGTTACTCTCCTTGGGTTGGAGTTTTCCTTCTAGTATCTTCTATAAGGATGGGAGGGGTGATATTAAAACATATTACATGAAATTACTAAAGAAATTTTTATTTTTTATTTTATGTCGTGCTTTATAAATGCAGAATTTTATTTCAGTACTCTGAACTCCATATTATACAACCAAGTCTCGAGAAACATCATCTATGGCAAGTACAACTTCAGCAGCATTCCATATCAAGAAAAAAGCTATTACTTTGCTTTGTCAAAACAATATGTGATTGAAAGTTTTTAAAAATGTTTTTATGTAGCTATCTACCTAAGAATACCTATACTATACATAAATCAGTATTCATAAACATATAAAGTTTAATGTAATTCTCCCATCTGGGCAGATAATGTTACCTCTAAGAGTAAAAGATAATCTAACAAAACCCCCAACACCAGTAGAAAAGAGTAAGCCCTCTTTTGAATTATTGGTCAGTATAGTTCAAAAGATTACCAAAACATTACAATCTATTACTTTTGCTATTGGTAGCCTCCTGTGATGGTTTGAATGCGAATGGCTCAAATAGGCTCATACATTTGAATATTTGTTCCCTAGTCAATGGAACTGTTTGCTAGGAATTAGAAGATGTGACCGTTTTTGAGTATGTGTGGCTTTGTACTAAGAGATGTGTTAATAAGGGTAGGCTTGGAGGATTCAAAAGCGTATGCCTGCTACCTGCAGATCAGGACGTGAAGCTCTCAGCTACTACTCCTGCACCATGTCTGCTCCCGGCCATGATAATTGTGGACTAACCCTCTGTATTTGCAAGCAAGTCCCCTTTTGAATGTTTTCTTTTATTAGAATTGCCTTGGTCATGGTGTCTCTTCACAGCAAAAGAACAGTAAGACAACCCCAATAGATGGAAGATATTAATGAAGACTGTGCATTTCAGACAAAAGGCCCAGAGACCCCTGAGGGGAAACTCCTTTGAAAGCCTCCTCCCTGAGAACTAGGTTTTATGGAAACAGAGGTTTTGTGCAAGCTTCTAAAGGAGGAGAATAGCCAGTAGTCCTAACCAGCTATGATGGGTATGAACTACAATAACAGCCTGTACGGTAAGAGAGCCCTAAGAGTTTTTGTCTTGGTTGTGCTACAGGTTAACCAGAATATCACCTAGGAATAGACCGTATCTGATGAAATTTTCAAGAATCAGTCGCTTTAGTTTACACACTTAGGTTCCTTCTATTTCACTTTCTGCAGTGTCGATTATAGAATTATTTGCAATTTTACCAATTTACAAATTGAGACTTATAAAATGTTAATAAAATTGTTAATTTTCACATTATATTAAATAATATTTAATTAAAAGCTGACATTTCCCTCACCATCCCAAAAACAAGTACAGGGAGACAATACACTTGGTTTAGTCTGTGTGAGTCAGTGCAAGACATCTTTAGAATATCAATTTCAACTCTATGTGCCAGGTTCTCATCACTAAAGTTGTGGAAAAATCTCAAGCAGACGTGCTAAAAAAAATTAAGAAATGAAATTAACTTGCTTCTATTTTTTGTATAAGATATTCTATATAGAGGAGTAGCATAAGTACAAATATATATATATATATATATATATATATATATATATATATATATATGGAGAGAGAGAGAGAGAGAGGCATAATTTTTGAGTTTTAAAGTATGTATTTCTCAAAGAGTTTTTGTGACAAACCCAGCTATTTTAAAATTAGCTCATGTGGTATATTTTTTTTCCAGAATCAGCTACTCCATAGGAGTAGCTAACACTTTTCTAACACTTGAGGTGATGTTAGGTCTCAAACTCACAAACTTCTGGCTGAAATAAATACCTATTGAACATATCAAACATCCCTCAGCTCCTACCCGTAACAGAGTCCTCCTGTCTTGCATACACACCCCTCTACCCTGAACTCTCCAGCCCAGGGAGCTGGGCTACCCTTCCCTATATAACACAGCCATTTTTGGATATCTGTCTCTTATTCTCTTGCCCTCTCGGTCTCTTATCTCTTTTGGCCACCACTCCAGAATCCCCTTTTCCCATTTTCCCTTCCAGTCCTGTTCTTCACAGGGCCCTACAAGTCACTTTGGTCATGTCCACCTCGGACTCCCCCAGATGTTGCCCCTGACTATTATGCTCTCCCTCATATCTACTATAATCCCCGTCATAAGTACAATTAACTTTCTCCTCCATCATACCTAGAACAGTCATATTCCTTTCCTTTATGTTTCCTTTTTTCATCCAGATGAAGTATGTGGTTCTTTGGTTAATGTGTTTGGTATTTTGTTTCAGAATTTATAAACACAATGGCTCTGAAAAGTATCTGTGGACATGTAACACACATTTTAGGAAAACAATACCAAATTGCACACAAATGTTTCCACCAACAGCAAAATCTTGTGAACGGAATCACCTTCACGCCATCTAGTTAACGCAAAACTCCATATTGTAGTTGATGTGTTCAGATTCAATGATCAAAATCTTCCCCAAGAAGATGTTCTCCTTTCTTTTGTAATAATCATAACATAATCCTCTGATTGCTCATAACATCTTCAAATTGCAAAGACAAAACTGGCCCATAAAAATTTGGGGAAAAAAAGTGAGCTCCACAGTATTAATGTATTAATGGGATTTATATGTCTAAAACTTTCCAGGGTGGGTCATATCTATCTGTATATCATCTATCTATCTATCTATCTATCTATCTATCTATCTATCTATCTATTTATCTATCATCTATCTATCTATCTATCTATCCATCTATCTATCTATCTACCATCATTAACTATCTATCTACCATCTATCTACCTATTTATTTTTTGATGCAGGTTGTATACATGACAAATTCTCATTAGTATAATGAATCTTAAGACACAGATATTCTTAGTAATCAGGTTTCCAAGACATTTTCTATGTTAGAGTAAATTTTAAGAGGATGTCTTGGTACTTTGATTTTGCAAAAAAAAAAAAAAAAAAAAAAAAAAAAAACCATGCCAAAGGGGAACAGATTCTGCACAATATTATAAAGGCTGCGGGCAAGAACATGGCAAGCTGCCAGTGCTCTGATGGTTTAGATAATGAAAGAAACAGAAGAATAGCATACAGAGAGCTGGAAATTTGGATTATTATACCTCCTCAAACTAACATTCCCCTCCTTTACTAATCATTGTTTGGGTTTAATTCTATAATGGTACTATTGTTCTACAAAGAGTGGGAATAAATAGCAGCTGCTAGTATTTAATTAGTCCTGTCTTCTCAAGATCTTCATTACAACATTACACTTCTTGTTTATTCAGGCTTCATTATTACCTTCTATAATTCTTCCAAGTCTTCAGATTCTTTTATACCACTCCAGGCTGGGAATCAGAAAACATTCTATTAATAGTTATTTCATACCATGAATAGTTACTAGAAGATACAGCAGTAAGATTGCTAGGATAGCTAGAGAGGCAAAGCATTGTTAAGAACAGCCAATCTCTGAGGCTGCCACCAGGCTTGCTTACTATGGAATTGGCCCAAAGCAAACAGCCATCAGCCTGCAGGCACACACTGACACTACAGGAGCCTGGAGTCTCCCCTCCCTCTGATTCTCATAGCCTTCTCCAAATGCTGGAGCTGACAAACATCTACAGTAACCTGCTGTGCAGAAATAATACTATACTCTTTTCATAAATTCTAGTCGAACACACACAAAACAGATTTCCCTTTGGCCAACATTTGGCTAAGGAAGGATTGCTGTTTTCATATCGTGTTGGCACAATAAGTATTTTGATTGTATCTGTAATCCTTCTTCCACTACCTGCTTCTTTCCACCCACAGAAATCTGAACATATAGATTTATTTATATATTCAAGCACATCAATTTTATGCATAAGCTCTTTAGTATTTAAATGTTACATGATTTATGTAGAAATCCAAGGATCTGCTGTATTCTGTTTCAAAAGCAATCATTTATGGGACTTAAAGACTATTATTGTATAAAGTGTAGGTTGCACAAAGCTACTTTTAGCATAGAGCCTTGTATGTTAAGCATTACATTTCAAGGAGAAATGTTAGGAGTATTTTCTCAAAAGCAAATTACTGGTTTTTAAAAGCATCTGAATGTCCCAGGCAGTTCAGTAAAGTTGTTAATTTACTTTTAAGAAACTACTCTGAACAATTCCACTTGAAATATAATGTATCACAGATATTTCTGCTTCCTCAAGTGCTAAACCTCACTAATACTATTAGGAAAACTACAGGGCCACGCTCTGCCTCTCTTGGGTCATACAGGCGCTTAAGAACTTTGAATATTTGTGATTATTTTGTATTATCTTGAGACTTTTTTTGTAATATTCTTTTTTCTGAGTGGGATCAATGATAAAATCCTGATGAGATATGTTTGAGAATATGTATTTTCTCTGTTAGTGGGATGAAATTATGTATGTTATCTGATAATGCCTGAGTCTGCTGACTCTGAGAATATAAACTGAGATCTGGGATACATTAGACTGTCATTTACTACTTTTATTTGTCATTAATAAAAGACAGCAAATTTTACACTATTTCGTAAATCAGCTTTGTATATCTTTCTTTTCTAAGATGTTTTGACTGTATTCACAAGATGTTGAGCTAACTGTTAAAAATGTAATTTAAACTTAATGAAGTTGTTTGTTAGTCTCTGATTGGTTTACTGTGTAAATATACTTTCCTAATATATGTGATGTTCTGTTAGGGACTGAATTAGTCCATAAACTATAAAAGGAAAATCATACATTGAAGTACTAAACTCCAGTGGGCTTTTAAAGTGATAATTAAGTTGAAATGAGGCCACCAGGGTGGGCACTAATCCATCCCAAATGTAATTTCCTACTAAAAAAAAAAAAAAATATGTGGACAAGAGCCACATCAGGAGTCTGGCTACAGAGGAAAGACACAGGCAGGACACAGAGAGGAACCTACCTCCTGCAAGCAAAGGCTGCCTTAGGAGAAACCAAATTGCCAACTCCTTGGCTTTGACTTCTACCAGGCACTGTGAAGAAACAATGAGTCTTAACCAGCAGGTTGCGGTCTTACACAATGGCCTCTCTGGAGCGATCCAGATTTGTTGCTGCTCAAACTTACTAAAATTTTTGTTAGTTTATTTTTCCTTCCTGTAAAATGAAAAAAAAGTTACTTCTAATCTAAATGCATTTTTTTCCCTGATTTTTTACTTCATTTGTTATTTTATCTTCTGAGGTTAAATAATTTTAAACTTCTGTTTAAAATATATATATAAACTTATCTATATACTCTGTGCTTTCTAAAATTGGTAAACTCAGCAGAATACTGTTTTACCTTCAGAGTTAATGTATAATATTTTTTTAGTTAGGTAGAAATAGAGTGTTGGAACACAATCCAAGAATGGAGTCATGTGGGGAGAATTCTGAGCGCTTGTGAGAAAACTCCAAGAAAACATGATAAGGGTATTGAGACCTCAGTTTCTTCAAAAGACAAAATTGTTCTTAGGATGTGTTTTTGTGTTCCATCCAGGGATAGTGGATAGGAGTCATTTTACTTCAAATTGGTTATTATTGCTAGCTGTTGCTATTCGATTAAATGTTTAAACTGTATTATATTCCTTCATATTCCTCTATGGGTAAACATATTTTCTTTTAACCAAGTTTAGCTTGTCCTTATGATTGTTTACAGCTTGAACTCTTGAGAACTATACTCATAACTTTTCTTAACCCTCAGAGTATAAATTGTCTGATGCTCTGAAGAAAGTTGGCTATTGCATGAGACTTTAGTCTGCCCCATTTATCAGCTCCATTCTCCCAGGTCCTACTGCCTCTAGAGAGGTGAAAATGGAGTTTGTTTCATTTCTCACTGATTTTCTGAGCATAATTGTAACACTTTCTAATAAAGTCCCATATTATTTTTACAAATGCAACACTTTAATTTAGCTTAAAACCATTTAATTTAGCTAAAAAACTGTTTAGAAATAGTCTGCTATGGTTTGGATGGAAATGTGTTCTAAAGATCATAGGCTGTCAGCTGGTAGCATTACTGGGACATGGTGGGATGAAGCATGCTCTGAGGAAGCTATAGAGACCTTCACTAACCCTCTCTTTGTTCTCTTTGCTACCCAGCACTCAGGAGATAAACATTTTTGTTCTGTCATGTTCTTCTTGCCATGGCATGCTACCTCACAACAGGGCTTGAGAAAGGAGAATAGATGAATATAGGCTGAAACCTCAAAAACCACGAACAAAATATTTTCTCTATAGTTATTGTTTTAGGTATTTTTTTAACAAGTGAACCCTGACTGGTATTAGCACTCGCTCCATAAATGTTTGCCAACTTTTTTTTTGGATCATTTTCCTATGTATACCAGGGTCAGAGTCACGAAGGCAAAATCATTAGGAACACGAAACAAGATCTGTGATAGAATTTACATGTTTAGCTGTGAGAAATATACAGAAAAAAGTAAGCAGTCAGTAACCCCCATCTATTGGAAATAGTTCAAATACCAAATTGGAGACACAGAATAAAAAGAGTGATTAACTTTCAAACCTTCACTGGAAATATGACAGGATCTAAAACAACCATCGGAGAAGAGTCCACCCTGAAGGCAGCATTGCTTGTGTATGAGGTAAGGTAGATTAGAAGGACAAAGCAATGGATGTATATGGAAGAACAAAGTTTGTCTCCCAGACATCTTTCTTGCAACAATGTTGATTTATCTTCCATTAGACAGAAACACCCGTGATTCTCACTGCCCTGATACTTTAGCCCACATGCCAGCTCTGTAAGTGTCCTTAGCAATAACATCTTCCTCATCTGGAGAACTCTATACGCAGATTGAATCTGAGATTGATGGAACAAATACAGAAGTTCTGACACAAGGTGATTTCCTTTGTTTGGCCGTCACTGATAGTTTCTGATAATGGAATTTTCCTGGTTCTACAAGGGACATTCAGCTTTCAGGGAGATTTTCATTTCCATTTCTCCAAGGTTGTAGTAGAATTCACGGGGCCCATGGGTTTCCCTCTCAAGATGACAGTCTTTGCTGTATAGTTTCCTGAATCCTGGTCTACTTTTGCTTGCTATTGGCATCTTTCCAGCCTATTGGTGTGATCTTAAGTTTATTCTCAACATCACATTTTTTCCAGCTATTTACATGGGTGTTGGAAAAGAAACATAGATTCTTCAATTCAGTCAGCTTTATCTATACTAGTGTTTCTAAGAGTATATCTCAATAGCACTATTTATTTTAAAAATACTTTACAGAATCTATAAGCGATTATGAATTGTAGTACATTAGCCAATAAGACTTGTTAATGAGTGCACATAGCCTACTGTTAAAGCTCAGGTTTCCTTTACTACCATTTCCTTCACTTTTCCTATCTTTACCATACTTTTACTATTAATTCCCTCTGCATTTCTGAAATGAATATAATAGTAGGTATTTCTATTAGTTAATTAGTAAATAAAATAAATGAAAGTATTGAGGAATTATTTGATACCTCATACAGTACACATAAATAAAATAAGGTTAACTGACTTGTATTGTACATCCGTGAAAACCAAGACTAGTTTTCACATATACACATTAAAAATACTTATTCTTTTAAGTTCCCCATGTTCCTATTCATGTGAAATAGGAAAACATTAAACTTTTAAATACTGGGAACTGAGTAATATTTACCAGAGGTTGGGGAATGTAGAAGGAAAGGGATGAATGGTGGAAAACTGACCAAGCGATATTAATTTGTTGTTAGGAATAAGAATCTCTGCTGAGCGTCTGATGTCAGATGACTATTAATAACAATTCTAAGTCATACATTTCAAAAGTTGGGAGAAATGATTTTGCCAGAAAGAAATAAAAAATATTTTAGCACATTTGTTAGTGTAACTTGAGTTACATATGACAGAATTTATACATGTATTAAAACTTTATATTATCTCAGTGATATATATAATTTTACATTTTTATGTGAATTAATAATAATTTTTAAGCAGCATAATTTTATTAAAGCTCCAGTCTACTGATTCGTTTGCCAATGATCTCAGAAGTAGCAGCTGGTCTAGCTAAGATTGAATTTATTTATTCTAATTCCTGGCTCCTCTCTGTTCCCAACAATATCCAAAATCCATGACAAATAAGACTGAATGTTACTGAAGAGAATTAACAGAGTTAAAGAATAGGGCTACAAACTGTGAAACACAGTGACATGGAGAGAATGGAACAGATTCAGAGAGAGACAAAAGAGAGAGAAGGCAAAACTACAGAAGGACATTTCTAAATGACAAGGGTAGCTGTCAGTTTCTATCAATACACATACCCCAGAATCCTACTTCCACACTGTCACAGCTTACAGGAGAACACAATGGCTTGAGTGTTGTTGCTAGGAGATTGCGTTTGTTTGTTTTCTATTTCAAGCAGCAAATTTCTCACTTCGGTACTTTAAATAGTCACAAAAGAATAATCAGTACTGCTCATCACTCATCTTCCCCTTGGCATGCTGTAAAAAATAAAAGAGAAAATAAGCAGTTGGTCAGGATATTACTCTATATTCTTGGTACATAACTAAGTGTTACCTATAATATGAAATATTGGCAAGCACTAATTAGACTCTTACATCACTAAAAAAGTGGCATGAAATTGGGGAGAGTTGGGGTATGGGATGAATACAACCAAAATACATTGTGCACATCTATGAAATTCTCAGAGAATGAATAAAAATATTAAGTCATTGTCCTGGATAGAGTACAGTGATCCAGGACAATTATCATTTCCTTTTCATGTCTAGCATATGCTGTCTTCCTGGCCCTGTTCAGATCTCTCTGTTGATTTTTATCCATCCTGTTCTTCTCTTGTGGATATCCAACTCCACTTCTTTGTAATGTTTTCTATTAACTGGAGATAGTCAAGACAGACCTGGTTCTGTTGTGGTTGACGCAGTTCCACTTGGCTGGCAACTGTGGATGCTTGAAATCCACAAGCGTGATTAGTGCCAACAATTCCACAGGTCCCTATTGGGGCATTAATTGTGGTTTCACTGAGGACCCTTTGTATAAAATCCTTGTTCATTGTAGCTTACATATATTTGTTGTTATAGGGGTTGTAGCTGGGTTTGCTATGGATTGCTAGAGTCATATGGATTCTCCAGCTACAGTGAGTCCATCCCAATTGTAGCAGGAGGTTGATCATGTAGATTCTAGAGATTTGAGCAGCAGCTGATGGAAGAGAAAATAAATAGTATTGTTTGTTCCCTTTTTTCCTTAATGACAACCATTTGTTCTTTCTAGTGTGACTCCTAGACAGCCATATTACCAAGAAATCCTTAATCCACAATTTTGAGGGTGTGACATAATCTATTAATGTTAATTAGCTATTATTGATTGATTAGTAGATATTGTTAAAAATCACATATTCATGGCTTTGTATTTATTTTTCTATCTGAATGTGTACCATTCTAGTAATTAATGTGAATTTCTATATTGCATTTTTGTTCTAATATATTTTCATGGTTTGGACAGTTTTAGTATTGGATTCTAAACACACACACCATATTTATATTTTCTTAAATCATTGGATTTTTCAAGAGGAAAATTTCTTTGCTTTCCATTCTTCTTGACAACAGATTTTTAAAATACTTTTCATTATTTTAGTTCAACTGGTAAGCATATGTAGATTTGTGTGTCAAATATATCTGTTAAGAGACTATGCATAATTGTTTCTTGCTTCTACATAGTATACAATATGAAAATATTTTTCTATAAATATCAGTCTACTTACATTTAATATAAGCAATGAGTTTTAATAGAATACCATCCTCTTATAATGTGATTTTTATTTGTCTCAATTGCTATGTCTTCTCTGTTCCTTTCCCTCTGTCTTTTTACAGAAATGAAATATTTTTAATGCATACTATGCTTGTTCTATTTCCTGGAATCATTTGAGGAATATTGGAGTTAAATTTTCTTTGAAAGTCTAGTATAATTCTGCAATAAAATCATCTATCCCTTGGTATTTTGGTTTGGGAGACTTTTAACAACTGCTTCTATATCACTAGGGGACATAGGTCTATTTAAATTCCTGATCTGAACTTGATTTAGTCTTCATAAGTGGTATGTATTGAGAAATTTATCTATTTATTTTAGATTTTCCAATTTTGTGGAGTATAGTCTTATAAATTAGGCCCTTATAATTTTCTGGATTTCCTTGGTGTCTATTGCTATTTTCCACTTTTCATCTTTGATTTTGTTAATTTGGAAATTCTGTCTCCATCTTTTAGTTAGTTTGGATGAGGATGTGTTAACCTTAAAATTTTTTCAAGGAACCAACCCTTTGTGTAACTCATTATTTGTATTGTTTATTTTTGCTGTTGCTGCTGTTTCTATTTTATTGATGTCAGTCCTGAGTTTTATTATTTTTAGTTAAATTAAATTAAAGATAAATTATTTTTAATTAAATTAAAGATTTGCCTTTACCATGGAACGTCTTATTTTCTCTAACCAAGATGTGAAAAGTTTTGCTGTGTATAGTATCTGGAATGACATCTCTGGTTTTTAGATTCTTTAGCACATCTGTCCTGGCTCTTCTGGCTTATAAAATTTCCATTGAGAAGGCATTATTCTAAAAGGTCTATCTTTATATGTTCCTTGGTCTTTTTTCCCTTACAGCTTTTAATAATCTTTCTTTGTTTTTCAGGTTTAGTGTTTTGATTATTATGTGTCCAGGGAAATTTCTTTTCTGGTACAGTCTATTGGGTATTTTGCATGCCAAAATTTGATAGGCATCTCCTTCATTAGGTTAGAGATATTTTTTCTTACATTTTTGCTGAAAATATTTTCTGTACCTTTAAAATGTGTTTCTTCTTCTTCCTCTATTCTTATTATTTTTAGATTTGATATTTCCATAGTGTCCTAGATTTCCTGTATAACTTGTGCCAAGAAATTTTCATATTTGTTTAATTTTTATAATACTTTTACTAATAAATTGAGTTTCATATAATGTATCTTAATAATATCCTTTTCCTATTTCTCCCTGATTCACCCTCAGACACTTGAGCCCTTAAAAGAAGAAGAAGAAGAGAAAGGAGAAAAAGGAGGAGGAGGAGGAGGAGAGGAGGAGGAGGAGGAAAATTAAGTCCAGCTAGTGTGGCAGGAGGATGGATCACCAGCATCACTACAGTTCCTGGAAGCAGCAGGCAACTCTGATGATGGATAGTCTCTTGGCCCATACTAGCCTGAGACTAAGCAGGACAAATTGAACCTGAAGTTGGGCCTCACTGCCCAAGCTCACTGGCACCTGGGCCTCCAGGAGGCACCTGGACATAAGCAGGCACCCTGATATTCTGCAAGCACCAGGGCATCCCATGAGCCCCCAGACATCCCACAGATACTCAGACATCCTCCAAGCACCAAGGCTGTCTAGCATCTGGACAGCCTACAGGCAACAAGATATCTCCCACGCTCCAGGGTATCCTTCAGATGCCCAGACATCATGCAGGCACTGAGCCAACCTGCAGACACCTGGACATCACTCAGGCACCCTGGAACCACACAAGTACCTGGACATTCCACAAGCACCCGTGCATCTCACCAGCACCCAGATATCCCTCTGGCAACCAGTTATCCAAAAGGCACCAGGGCCTTCTGCAAGTACCTGAAAATCCTGCAGGCAGCAGTATAATCCATAGGCACCAGAACCTCCCAGATATCCTGCAGGAATCAGGATACTCCATGGGCTCAGGGGTTTCTTGCAGACACAGGCACCAAGGCTTCCCATAGGCACCAGGACCTCCCACAGGCACTTGGTTATCCTGCAGGTATCCAGACATCTCCCAGGAACCAGGACCTCTAATAGGCTCCAGGACATCCCACGGGCAACTGGATATCTCACAGGCACCAGAACTTCCCACATGCACCAGGGTCTCCTGCAGGCACCAGGATATCCAACAGGCACCTGGACATCCCTCAGGCACCAGGGCCTCCCACCGGTAGCAGGATGATACCAGAGCATCCTGCACAGGCCTAGACATCCCACTGGCACCAGGTCTTCCCAAAGAGACTATGGTTTCTGCAGGCACTTGGACATTCTGCAAGCACCCAGATATCTCATAAGCACCCAAACATTCTGCAAGCACCACAGCCTTCTACAAGCACCAGGAACTTCTGTGAGTACCAGGACATCCTACAGGAGCTCAGACATCTTGCAGGTACCCGGACATCCCACATATGGCAGAACTTCCTTTGGGCAACAAGATATCCTACAGGATACACTACTTTAATATGATGATGTGTATTATTGTATTATTGAATCTTTTGTGGTTTTCTGTTACTTATATGATAACCAAACATTACTGTCTTCTGAAATCTGTTAATTGTGTTTCTATTAACTAAAGCAAATCATTTGGATATCCTGGGGACTTTTTTTTAATTGATTTAATTGTTTATTTTGTTGTTGTTGTTGTTGTGGTGGGGGGTTGTTTTGTTTTGTTTCAGTGTTTCCTTTAGTCCACGGCAAAACCCTTAGTTGTGCTGCCTGCATTTACTATAATAATTCATCTGACTTTTATAATAAACACACATTGGTTACGAACTTTTAACTTGCCTGAGAGAAGTATTCAAAATCCATGTCCCTTTTATTATTCAGAAAGAGCACACATACTTAATTGTTTCTTCCTAAGCGTCTGCTGGTCCCCAAGCTCCTTGGTATCTTGCTATCTATGTATTTAGATATTAATCAAAGTTGAGTTTTCTTAACTCCTGTTTATGAGTTTCTCCTCTGAGAAACTGGAGAGTAGCACAGAAAAAACAAATACAGATCTTACTAAATATCTTAACTGTATTTCTAGGGATAGAAACCCTCTAGTTCTTGCAAATTTGCTGTTCAGTGTGTTCAAAATATTCCATACATTTGTAGAGTTTATTTTTGTTATTTGTGGGAGGGTTACCATAGTATGTTTCACTTCACTATTAGGGATAAAATTTTAAAAGTATTTTTCAATATAAGATCAGCTTTTTTTTTCCAGGAGAAGTTTTATAATTCAACACTTAATATCAAACAAGAGCTTCTAAGTATTTTAGCCATTGGACAAGCAAAATTGCTCACCATGATAAAATATATCATCTAGAAATGTAATTATTTTATTACATTACAATGCTATTATTTTATTAAGAACAAAAGAAATATTCCCACTGAAGTGTATCTACATAACAATGGCAAATATAAAAAACAATTAGTAAGTTAGTTGGACAAAGGGTCAACTAACAAAGTCTAAAATTTTATTTTATATAATACATGCCATAATTAAGGAAATTGCAAAGTAATGTTTAAAATTATTTGTAGATCTATTGCTATCTTAGTGGGAACTAAATTTAAAATGTGTTGAAAAATTATTATAACTTAAACTATGCTAAACCTTCTTAAAAGATTATGTAAATTCTCCTACAGAAATAAAAAAGATCTGTAAAACCATAGAAATATTCCTATATGGAAGGGCATGCTATTGTAAATATGCAACAGAATAATCAGTAAATTATGTATGTATGCATGTTTATGTGTAATGAAATTGTTCCAGGAATTAACCAATCTGTCAGTGAAGGAGAATGAAATGTAAAATAGACTCATATAAGTGGAAATTAGTGAATAAGTTAGAAAGCACTTTTCACTAGGCTTTTCTATTAATTATTGGGAAAACATTTAAATCTTATTTGAATAAATGAAGTCTCTACACATGAAAATTTTACAGCATTATACTGTTCAATTCTACAGCATTATACTATGCTATATCAAGTGCATAAAAGTTATGCTTCTGCTCTCAGCATCACTTAGCTACCTATAATTCTTTGTCTAGGATTGAGGCCTCGTGGGCTTTCCCCTTTCCATTGTAGCATATTGGTAGTGTCAATGCTCAAAGGTTTTTTTTTTTTTTAGGTGACCATGTTGATGAGACGTTATTGATGTAGCTTCTCTAACATTCTAAGAGACACAATCTCAAAACAGTTGTTCTATTCCTCAGGAAAGAGGAAAGGGAAAGGTTTTATAGGAGGGAAAGCCTTTATAGGAGGGAAAGGTTTTATAGGAGGGTTTGAAGGGAAGAAAAGAAATGGGGTAATTATATCATAATTAAAAATGTTTTAAATTATAAATATTACATTCCCTATTCTATGATCCAATATATGCCTTTTGAAAGTTCATTTTTTTTGAGTAAACAATGATTTAAGCTAGGTATAGTATTCTAATTGCACATGAATACATTTTCTAGTGAGGCCATCAAAACTGAAAATTAAAAAGAGAATAAAAGATTTTCAAACTAACAGAGAGTAAAGAATACATGAAATAGATGTAAGTGGTAGGATGCATGCTATGCGTGCACAAATCCAGTTCTGTCTTCAGCACAGAAAGGAAAGCTTGAAAAGCAAATTAAGAAGTACTAGTAAAGAACTTAGTCATTCATAAATTGTGTTCCTGTCTGTAAGAGGCAATAACACCCAAAACTGGCCACATAAAATGAGCTTATAGTTTTGGTAACTGGGACAGACAATAATTAGATGAGTGATTACATAAATCAATTCAAATGTCTGATGAATTTATCCACATAATTCAGGAGTAAATTCCCTTTTTATTTAAAACTAGAGACTAAAAACTAGAAATTTCTCTGTAATCATCTCCTAATGAAATATGAAATCTAGGAACTTTATTTATTTCTATTAGGTCTTAAGCATTGTGAAATTCCCATCCCCCTTCCTCTATTGAAGATGGCTGGTTACTATAACAACTACCACTGCAGTATTACCAACCACACTCAAGAAAACAAAACCACAACCTCAAAATCATTGGTGTTCCCTCCTCACAGAATAACAAGATAATTTAGAAACTGACAGAGATTTGGAAACTCTTGGACAACATGAAAGGGATAGCTTTTGTATCTAGAAAGCAAGTTAAAACAAAACCTACAACAGGGAGCTCCCTGTCTGTTCTTGTTGCAATAGCAGGAAACTACTACTTCATTTGCTCAGAAAAGCATCACTTTTCCAGATAACCTGAGGGCTCTGGATAAGGAAAGGAGAGACAGCTTCATATCAAAAGAAAGCAATAAATAGGTACTCTATGGGTATATGTGTGCATGTATGTATATATGTGTGGAGGGGTATGTGTAAACACACATTTTTATGTATATATTACGTGTACATGTATGTATGTGTATATATATGTGTGCTTATACATTTGTATTTATGTGTCTGTGTGTCTAAAAATGAAATGCAGTAACATAAACTTCCTGAGCAAAGAAAGGGCAACAGAATAAAAGGATGCCCACATTTTCAAGCTTGTAATTTTACTTCCTGGAAAATGAAGATCATATTTCTCATATTCGCCTTATCGCTGGAAAAGTAATACTATAAAATCTTTGCAAATGAATGGAAAGCTATTAGGTTTTTATTAAATAATATTTATTGTTAATAAATGGCCTGGATAATTTATTGATAAGCCATTTTTGTCACGCTTTTATCTAAACTTTTCTTATAAAATATGAGAATTATGCATAATACAGGGTATATCATGATGTTTGGATATAGCTGTGATGTTTAAATCAGATTAAAAGTATCACCTAAATTAACATTTCTTTATAGTTAAAACGTTTAATATAATTTCCTTATTCTTTTGGATGCATAGAAGTAATTCCCATCATCTATCCACAGCCACCTTGCTCTACAGTAGCATAAAGAATGTCTTCCCTATTTCACTGTAACTTAGCACCCATTGATGTTTTCTAGAAAAATCATGATTTTACATGTCACACATAAAGTGATTTGTGCCTCTGTTCCTGTTATGGATCCTGCTAGTTAATATGAAGATATCCAATTTCTTACATGTTGTTGCAAATGGCAGAATTTTATGGTTGCTAGGACTCCACTGTGTGTGTATTTATAATGATTTAATACTGATGTTTCATTCTGAAGTAGCAATGTGTATCTGAGAATTCTTTATCTTTTTCATTCTATTCAGTCAATGTAAGCCTCTAAGAATTAAAAATGGAAAGAAATTAAAACATATATCATGCATATGAATTTTGAAAGGAGTCAGTGACTCCAAGATGACCAAATATATCCCTTCTTAATAAAAAAAAAATGGTGCTATGTACCTTTAACCCTAACATTTGTGGGGTGGAAACAGGAAGTTTATAGGTTTGAAGCCAACCCAGTCCTTACAGTAGTTTTGAGGTTAGCCTGTCTTAATAAAATACAACAAAACCAAAGGGAATATTATTTGAAGTATCCCCAGTATATGTGCACTTTTAGTCAGTCAGCATCCTATTACTCTTGTTAAACACCTAATGTCATATACCCATGGTTACTAAATTTATTTCCTTCCTAATGTCATATACCCATGGTTACTAAATTTATTTCCTTCCACATAACAATATAGTGGTATAAAACAGCTTTCCTCAATTAACTGGAGCTGTTTTTATAGCTGTGAGAGTAAGTATAAAAACGACAACCCCTTATTTTAGCTCAGCTTTTTCTTTTTTTTAAGTAACCCAAATAGCTCATTTCATAGAGAAGCAAAACATGTCTGTGACCATCTTGTCGCCAGTGAGTTCATGGAAAACAAGTTCTAAACCATAACAGTATTTTTGTAGTTAAGTGACAAGTCTCTGAAAATAGAGGTTTCTAAGGAAAAATACTGGTGAGCTTTCAACCACACTGTTGACTGCTTTCATCCACAGTCACTAGACTTTTAAAACACCCTATGACAATTTGACTTGTTAAATAGAGAACTGGAAAAAAAAAGTGGTAGAGAACAAAAGAAAGTAAGAGATGGCACAGATTTAGAGGGGTGTTTAGTTTTATATAATCAAGTAATATCTGAGATCCATTTTATTGATGGCCTACCATGTTAACAAAGGCAACAGTACAATATCTAGCTGATTACACAGCCCACAGCTTTGCTCCACCACATCCATGTTAATGAAACAGGTTTGTCCACACAATGAAAACAGCATCATATATGCTGAGCAGAGACTATACATTCTCTTCTCACTAATATGAAATATTGGGTATAAATAAATTTCTACTATATACAAATATTTGGTTTTGACTTATTAATTTTTCTCTGTACCAGGAATTCTCTCATTTACAAGGTTATTTTTGTTGATTCTTATGTTTCCTAAAGAAGTATGAAGGCTGATTTTAAATGTCTGTTTTGACTATAGAAAACATGGAGAGATAGATTCTACTGACATAAAGGAATGTGAAACTAATAAATATTGGACCAATGAGCATTTTTCCAACTTTGGGCAAAAATATCATATTGATATGAGTTCCTAGAGTTCATCAGTTTAATGTTATTTGTACAAAAGTATCACCTCCAGCTTTGCTGGCCCCGGCAGCCTTTTGCAGGACCTGTGCCACTATTAATCCATGTACAATGCTGTCTTCATCAATTCAGTAGCCACATTTTCTCCTTAGCTTCCATCTCTAGAAGCATTTGTGCCTTCTCAGGTACTGCTTAAAATGAGCTTTCTTTTCTTTTCTTTTCTTTTCTTTTCTTTTCTTTTCTTTTCTTTTCTTTTCTTTTCTTTTCTTTTCTATTTCTTATTGACATCTGAGCAACCTTTCCAAGTCTGCTTCAAATCTCTTCTTAGGAATGGTGGCCTATTTACATCAGCCTTGTGTAATCTCACCTTCAATCTTAATTCTAGCATAAACATTTACTATTCATTTAGCCTATACCATAGATTACTGAATGGTATTTATTATTTAAATGAGTATCTTCTCTCTTTATATTGACTGAAGTAATACAAGGCAAAGAGCCTGATTAACAGCAAATTCCACAGGAACTTCCGCTTTTATTTTTTAATTTAGTGTGTGTGTGTCTGTGTGTGTGTGTGTGTGTGTGTGTGTGTGTGTCAGGGGTGTGTGTGAGCCCAATCGTAGAATGGTAGTTAGTAGTCATGACAACCTGCTTCATTTATGGACCAGTCATCAGTGTTAACAGGGAAGAAGCATATTTAAGAGAGTTTAAATTCAAATCCCACCTTTTATTTTGTTTAAAGTTTAGATCAAGGTACTGTTTTGAAAATTTGGTTTTTCAAGCCTTACTTTCTCTGTGTGACTCTGACTGTCCTAGAACTCATTCTGTACACCAGGCTGGCCTCCAACTCACAGAGATCCACCTGCCTCTGCCTCCAGAGTGCTGGGATTAAAGGCATGCTGTAATTGTTAGGTTGCTGTTGGGGTGGCTCACCAAGAGAGACATGGAGGCATTTTCATAGCTGCAAACTCTGCCAGGCCTCAGCAGAGAGAACCACCTTAATGGCCAGTGCCATATTCAAAGTGAAACCCTAGCTCTGACCTCAGGTGTTTTCATTGATTCAGAACTCCTCAGGTATAGATCATAAGCAATCAAACAATCCCCATAGAAATCCAACACCTGCAGACAACACAAAACGCCCTAGACAGCCCCTCACCCAATAGCGTGTAAAACAACTATTCTATATATAACTAAAAATAATCTTCTGCAACAGCATGCACCACCTCTTCCAGTGACACTTAATATTTTTAAGATAATACATTAAAGGATTCTGAATGCCATCTCCTTTAATATTAACCTACAGGAAAAGTTCCATTATTAACTCAATTTTATAATTGAAGAATGTAAAGCCTAGAAATCATACCAAATGTCTAAAGAAAAAAATCACAACAAATTTAGTTGATAGATCCAACTGGCCTTAGTTGTAATTCAGCAGCTGCATGGAATAATGGAATGGAATAGGTGTGGCAGCAAAATCTACTCTGAAAGATAGAAACCTGGAAACAGAATAACAGGGAAAGGCAGTAGTTGAAGGAGTATCCAGAATGAGATCAGCTGTGTCCTTTTCCAATGGATACTCTGAATCTCCAGTTTTTAGGAATAAACTGCCCTGGTTTTGGATTTACCCATTTCTCAAAGTTTTGGTTTTATTTTGTGACTCTGACCATGAAGGATATGATCTGCTTTTTGATCTGTTTCACTAGGATCTAATGTAGGAACTCAGTCCCCAAACAGTTGCCTGAACTAGAGTTGCTCAACCCTGAGATCGTGGGTGGTGAAGAGAACTAACCCCACTGAGACAGATCTGCCAGAAAAAAATGTGACCTTTTTCAGAAAAACTTAATACTTTGCCTTACAAAGCAAGGTTTACAGGTTGATGGGATCTGATAATGAGAGATAACATCATGATTAAGTCAAGCACTTGAGTGAGCTCAAACAAATGTTTAACACTAGCAGAGAACTAGTAAGGGACTGTCTGCTCATCCCAATGTCAGCAAAGCTAAAAGCCATGCTGTTTCCCATCACACTGGTAGAATGAGCACTGTAAGGACAGAGTTGGCCTAATGAAGCAAGAACTCTGACAACCAGTTCTGTTACAAGTCAGGTTTGTCTGAAAGTACAACTGGGCCTCAGAGGTTGAAGATGGGTTCCAATTAACAACACAAAATTAAGGTGTATTGCATAAAAGAATGAGGAAATCTCTCAAAGACCTTGCTTTTTAATAGGTTTGACCTTTATAAGATTGACTTTTTTGTGACAGGCTATGCTACAATAAAGTCTAAAAGAAACAAAACTAATGAGTTCTAAAAATATGAGGTGAGAGCACTGATTTTATAGAAGCCTAACCCTTAGTTCAGTTCAGAAGTGCTAAACACAGGTAAACTTACCACCCCAGGCTCTCCTAGCCTCAGTGGGCTATGCAAGTAGTCTCTCTCTCTCCCTCTCTCTCTCTCTCTCTCTCTCTCTCTCAATCTCTCTCTCTCTTTCTCTCAATATCTCTCTCTTTCTCTCTCTCTCTCAATTTCTCTCTCTCTTTCTCTCAATATATCTCTCTCTCTCTCTCTCAATCTCTCTCTCTCAATCTCTTTCTCTCTCTCTTTTTCTCTGTGTATATCTTTCTGTGTCTCTATTTCTCTGTCTCTCTCTTTCTCTCTTTCTCTCTGTCTTTTGTCCTTTGACTTTTGAAGGTGAGAGTCCTCCATCACTTTCCTTCAGGACAAAGCTTTCCTTCGTCTCCCCCTAGATGTGATGATGACTCATTGACATAAAAGACCAGTGACACACCAGGTATAGCAGCTAGGTGACACCTAAGATCCACCTTAAATCTCAACTTAGCCAGAAATCACTGTTAGGATCTCGTCTGAAACAATTCTTCATCTCAGTTTTCCATTTCATGAAATAAAGCTCTTATTATAGCCAAGCATTTAATTATTTATTTATTTTGCTTTTAAATCTACTTGTCATGTATAATTTCCATAGCACTAACCACTCCCCATATCTCCCTTCCTTCTCAGTCATCAATGTATTTCCATTATTTTCTATCAGCTGGGATGGCTCCCTCAGATGACTTCCAAGCTTGGATATATTATGGTCAACCCTGTTGTGTATTCTCCACACCCACTTATGCAGAATATTTCAACTGTCAATTATGAAAATGAAGACTAAATTTTCAATCTCCTTTTCTGTTACAATCATGTAGCACTATAATTTTCTAGGCCATTTGCATGATCACTGCATGCCAAATATTCCTTTCAGGAAGAGTAATTTATCCCCTAGATTCCTAGATCTTCTCAATCTGTACACCTTCAACATCTGCAGTTAACAGTTGAATCTTACTACTATCTCTAATTTTTTTTTTAAAGTTTCCAAACCACTTTGTCAATTTAACACAACTACTGGGACTGAGATCACTTATGTCAATGTGACTTAGCTGCTGGTTCATGGAATCAATAGCCCAAGATTGTAAGACTATCAACTAGCATACAACTTCAGAGTTTACTTCAAAAAGAAGCTTATAACTAGATCATATATGAGAAGTTAGATTACAATAAGTACATAATAGTGTGTTTGTCAGCACTCTTTTCTAATCTGTCCACATAGTTGTTAAACTCTTGTGATTGAGTTTTTGTCAGGAAAGCATGATCTAGAATCCACTAGGAACTTTTAAACCTGCAGAGATAAATTCCTACCGTATGTTTTTAAAGCTCTTCTCATCAGTCATCACCCCTGACTTGACTATTGAAGGTTGATACATGTCTCTTATTATTTTCTTACCTTATAAAACTCTCTCACTGTAGGCGCTTAACCTGAATCACTTTATCAGTCACTGTTTCTGCCCATCTTTGATCAGGAAATCTATGAACCATAATCTTTGCTCCAAACATTCCTTGCAAGTTGCCTTACTTTTTCCCAAATTGCAAGACAGCTTTTAGTAAATAACTGATGAACTAATTCAAATCGTTCATTCCATCTTATGTTTCTCAGAATTTACTAATGCTTTCCCAGCTTCCTCTATTTATCTTTTATGGAGATAATCCTAAGAGGTGTCTCTTAAGTTTAGCCCTAGTTTGCTAACCTCTTTTATTGGAAGACCTGAATTAGCATATGCATTTTTATGCAGGGTGAGTATCAAAAATAGTCACTGTTCTTCCATATCAATCTGAAACAGATATATCATACAATTATAATTTGGTGAGTAAGGATATTTTCACATGTTCAATCATTACTGACCACTGCTTTAATAAATGTTTTATAAAAGCATGGACTAACGGATGGAAATTCCCTTTGTTATGGACAGATACTTACTTCTTTTTTGAAATGGGATATGAATTTTTTGAATAGGATATGAATTTTGAAAAGAATGAGGGTTCAGGCCAGGCTCACCTACTTACAATAAATAAGCAATAGCTCCTTTCTGAGTATCTACAGAGATGCAAGATCTCAGCCTCAGAAATAACACATTGACAAGCAAGCAATCATATTACAAGCAGCATTTATTATACCACAGGGAAAATTAACATGTGCAAGTAACCAACTCTATCTTCTAGTTAATTTCTTTTTGGTCAACTCTATCTATATTCACTACTGGAATAGGTCAGTCAGGAATTAATCTTAGGAATTCCTGAATTTGTCTGGGTATTGTAAAAGAGTATCATGGGTGGAAAGATAAAAAACCAGTAAAGATAACAATAAAAACTTTAAAAAACCAACAACATAGGCTCAGTGAAAATTTGAATAGAAAAGAAATGGAAATTTAATGATCTCCCCTCTCCCCAACCTGACAGCCAAATTGGCTCCCCAAATCTCAGCCAATAAGAGACCTCTTTCCTAACACCAGGGACTCAGCACTTAGAGACTTTCCTGAGCATCATGTGTCTGTGTACGGCAGAGCTAGGATTGAATTGTAATCTACTAAGTTGTGTAAGCATTGGCCCTTACTGCTATTCAGAAAATGAGAAAGGAAATTGGAAGAGTGACTAGGGAGAATGAAAACAGAGAAAGTAATTACATTTAACAAGTAGATCATTTGAAACCCTCAGGATTGTAAATTCATATAGTGAGAAATCCCACCTCAGTATGTAACCTGCAAATTACTGCAAAACTCTTGTTAAAACTGACTGTGGGATCCAAGATAAGTAGTTTTTTGTTTTTCCCTGTGTTTTCTCATCTCACTTACTGAGTGCTTCTCAGTGCATCTCACTTACCAGTATATTTCACTTACTTTGTGTTAGAACATGCTTTCCATATACGATCTCTTTCAAGACTTCCCAGGAGATTTTGATTAAATAATATCTTAACATTCTTGCAGATATGTCTATAATCCACAAGGGCTAAATGTAATTACTCAAAATGAGCAAGAAGTGATGGGGCCAAGCTCCAAACTCAGACAAACTCTGATAGCCAAAGTTTTAAAGGATAATTTATTAAATGTTTTAAAGCTGTAGTTATTTTTTAAATAATTTTATACCCACATGATCATATACAAATTTAAGCACTTAGTACTAGAAGACTATGTACTTTCAAAGAAAAATGCATACATGAGAAAATATATGCACACATAATCCTCAGTCCTAAACGCTGGCTGTTGCAAAATGAACCTTGCATTTTTTTAAAAAAAAAAAAAAAAAAAGTTGCTAATTTTCTCTATCCACTTAGGAAGAAACAATCATCATTTTGATTTCTTAACTAGAACACTACTGATGTGCATATGAAGTATTCAATTGTATTTGATTATTAATAAAACATTGCTACAATTAACGTTAGATTATTTTATCTTTCATGTCTTTCAAACATTTACTCCTGGACAGCATCCACTCAGGTTGACACAAGTAATTTGCCATGACAATTATAACTCCAGATAATTCTTTAAAACAATAGCAACAAAAATAAGGACATTCTAATAGACACCATAGTCTAGCTGTGGTGATTTGCATTGAGAATTCTAAACATGAATGTCCAGTTCACTTTTGCTAACCAGTGATTGTGGTGATGATGTAAGGCAAAAGGTCAGATAGCATATATGTCAAGAGATCTTTGGTAAAAATATAAGTATATAAAAAAATATTAATAATAATAATAATATCCCTACAATAAATCCTTTGACATTTTAGGGAAAACTGCAACATATACTACATACTACTAATGAGTATACTGGCTAATAATGTGTGGTGACAAATTTCTTGCTAGGTAATTCTTTCACCAAACATTTGCTTGATACCTTGAAAGTATTTAAAGAGCTCAGGAAGTTACTTGTTTTATTTTTCTTATCCACTTTCATTACTTATTTGGAGAATTAGCTTATTAAATTAATCAACTATCTTCAGCAAATTTATTTTATTTTGAGCTCTCTGGAAGATACTCCTTAAATAAATCCACATGCTATAAATTATATTTTGCTAATAACAAGGCCTTTGAAAATTTTAATGCTATCACATTAAACATATTTATTAGTACTTTCTAGTCAGTTATGAAAATATATTCCTTCTGGTTTCTTTTTTTCTGATTATGCTAATTCCATTCCAGTAAAATACTGTTTTAATCCATTAAGAAGAAAAGTCATTATTAAGGGCAAGTCAGCATTGTGAAACCTTTGCATATTAAAATCAAAGGGTTTAAAGGATATTCAAGAAGAAGTCATTTGCCAATGACATGAAGGAATTATGACAGAAGGGCTATAGACCTAAGTCGGTCTCTTTCCCCGGGTTCCCGCGTGGACCCGCTGGACGGCAGCTGAAGGATGTCCCACCGGCGGCAGTCTGACCCCATTCCCTGGCCAGGGGAAGGGGGTTCAGACCTAAGTGGTGAGAAGGCGCGGGCCCGAAGTCGGGGTTCAGTGACTTTTCGTGAAACCGTCCACTCTTGGACTTGAGAAATGACGGGGCGCAAAGAACGCCTTGGGAGCCGGGTTTGATGAACACAAAAACTCGTTCATTATCAGCCCTTTCTCTGTTTAAATGTCTTTCTGGAGAGCGAGGCATCCACCCGATGGATTCAGCTACAATACAGGCAAACATGTCCCTTTAGCTTCCAAGAAGCAAACAAGTTAAAACTAATATTTTGGCTAGGGACCTTCCCGGACTAGGAGAGGAGGAGTTTGCCAAGCATCTCGTCCTGCTTCACCTTTTCAGGGAGCAAGGGCACTCTCCGGCCTCAACTTCTACTGCTCTCCAGCCCCGGGGGTCCCACAGACTTAGATTTCTCATCTTTGCTTTCCATGGTCATGAATAGGGTACCTTCTAATTCTTTATTCAAACTAACAGGAAGAAAGTGTCAATGTTATATCTTAGATTAACAGTCTTCATGGCATCTAAATTGTACAATGAAATTAATTCATTTTTAAATATATATTTATTTATTATGTGCCTTAGTGCATTTTGATTGCATGTATATCTATGTGCAGGTGTCAAATAGCCTGGAACTGGAGTTGCATACAGTTGTAAGCTGTCATATGGGTGCTGGGAATTGAACCCAGGTCCTCTGGAACAGTAGACATTTCTCCAGCTCCTGAAATTATTTGTTAGGATAATGTACTTCAGCTGGGCAGTGGTGGCACATGCTTTTAATCCCAGCACTTGTAAGGCAGAAGCACTCAGATCAGTGTGAATTCAGGGCCAGCCTGGTCTACATAGTGAGTTCCAGACAACCAGAATTACAACAGAATAGCAGAGAAAACATGTCTCAAAAAACAAAAAAAAAAAAAAAAACAAAAACAAAAAGATAATGTACTTGTACCTATTGACATCCATTTCAGGATTAAGAAGTCGTCAATGGGATAAGGCTATGTATGATCGATCTAGGGGAAAGGGCAGAAAGTATTTTTAAAGTGTGAAAATACAAAAAATAGATCCCTATCTATTTACATCAACATCTATATCTATATAAACATCAGTTCCCCTGAAAACAGTATTACTTAGTTATGTAGTCATAAACCATTGTTCTGGGATAGCAACTGATTGATAAAATATGATCCCTTGCTCTATCTAGTGAAGGACATGCATATAAACAAGTGAATATTGCAGAATACTGCAGGTGTTACAGTGATAATATTAAAAGATCTAAGAGCTACAAACAGCCATTGGGATTCACTTAACAAGTTCTACTTTATAGTTCTTTGATCGTTTCTGGAAAAGGAGTTTGAAGAATTTGAAACTGAGTATCATAATCCACAGGTGATGCCTATGAAGAGGGCCAGTACTTGACAGTTTGTCATCTTTGATGCATGGTCTAGAATATGAATAGATATTGATAGAGGAAAGTAAAAGATGGCTTTATCTTATTTTTAACTAAAGTTGTTTAATTAATTAATTTATTTATTAATTTTTGGTTTCCTGGACAATGTTTCATGTTGCACAGGCTGGTCTCTCTAAAGAGATAATGGTAAATATAAACTCATCCTCTTGCCCCAAACTCCCCAAATGGCTTCAATTGTAGGTGTGAGTCAACACACCTATGTTGAGTCTTAGTATTCATGAAGTGTTTCTGAAAACTGGTCATAGATATGGAGATGATATTAAAGGGCAATCAAAACATGTAGATGTTGATTCAGAGCAAAAGGTTGTTTATTCTTTGTCTAATTCAATCACCAGTCCTAGGTCCTCGTTCTGGAGCTTTAGAGTGTATTAACCTCCATAAATCTAGTCTTCAAGATGCTAGCTTGAACCTAGCGGGTTTCAGCCTCAAAAATGTTTAAGCCTCCAAGTCTTACTGCTGACTGATTCACTCTGACTATCTCCTTCTGAACTCAACTGATTCTTCTGGTCAGCTGATTAAACTCACTCAGTGCTCTGGCTCAAATTCTTCTCCAAGCTGATTGATTCAAACTGACCTTCTGAGCTGACTGACCATTTCTAACTGAATACTGATGACTCTGGCTGACTCTGACTGACTCCTGAAACTTCTCTGACTGAACTGTTAGCTGACTCTTCTTCAAACACATTCTCCTTCTGCTTAACTGCTTTGTTGTACCTGCCTCATACTTCCTTAGACTCCCCAGACTGCCTCATACTGCCTCTGTGTCTCTTCCTCATACTGCCTCTGTCTTTCCCAGTCAGACTGCTTCTGCCACCTCTGTGACTTATCCGCTGTGTGCTCTCTGAGCTAAGAGCCTGCTCTTCTATCATGAGAGTTGGGCAGGTTCTGACTCTGAATCACTATGCCACTCTGAAATCACTCTTCTTTGATTTGTCACTTTGCCCGTCCTTCACTTTTACTCATCTCAGACATCACTTTTTATCAGACACTACTTCTAAGTTCTGCTTCCTGTCTCTGCTTCTGTCTTGGGGATTAGAGGCATGCACCACCACTGTCTTCTGAATCCTGGGATTAAAGTTATGTACTACATTCTTTCTACAATTCATTTGGACCACACAGGCCTCTGAATGTCTTTCCTTCATATGGACTCTTGGATGTGATTCTTTCCCAGAGCAGCCACGTTGCTGTATTAAATAAATAAATATTTTTCCACAAAAACAGAAGAAAAAATATAAAGCCTAAGGAAATATTCATGCTGAGAATTTAACTAGTACTGTTCAAAATAGTTCCCACTCTAGAAGGGGGCCAGGGTGAGGATCAAGATGAATTTCTGTACCCATATTGCCTTGGGATGTTCTTCACAGAATAAGCAGTAGCTTCAAAGCTCACTAGTTAAGCAAAGAAGAACCTCTACCTCAGTGTACAAATGATAAGCTTGGACTTGAATTGTAATGGTTAGTATCTACCCAGTGCAATTGTAGCAAGTTTAAGTAAATCAGAGCAAAAGGAGAGATTTCAGCCTACAGTAAAAAAACATGTTTTCAGTTGTGGAAATCAAGAACTCCGACAAAGGAATATATGCTCATATTTAAACAAAGTTTACATAGTTATCTCACAAGAAGACTTCATTGCCATGCTCCCACACAGTTCTTTACTTACTGTCCTCATAAAGAGGTCCAGAGTATAAGATATCAGTCTGTACAGTGAATTATATTTATTGATTTATATATGTTGAACCTTCTCTGCATCTCCGGGATAAAACCTACTTGATCATAGTGGATCATATTTTCGATGAGTTCTTGGATTTGGTTTGCAAAAATTTTGAGAATTTGTGCATCTATGTTCAAAAGTGAAGTGGGTCTGTAATTCTCTTTCTTAGTTGAATCTTTATAGTTTGCGTTTCAGGGGAGCTGTGGCCTCATAAAATAAACTGGGCAATTTTCTTTCTCTTCTATAATGTGGAATAATTAGAGGAGTACTGGCATTAACTCTCTTTGAAAGTCATGTAGAATTCTGCACAAAACCATATGGCTGTGGACAGTTTTTGGTTGATAGATTTTTTTAATTGCTGATACAACATCCTTTGTGCTAAGGATATGTTTAAATTGCTAATCATATCTTGATTTAACTTTAGTATAGGGTATGTATTGAGAAAATTATGTATTTCTTTTAGATTTTCCAATCTGGTTGGAGTACAGGCTTTTTTGTTTGTTTGTTTGTTTTTTATTGTTCTTTCATACAATAAATCCCAAATAAATCCCAACCACAGTCCTCCCCACCTCCACCCCAACCTCACCCCCATCACTGCCCCTCTTGCCCAGATTCACAACCTCTCTGTTTCCCTTTAGAAAACAGCAGGCATCCCAGGGATATCAGCCAAACAGAGCATAACAAGATAGAGTAAGACTGGCACAAACCCTTATATCAAGGCTGGACAATAAATATGTCTTTATGATTCTATGTATTTCTCAGTCCCTGTAGTTATGTCCTCTTTTCATTTATAATTTTGTTAATTTGTATTTTCACTGTTTGCCTTATATGTAATTTGGATAAGGATTTGTTGATCTTACTGTTTTTATAAAAGAACCAACTCTTTGTGTCATCAATGCTTTATATTGCTTTTTTGTTTGCTATTATTTTAGTGATTTCAGTCCTGAGTTTGAGTTTTTCTTGTCCTATTCCTTCTAAGTATGATTTCTTCTTTTTGTTGTAGAGATTTTTAGATGTGCTTGTTAAATTACTAATATGAGATCTCTCACTTTTTTTTATGTAGGAATTTTTAAGATAGCATTTTTATGCTACATTTAATATAGCATTTTTTAATGTTATGAACTTGCATTTAGAACTGTTTTTAGTGTTTGAATATGTTGTATTTTCATTTTCATTCAATTATAGAAATCTTTAGTTTCTATTTTAATTTATTTAATATTCAGTAGTGAGATTTTCAATTTCTGTGAGTTCATAAGCTTTCTATTGTAGTGTCCTTCCCCATATCCTCTGATTAGTTTTTGTTTGAACACTGTTTTTTGTTAGATATTAAAATGGCTGTACCAGCTTGCTTTTTAAGTTCATTTCCTTGGAATATCTTTTTCCATTCTTTTGCTGGTAGCCATCCTTAATGTTAAGGTGTGTTTCTTGGATGCAACAGAAGGATGGATCCTGTTTTGATATCCATTCAGTTAGTCTGTGTCTTTTTATTAGGGAATGGAGACCATTGATGTTGAGAAATACCAATGAGCAGTGTTTGTTGGTTCCTGTTTTGTTGTTGTTGTTGTTTTGGTGATGGTGGTGGCGTGTGTGTATGTGTCTGTGCACAATTTTCCTCTTTTTATTTGCTGGTCTGAGATTATTCATTCCTTGTTTCCTTGTGTTTTCTTCAGTGTGCTTAATCTCTTCAGATTGAAGTTTTCATTCTAGCATCTTCTTAAGGCCTGATTTGCTGATAGACACCTTTTGTTTTTGTTGTTGTTATCACGGTCTTATTTTTTCCATTCTATTGTGACTGAAAGTTTTGCTGGCATCTGTGGTTGCTTAGAGTTTATCATACATCTTTCGAGGCCCTGCTGGCTTTAGAGTCTTCATTGAGAAGTCGGGTATTATTCTAATGAGTCTGCATTTATTTGTTACTTGGTCTTTTCCCCTTGCAGCTTTTCATATTCTTTCTTTGTTACGTATGTTTAGTGTTTTGAATATTTTGTGCCAAGGGGGATTTCTTTTCTGGTCCAGTCTATTTGGTGTTCTAGATGCTTCTTGTATGTCGAAAGGCACCTCCTTCTTTCTGTTAGGGAAATTTTCTCCTATAATTTTGTTAAAAATATTTTCTGTGACTTTGGCCTTGGTTTCTTCTCTGTTCTATATTCATATTACTCTTAGACATTTTTTTTAATGTCCCAGATTTTATCATGGTTTCATGCCACTTTGGCGGAGATATTTATTTCTTCTATCCTTTGAATTTATTTTTATCCCATTAATGCCTTCTTTCAATCCATTTTATTTTCTCTTCCATCTCTTGTTTCCTGTTGGCCAGGTTTGCCTCTGAAGTTCCTGTTCAAATTCTCAAAATTTTTATTTCCAGCTGTCTCTCAGTTTAGGTGTTCTTTATTCATTTCACCAATAATCTGACATAAGTACCTCCACTCCCATCATACCCTTTTCCCTTTCATTTTCCTGTGACACATGTGCCATTATCCTCCCTCTCGTCATAATACAATGCCTACATTTCATTTAGTATTTAGCTCAGCTTATGCTTAAGCATATATTTTCTCCAGCTTCTGTGTATTCATCTAAAAATAATGATGGTCCTACATGCTGTGTCATTGGACAAAATTTGACTTCAAGTCTCAATACTCATTCTTCGAGGGGCCAGTCTGCCCACTGATAAGATCACTTGATACCATGGCCAAACCATCTGCGTCTCTTAAAATTATGACACCCTCTGAGTCAAACTTTAGGTAACAATTAGTTTTATACTGCTGCACAAAGTGAAATGAAACGATATTCATAGAAAATAATGATATTGTATTAAACCTCTAAGTAAGCTTAAGCACCCTCTTTATCTGTGTATCAGAAGAAATGTAACTTGAAATACAGAATACGTAGCATGTAGACATGCATGCTTTGCATGGATGCAGGAAAATATCAAAAAAATTCACTCTTTTTTACTTTTTTTTTCTTTTTTTTCTTTTTAATTTGTGTGTGTGTGTGTGTGTGTGTGTCTGTGTGTGTGTGTGTGTCTGTGTGTGTATGTGTCTGTGTGTGCATGCGTACACACACACACATGAATGCAGGTACTTCTGAGCCCAGAGGTGTCAGATCTCCTGCAGCTAGAGTTACAGGCAGTTGTGACCTGCCTGATTTCGACATTGAGAACCAATTTAGTTCCACAGTAAGAGTAGCACTCACTGTCTATCATGCCCTTTATATCATTCTTAATGAAATCTTTTACATTTATTGCATGAGACAATCAGATATGTGGAGATAGTCTCATTGATCAGTAAACAATGAAAAATATCAAAAGGTTTGGATCTGCTGTTTGTATCTACTCAACATCTTTATCAAGTTCAGGATTTCATTCCCTTGCATTTTCTATCCTGTTTAGTTCATAACAACATATCATAAAGTTTCTCCTACAATGTGATTTGACTATTTCTTTCTCTCGCTTTCTAAGACTCTTCTTCACGTGTGTATTCCTGAAATTAGGAAATTAATAAAGTTCAAGTCTATTTAAAACCAAATTCATATCCCAAGCTGAAATGTTTCATCTTACTATGTCTGCATATACTTCCAGCTGGGCATAAAATAAATCAGAAAATTAAACTCTAACAGGAAATAGGATCTCTTTCAAAATTTCCAGTTCTGTCCCTCTTCTCAATTGATGCAAAGTATATTTCCAAACTCCAGCTGTTTCCTGCTGTGACTCTCTAAAATTAGAGTGTTCTTTCATATTCCAATCCCTGCTCTGCATATTGGGGGTTCCTTATCACTCCCACTTTTGCCGTTGACTTTATCATCCTAAAAGTCATCATTCAGCTTACTGCTACGTGAAAATTAAGTGCATATTCACAAGACTAGTACTCTCCTATGACTTCTTATTTTCTACAAAAATAAATTCCAAATCCTTAACCTGATGTGGGTTTCTGAAGATATGACTGACCTATGATTAATTTTCCGGTATTTATATTAATTTAAACAATTCATTGCTCACTATATATAATGCTTAGTGGTGTTCCATACATCTTTAAGGAAAAAATGAGTGTTAACAATGCAATATAACATTATCGTGCATGGTGAGACAAAATCCATTTGTCTAATCATGATTTATAGTGTAATATGTCTAATCATAATCAAAGGCAGCAAAAGAATATTCTGAAGTCAAGCACACATTTGCTGTCTGTAGAGCAGTGGTAGCTAGAACAGCTGACAAGGAAGTCTGCATGCATGTGTTATGCCAATGATAATATGAAAGTGTGAAGGAATTTATGTCTGTCTAATGGAGGACCCGAAGTAAAAGAGAACTGCATAACAATTTTGTAAGGTCTTTGAAAATGCTGTGTATCATATTATCATACACATCATAGTAGATATAGTATAGGTAGCTTCACCTGATTTGTTTTATACAATCTCTTTATGACAATTAGATTCACATGAAATGTAATTTGAGAAGAAAAGCTTAAAAAGCATACAAATTTACAATCATAATTTTGTGTATAAAGTTTTATTACCCTTGTTGAGTTTAGCTTTAAAAATCCTGCTATATTTAATATTTAATTTCCTTTTTGCTTGGTTGGGTGTATTTAAAACTTTTATCAGGAAAACTTTGAAACTAGTGTATATTCAATGAGATTTATAGCCTAAAGGCAAATTCTTGCTTTTAGAATAATCATAGGTCAATTAGAAATTAGTCTTCCAATATAGCATACCAAGTATTTTCTTTATTAAGGTGTGTATGTTTGCTTACAGTTTCAGATAAGAGTGTGCTGAAGTATATCCACAGATGAGATTTAGGCCAAGGTCTATAACAACAAAAGTATAAAGGTTAGAAAGGTAGCTGTTCACCTTTAAGCTAACCAATTTTAGTAGCTGGCAGTCATACTTTGGTTTTTCAAAATATATTTATTTGAACATTCACTTTTCATTTTTCTTTGCATTTCAGAATTTAGAACATAGAAATATGAAAAATTCTTTGGCCTCATTCACACTGTGTAATTGGTTTAGAGACTAACAATGTCATTCATTGTTTTAGCTCTATAGTCCAAGATTGCATTATTTAAGTGAAAGAGAATGAAGTCCCAGGCAATAAGTGAGTGATTCAGGGCTCTATAAATACCCCGCCTGGAGTACTCATTCAAGCACATTCTTCATCAAACTCAGGATTTAGTTGGAATTATGTGGACAATTTCCCCATCTTGCCACTTTACCATCTGTCCTAAAGTAATCATTATGTTTCTACAACAATCGCGTTGTGGAATCTTCATTAAGGAACAAAACACTGCTTGGAACAATTAGGCTGGCATTGAAGCTGTTGGCCCAGCAACATGCTTTATTCCTAAATCCCACATGGTCCACATATGCTGGTCCTATTGTAGTCAAAACTAGAAGTCTGTAATTTTATACTGATTTGAAAGCACAGAATAAAAGATCAGTAAATAAGGTAAATCAAGTTAAATATCAATTTTACATACACAGCAAAAGTCAAGACATTTTAACCTTTGTAATTGTCAGAAGACACTGGAAAGTTCAACACTCTCATGTTACTGATGAGTGCATTGAATGTCATTGGGTTTCAAACTTTCCATTTGATTCAAATTCTTTCCTTTATACCCTTGTGCCAGTAACTAACACATGTGTCCTGATGTGCTTCACAGGCACTAAAGTGGATGAGAGATTGTGATAATCCAATAATGTCATACCATTGAAGTCCATGCTAACAGTTGAAAGAATTTTGAATGATGTACATAATGGGTAAAATAACAATCAGATTACTATTCTACTTGCACTAACGTGTGGGCATCATGAAAAGGCCTGAAAGAAAGAACCATCAAGCAAATAGAAGACTTGAAGATGGCAAAGAGCCTTTTCTTTAGTGAAATTTTCCTATGAATACCTTTTAACAGTCTAAAAATTAATTGAGCACTTGTACACTTTACTGAGAATGCAAATTGCTTCAGCCCTTTGAGAAACAGTGTGGTGATCTCACAAGAGGGAGAGGGAGAGAGAGGGGGGTGTTAGAATGACTTACAGGCTACAGTCCAGCTAATTCAGCAATAGCTGTGAATGGAAAGTCTAAGAACTCAGTAGTTGCTCAGTACACAAAACTGAATGTTCAAGCTGGTCTTCAGTATATGATGGAATCTGGAAGAAGTAGGCTCTGATGCCAGTGAAGGAACAAACTTGGTACAAAGACAAGGCCAAGAAGATCATTGTTCTTATATAGGCTTCTACCAGAAGGTTTGACCTAGATTAAAGTTGTGTGTTGCTGTCTCAAGGTACAGATTAAAGGCATATGTCTTCCCAGCTGCAAAGATCTGGATTAGAGGCATATCTTCCTACTTTAAAAATCCAGATTAGAAGCAGATTTTCCTACTTCAAATTAAGTAAAAATCCCTCATACATGTGTCCTCCATTTTGGGGTTTTAGTTGCAGATGTCAAGATGACAACCAAGAATAGCATCACAAATCCATCCCATGTCAACTTGACATGCATATCTCCATATGGTATGAAATTTCCATATGTGGTGGTTTGAATAAGAATGGGCCCCATAGGCTCATATATTTAAATGCTTGATCATTAGGGAGTGTCGATAATTGAGATGATTTTAGGAAATTTGACCTTGTTGGAGTAGATGTAGCCTTGTTGGAAGAAGTGTGTCATTGGTTGGGCTTTGGGGTTTCAGAAGCTGAAGCCTGTCCTGTGGCTTTCTCTCTTTTCCTGCTGCTTGCATTCCAGATATAGAACTTTTGGCTCCATCTCTAGTTCTGCCACCATGCTTCCCATCATGCTGATAATGAACTAAACCTCTAAAACTGTGAGGAAGCCCCAATTAAATGCTTTCTTTTATAAGAGTTGATATATATATATATATATATATATATATATATATATATATATATATATATATATCATTATATTCATATACAAATATATATGTATATGAATAAAATGAAATTAAATTAACCCCCTCCTTCCCTTTCCTCACACCAAACACTGCCACACACCCTGCCTCATTCCATAAAATTTCAACTAACTTTTAATGCATAGCTCTGGACCAAAACTATAAGCAAGCCTGCTCAGAGAAGTAATGTTCAGTGTTTAGAATCCTTAAATTGTGCCACATCCTGTTAAACGTACACTGTAAGGATGACTGCCAAGTACCACAGGTTTGTTGATCTCTGTGTCAGCTCCCAGACCCATGCTGTGGGCACAGTTCTTTCCTGCAGGAAAGTGAGTTGTGAAATTGTTCTGAAGAATGTCATGTAAGGAAAAGAAAGAAAGAAAGAAAGAACAATATTGGGCTTCTCTAAATTGTCAGAGCTGCCTTAGATAAGCCCTGAATAGAGATGCTTGTGGGGAAGTTGGTGCTTGGGCAGCAGTCTTGATCTGCCTGTGAATCAGGTCTTGTTTCAGGAAACACACACACACAAGGGATGCCAATTAAGTTTAGAAACTAGATTAAGACTGCCTGTAAACCTTGGGCTTCTGAGAAATTCAAGCAGCACAAACATTTTAGTGGGGCTTTGCATTCCCCTTATTTGTTAGCAAGAGCAATTAGGATGTTGGCAAGAAAGTAAATCAACAGTTCTAATTAGCTGAATTTTTTAAACCAAAGAATAATTTAATACTCTACTCTCCTTTTAAAATAATGAAGCATCACACTGTACTTATTGTCTTTAAGAACAAATACGAACAAAATAGCTTTACCTTATAATCCCCACTGTATTATACTTAGGCAACATAGGACCCTCTTTATGCTGAGTTGTGAAGGACAAATACCTCAATCCTATTTTTCCTATTAGTGCTCTGCAGCCCTCATAAAGAACAGAACTTGTATGCCTCTCATTCCTTTTGTTGAATCCTTTGTTGAAGACTAGCTTATTTGATAAACTGAAGTGTTCATGCAGTTTTACTGTAAACTGTTGTTCACCTATAGACATTCCCTGTTGTTGCAAATCTTTGGAATAATAAATTAACCTAAATAAGTATCTAATATGTTGGGACTTTAGATACCACATTCAGACTTAAGGAGGTTACACATGTAGGCCCTCACAGCAGAGCTGGTTGTAAGTATTTGAATCTCAGTGTGGGGGCCTCAGACCACACCCTCAGGTCCCTTCTTCTAGTTAAAGAATCCAAATGTGCATTTAAAAAAGGTTCTTGAGGAACCTATGTTTTTAAAACTATGTATGTACATAGTAAAATTTTATAGGCACAGTTTAGGTTGAATCATTAATATTTTCACATTAGTATTGAGCTAAGCCACAATAAAAGCCCAATTATAGGAGTTTCTATATACAACTCCTGTAGTAAGTATCTTTCATGCATTATCGTATTTAAATCTTTAAAGCTCTAAGAGATAGAAATTGCCATTATTGAGCCTTTGCATACAAGACACTGAGCCCAAAATGCCAGGTAGTCTGAAGGACAGAGGGTGTTTCAGACTAGGATTGTATTTAGAAAATATTGTCCCACACAGAAAACCTTGTTGTTGTTAAGTTTTCCTGGGGAGATTCAGACGAATTTCCAGTCACTTCAGATGGACATCAATGGCAGACAAGGTATGATAACAGTAATATCTAACGATGCAACCAATGAATTTGCTAGGTTGCGTTACTAAGCACAGGAAAAGGGTTATGTACAAGAGCGTACATTTCTCACAGCAACATGGGTGACTCCTAAATAGCTTTATCACGTTGAAGTCCCTCCTTTTTATGAATGGTGATCTCACAGAAGATGCAAAATGGAGTCCAGCATCTCCCAAGACTACCTGCAGCTTGGAGTAGTGAAGAACCATGAAGCTTCTACGGATGCATTACCATTACCATGGATGTGCCAACCACTGCACTGTTAAGCTTTAGTTGCTGTAACTACAATCTTAGAATGACATCTTGTTTTGAGGAAAGCTAAAGCGCCACGCAACAACCCCACTCACCGGGAAGGATATGCATCCAATATACATGAACTACTGAGATCATCAGCTCTTTTAAATCCTGCAGAGATTTCTAGAAAAGAGAGTCAATGGGGTGTGAAATTTCACAGTCACCTCAACTAGGAAAAAAATGTTGAGATTGTAACATACTCCATTTCATTTTATTTTTTATTTTTATCTTTTCTACTTATATACTTATATGTCAACATTTGTTGCTGTTGCTGTGTGTCCTCTGAATCAGAATTTATGATTGTCCCCTGTTACTGTGAAGCTACACATTCATATTTGTTCTAGCATTTCTCAGACCTTTAACTCACATATTTTCCTTCTCATTCATACTTTGGTCTCTCTGTCCCTTTCTCCCATTCTCTCTAATTTAACTATTTAATTTTTAATACCTCATTTCAAAAATACTATATATAATATTTTTCCCACTCAGTGCTCTAGTGACACTATCTTGGGACATTCCAGGGCCTCAAGTGATGAGCACAAATGTTTCTCTAGCAAATTACCACTGAGACTGTAGTGAAATCAACATAGGGAATCTCTGGGTAGTATTATATTTTTCTAAACATTTTTCTTGCCTTTAAAGAGACTGAACTTTTGCCTGACCTTGAAACCAATTAATAATATGCTCTGAGATCATTTAAAACTAAGTATTCAATCTGCTATCCTACTCAATGTACTCAATCTATTTAAGTTTAAACTGTTTTTAAAACAACAACAACAATGTAACCAACTTAAATATGCTTTGGATATCTGATATAATCAGCTTTTACAACTTAAGCTAAATGCATATCTTTAATCTTAGAGTGTATACTTTTCCATGTCTCTGACCCAGATAATATATATGTGTGTGTTGTTATGGCAATCATTTTTTAAAAGCTCCCAACAGGCTAAACGTAACCTTAAATCACAAATATCCCATCAATGTCGAAAGAAACATGTGGGCATAAGTTGATAACATCTATATGTGATTTCCAGTACTATTATTGACCAGTTAGTGTTAGGAAAGTAACTTCTTCCCTTGTAAATCTCTGTTAAAGATGTCTGTTCTTTTTTTTTTCTAAATGTATTCTTGACTCTTTCCCAAGACCATGCTGTCTCTACTATTTAATAAATACAGAGCAAAGCACTTTGTTAGTGACTGGCAAGACAGACAGGCAACAAGTACAGACAGATCAGACATATATAAAAAACAGACTACAGAGACTACAGATACGGAATTAACTTCAAATTACAGAGAGAAGACACAAGAAGAGGAAAGGAGAATTTAAATTTTCATCATACTTGTTCTGAATCAGTCAAAAAGGAAGCCCCTTTTTTTGTTCCAAAATGTGACATCCACCCAACTACTCTAGTTGGTACCTCTGCCAAATAATATAAGGAAATACCAAGATAATGCATCAAGAATTACATATAAACTAAAACAAAGTAAAGGAGTGTTAAAATAAGTAAAAATAAAAAGCTTTGTGATACATATTTTTCAATAGGTGGGCAAAACACAGATGATAAATTAAATGAGAAAATAAGCTACTATGACATCTCCACATGCTCATAATTCCTTAATATTGGCAACCAAAGATTAGGAGATACTCAAATGTCACCATCAAGAGTTTAGAATCGAACTTTTATAAGTCAAATGACTACAATGAGGATTCAAACAGACGAATATAACAAATAAATTCAGAATCTAGAAAAGAAGTTAGCATGTACCTGTAAACATACACACATAGATACACACACACACACACACTCACACACACACTATATATATATATCTATATATATAATATATAAATATATACATCACACACACACACATATATTCCAATTTCTCTGAAGAACATAGATATAAAACCTCTTAAGAAAAACCTTGAAACAGAATTTAGGAACACATCAGGAGTATCATGCACCATGATCAAGTTGGATTCATCCCAATGATGCACACTGTTTCTACATTAGCAGATTAATAAATGTAATATAATACAAAAACTACAAGACTAGAAATCATATGATCATCTGGATAGATACAGACAAGGTATGTAACAAACTTCATATTCCTTCATGATCAGTTTCTGAAGAAACTAGGTATAGAAGAAACATATATCAAACTAATAAAGTACGTATTTCAGACCTGTAGCCAATGTTATATCAAGTGGGAGAAAACTTGAGAGTATTTTCTCTAAAATTTAAAAGGGACCAAAGGTGCCTATACTTACTTAATATTGTGCTCAAAGACTTAGCTAGAACAACAAAACAAGAGGAAAACAACAACAACAGCAAACGGATTCAAGCGAGAAAGGAAAAAAATCAAATTATTTGTAGATGACACAATTCACTGTTTCTAAGACTCTAAAACTTAGCTAGAAAATTATTAGATTTAATAAATACTCTTAGTAGAGTAGCAAAACACAGAATAAACTTATGAAAACCAATAGCTTTCCTTATACCAGTGATACATTTTCTGAGAAATTGAAACTTGAGAAAATATTCAATTCATAGTAACCTTTTAAAAATGCCTAGAAATAAACCTAACCAAGAGTGTTAAGAATTTCTATGGTGAAATCTTTAAGACACTGAGAAAAAGTAAAGAAAGTAACAGAAGATTGGTAGATTTGTGTGGAAGTTTGAATGTGAGTTACATCTGTTGGCTCATATATTTGAATGTGCCCTCTTCGTTTTACAACTTTCACTTCATAGAGGCTAATTTCCCTCCTCACTCTCCTCTTCCTTCAGGAGACTTCTACTCATTTTGCATATATGTAATCTCTGTCCTCTAGGAGCTGTCCTGTTTCCTTCCTCTTTACCATGAAAATGTCTATCCCTAAAGGTATCTCTTCTGTGCGTCTTATTCTGAGGCCCCTTTCTCAATTTCCACAATTTTCTTTTCATAGAGGCTTATTCCCCTTTCTCTACTCTTCTTTCAGAAGCCTTCAATTCATGCCTTAATCTCTATCCTCTGGTAGCTTTCCTGAGTGCATTTTACTGGACTCTGCTATGTCTGGAATTTCTTTTTCTTCCTTGTCTCCATGTTGGATTAGCTGTCATGATGTCCTGCCCCACATTGCAGGTGACATTATTTTGTAGTTAGGCTGCTGTGAGAGACAAGGAGGCGTTTTCATATGTGGAAGCCCTACCAGACCTCAGCAGAGCGAACCACCATCCTGGCCAGCTCATACTGGAGAGTGGAACCCCAACCATCTGAGCTCAGGTGTTTTTATTGATTCAGAATTCCTCAGGTGCAGATCATAAGCTATTAAACATCCCCCACAGAAACCCAACACCTGCAGACAATAGAAAAGGCTAAGACCTCGGCATACTCTCACCCAACAGTGCACAAAACAATATTTTAAACACAACTAAAAATAAATTTCTACAACCTTCACAGGTTAAAGAATAAAAGCAGAATACTGTATCTCACTATCAATTCAAAATGAATTAAATACTTTAATATAAGACCTTAAATTGTGAAACTGTCAGAAAACAACATAAGGAAATCTTCTTAAGAAATAGGCATAAATAATTATTTTCTGAAAAAAAGTTCAATATCATAGGAAACAAAACCTCAAAGTTGACTAATGTGATTAAATTAATTAAGGAAGCTTCACAGCAAAGTAAACAATCAAGAGAGATAGAAGATATAACTGAAACTGGCCTAGAGACCCATCAACAGATGAGAGGATACAGAAATTTATATATATACTATGAACTTTCTTTCAGATATAAGGAAAATAAAGTAATGCCACTTTATCCATCTATTTTCCAAATTTCATGACTTCATCTTTCTTTTCTTTTTTATTTCTCAATACTACAGTAGTGTTTATAAAGACAAAAAATGTCGTCTTAGTGCACTAAAACTCAATGCCTTTGTGTAATTTTTAGTTGTCCATTAAAGCTGGGAAGTTTTTAGTGTCTTAAAACCTGTCCATTTTTGTTAATAATTCCAGGCTACATGGATAATGACAACTTTTAGTGTTTGGGAAGTTGTTTTGAATCTCGGAGAATATACTGTGTATACTCACATTGTGTCCACACATTTCTAGTCAAGTATTCATATTCTGCTGATCTTTGAACATGACAGTTGTGATAGATTACTATTAAATGATTTATTGTTTCGAACATTTAGACTTAAGAAGATTCTGTGGAACTCCTGCAGAAATTACCAAGCAAGTCAGTCACGGAGGAATGGCACTAGTATAATTGTAATTGTCATGGTGTTCATGAAGTTAACACATTCACAGGACAGGCTAGATTGATATTATATAAAGATATTTGCTGACGTCAGTTGATACCTCTTACAGAAATCATTCACTAGAAATGATTATTTTAAGTAGAGATTGCAGTTTATAATTAGGCTTATTGACAAGCACTACATTTGAACAGTTTTAGAAACAGAATGTTTTTCAGTGATGTGGGAGCATGGTAGAGACTAATTGCATAATTCTGAAGACTGTGATGATGGCAGAAAAAATAGACATCAGATATTCTATGAAAGGACAACAAAACAAATACAGTCTTGTACATCAATAGGACTAAATGTTATCATTTGCTGACTTCTCCCCAAGTAGACCCTGAAATAACGGATAGATCAAGGAACGACAAAGTTTATCAAACTTATTCTTGGAAGAGTGAGCAGCACTTTGATAACCTTAATAGTATCTCAGATGAAGGATGTCCATTCTTTAACAATGCTACTGGATTTGTGAGAAATGTCTTCATTTCCTGCTTCAGGATTAATCACATTTTTGTGTCAAGGTAGTTGTTGCATAAGTGAGGAAGTAACTTGTATGGAAAATAGATTTTAAAGAATTTTCTGGGGAAACTTGATTATTTTATATTATTTTTCTGGATGATAATTTCCCTAAGAAATGCTTTGATCAAGTCAACATGAGTGAGCTTCTCCACTCACAGGAACACATGAGCTCATTGGAAACAGTTGTGGAGTATGTTCATCCTCAGAAAACAGGGATTCAGAAGTTGCGGTAGGATGTTGGTAAAGGCAAGATTAGATATAGGGTGGATCATTTAAGAATCCACAAATATCATTCCAAGAAAAGAAAAGCATCTAGGAATCACAAAGGAAGACTAAGACAAATTTAAATAAGAGTCAAAATACAGTTGGCCCACCCTTGTTTTGTGCAATTGTGATGGAACATGACCTGGGGCCAGCCAGTAGCAAGAATAATAGAAACACTGAGGCCCACTTTTGTGGTTCTTCCTCTGCAAGTTGGAAGCTCAACAATACCTGATGTTGAAGGGAGAAGATCGTTTTAGCCAAATGAAAGTGGGGATTTTCTTAAGACTGTGCTAAGATTTTAACGACTTGGAAAATGAAATGAGACAATTAGTTAATTATTAAGAATATGTATGAAAAATCTAAGTCATCAGAGAGGAAACATCTAGAAGAGGAGAGATTTATTTAATTGTATTCAATACCTTTCCAGCATAATACAAATGTGCTGGCTAATTTACGTCAACTTGGCATAGGCTGGAGTCATCTGAGAGGAGAGAACCCCAGTTGAGAAAATACCTCCATAAGATCAGGCTGTATGCAAGTCCTTAGAATATTTCCTTAATTAGTGATTAATATGAGAGGTGTGAGTGGTGCCACCCCCTGGGCAGGTAGTCCTGGATTCTAAGAAAGCTGGCTGAGCAAGCCATGGAGAGCAAGCTGGTTAACAGCACCTCCCCATAGCCTCCACATCACTTCCTGCTTCCAAGTTCCTGTCCTGTCTGAGTTCCTGTCCTGACTTCCTTCAGTGATAGACTATGGATGTGGAAGCGTAAGCCATATAAATCCTTTCCTCCCTAAATTGCTTTAGGCCATGGTGTTTTATCACAATAATAGCAATCTAAACTAAGGCAACAACTTTCTCTGTTCTTACCTTCACTGACTCATTTTTAGCCTATATGACTTACAAATAAACTTTCCTGAATCTTTGGCACATGACTTTGCATGCCTTGTGTGTTTTTAATTCCTCCTTATTGAACAGGTAGAAACAGAATGGCTGGATTTACATATACTTATTTAAGATAACTGAATACTGTTTACAATTTCATTAAATTCCTTTATATTCATACTAGAAATCTGCAGGGCTTTGGTTCCTCCATATTCTTGCTAAGCCTTGTCATAGCAAGCTTTATAATTTATATCATTTAAATAGATTTCTTAGAATATTAAAATGCTTTTAATATCAAATTTTATAATTAAAAATTGATGATATTGTTCTTTACTACTGTGGATACAGAGTAACAACTCTGTTATAAAACAAATGGGGAAAACAGTTTATTCTTAGCTAAATATGAGTAAATTCAACTTACTGTGAATGACATGCTGCAAAATAAAAGGAATTACATGCGTTAACACAGTCAAATAACAAATCAAGTAAAATATTAATCACTTTAACAAATAACTTGGTAGCATTGGATAGGTGACTATAATAATTTGAGAAATATTTCTTATAGGTTTTTGGCTTAAAGGAGTTGTATTATGCTAAAATTACTTCAGTAGTTGCGAGTATAACCACTCTTGCTTAGCTTTATCTTCTCCTTGAATAGTGGTATATCATATTCTGTCTTCCTTTTCAGTATACATGTCTCTTCCAGGGAGTTATATTTCTTGCAAAGAACAAACCACACCCATTCCCAGCCTTTTGGTTGGAAAACAGGTATACATTTCCTCCAGGTAGGAGACGACCTTGAGTAATTAGCATTCCTGGTTTCTCCAGTACTTACCTGTGAGCACTCATGCCCGGTACATTCTCTATTCAGTTTAATTGATCTGTTTGTTGATACAGACACCAATGTCACAATAATGATTTTATCACTGTAAAATACATTTTCAAATCAAAAGAATCAGATTCCAAATATCCTTTTCAATGTCTTGGCTGTGTATTTGGGATTTGCTTGTGAATTTGCTTATTTGCTTAGTTTCTATAAGAAATTCTTCTGATATTTTGAATGTGATTACTTTGAAACTATAGATAGATTTGAAAGAGCAAACATCTTAATAATATAAATATTTGATTAATAAAAAACAAAAACCCTTAGTTTAGTCTTATACAACTTAACATATTATATTAGTTTATAATTTATATATAGATTTTTAACATTGTTTTCAGATTTGCCCTATCTGATTGAAAGGCATCAAAAAGTTAATGTAAGTTTTCTGAGAAACAGAATTATGTTTGCCTTTTCCAGAAAGAGTGAGAAGTACCCACTTAAGCCTTTACTCAGAGAGTTATGCACAGAATGAGGCATAGGATTCCTTGTGACCTAAAGTGATGAAGTTGCTAAGCAGGTGAATGATAACTGGCAAGAGTCTTAAGAAGCACTTAGGATGAAAATAACATTATTCAAAAGAACGAATTCTATGAATCTTGTTTATGGATAGCCATTAGTTCTGAAGTGATAGATACAAAATTCTTTTCAGTCAGGTCTTAGTGGCTCATTCTCTCCTTTGGAAAATGTCAGCTTTATACAATGTTTACTGCAATTTCAGAGTTTAATGAAGTAAATATCTTCCTTAATATGAGCCTTTGCCTGAATTCTATAAAATATCCATATTTGGCAACCTTTAGGCTGCACAGCAAGTGACATGAAATGGATGGTATGAGCATGACTCTCAAGTTTCTCATGATAATTACCTGACAGCTCTAAGTGCAAATAAATTGCAATGCTAAATCAGAATTCATGTGATGTTAGCAAATGACAACACTTGAGTTCACACCCTTGGTGGATTTCCTTTCTACTTGCATATGCCTGAAGCATCTTTAGCTGTGGGGAAAGTATTAGGTATTGAAAAGCCTTGCAGCTGTGCAAGCTCCCTTGAGTGGCAGTTGACAATGCTGAAAGTCTGTTGCACAGGAGACTGATAAGCTTCCTTCCTATCCTGAATTCCAAACATAGAGAATTATTTTTAATGCCACTATCGATATACATAACTGTCCTTGCAGGAAAAATGATGTGATGTTACTCTTACTAAGGTGAAAGAGATTAAGTCACAGCCAGCAGTTTCACATAATAACTCAGGACATGGGACAGCTTTGAAATGTGAATCCCCATAAAATATGAGAAATATCGTCTTAGTGAATTATTCACATATACCACATGTTTGCCCTGGAGGAATTAGAAATTAAAGATATCATTGTATATAATCTGAGCAAATTATGGATAAATTAGTAACATACACCTAATAATTCAAATAACCTCCAATTCTCTCCATGTCGTCACAAATGACAAGACTGAATTTTTGTGGCTAGGTAATATTCATATATAAACCTCACATTTCCCTATCTAACCATTCATCACAGCACGCAGACTGTTTCCATGTCTTCTCTAGGGCTGGTTTTCACTTTTCAATTACCAACTCTACCACCTTCAGGGTTTGGTCATTCACCATTTGGCTTGTTACAACCTCAGTGCAAGTCTGTTGCCTCAGCCTTGGGTACTACATACTACACTAAGGAAGAAGACACAGTTAAGATTTCTCACTTGAGAAAAATACTGCCCAATACCCTTCAAGAATATTTCTCTTACATATACTTTTTTGGTCAGTACTGTTTCATGTTTCTTCTACAGGAAACAACTGGAAAACAGGGAAACATTCACTTGAATCTATGGTGCCTTGTTATCTCTGAGTGTCAATGCATAAACATAATTTGAGAATCTATATACCCAAAATGTCTTTCCAAATCCTCATATGATTAAGAACTCAAATTATATGACCAAAAACTAAAATAAGAACACTGTTGCCCAGCTAATAGGGCAACCAAGATTGTCATTAAAGATAGAAATGATGGTTGCTCCAATAGAGAGATGAGATACTGAGGCTTTCTAGATGGAAGCATCATTTATTTGTACATTCAAAAGATGAGCTCTGAGTTCATGCTCAGTGCATTGCTGTGTGCATTGCTGTGCCTCATATTTAATTCCTTTATATACTTTAGTCCCTTTATCTCCCCCAAAATGGCACAAATACCTGATTGGCTGTTCTATGTCACAGTGATGTCATGTTGCCTTCCCTTTATTCTGGAAGGAAACCTTTACCACAAAATAGTGAAGGATAGTCAAAAGTTTGGAATGTGTGTTTGGAGACAGATGTGTACATAAGTGTCCTAGTTTCGTTTCTTTTGTTGACAAAAGATATTCTGACAAGAAACTTAAGAAAGAAAGGGGCTTTCTTTAGCTCACAATTTCAGGTTATTGTCCATTGCAAAAGAAGTTACAACGGCAGGAGCTTGAAAGAGAAAGTCATGTTACAGGCTCAGAGGAATGAATGCATTAATGATTGTTGCTTTGCAATTGCTAAACTTTGTTTCTAGACTTTTATAAAGTTTATATCCCTTGCTTAGAGAAGGCTGTTGCCCACAGTATGTTCGGTCTCCCCACTCCAGTTAATTGATTAAGGCAATCCTCCACAGACCAATCAATATTGCCAATCTGTCATTGAGATTTTTCCAAGATGACTATAGGTTTTCTCAAGTTGACAATTAAAGCTAACAATGACATTTAAAACTAACACCATATTTCAACTGAGATGCTTTCAAATCTGTTGATGTTTGGATCACTAGACTGTAACTTTCAGATTTTTTTGACTTTCATTTCGTTTAGTTTGCTTCCTTTGGTAATCCCAAGGTTTAACTAATAAAGACAATTTTAATGCTCTCAGGGGCCCTTTAAACATTGAACAGCATTTGACAGAAGACTCTGGACTACATCTTTTATAGCATTTACTTTAGAAAACCTACATGCATAATTTTTTACCCATCCCTTTGAAATACATGAAAATTTTCCCAGTTTTCTCACCAACTTCACAGACCCATGAATACAGTAAACTCATGAAGCCAGCAGAGCTGTTTGACAAAGTCTTGCAAAACTGAGCTGACTGGCTGAATGATACACTGTCAGGAGGTTCCCCACTTCTGATCTCTGTATGCTGCATTATTAGGGAACATTTTCATTATAATTCATTTATGTTTTAACCCAAGAAAATTATTTCTGAGTCTCCTTATGAAAGTCCTTATTACAGCCTCTTCTGCTTTCAGGGAAACATTTAGAAATCTTCCTTAAGACTTGGGGATTGTGATAAGCACAAAAACATAAGTATTTCTTTATGGGGTTATGGTTAAAGGACTTTTTGGTGCATTTACCCCTGAATAAATTCAGGATTGAGGCAATCAAGACAATATAACCTGATAATAACTCCAAGTTAATCAGGGCACTGTTTACTTGAGAAAAGCTAATAAGCTACAGCAGGTGGCCTCTCCCTACATATGCTCAGAGTTTCCTGGATATGTAGCTTATGAGATGGGGAGCCATATGTGATATGCCCCCAGGAACAAAATTAGATTGGCTAAAACAACTTTTACATAGTTATATGAAAGATATAAAAGATATAAAAGAAAGATGTAAAAGAAAATAATTAGTCATGAGAGTAAGACTAGCTTCTATCAGGTTTTATTGGAGATCACTTAATTGGGAAACAAAAGAATTTCTCCTACACAAACAGATTTTTTTAAATTGAGACCTTAAAAGCAAGTTAACTGCAGAGAATTTTTTGCCTGAGTAAACCTTTTAAGATTATACTTTAACCACCAAAATTTTATTATACTTAGTTCAAGGTTTGGGGACTTACTTGAACTGGCTCAGATATTTACAAAATGATAGGATTTGTATCTCCTTGGAAACCATGAATTTGTCTTTGTCTTGTAAAATCTATATAAATAAAGAAGCATCCTGACTGTTAGTCAGTTAGAGCCAGCAGTCAATCAGAGCTAAGAAGCTGATCCCATCCTCAAGCTCTTACTCATTCCTACCTTCACCTAATTCCTTATCCCCAGTGCAGAGCCCTGCTGTATTATTGGGGCTGGCTCCTGGCAGTAATTGTCTTTTTGCAGTATCTGAGATCCACCTCTCTAAAATATAAACATGAAAATGTGGACTCTAAATCTTTGTATAACATTGACCTGGAATTCCACTTTGCCTGCCAAATACTATATGACCAATTCAGTATTTTTTCTCTTATATTATATTATATTTTGATTTTTTATGTTTAAATATGTTTTTATTTACATAATTTTATTTTATCTCACTATGTTCAACTATGAGGAGTTTGAGCTATAACTATTACCCAGCTTTTCATTACTGTTATAACAATCACAATAAATATAGTATATATGAAGAAAATAGGTATATATAGCTCACAGTTAGGGAAACTTAAAGTTTACAGACAGGTGGCTCTGTTGGTTAGGTTTTGGCAAGATTAACAAGTGGTCTTGATCCTGTGAGGGACTTAGTTATCTTGTATCTAAACAGGAAGCACAGCTCACTCAGAATTTTGTAATAGCCCTTTCACAAAATCTGTCAAAGAATCACAAGACCTGCAGCTAACACATCAAGCACTGCTTTCAACATTTCTACTAATTCCCAAGACTGTATATTCACAGGGGATCAAGCTTAGAAGAAATTGAAACCATACCTAAACCAGAGCATCATCTAAACCCCTGTCATTGATGAATAAATATTTTTTCAAATCCAGATGAGTAGTCACTAAAAGAAACCAGACAAAATTCCTATTATCTAACTTTACCTTCAGTTTACTTTCTATATTGCCATGCTGGGATATTTGAGAATATATAATGAATTTACTATTGTATTTCCAGTTTTCATTAAAATATAAAGTTCATCTGAACCCTGAGGCCCCATTTACTTTTCTTCTTTCTTACTTAATTTCTCAGTATCCACTGTGATGCTTGTTGCCATTAACAGAATAGCATATTTATGCTTTTGTTTATATCCCTGAAGAAAACCTCTCAGTTAGAGTAAAAGTTGTTGATGACCTTTGCCTATCCAGGTCCATTGTCATGGGTACCAGGTTTCTGACGCTGGGCACTGAAGCTGCCCACCTTCTGCATAGCAAGTGCCTAAAGATGTGATTCCCATCACACTTCTCTATTTCATAACAGCTGATTCTATTCATGGCATTCTGGTTTTATTTCTATCACTGGGTTAATACACAAGACCTTGTTGTGAGGTCAGGAGAATGGGGAAGGAATATGTAGTTTATACTTCTAGATCTAGAGTAAGGCTTTGCCAAAGAAAAGCCCCTCCCCCTTGTGGTTGCATGCCACTTGGACATCTGGGAACAGCTTGAAGGGTTGTGAGGGAGAGTGTCAGTTGGAAATGACAGTTGCAGTAGGATAGGAAAGAGAGAGCACAAAAGCTGATGATAGGGAAAGCAGGCAGAAATAAGACTCAGATAAAGTGAGCTAACTGGGGTTTTAGAAAAGTTAGTATTTACACTTTTCTCAGCAATTGCTATGCCAGGAGAAGCTGAACCAGAGGAGGTTAGAGTTAATTCATTTTCCCAGGTTTAGACAGGCTAAGACAGTCTGAAAAGGGCCATAAAGGTTTCTCTCTTTCCTTTCTTTTCTATTCCTTTTTAACCCTTTGAGTTAACTGAAGTTTAAAAAATGTTACAAGTTAGAAATCTTTCAGAGTCAAATTGCCATTGAAAAGTAACAGTTACAAAGGCTTGAAAGCTTAGATCAGAGCTTAGACCCAAATGGCAAAAAATAAACAAACAAACAAACAAACAAATAAATAAATAAATAAAACAGCCACAACCACATTCCAATGTTATGAAAACAATTCCTCAATTGAGGTTTCTCCTTCCCTGCTGCTCCTCACTTATATTTAATTTACGAAAATGAGCAAGTGCAAATGGGCATAATAACATGAAAGATAAATACCGGAAATGAATAAATGCATTCCAGATAAATGCTCTCTTAGTTAATGGGAAAATATTTTAGGCGGATGAATACAGTGATAGATATACCATTGAACATGGTGCTAGTCAAACTATCATAGCTACAAAACATGAAGGACTTACTCTTTATCTGGGAAATCCGAGAGATAGCCTCAGATAAAGTTACAGGTAACCCTAATACAACAGACAGTTTAAAGGATGTCTAATACTTAACAAGTATTTTTTCTATTGGTGTATGAGAAAAGTTGAAACTGAAAATTATTCTCATAGAAGTTATTAATAAGGAATGACAAAGTTAACCAACTATTTGCTTCTTCAACTGTTGTTTAAAGTGTACTTGTCTTTGTTTATACAAAATGGCTCTTAAATTTTCTGTAAAAGATTGATTCTAGATTTCCAAATAAATTTTTGTGATCCTATATATACTACGTTTCCCTCTTACAACTTAAATGCTAGACAGTCAAGGAAAATGATGAGAACCTAGTTCAATGGGTATGGTAGTTTCTCTCAAACTCACTTTCCCGTCTATTTATCAATCTACTATCTGCCATGTGGGTGCTGGGAATTGAACCGAGGTCCTCTGGAAGAGTAATCAGTGCTCTTAACTTCTGATATATCTCTCTAACTCCATATTTATCAACCTACAATTCATCTGCCTAGTAAATGTTTTAACTGAAAAATGTCTTATGCCAATATATATTCTCTGCCATAGCTTACTGCAAGTTACTAATATCAGGAAAGGCATCCTTCGCTTTTGAAAACTAAGACATAGTATGAAAATATTTGACTGCCAAAATGATGAATAGGGACAATCTACAGAGATGGAACTCTGAGCATATCCCGACTCTCACAGGAAAGAAACATGGTGACAGAGAAAATGAGTGAAGATGGACGGCATTCCTGACAATCTTGCTAACAGGCATTGCTGACCATGAGGAGACGGCTAGACTTACAGTGAGGCAGTCATCTAGGTATCAGTTTTCCAAATCTGGATCACATCCATTTTTTTGTTTGTGGGAAGATGAAGGGGAAAGAAAATTTGGCAAGGTAGAGACATGTGTATCTGATAAAGGTTGTCCATAGACATGTGTGTACATGATAAAGGTTGTCCATAGACATGTGTGTACATTGATGTCCAAGGACCCAATCTAGGATACTTCGTGTCGTAGATACTTCATGTCTGAAAGTTGGAGTAAGGAGCAGGAAGTCAGCTCTGTGAATAAAGAACTTATAATACAAGTGAAAAAACTTCCATTTGGATCCTTAGAACCCAAGTTAGGCTGAGTGCAGCAACACGTGTGTATTATATTATCCTGATGCTCCTGTGGTGAAATGGCAGGTGGAGACTGGAGAATCATTAGGTCAGAGGCCAATTAATGCTGCTCATACAGCAGCAAATGACTAGAGATCCTAACTCAAACAAGATGGAAAACAACGACTAACTGTTGGGGAAGTTTACTTTTAGTTATGTTTAAATTGTTTTATGCACTGTTGGGTGAGGGTCTATCCTAAGTCTAGGGTGTTCTGTATTGTTTGGAGGTGTTGGATTTCTGTGGGGGTTGTTTAATTGCTAATGATCTGCATGTGCTATCAGTAAAATACCTAAGGAGTTCTGAAAGAATAAAAACAACTGAGCTGAGTGAGACGTTCGGGGCTCCACTATGAGGATGGTGCTTGCCCTGATGATGGTTCCCTCTGCTGAGGTCTGGCAGAGTTTCCACTTATGAAAAATGCCCTGTGTTGCTTCCTTTCTGAGCTTCCCCATCAGCAGCATACAATAACTAACAGCTAAAGTTGTCCTCTTTCTACAATATGTGCACAATGGCATACCCTGCTCCCCAAAGTCATATTCAAATGTAAACACACACACACACACACACACACACACACACACACACACACTCACACAAACTATGCACAAAAAGATAAAAGAAATGGAGTCAGAGTGAACATTATCCCCATCCCATTATAGAAATCAACACCATTCTATCACATGTGCTATGGGCACCTGGAAAGAAATAGAAACAACAGCCCAGTACATAACTATTGCATTCCTCTGTTGAGCATAACAACAGTAAAGCATCTCCACAAAAAGCAGATGGGATGAAGCCACAGTGATGCAGAAACATGTGGATATACATAGGCAGCATCTGGGAATCCATAAGAATATCCTAAGAAACCCTAATTTGCCCCAGATCTTGAGTGAGATGCTATCAAGTCAGCAGACGTCTAAGACAAAATTAAAACTGAAGCACTCAATTAAACAAGCAAATATAAAATTGCTTATATGTTCACTTTTTCTTATACACTTGATTTCCTACCAGATTATTTGACCCTCCTGTAGTCCTACAGCCACTCAGATTTCTGTCCTGGACTATCATTTAACTGTTTTTTATAGAACCATAAACAGATGGTCATCTAAAGAAGACTACATAGGCTGGACTTTACATGTGAAGCTCACAAGGCATCTTCAGTGCTCCACTGAGCTGCCCGGTTTGACTAAGTATTCCGAGATAATTGTCAGCCTGGTTTCAGTGTATCCCCTGCTAAGTACCTTATAGATGAGTAATTATGCCCTCATATCAAAATAATATATCTTATTTGTGGAAAAAGTAGTAGGAAACTATTGATCAGAACATGTATAGTAAAATACAGAACTGCTAATATCATTGTCATGAAAATTTTTGTCTCGTAAAACCAGCATGATTGGATTATTCCTGGTGAATCAAAAGCTTTGATTATCACTAATACAAAGCAAGAATTAGTGAAATGAATCTTTGTTGGGTGTCTACTTGATGCTCAGAACTTAAGGCATGGTGAGAATATTTGTGAAACTCACTCTACACGTGTCTAAAAATAAAGATGAGTGGATGTTTGAACATTGATGGAACACCTTCAGTAGAAAATGTAAATTGCTAGTGAAGACCCTGAAAGGAATAGACCCAGTCTTGCCAAGTGAGAGGTGGGGCACTCATAGCAGAAATTTACGTTGATTAGCAGCAAGCACAAAATCCCTACATGTGAAAACAGAAGAGAGCTCCGCCAGCTAAGATAACTCACCTGGAAATAAAAAAATAAAAGTGACTAAATAAATAACAGACTTCTGCAACCTGAAAGCAAGAAACCCAGAATAAAAACAGCAATTTGGCTTTCAGCCACAATATGCTTTTTATAGTTGCACACTGCACAAAAATATTAGTTATAAAAATAGAGAGAGATAAAATGTAAAAATAGCAGACATAATCTTAGGAATATTGCTCACAGTCAAAATTTGTATATTAAACATATGTTTTTCCCCGGGAGCTAAGTGTATTAGGTTTCTACGTTAGGCTAACTCTCATTGCACAAAACTGCAATCTAGTTTCTTTCACTATACTTCCCTAAGTCCAGGAAGCACTGTTATTTATAATTTGTGATTGGATGACATGTGGAGACAGGTATTACCCTTTGCATATGCAGTGAAATTGGAAGTACTCTTAGCCCTAAATTTTAGCAGTTTTAATGCACTTGTGTTAAGTAGAAAAAGGGCAATGGGAAAATGGAAAAATTCTTAAGAACATGGAGACTTGACCTTAGAAATTTAGCATGTGTAATGCTTACCTCTCACCTATGACTAAATTACTCTTTAACACTGAGAAGATCATTTTTTTCAGTCTAAGAAAAATCTCATTTGTAATAAAGGAATTTGTATTTTTCCCTTCCAGATTTCTTTTTTTCTTTCCTTATTTTATTTTGTGGGTCTCAGTGCTGTAGATAAACATTTTTTAGTTTCATACATAGTGATATAAATGATAAGATTTCATTTTTTTAGTGGCTAAATGCTACTGCATTATATATTTACTGCAGACTCATTATTCCTTCATCATTTAATAGATAAGTAACTTCTCAAGCTGACACAAACCTATAGACACCTGGGAAGAGAGAATCTCAATTGAGGAATTGCTTCCAACATAATGCCTGTTGAGCATGTCTGTGGGGCATTCTAACTGATAATTGATGTAGCAGACAGCCCACTGTGTGTCGTGCCATCCTTAGGCAGGTGGATCTAGGCTATATGAGAATTCATACCTCCTCCATGGTCCTCTGCTTTGTTTCCTACCTTGGCTTCCTGTGATGAATGGCTAACTGTAACTTGTAAGCCAAATTACTCCTCTTTTTTTTCATTTTTTTTAAACTCACATTGCTTCCAGTCAATGTTTTATCAAAACAATGGAAACACAAACTAGGACAAGTGTGAATAGTGCTGCAAAAATCACAGATGTGAAAATGTTCCCATGCTGCATTAATTTCGTTTCCTTTGGATACGTGAGTGGAAGGATATCTGGATCATATGGTACAACTATTATTAATTTTCTGAGAAACTTCTTTTCCATTTTCCATAGCGGATATAATGATTTATATTCCAGGCCATTTCACAAGGGTTCTTCTTCATTTTTGTTTGTCTGTCTGTTTGTGTTTCTTTGTTTTGAGACAGGGTTTTTCTGTTGTAACTCTGGCTGTCCTAGGACTCACTCTGTAGATCAGGCTGACCTCCACCTCACAGAGATCCACCTGCCTCTGCCTTCTGAGTGCTGGGATTAAAAGCGTGTGCCTGCACCACCCAGAAGACAAGGGTTCTCCTTTATCCAGCCTGCCAGCATTTGCTATCTTTAGTTTTCTTGATAATGCCTATTAATTTGAAGTGAGATGATGTCTCATTATGGCTTTTATTTACAATTTTTTTCTGATGATTATTGAATTTGGACATTTTTTTTCCTTTCAAATAGCTGTTGACTATCTGCATATCTGTTGAGAAATGTCTATATAGACCTATTAGACTTTTTAAAAATAAATTACGTGATGTTATACTGTTGTCATTTTGAATATTTTGTATGTTCCGACTATTATGTCCCTGTAAGATGAATAATTTTGATATGCTTCCTCTCATTCTCTGCATTATCTCTTCACTCTCTTAAGTGTTCAATTCAATCTCAGCTGTCTACCTTTGGTTTTGTTTCATGTGATTGGGGGTCTCTTTCAAAACTTGTTGCCTATTCTCATGTCCTGAGTTTTCTTGTACAAGCCTTACACAAATCCCTTTCTTCTTGTACAAACCTTAAATATATACATATACATAAACATGCATATACATATAAGATAGAATACTCATTCATATATTTATTCCTCTCTTAGACTCTGATATGCTTTAGTTTTTCCTGAAAATTTTATTCGTGCAGCTTCTGGAAAAAATAAAGATGAAATATTAATTAGTATTGTCATCCTTCCTGGCACTTCTCTGTATGAAAGCCATGGAGAATTACCATGGAGGAATAAAAATAGAACAAAGTTCACACCCACATCTTGGTCTTTTTAACAAATTTCCTCAAGGGCTTTGGAAACTCTAGTTCGGCTTCTATTGAAAATATTAATAAATCTCAGGAGTGCTATGAAGATCACAATGCATTTTTCCCTCATTTTTATCTTTCAAGCACTGTACACTAAGTTCTTGTGCAATCTTGGAACCAGCAAAGCTTCATCTTGGAATCCGAATATATACTCTGAAAATTGCTTATAGGACAAAGCATGAGGAAAACCCTCAAAATTTTCATCATTAATAATTCACTTTCCGGTAAATAAATTCATGAATTTTATAATTACAAAATAAGATTCTGGGTACTTTCAAAGGAAAATTTTATAACAATTTACAGATATTATGTGATTTTGCTTTTGATTCTATCACTATGCAATACTTTATTCTGTAAAATAGAATGGGCACGTCAACGGACTGAGCAGGACAGATTTGGTTTTATGCAGTGAGAATGACGGAAACAGCAGAAACAAAGAACAAAAAGCTGATTGGTTATTTCAGATTTGATTTTCTTGTCAGGCAGGAACAAAGAAGCAAAGCAGTTCAAGAACAAAGAACAAAATACTTTCTGCAAGGTCTAGCCTTGGTTTCTGCCAAATCCTCCCTTGCCACAGGAGGCAAAGCCTCTCCAACCCACAGATGTAATCTGGGTCCCACATTTAATGCCTAGTCTAACTACCCCTGCTTGTACCACAACCAACCTCTCAGATTCTGCCAGGATTGGACCTAAGATAAAGAGGGATACTTCATTCTGTTTAAGAAAACAGTTAACTAAGACGACATTACTATTCTAAACATGTATGCATAAAACTCTGGTGCACCCAATTCCTCCCCAACCCCAAAATGTTCTCTTATATTTAAAGACACAGATTAATATCAATTCAACAATAGTAGGTGATTTCAATACCCTATTTTCTGCAATAGATGTATCATCTGCACACACACACACACACAAAACCAAGCAGAAATATCAGAATTGAATGATATCATACAGAAAAGAGATATCATAACAATTTACGGAATATTCCACTCAAATATACATTCTACCCAGAAGCACACAGAAGCTTCTCTAAAACGGACCACATCATGGGACACAAACCACTCTATACAAATTCAAAAAGATTGAAAACCTGTCTGATCACAATACAATGAAACTCAAAATTGACAGCAAATAAATTTCTAAAAAGTAAACACTCATGGAGATTAAACAACTCATCACTGAATGATGAATGAGTCAAAAATTAATCAAGAAAGAAATAAAAATATTCCCTGAAGCTAAATGAAACACTACAATGTAACAAAATCTCTGAGATACAACAAATGCAATCCTATTAGGAAATTTTATAGCTCTATGTGCGAGCATTAAGAAAGTCAGAGAAAGCACAACTCAATGACTAAAGATATATCTCAACAACAACAACAACAAAAGTAGCTTCAGAGCTGGTTCACTGAATAAAAGAAATAAATGACAGACTATTCACCCAACTAACAAAAAATAAAATAAAATAAAATAAAGAGAGAGGAACCAAATTAAGAGACTCATAAATGAGCAGTAAAACATTACCAGAAAATATCAAATATGGTTCAACATATACAAATTAACAAGTGTAATAAACTACATAAATGAACTTAATTATAAAAAAAAATCACATGACTATCTCAGTAGATGCAGGGAAAAAAAATGACAAGATCCATCATGTCTTTATGATAAAAGTTCTAGAAAATGTAGGACTAGAGAAAACATGCCTCAATATAGTAAGAGCTAGATATGAGACCTCTACAGCCAACATCATCTTAAGTAGAGAAACCTTGAAGTAATTCCAGAAAGTTATGAATACGAAAAGGCTGTTCATTCATCCCATTCCTTTTCCAATATTGTACTCAAAGCTCTAGTTAGAGCAATGAGACAAGAGGGGGAAATTAATGGCTACAAATAGGAAAGGAAATAAATTATATCTTTTGCAGATAGTATACTATACATTAGAGATCACAAAAATATTACTAAAAAATGTCTAAGAAGATACACTGTGTTAGAGGAATACGACAGAAATCAGGACCCATAACAATACTGTTCACCCTTTGAGAATTAATGGGAGGATTAATCCCCATCCTCCAAATATTCAGAAATGACTTTGGAAAGTGCATACCAAAGTTGTATTCTGGAAATTCATACAATCTGTTAATTTTGTCATTATACCTTTACAACTTATGTAGAAACTCTAGAGTTCAGAAAAAAAATTCCCTGTGACCTTTTCAGTATTAGTTTAGAGAAAAAGAAGACATTAGAAACGGGGAAGGTGTTCCTTTGAGAGCTATGGAAAGAAAGATGTTCTGCTTTTTCTCAATTACTACCCCAGAAGAATGTCTCTAAACAAAGTTAGTACCTTCAGAGGCTGTGGAGAAGGCACAACTGTTAAGTTAATACAGCTCTTGCAGACAACCTTAGTTTGATTCGGTTCTTATCACCAATTTCAAGTGTTTCACATTATCCTGTAACTCCAGCTGTATGGAAACACTCATCCTCCTCCTCTGGCCTCTGCCTGCAACAGCTTACACATACATGTATACACCTTAAAAATAAAAGGAAATCCTTAAAAAGAGTTGGAGAAAGTTAATGACTCCAAAGAGTTTGCCTTCTGACTGCTTATGGTACTCAGTATCAAAGACAATAGAACCTCCACATTAACATCCCTCAGAACTCTTGAGTTTTTTGGAAATTGTTCCTAATCATGAAGCATGTAACGATTACCTTGTTTTCTCCTGTTAAAGAAGTCAAAAGTATTTAGTGAGGAAAGGGTTTACTTCATCTTATAGCTTAAAGTAAGGTGGAGAATTCAAGTCAGAAACCCAGAAGTAAGAATTGATGCAGAGGCCATAGAGAATTGTTGCTTACTGGCTTGCTTTCTATGTCTTGCTCAGGCTGTTTTCTTATATACCACAGGACACTAGACCAGGGACGGCACCATTGACCATGAACTAGGCTCTCCCACATCAATCACTACTTCGGAAAATCCATCCTGGGCTTGACAGCAGGCCAGTCTGGTGGGAGCAATTTCTCAACTGAGATTCCCTCTTCTCAAATGACATTAGCTTGTGTCGAGTTGACAAAATCTAGCTAGTACATGTAACAATCAATCTCCACTCCCAAGACAAAGGAACTAAAAATCCTGCAAGTGATATTTACTTCTTAGGTGTTATGATAAGATACATGATGACTAAGATTGATGTTGTTAACCGAACTGAAATATTACAATTACAACTTCTAGTATTAACATAAATGAAATATTTTTCAGATATAGTAAAGAAAAATTGTCAAGAACACCCTCCTAGGATATAGGCTGTGGGCTGATATCTAACTCAATCATTTAATACCTATGTAATTTGTTAAATTATGCCAAAATGTATGTGTTTTCTTGTTGCTTGTGATAAGTACCTGGAGAATTACAGCAATAACACATATGCAAAAGCCTATGACACTATCTTTCCTAAATAGCAAGCTGTTATTTCTACCTGGTTCCCATTATCTTAAAACAGAAATCTCCAGTTTCTAGAGACTTTCCAATTGCATACGTGGAATAAAATTTTACTGAATATTGAAACAACTGTCCAAACTGTTCTAAATAAGCCTATATTCTTCTGTGTCTAAGCGTTCTGCCAACATTGCTTTTCACTTTCTTCTCACACAAACAGAAATTCCTTAAAGAGGAAAAAAATGCAAACCACGGAGGAAAGAATGAATTCTTCATCCAAGTTCAAACACGGGAAATAAAATGTTAGAAAAGAAAGAGGTAATGTATGCCTCTCTGACTGGTTTTCTGTCTCAACTGTTTGGGCAAAAATCTAACTTGAGTTCAGTTGGTAACAGTGTTAGACAAATAACTTTTTCTCTCCGAGGCATCCTCTGATACCAGTGAGAAAGTAAGGGCATAACTAAAACATTGTTTGTGATCAAGTCAACTATCATGTTTTCTGGTGTTATTCGTCTTTCTTCTTACTTTCTCTGTAGAATAGATTGTGTTGATATGATTTTTATTAAAGTCAAAATTATTGAGCAAAACTTTTAGTTTTAGAAATGACTGTAGACTTCTGCAATAAATATCTTATTTTCATTTATAAGCAGTAAATACCACCAACTCACCTATTCTTAACTTAATAATTCCATTTCCATGCTAACTCTGGTTATTATCAGTCATAAATCAAAGTAAGTTCAGGAGAATTGAAAACTGCTTAGGATGAGTTTTATGTTGAATGTTACCATTCTCAATCTCTATTGATGTTTTATTATTATTGTTCTTATTCTTATTTGATAAGAATAAGGGATACTCTGTCAGTATCCCTGCATGGCAAACAGCTCATGAGCAACCATCTTCCTCCACTTCCTAATGATGGGGTTGTAGTTGTGAGCCACTACACCTGCTGGTACTGTGATCTAGTGGGAAAAAAAAATGAAATACACTTTAGGTGTCAATATTTTGTGTGTCAATAATTGTGCCATAGCTAGACTTCTGCATTTTCTTTTTTTAGCACTTTTTCTAGTTAGTGGACATTCTATCAGGCAAGAATGAGATACTTAGAGATATTCGATAATACCTCAGGAAATGTCTGTCATACACAAAATCCAAGAACCTAGGTACTGCTCATGTTGAGCTTTCAGGAACATTGTTTTCTTGAGTGAAAGCACCTCTGTCAAAAATGAAGTCTGCCTTGATAAGGACATGTACATAGAGTCCTTTTGTGTTTTCAGCTGTGAATGTTAAAGAAAATGTCTCAGCTTTTCCAGCATCTCATTATTTTCTTATTTTCAAGAAGATTCCAAGTGACCTTTAGAAACATCTTAAGAAATATTCCCTGATGCAAACTTTAGAGAAAGAAATAGTACCCTGAGCAATCAGTGTAGCTGCTGTTTGCTAGCCCTTAATATACCCTAAGGATTTGCAGTAGGAAACCAAGACCTGGAAGATAGATTTTCCAAACATGATGGGGTAAAGTTGCCTGCTCTTATGGTGTATTTGTGTACTTGTGTTAGAAAATATCTCTTCAAGGACTCTAGTGAGGGGATCGGCAATATCAGGTTGTAACATTTCTTTTTTGCTTTTATTTAATTATTATTGTTTTACACACACACACACACACACACACACACACACACACACACAAATACAAAAATAAAACCTGCTGATCCCATTTAGTATTACTCATATGAATGTGGTTTTTAGATCTGACCAATTATTATGCATTAATCAAAGGGGGCTTATCCCTAGGGAAGACTGATTCTTCTCTCTCAGCAGTCATTAACTGCCCATAGCTCCTCATCTAGTTAAGTAAGTAGGTGACTATTCCTTAACTGCTTAGTCTTTGTCTCTAATTTCTGTTAGTTTAGTTCATACATTGTCTTGCCACCGCACAATGCTTTCAATTGGATCAGACAGTAAAGGTATTAAACAGCCAGATCTACTGACACATGCTTATAACACCATGTATACCAGAGGCCGAAGCATTAGAATCACAGGTTTAATGCCATCCTGAGTTATGTGCTACTCTGGGCCTCCTATCATATATATATATATCTATATAGATATATATATATGTATATATCTCACTAATACAATTAATTATATGATTATTGCACAATATAGATATAAAACATAATGTATTTAATAATATTGTGCAATTAATAAATAAATATTAGATATATATCCCATATACATATACATATATATATATCTATATATATATATATATATAAAATAGGGATATCCTATCATTTATTTAAGCTTACATTTTGAGAAACTCCTAAAACTTATTTATTCCATCAAAATTTGAAAGTTATCAAGGATCCTGTAATCAGGCTTTTGAAAATATTTTTTAAAATAATCTGATTCATCATCAAAAATTCAGTATTAAATTTTTCCTTCAAATAATAATAATATCTTAAATTTTGTTATAAATGTAAAGACCATTTTTGAATGTATACATTTTTACTAGAGGTATTTGAAAATCCATGTAGAAGTTGAAGGTTAAACAAATAAACTCTCATAGCCTATAACCCACTTCCAAAGAGATATATTTCCAGATCTTATAGCCTAACCACTTCCTGAAGATATTTTGGTTTTCCGGATTATTTAATGCAAACTCCAGATATCAAGTAACTTCACCTACAAATACTTCAGAAAATGTGAAACTTAAAAGGTAGTCATGTAACAATTAGGTTTAGTTTTCTTAAGCAAACAGTTCATTCATATACAGCTTGATACAAAGGAGAGCCACATATTGCTATGGCTGGTATGGCACTCACTATATTGATCTCAATGGTATAGCAAGCCATTCTCATTCTCTCTTTTTCTTCTATCTTTCTCAGCTTGTTCTGGGAATAACCCACTCGCTTATTCAGATTTAAGCAGACATTCTTAAAGCTTAAAAATAAGATCCACGTGCAATATGTAAACTACAGTACTTATCTTTTTGGTTCTAAGGTTTACCTAGCTCCATCCATTTACCTATGCATTTCATAATTTCATTTTTCTTAATAGTTGCACAATATTACAATGTATAAATGTACCACAATTTTATTATCTGCTAATCTGTTGATTGTGTATATTTATATACATAAATATATATACATAAAATATATATATATATATATATATATATACACACATATACATATATGCTGCTTCCAATTTCTGACTATTATTAATAGATGTGTAGAAGAATATTTAATCTTTTAATCCTGCAACATGACTGCCTTGGGAAAGGTTCACAGCTCTCAGTTCAGAGTTCACAATCAGCTCAGAGGGAGAAGCAGAGAGTAGAGGCAGAGCTCAGATTTCAGAGAAGGAAGCAAGGTAGAAGCAGCGTGTAGAAGCAGAACTCAGAAGCGATTGTATCATTCTGTGCAATGTCAAGGTGTTTCCTAGGTCTTGGTGTTCTGTATTGTTTGCATGTGTTTTATTTCTGTGGTGGATGTTTGATGACTTATGATCTGCACCTGAGGAATTCTGAATGAATCAAAACACCTGAGCTCAGATGCTGGGGTTTCCACTGTGAGTATGGCACTGTCCATGATGGTGGTTCCCTCTGTTGAGGTCTGGCAGGGCTTGCACCTATGATTAGGCCTCCTTGTCATCCTTGGTGAGCTTACACACCAGGGAACAACTACAAGTGGCGCCGGCAACATGGGGTCCAAAGTCATGCTCATCCAACTTGGAGACAAGAAAGAAGAGAAAGAATCTCCAGACCTCAAAGTATGGTAAAATACACTCAAGGAAGCTACCAGAGGATAAAGATTAAAATATTAATTGAAGTCTCCTGAAGGAAGAGGACAGAGGGAGAAAGGAACTAAACCTCTATGAAGAGAAAAGGCTAAGGAATCAAATAAATGAGTGAAAAAGCTCCAAGTTGAGAGCCACAGAATGGAGGCTCTTAGAGATCAAGAATTCATCTGGGAGCAGGAAAAACCAAGGTTCTTACTGCTTTTCCTGATCGTGGAGCATCCTGCTCCCGGTGGTAGCATGTTTCATAAACTGAGTTTTCTGATAGCTGCAGTGTATACGTGTGAAGCTCAAGATCCTGTGGTTGAGATTTATGGAAAGGGTTGTATGTTTTTACTTAGTGGTGGTGTAAAGGATGTCAAACTACCAAGACTTTGCCAGATATTCTTCCCACAGGCCAAGAACACCTTGCTGTGGAAGCCACAGCTTAGAGCAAAAAAGCTGCTTAGTTAAACTGAACAAGGTTTTGTTTTTGGTTTTGGTTTTTGTTTTTTTTCCCTTGTAAACATGACTAAGAGAAAGACAAGAGGTCTAGATGTTGGTGATGGTGATGAGAACTCCACCCATGAAGGAACCTTTCCTACAGACAAGGACTAGTTATTTTTCCAGAAAACCAGATTATATCTGAAAATCTGGAAAGTGTTTCCTCAGAGTCAGCACATAGAAGCTGTCTTTCAGAACTGGCCGAGGCTGTGCTTTATGCTGGTAGCCGAACTTGGTACTTTAAGAGTCACCCAGCTGGTTATGCTTTTGAAGGCGTGAAGGGATCATGGAAAGCAACTGAGGATTCATGCTGTAAGAGGCCAGAAGGGACCATTAGTGAAGGTGCAGCCAAAGTAGCAGCCGAAGGCCCAGAATGAAGGTGTTCTGTAAAAAAGTTGAGGCTTGGCACCATGAGACAGCCCAGGAGAGGTTACTGGTGAAGGTGCAGCCTCAATAGTAGTTGAAGGCCCAGATGAAGGGGTCGTGCAGACAAGTTGAGGCTTGGCATCCTGACAAGAGCCCAGGAAAGGTTATTGGTGAAAGTGCAGCCGGGATGCAACAGGGACCCCAGCAGTTTTGAGATGCCAATACCATGGGATAACCACCAAGGACAGCAGCAGCACTGGTGTAGAGCCAACCACAGCCTGGAGGACAAACTGTGTGTACTTCAGAGGGAAGAGACAGAGAAGTGACCCAAACTCTTAGGAAGAGCCCAGAAGAACATGAGTGAATTCCAGATAGACATAGAAAATGTTTTTCTGCTGTCCAAAGACATTGTGAAAAGCTTGATAGATATTTGGTTTCACATGGTCCTGTGCATTAGAAACTCTTGAGATTGTTCCTCTTATAAATTGTTTTGCTGGTGTAGTACTAAATTGTGTTGTGGAGATAAAGCAATTTTTTGATTGGCTTATACAGAAAAGGGGAATTGTTGTAGAAATTTATTTTTAGTTGCATTTAAAATATCGTTTTGTGCACTCTTGGGAGAACTGCCTAGGTCTTTCATTTTGTACTGTTTGCAAGTGTTGAATTTCTGTGGGGGATGTTTGATGGCTTGTGATCTGCACCTGAGGAGTTCTGAATGAATAAAAACACCTGAGCTCAGATGCTGGAGATTTTACCATGAGTATAGGACTGGCCATGATGGTGGTTCCCTCTGCTGAGGTCTGGTAGGGTTTGTTGTTATGAAATGTGCCTCCTTGTCATTTGGAGAGATGCCACCATAGTCATACAACAAGAGGCAGGCTCAGAAAGAAGCAGAGAATTAGTCCAGTCAGGCAGTTTGAGTGCAGTTAGCTCATTCACAGAGAGTTCAGTTCACAAGGAGAAGCCAAGAAGAGCAGAGCCACTCTAGAATAAGCTAAGAGAAGAGGCAGGGAGTCAGAAGCAGATGGTTTATAATTTAAAGTTCTAAGTTCAGAAGACAGTTAGTCAGAGCAAGCTCAGTCAGCAGTAAATCTCAGAAGCTGAAATGTTCAGGTTTAGGTTTGTCAATTAGATTGTACAGAGGCTGCAGTCTTCCTGGTCTGGGTCCGAGTTAGCATTTCAAGATTAGATAATACAAAGGCAGGAAACCCTCTAGAACTAGGGATTGAATTAGCAAAGTTCTCTGCCAAGAACCCGTGAGAGTAATTAATATATCAACACATACATCAATGGCTTCAAACATTGATAAGCTATATTTGTAAGTAGTAAATATATACTGTAGTAAGATGGAGAGTTCTTTGGGTCTATATGCTCAGGAGCAATATAGCTATATCTTGAGGTAAATCTTTTCCTGTATCTCTGAGGAACTGCCACACTGTTGTCCATAATGTCTGTAGCAATTTTCACTCTCTCCAGCAAAGAATAAGTGTTTCCATTTTCTCACATCCTCACTGGCATGTGCTATCATTTGTTTTCTTGATCTTGCCATTCTGACTGTGGGAAGATGAAGTCTCAAAGTAGTTTTAATTTGCTTTACCCTGATGTATAGGGATGTTGAGTGCATCTTATATACCAAGAACCTGATCCAGTTATTTTAGGTTTCACAGTTTGTTTGAATACAGATATAAGTTTTAGGATTCTCTGAATTACCTGTGTCTGATGTTTTATCACCCTTTTAATCTCTACATTTATTAATTTGGACATTCTCTCTGTTTCTTTTGGTCAACTTGGCTAAGCATTTGTCAATTATGTGGATTTTCTAAAAAACAAACAAACAAACAAGAACTCTTTGTTTCATTGATTCTTTTTTTTTTTTGTTTCTATTTCATCTATTTCATTGATTTAGAACTGAGTTGATAACATCTTCTCATCTACTCCATTTCTTCTTGTCCTAGAGCTTTCCAGTTATATCTTTAAATTACTAATATGAGATCACTCCGGTTTTTCTTTCTAGGCATTAAGTGCTATTAATTTGTCTCTTTGAACTGCCTTCATTATTTCTCATATGTTATAGCATGTTTTAATTTTCATTTACCTCTAATTTTCTCCTTTATTTCCATCTTGACACAATTTTCATTCAGTAGTGAGTATTGGATTTTCGTGAGTTTCTATGCTTTCTGCTGTTTCAGTTATCGAGGATAACAAGCTTTAACAGCATTGTAGTCAGGGATAATGCAGGGTGTCATTTTAATTTTCTTATTAGGACTTGTTTAGTGTCCTAATGTATCAAGTTTAGAGAAGGTAAAATAATCTGCTAAGAAGAAGCTATATTCTTTACTGTTTTGGTGAAATGTTTTGTACATGATTTCTAGGTCCATCTTATTTATGACTTCAGGTAGACCCTGCATTTCTCTTTTTAGATTTTTGTCTCAATGATGTGTCTATTGGTGTGACTGGGGTATTGAAATCTCTCATTCCCAGTATGTTGTGCGATTGTAAGTATGTGATTTTAGCTGTAGTAGTGTTTCTTTTATGAATTTGAGTATCCTTGAGTTTGGTACATAATGTTTAGAACAGCAACATCCTCTTGGAGGAATTTTGCTTTGGGGAATATGTAGCATTCCATACAGCTTCTTATTAGTTTAGGTTTGACATCTATTTTGTCAGATACCAAAAAAGCAGCACCAGCTTTCTTCTTGGGTCAATTTTCTTAGAGTATTTTTTTCTTTTTTGTTTTGGTTTTTCAGGGCAGGGTTTCTCTGTGTAACTGTCTTAACTGGCTGTCTTGAAATTCTTTGTAGACCAGGTTGTCCTTCAACTCTGAGATTCTCATGACTCTTTCTCAAGTTCTGGGATTAAAAGCATGTACCACCACATCGAGCTTAGAGTATCTTTTCTTGTCATTTTACCCTGAGGTGATATCTATTCTTCATAGTGTTTTGATTATTATGTTTTATGAGGAATTTCTTTTCCCATCCTATTTAGTGTTCTGCGTGCTTTCTATACTTTGATAGATGATACTTTGATAGGTGAAATTTCTCCTATGATTTTAATAAAAATCTTTCCTGTGTGTTTGTCCTTCCTATCATTTTTAGGTTTAGTATTTTTATAGTCTCACAGACATCTTGAAAATATTGGGCCAGGAATTTCTTTTAAAGATTTAAGAGTTTCTTTGACCCAGCTACCCAGTTTTTATTTGCTTTATTCAAGAAATACATTCTCTCTTCCACGACTTTTAATCTGTTGCTGAGACTTACCTATGTGTTTTTGTTTGTCATCCTGAGTTTTTCACTTCTAATTTTAATTCAGTTTGGATTTTCTTCAGTAGTTCTATTTCTTTGTTAAATTTTGCATTCATGTCTTTAATGTTTTCATTTTTTTATTCAATTACTTGTGCATTTATTCATATCCTCTTTGAGCTTCTAGATCATATTCATAACTACTCTTTTGAGGTCTTTGCATTTTTCTTTAGTTAAATTGCTTTTGTCAGGACCTCATGCAGGGTTGCTGGCTTCTGAAGAAGAATCTTGTCCTGAATGTTATTGTTGGTGGTTCTGCACTGGGATCTAGGCATCTGGAGTTACAGTGTTTGGGATGTGTTTTGCTGTAGATATCTGATCTTGTCTTGTTGTGTGGATCATCTTTCTTTTGGTTGATGTTGCCTATTCTGGGGGCAACTGTGATGCCTGTGGGGTCCTTGGTTGAGAATGATGATACACAAATTGAGACAGGCTAGAATGGAAGGCTGAGAAGGGCAGCAGTAAAGACCTAAGGCCCTGGATCCACACCAACCATTGGAGTCCTCAAAGAATTGAAGTAAAGTGGAAGAAGGGATTTTATTAAGCTGGCCGGTGGCAGGACAAAGAGTAAGTTTGGAAAAAGGACTGAAAGAGTCTTCTCTTCCTTTAATGGATTTCTTTCTCCTGATATACCAGGATACTTCATGTTCAATATATTCATGTCCTGCCCCAGATTCTGAGTCAGGAATCATGGGACATTTTCTTATAAATCTGGATTTAGAGATGTCAGTCTGAGCTTTAGGGATGCTCCTTGTTTCCAGAACATTTCAGGATACAGAGATAAAAATATACATACATTTTATAAATACAATAAATCATGAATTCATACTGACATTTATACTTGACATTAACAAGTTTTATTTAATGTGTAAAACTTAACTTGATTTTTAAAAATAGATATCTTTTTCTCTTTCTAAAAATTTCAGATTATGAATGAAATTAGCATAATTTTATCTACTTATAATTATATATAAATAGTTCATATATACCATAGAATTCTGAATTAAAATTATTCACAATTTCATGAAAATAAGTCTGCCTAGGAGGAAAAATCATGCTTAATTGCTCTTAAAGTTTAGAATGCGTTCTTATACACATTTTGTCAAAGTATTGTATTTCTTTTCTTTTTTCTTTTTTCTTTTTTGTTTGTTTGTTTGTTTTTCAAGGTGGAGTTTCTCTGTTTTAACTCTGGCTGTTTTGGAACTCACTGTATAGATCAGTCTGGCCTTGAACTTAGAGAAATCAACCTGCCTCTGCCTCCTGAGTGCTAGATTAAAGATTGTATTTCTTAAAGTCATTTGAAATAATTCAATTTGTGTTTAGTTTATCAATTTTAAAATATTATGTTATAGAAATTATTTATATGTATATATGTACTATTCTCTATGTAATATACACTATTAATATGTATTTACATATTAATGAAGTATATATAGTGTATATACATGCAAATATACACTTATTTATCTATCTTCTGTTATAATTATTACACTTTTTGATGAATCATGTCCCCTCTTTGAATTCTATCACTTAAATATTAGGATATAATGCCTACCATTATTAATTTTGATAAAAGAGTGGGATTAAGAAGAATAGATGACTTCCTTGAATCAAAGATGAAGAAGACTTGCATATGACATAACTGTGCATTTATGCACTTATACTCATATAAAAATAAAGAATATTCATAATAACTACACTATTCTATTTTATTACTCTAGAAAAATGATCATTTATGGTATAAAAGTAACTACTATCCTTTCCTATATCTTAGATAGTCTCCATGGCAGTGATGAGCCACTTATTGAATTATGGTTCTCTATCAGATAGAATGACTTAAATACTGCTGAAGGTTTAGAGATTATAATTGATTATAATTGATGTCCCTACTATATAATGCTACTTTCCACTGACTTCAATGATTAGGCATGAACATTCTAAGCAGTGCCTTAGGACACATCCTGAACTCAGACCTACTTTTCTTAATGTAAATACAGAGCAGGAAGCCACACTCTGCATAAATAGAGGATGGTAGACCCCCCCCCCACTTCATGTTCATTTCTGATTACTGATGCTTTATTATGTCCTGGTTGTAGCATTTTACCTGCAATCTCAGATCTCTATTCCAAAACTGTCAAATGTAACCAATATTGGAAGCAACTACACATATCTGGGTTATAGAGAGACTTGTCACTCTCATCTAAAGAGTATAATTTCCAGATCTATCAATCGCAAAATGAGCTGTACCAAACAGGAGTCACTCACTTCAATTTACATGGCACTGTGAATTATGTAACTGAAAGCCTGAAAGGTGTCACCAAAATTTGACTTCATAGCTGAGTCTTCAAAAGACCAATGCATTCCTGTAGTAGGCAAGTTACTCTAGAGGGAACATAGTGAGACCAGTGAATTTCATAGCATGAAAACACAGTGTCATTGCTATGAAATTTGTTTCTTTATCAGATGGCATGCATGTGTGGGTTATCTCAAAGTAGAATAAAGTATATTGAACATCTAAAGGTAGGTTTCAGAAGACACAGAAAGAAAGTCAGTACACCAAATTAGTGTGAATAAAGTGGTAAACATTCCATAGATAATACATATTTCAAATGAAAGTATTCATCATAAAGCCTGGCAGCACCTAACTGATCCTTTACAACATAGTTCTGAAGTGATGTTATGTTAGCAATCTATTAGATGACACAGTCATAAAGTCACCTAAATTTTAAAAGGAAGTTGATACATATGCCACATACTGAATATCTGAGTCACACTCTTCTGGGAAAACATCATCTGATATTCTTCTGTATATTGCCATTTTTATGCGGCAATGTGCCTTTTGGGCCATTGGTGTGCTTTTTATTTCCCCTAGAGACATGTTAATAAGCGTTTATTCACTACAGACAGGCCACAAATGATTCTACCCAAGGCTACCTCAGTGAACCATGTAGGTTATTAGGGTTATGGGGACTAGTCACTTTTAGGAGCAGGGATAACTGAAACATACCATATCACCAAAACATCCACTCCAGGCTAGGTGATGGCTCATGAAGGCTGTGTCCCTGGAGCACTCTTCAAAACTTGCAGATAGATCTACCGGTAGGAGAGTGTCTCCACAGAACTTTTTTCTGCTATTATTACCTTACAGGAATCTTAAGAATCTTGTTTAATTTTTATAAGTTTTGTTTACCTTCTTAGTCTTAGGAGCCCCCTCCTCTCTCAATGAGAAAATGTGTCAGCGCAGAAGAAATTACTGTGATACCTCACTACAGAGTAAAAGAGATATATCACTTTCTGTTTTATGACTGTATTATATCATCTTGCCTTCCTTCCTAGTAATGCATATTTTAATTCTTCTGTTGCACATAAAGTTTTGCATTACAAAATCATTTAGAATACAAATGATGCTGTAATGAATAATTTATTTATGAGTTACTCCTTTATATTTTACTCTTTGTGTATCTTTATGTTAAAATTTGTATCTTAAAATTGTCTGCTTTCATTTTCCTCATACAGATTTATTTTTAGGACCAATGTATTCCCTTTTTTTTCTGAGATAATCCCCATTTATTCACAGGGTTTTAGAGCAATGCATTTATAGACTATAAATTAGTATTATCCAATGACAATCAAAAATATCAGATATAGTTGAATTGACTATATATATATACATATATATATATATATATATATATATATATATATATATATATATATTACACAGCAGAAAAGCAATCACTGAATAGAAAAACGGTTTGAATGTTTATTCTGCAGTACTGCATGATATCTACCCTGCTGAGAAAGCATTTGAATCTTAATTAAATTCAAAACATCTACAAAAGAAGCACAATTTTTAAAATACTACTGGTTTGTTAAAAGGCAGTACAAAATTTATTTGACTACATCAAATGCCATAGAACACTGGTCCAACTTTCCAGATCAATTTAATGGTAGAATAGAGCTTTGATTCAGCAGAGTCTCCAGAGAACTTTAAACCTCATATTGTAATGACTTCTGTGACAAAGAGATTTCAATTCAAGTGAAAAACTGATTCACTGACATTGAAGCCCCTTGGACCCAATTCCATTAAAATTATTAATGCAAATAAATTTGAATGTTGGACTTTCCAAATGTAATATCCATCAGTGTATGGTTGCTTCAGGAATTACTTCTAGCAATCACTGAAGCTTTCATTACTAATCTATTTTTGATGAGGAACATGGATTATGTCCCAGAGGACTGGTTTGTTTTGTGTGTAGGGGTGGGGGTGTGTGAGATCTGAGATCTTGCAAAGAAGAGAGAATTGCAAAATGGTACTAGTTGGGCAGCCAATGATGCCACTTTCATGCAGAAAGTTTAACCTTTCACTAACGTCACCTGCTAGCTGTCATTAATTTATCATTTCCCCAACACTTCAGTAGCTGGACAGTTCAGGAAGTCTCAAAATGTAAAACTGCCTCTCAATATAGAAAGACAACATATAAATATGTTGTCACTATAGAAATATGTTCAATATAGGAGTATGCTTACTATCTCTGCTCTGCATTCCTTCAACTTCATCCCTATTACCTATTACGTTATGTCTTACAGCTTCATCTCTTAAATGTTGCAAATTAAGTCTAAAGGTTTATGTCTAGGTATGGGTTTAATCCTTTTCAGTCAGAACCATCACAAAACTTTCAGTCCCATTTTTCCATCTGATTTTAAAGAAGCATGTCCAAATTCAAACATGACTACATCACCAGCCTGCTTTTTGATGTTTCAGTAGCATATTTTATATATATATATATATATATATATATATATATATATATATGTATATGTATATGCTCTTTCTCTCTCTCTCTCTCTCTCTCTATATATATATATATATATATATATATATATATATATATATATTTATATATACATATATATATTTATCTGTCTGTGTGTATATATATCCTAATTGGGTATGTAACCTTTCCTGGATAGCTCTTTTTAAAAAACTTATTTCTTATTCTTGTTTACCCCCATATGAGCTTATGTTTCTGTCATAACAAATCTCATATAGCTGCTTAATTGGTACTTCATGATTCATAACTATGCATTGCATATCTTGCTTCCTCCCCCCTTTCACTTATTACTGTCTTTGTATTGAAAGCCTAGAGTTCACCATGGTATGAGCTACCCTTTGGTTATAGCATGTTAATAAATCTAGCTTTGTCAGATAATAAGTGTAGTCTTTGTGCACCATGTTTTATCAGTATAGAACCAATGCTTTATGGCGCACATTTATTGCATAGGAAACAGGACTACTCTTTGTAAGTCATGCTTGTAAAATTAGATGCTCCTGGATTGCTAGCAGCCAAAAGATATTACCTCTTTTTTAAAAACTGAAGAATGTCTATGACTCAGAATAAATTTAACCAAAGGGTAAGCTGTTGAAGTAGAAGATTCAGAGGATGGAAGGACAGGGTGACATCTGATCTCCAGAGTCATGATAGAATCTATTTCTGTTGCAAACCAGCTACTTAAAAAATTTTTTTTGCTATAAAAGTCAAGGGAAACTTATATATAAAGGCATAAACTTATTCATAAAGGTATCTTTGAAAGGCATTTGGGTGAGCATCATAGAAATGGAAAGCAGCAGACCTAAAACAACTCTAACTGGAAATGTTCATGGCAAGAATCACCTTACTTCCTAATCCCTCTGCTCTATCCAGAGCAAACACACCACCTTCAATCCTTGCTGGCTGAAGCTACAGGCTTAACTGAAAACAGAGTTCAGATTTCCTCACTCTGAGTCCAACACCTCTCCCATGACACCAAGGCGAATTTACAAGATAATCCAGAAATGTTGTTCCAAGAGTGTAAGTAGCTAATTTATTATGCTTTTCATAGGAGCTCTCCCTCTCTTTTTCTCCCATCCCCAAACACATTAGTTACACTTACTAAATGCATGCACATAATACATACACTGGATGAGTAATTTTCAAATATTTTTCTTTCTTCAAGGGAATTTAAGAATATTTTACTCTGTAAGTTAATTTTAGGTTCACCTTTTATATCTGTTAACTTTCTGGTTTAAATATATACCAGAAACTTCAGTCATAGAAACCTTTGCTTATTTCTCTTCAACCTGAGGAAGTATCTTAAAGATATTATGTTCTTGCAAAGACAAACCCTTTGTTTAATCACTGAGGCACTAACTCAACATTACAACTTTTCCAACGTTGTACTAAAAATAATTACATGATTACAATATTGCATTATATTCCATTACACTAATAACATTATAAATATATTTTTAGATGCCATCTGAAGATAGGAATTAGTAGTAAAATCTTGATATGTATTCATGATATCAGTATTTAAACATAATAATTCATACATGCCTAATGTAATTTAAAAATATTTCTATTTAATTCATTCATATTTAATCTGTAGAATATTTTTGCTTAAGGGAAATTTGAATTTGTTAAAATATTCAGTTTTAATTATAAATGATAGACATTTTTCTTTAATTAACCCTAAAAGGAAATGACAACATTCTCTAATTTTTCAATTTATTTTCGTTTAAGCCAAATTTCCGTTGCTTCTGCTCTTGTCAAGCTTCCACAGAAAGGCATAAAGGTATTGCCTTTGCAATTGTATATTTCAAGTTGGCCTTTATTATTCATGGATAGACCAAGTAGGCATAGAGGACGTAAAACAAGATTGAAACTTTGGAGCTGTAGAGTAAATCTACAATACAGATTTTTTATTCTTCTTTTATGTTAAGTTCCTTTTGCTCTTTAAACAAACCCTCAAACAGTAAGTTGTTATCACTAACCTGAATGAAAAGTCCTTTTATGCTAAACCTCTGGGAACCTTTCAATGTACTACAGGTCAAGATTTTACCCTTAGAAAATACTGTAACATTTGACTAAAACTCAATAGGAACTTCAGAGGTATGAATTTTACCTATGATGTACATCGCATATGTTGGAAAATATTCTTGTCTTGGTGATTTACTATGTGAATAACCAACAACAAGAAATATATATATATATATATATGTATATATATATATATATATATATTTATATTTATATTTATATTATAATATATAATATATATGATATGCAAATATACTAATAAATTACACTGGGAAAAGTAAATGGTTCTTATTTTCAGTCTTGCTGATAAGTAGTGGTAGTTTGAAGTAGGTACTGCTTTTCATAAAAGCTGATTTGAAGAGAGTTTTTCTTTGAAATCTTTCCTTCAGAGTGCTCTAGCTTAAATTTTCCCCCCACAGGAACAAAATACAGGAGCTTTGGTCTGATTGTGTGGTAAAAAGCAGAACACAGCGGGAACACGAGGGAAGACGATAGTAGAACATATCCCTTGACAGCATTCTCTGTGTCAGTCATTTTTGTTCATGGAGTAACTGAAAAGTGAACATGGCTGATTCAGGATTTGTAAATGCAGTTGTAGATAACAAGTCCTTTATGTGAATTCATCGTTAATACTCACAGGAGCCTTTCAAGGTCTTCTGAAAGAGGGCACTGTTCATTAATGGGGTTAGGAGGCTTAAGTTCACTTTAGTTCAGCAGGTAAATGGCTCAAAAAAAATTGTCAACCAAACTTGTGTCACGTTAGAATTATTACTCCTCTCACTACATCTTGATTATAGGACAGCACTGTAATCAGGATCTATTTAAAAGTACACAAACCTGTCCTGAATGTGTTCCTAAGGGGAGGTGGCTCTTCTGCAAATTGGTTGTTAATGGAAATGATCTCTGTCAGATGCAAATATCAGTCCTTAGATTTCAGAATCTGTCACAATAGCTAAGCTAATAAGAACCTGAATTCTTACATCTTGTCTAAAGAATACAGTAGATAGCTCCTCCTGGACCTATCAACAGTGATTGTAAGAAGAAAAAATGCCATAGTTCGTAGAGTGTAGGCACTACCTTATATCTGAGAAACTTAGAAGAGAGAAACGCCTGTCTGCCCTTCTCCTGAGAGTGTTACACAAAAAGGTGAGCCTTGAGGCATAGCAGAGAAAGATTCATTCTCAATATTTTAAATTTGAAATGCATATATTTATACTACATATTCTTAAATGTGTGTAACTGACATTATATGCAGTATGTATGTTTTTAGAAATACGCTTTAGAAAGAAATTATAGTAGATTTGCACAAATTATGTTTGCCTTTGATTATAAATATTATTTTGTTATTCGGGGGTTGATCATATCTCCAGCTGCATTGTCATGCTAACATTTAATTACCCTATCACAAAAGACCAGGCTTCTATTAGAGGAAAATGCCCATCTGGGTCATATAAAACTTAATTACTCTAATACTCACATAATTATGGAGTTGTCTCAAGTTCTAACTATATTCAATCCTTTAAAAATTAATAGTTTTGCCATGAAGACAGAGTGTATAATGCTTTTAGTTGGGGCACATTTAAAGAACGGTAAAGAAGTTTAAATGGATTAACACAGAGAACAAAACAAAAATCTTAAAATTCTTTTCTTCCTTGCCCACAACCCTTGCCAACCTCCAACCCAGAATACAGTGCACTAGCAACAGAAGGAGAAAGCAAATTCACTTAGATTCAACTTGGGCCAGCGTTATTCTTCCTACTTGTAATATACCACAATGAAGTGGTTGTCCCATTTCTTGCTATCTTATATTCAAGTGGTGGTTTCTTGATAGGAACAAGCATTGTCAGAGAGTCACAATAAACAACTAAGATGCGAAAGTCATAAATCATTAAGTTGGATAATATGTGAGACATGGAAAAGTATATGGAAACATAAGTTGCAGTGGCAGAATTATGGACAGAAGTAGCTAAAGAAGGGGTGGGGGAAAGGTTACAGAAATACAAAGGACAGATAGGGGAATCTTACTGTGATTAAAATTGCAGTAAAAAAGTAAACTAAGTTGAACATCTGTGGGCAGAATGTGATAAGTTTGAGTCTTATTAAAATGTCTATATACATAATATATATATATATATGTGTGTATATATATATATATATACACATTCAGTTTCACTCTATCATGCAAAAGTTGCTCATGTACATAAAGAAATCAAACTTCAGTTTCAGTAGCTTAAAGTACAAGTCCCATTAATCTCAATGAAAGTTATTTGAATTCTGACCTCTGTGTTTTACACAATCTGCTCTGAAAGTCTCCACCTTACCTATGTTACCATGTGGGAGATAAAGGATATTTGCTGTACTAAGTTAATGTGTTATCTCGTGTTGTATAGTACGAATGTCTTTCAGATGTTTGCTTTTTTGCCTAGGATTTTATATTTCAAAACCAGTGAAGGGATTTCTCTGTAAATCAATCCAGTCTTCTCACTATTAGCCACTCTGTGTGATGACCATGAGAAGAAAATGGTACCCTATAAAGTAAAAATCAGAATCATTGTTTCAGAAAGTAAACTAGTCAGCAGAAAGGCCACTACATCCCTTCCTTTGAGGAGGACAGGCCACACTTTTTTCCATCAGTTGCAGAAAATGGTGCGGATAAGTTGCTGCTCTGTCAGAACTTTAGGCAGGTGGGACTGCTTCACGGAGTTAAACTAAGCATCAGGTTATGGCTAGAAATGCAAGACTGTGCTCTTACTCAAGAGAAAAAAGAGAACTTCAGATTTGGGTACATGAGCCCCACGTGACTACAAAAGTCCAAGAAGTGACTTTGTGTATGAAAAATAGGAAATTCATGTCCTTTAGATTTGCTCACAAGTTTGGAAAAACTAATGAAGTATTGATGATGACCGCCAGTCAGTGAACTTCTGAATTGTTAATTTATTGGAACATTTTAAATGGAGACCATTAAAGTGGTTAACACTGGAATCTTTTCTCCCTGTTTCCGTTCCTCCTTCCCTCCATCCATCAGTCTCTCCCGTCTCCATTCCTCCTTTCCTCTGTTTACTCTTTTCCTCTCTCTTCAATATTTTTGTTTGGATTCTGGTCTTGGGTATCATTTGTGATGCTGGTGCTAAAGAGCCAATGTGCTGCCAAAGGAGCTCCACCTACCACCACACGGATGGCTTTCAGGATTCCAGCGTGAGAACTAAGAAATTAGCCTTCACCTTAAAACAAGTATTCTCACGAATTTGAAGACATTTTAACTTCTATAAATCATTTTTACAAAGCAAGAAAAAAAAACCAATCCCAATTCATCTCATAACAAAAATTAATGAGATGATACAGAGTTTAATCCAATTCTATCTTACATATTTTGGGTATAAGATTATATGGATCTAAAAAGACTGTTTTTGCTGCTCAGAAATGGCTACAGAAATCACTCCTTTATTCTATAAAATAGAACATAAAATCATGGAATACTAAAATAATCTGTTTGAAATACTAGCAGAATTTATTTTGAAAAAAGACAACATATACCAAAAGAAAACTAAATTGGCATACTTTAATTCTACAAAAATGTATAAATATTTAAATTTACAGCAAAAGAACAATTTTACGATTTAGTAATGCTTACAACATTTAAAATGTTTAAATCTTTATGCACAATCTACTTTTATAAATGTTAAAGACTGTTTTGAACATGTTTAAACATTTTTGAGATTACATTCTCTAGCTGTGACTAAACTGATTTTAAAAACAGAAGATCCCCACCTCTTCTTGAACACAATTCCTTGACCTTGGCTTCCTGTTTCTCCCTTGTGCTATTTTTAGTTGAAGGTACACCAGGAACCAAACAGCAGTGTCTTTCTGCTTTTAATCTCTGATGAAAATTTCAGTTTTGAAACATACATTTTAGATGGAGCCTTGTCTAACATTGTTTTTTTTTTGTTTGTTTGTTTTTGTTCTTTTTATAATTCACCCAACATTAGAGAATGATTCATTCTCTCTTGTTAACCATGGCAATGATGCAGAACTGTACATAATGATGACCCAGTTATCACAGAAGTGGAAATAATCTTAAATATATTGACAAAAAACTTTGTCCCATCACCATTTCCTCAGAATAATTTCAAAAACAAGTTCAATGAAATTTTCCTTTAGAATTTATTAAACACTCTAAAACAAAAACTGGGAGACAAATTTATACCAACTTGTTAGAACAAATTGCTAGAGCTCATTCAACTCCTAAGTTTTTACATTAGTTTATACTTGCTCTGCACATGATGTAGTCAAACCAGATGCTCCTATGCTATACAGAAGAATAGCTGAGAGTTTCTACTCCCTCTCTGACATAGTGATGTCATGGGTGATGACCGAATCCTGAAACACAAGATGCCTTCTCACAATTGAATACCTGCTGTCCCACTAAACTGGGAATTTAAGATTGAAAGTTCTCAGTTATACATACTGACAACTCACAGAAAATGATTCACATTTGATGAAGTCTTTTAATTTTTAAATTTAAAAAATTTTCATATTCATTTAAATTATATCTGTAATTTGAATCTAAGAATTCATTGTATTTTTCTGTATCTGAAACTAGAGTTAAAATCCATATAGATGATGCAAATGCAATGACTGTGACTATGTCTGATCATATATAGAATGGAGTAAAAATATGGAAGGTGCAAGCCAATATTCTGAAGTTTGCTGAAGCAATTTTACTGTATCCTTAACCCCCCACACTAAATTAAAAAACATTAATACCAAAACACAGTTATATTATTTTATTGTATCAGTTCACTTTCCCCTTCTTTATTTTTATTTTTATTTATTAGGCTATTTCTATATACTAAGGAAAAATCAAATTTACACATTATGTTTATAACAAAGTGAAACTGAGAAATCTAGAAATATTGCTGATTTCTCTGTATTCTGAAAAGCTGCAAACAGAAAATTCATCCAATGGTCACAGTAATGGATGGTCTTACACTCTGTGCAATCTGTGCCTTACTTTATCTTGAAGGGAAGTACAAGAAAACAGAAGAAACAGAGTTATAAATTCCTACTGAAGAGGCTTGATGCTGCTTTCCTCAAACCATTTTACCACTGATGCTAGGATGCTCTATTTTTCTGTAAAACATTATATTTTTCAGGGAAAAAAAATCATCATTTTGCTGCATGTCTTCTTTTATTGCCTGTGGCTTTGTTTTTATTGAACAAATTTAATGGAAGTATGAAAAAACAGTAAGAATTTAAATATTTCTAAAGAATCAATATACTAATAAGAAAGATTTAATGAAGGCATTTTTTTTCATTATAGTGCCCTTCTGTATTTTTGGCAGTAGTGTTAGGAATCCTGGCAGCATAGTGTATAACTCTATATCTTTGGGCAAACTACATTATATGTCCATGGCTCAGTTTTATTATCTATAAACATAGAAATTAATGGTATAGCATATTTAATGTTTTAAGGTTTTATAATATTTTTGTTTTGAAAATAAACTTTGTATAGTCATTATCTAAACATGAAAATAAATATGATTTTAAGAGTGTACTTATCTCCTTTCTAAAACTCAAAATCTTAGCCCTTCTGTGGTCAATCTAACACAACCAAACTACTGAAACTATAATTATTTTCAGTTAAGTGAAGCAACTTATACCTTATAGCAGCATTTTAATAAAATGGCATATTTCATTTCCATAAGGCAGGTGATTTTAACAGAGAGGACAACATATAGTTCACACTAATATGAAGGATATTAGAAAATTAACATTTGGAGACAAAGCTCTGAAAATGGTGTATAGAGACATTATTGGACTTTTAAGTTGTAAATACAAAAACAAATAATACAGACCTGCTTAACAACTTTAACACACTCTAAGGTTAATTAGTTCAAGAAGTATATTTAGTATATGAAAAGAGATAGCACAAGAAGCTGGACATAACAAGTAGACAAAACTAATAAAGACCCTGCCTTAAAAAGAATTTACATGAGTGGGCATGTATATTGGTGGGTTAGTGCTTACTTAACAGGGATGTGGTCCTGGCACTGAAAAAAAAAGTACCTAGATAAATGCAATTCAATTCCCAAATATGTGTTGCAGTATGAGACTGGCAAAATTGAATTAAATATAAGAATAGATTTATGTGTGGTCAGAGGGATAGGAGCTAGAAATTGCAGGCAAGTCAAGAGTTTTCCGTACTGAAGAGGTAATGTTTGAAAAGAGACCTAAAGAATAGAAGTCAATGATATCTATGGGACAGAAAGAACCAACACTAAAGCAGAAACTTGTTTGGCAGCCAAGACAGTGTAATGAAATGGAAGATGGTAAGAGTTAAGAAAAAGAAATTTATATGTATGTGTACATACACATGTGTGGGTGATGTGTGTGTGCACATATCCATGTGCAGCGGGTATGTGCATACATGTTTATGGAGTGTATATGTCTGTGTAGAGAGACATGGCCATCCTTGAGGGTTCTGAGATGTGTGAAAAATTAACTAGAAGATTATTGGCTGGGAAATATACAAGTTTATATTTAACGGTATCTGTGTGATTACTGTAATTAAAGAAACAAGAGTATCATTTGGTAAGACTTGACAAAAACAGGGTACCATATTTATATGCATATTGCATATGATTTAAAAGGTCACAAATAGTAATAAACAGTGGATGGGGTGGCAAATTATTGGTTCTGGCTAGGTGCCAAAGAGAGAATCAAGTTAGTTTTCAAATGCTTAGACTCAAAGGTTTTTTTCAAACTTCTGACACTGCAACACAATGTTCACATCACAAAATAACACTTGAAAAAATGCAATCAGTTATCCAAAAGTGTGAATACCTAGAAATATTTTAAACAAGTTTAAGTTTTGTGTTGGACCAATGTCCTAGATAACTTTGGCCGTAGGCAGGCAGTTTCATGTGGCCTATGAGCCACAGTTAGGACAGAGTTGAAAATTTTGAAAGAGAAAGAAAGAAGTCAAAAGTGACTTTAGCTCTCTTAATTGTGTATAAGGATGTGTGCATGCATACACAAGCTTAAGTATGAATGCAATTGTGGAGATGAGAAGTCAATCTTCATCATCATCATGGTTTTTGGGACACAGTCTCTCATTTGGCCTAAAGCTTGTAAAATAAGCTAAGCTTGCTGGCCAAGAAACACAAGGAATTCACCTGTATTTCCCTCCATCCCCAGTGTTTGGCTTAAAAGCAAATGCCACCATTCTAGTGGATACTTGCTTTTTAAAAATATAGGTGATTGGAATGGGACTCTTGTCCTGAGGCTTGAGGGGCAAGCACTTTGACAACTGAATGAGCAGTCCCTCAGTTCTCAACTTTTGATTTGCGCATCCAGAAGGTGAAAACTGCACTTGTTCTGATGAGAAAGACCAGAGGAATGTGTAGCCTAAAGCAATTTGAAAAATCTATTAGCCCAGCCCCTACATGTATGTATGTATGTATATACATACATGTAGGGGGGGGTGAGACAAACTCACTGTGATTCCAACCATGTATTTAATTTTCTTTACTGAAGGCAAATATTTTTGAAAACGTTAAATTCTGTCATTGTTCTCTGGTTTTGATATTTTGTATCATTCTGCCCCCCCCTTACACACACACTTTTTCCCCCTTTTATGCACTATGTGGTTCATATCCAGATCACCTGATGAGTTTTTTTAAGGTTCTTCTCATGTATTTTTCGCTGTGACCATAAGTAATTTTCATTTACATAAAATGCTGCTGAAATGTTTCAAATTCAGCTTTCATTAAGTAATTATATTTTTAAAAAATGTCACTGCCTATTCTCTCTATATGCTTTGCTTGCCATAAGTAGAACACATTACATAACAAATTATTGAGACTCTATGCTTTTTATTGTTCAGAAAAATATTGTACTGGGAGAAAATCAAGACAAGAAGAAAATGGAGGATAAAAGAGTAAAAATTGAACATGGGTTTGTCAGGCTTCAGATGACTTGAGTGGTCATGATCAGTTTAAGGTTGATTACCTTACTTCCTGTCAGATATGGCATTTATTACCATCTATCCTAGGAATAAAAGTCCTGATATTCAATATTTCATCTAAAAATTTGGGAAAGCTAAGAAATCCCAGAAATTCTTGGAGAAAAGGATGCTTGAGTTTTAGGTAGCAAGTTGGAATTTTCAGAATTCTAACAATGTGGAGTCAAGGGGGAAGGTCAGGGCAGCTAGGAAAGTAAATTGGGATATTTTAGGTCTTCAGAAAGAGTTATCTTTCCATTCTAAAATGAGTGTGTGAGAGAAAGAGAGAGAAAAGAGGTGGGAGGAGATAGGAATAGAGGAAAGACAGAAAGGGAGGGCATGGGGGGCATAAGGGAGGTGTAGTAAGCCAATTAATGCTTTTTATAAAAGATCCTTTAACAAAATAGTTCAAAATATCTGCTCCTGACGCATCTTTTTTTGTCTTCATCCCCACAGATTTCCTTTGGCTGCTACAAGTAAAGCATATATGCACATCAAACTATATGGCCACTGAAAATTAGATCATATATAGAAATTTACAAATATACCATTAATTTATAGTTCTTTTCTTCTTTTTCATATCTTGAGTTCATGCATTGTAAACAAAGGGGTTTTAAATTGGAAGTAACACGTGAAATTGCCATAATTATGACTGAGCCATAATTTATACAAAACCATGTCTAGTAGTTCACTTAATATCACTTTAATGAATCCTCTTGAGTTTTGTTTTCCAGTGGTCAATGTTAGATTTTAGAGCACAGTAATAAATTAAGATAGTATCATACTTTTTATAAAATACAAATTGCCAATGATAACACTTACTGAAATAAAAGTGATAATAGTTTAAAAATTAACTAAAAGTTTACTCTTCACCTACAGTCCTGCAGGCTGTAAGTGACAAGTCACAGCCTCCAGAGTGAAGTGCGAAGGTACAGCTTACTGTGTGGATATCGAGAGCTGCTGGGGATTCAGGTTCTGACCTCACCTATCAGAGCAAGACTGTCTTCAGCTTGTGTTGGGAGTGAAGATTTTCTCACAGCCAATCTTGGAATTTATATTGTTCTTGTCATTCTCAATATCTAACTCCTTACATCATTTGACTTAAATTTACTGTTTAAATTGATTTTAAGTTCTTTTATTTATTTCATGTGATGATTTTATATTACACAAATTCAGTAGCTTAAGGTTTTTCCAGGTTCGAACATTTTGTGTGACAAATTCAATACTCATGAACGATTTCATATGTGTTCTAATTGTTGACATAGAAATTCACTGTGGTTGAATGAAGCCTTTGTAAAAAGCTTTTTATAAAGCAGTGATATATCATAATGAAGATATTGTATAAGGCATTACATGATCTCTCTTTCAATAATTATCACAACACAAAATAAACAAACCCCAAGTAACCCTGTGACAAGAGGCTAATGAAGACTTTTTAAAAGCAAACACAAAGTGTATTTTTCCCAAACACTTCAAATGTTTAATAATAGTTTCCTATTAATTTTATTTTATGTGCTTCTTTAGTCAGATACAAATTTTAGTAGGGAAATAAACATTCCTAAAAATGAGTTATAAACAACTGTGTTTCATAATACTAAAAGTATTTTTAAAACTTTTAATTCAGCAAAGTTAATATTTCACCAAAATGAAACAATTGATAAACAAAAGTGTAGAGACTTTCATGTCTTCAGAGCAATGATCTTCAAACCCCCAAGGTCATGTTCCTCAGCAGCCATTGTTGGGATCTGCTGCCACTGCAGTCCTGCATGGTAGGCACCATTTTATCTTCTTCAGAAGGTTCATCAAGACATTGGTTACTGTTAACATGTCTCAAAGTGAGTCTCTGCAAAAGATAACCAACACTCATAACTTACTGGCACATTAGATTAAATATGTTCCTTAAAAATATTCTGTATAATTTTTACTGTATAGTAATATAGCATGTTTTTAAAAATAACCATGCACAGGTATCTCTAAATTACATATACAGCTTTGGCCATAGTGTAGATTAATTTGTCTAATGCACCTGTATATGAAGATGGTTAAAAAGACTGGCGGATATTTATTACACGTTGCTGAAAATTTAGACATCTTTGTCAAAAGCTCATTGGTGACCTTGGAGTTCTGTTAAAGATGACAAACATTAACAAACTTTTGAAGAAGCTTACTTTTCATGTGTTAGAAAGTAACAATTTGATAAACATAGAAGTCGATCTCATAACTGTTACCCAAATGAGTAAAGTGGCTAGAGATATTCCCATATAATCTATTAACGTATAGCATCTGAGACATTAACTTTAGGCAAATGATTAGTATAGCCGGTGATGATCAATCTTACTTCCTTGGGTGTTTACTGTATTTGAGGATCTACACATTTATCAGTATTAAATTAAAACAGAGGAACAGTGATGTATTTTATTATCTCCACAGTTCTAATATTTGCCTTATGTTTAGTCACCACACAGCTTTTCTTTCCACTTGTAATCAAAGTCACTTTCTGGGACATCGTATTACTGAATGTTTTAAGGCAATATGCTGTCAACCTTTTAATTATACATTATTTTTCTAATTTCAAGGGCCAGTCGTAGAAACACAGGAAAAGCTTTCTAACTAAAAGTACTTGCAGATATCTGAGGTGAATTGCAAGTAGGACTTAAAAATTGTATTCCAAACTCATGCTTTTCGCAAATTACCAACATTAGAAGTTAGAAAGGCATTCTTTTTTTGATAGTATTTCCTCACTTTTGATGTTATATTGGAGGTACTGTGGTAAAAACATGGAGAAGCACCTGTAACTCATCCTGTGCTTCACTGTCTTAAGAGAAGAGAGTGGAGGACAGGATACTGCAAAAGGTGCCCTTCTGACCCCAAGCAGGAAATTAAAAGGCAAGGTGATTAAAAATGAAGGTGATGTCAAGATTGGGGCCTTTGTTGTAATATTTTAATACAGAGTATCAAACCATTCTTAGTAAAAAAAAGATGAAGTAAAAAAGAAATTGCTTAAGATAACAAGATGGCTGATCGATTCTTAGGAAGACAGGAAATTCAACTATTAGCCAGTTTGAAAATCAGATACAAAACTAAACAAAAACGTATTTTTTCCTCTAAAAAATTTGTAGGCAAGATCAACAGCAACAAAGACAATCACATCTCTGTCTCAAATTTGAGTTAGTTTATGCATTCATTCTCTTTAGAAAAAGCACTTACCATTGCACTCTTCCAATAGATCCTTTTTAAAAAACATAATTATTTTCATTTATTGAGGTTACCACACATTGACTTATACCACAATGTCCTGCCATTACTCTATTGTAGTCTGATCACTTAACACATTTGAATGAATTTTAAAATTGGAATAAATTTTTAAATGACACAAGTAATGTCAGTTGAGAACTTTCCAGTTAGTATTGATCTTTCAAATAAATATTTAAATATCCCTCTTGAAAAAAAAATATTGATAGTTAAAACTTACTCCTCCAAAAGTAACAAAGGAGCAAACAAAAATCTCTATTTAATGCAGCACAATGGAAAGCCAGACACATCAGACTCAAGTCGTCTTGAGTGTGAAGTCACTTCCTTCTTTTACTAGCTATGGGCCCTGGGGAAAGCCAACAGAATCACTCTGAAAGCTCTAGTTCTTCATTAGGAAATTCTGCATTACATTTAACAAATGTTTACAAACCTCCTCCCCCTTCTGCTCAAACATTTGAACTTCAATTAGTGAGCTTTAGGTCTTAGAAACTATGTAAATCTGTCAACTACATGTTTAGGCAACATGGCTTATGATTTAAAAAAAAAAATGACCTGTAACATGTGCATGTGAATACCTGACAGGAATCAAACTACGTTCTTCTTATCTAAGTGCAGAAACGAGTAAGTTGGTTCCTGGGCACTGCATCTACTGAGTTCTTATCAGAATTATCATCTACTCTGAGAATAACTCTATTCAGCATGGGCAGCTTCCTCCCCTGCCAGGTGGAGATCTGAAAACCAGAATGTGACCTTCCAGAAGCTGCAAGAAGTACTGAGGGACCTGTTGAAATCAAATGTTCATGGCCAAACGTCTTGTTGGGCATTGTACACAGAAGATAGGAAAGTTCAGAAAACAAAGTCAAGTATTTCATGTAAACTGCCTTTGTGACAAGTCATCTTCATTCAAATAGCTTTGGTTACTCCAACTTTTCCATGTCTTATTGGGATCTTAGTGCACTCAAATGCACTCTACTGCAAACAGTGCCTGTTCTGCCCTCTGTTCTCCTTTTTTCTTTTCTTTTTTTTTTAAAGCTGTACCATAAGCAGTGAAGTTCAATAGTGCATCGACAACTTTAGCCAGTTTACTAGAACCAGCTATGTGTTCGCACAGTAAGTGGATGAACAATGTGAAATCCTTTACTTGTTGGACTTAAAAAAAAAAACTTAAATCCAAGAATTCAAAAATGCTCTTATTTGTACTGCTTATAAAAATTCCAAAGCCGTTAGTTAATATGAACAAAATAACAATTCATTTAATTTTTTTAATGAGAAGATAGTCACAAATCATACAAATGATAAATAAAATGTGCCCTTTTAAAAAGTTTTGATTCTTATAATTATATCATCTAACCATCCAGAGAAGAAATGAGAGATATGTCTCTTTCCATGAAGTTTTGAAGATAACTTAATCTTTTGTAATTGATTTATTTAGTGTTTTAGATTAAATGGTAAATTATAAAACTGTAAAGATGTGGTACATTACCCCCTAACACACACACAAATTTATATACTGAAATCATCTGGATAAAAAACTGAATAATTACAAAGTTCCAAAATAATCCATTTTAACTTGTTATATTTAGTCATGTTTTCACTTCTGGCATACAATCTGTTTTTATATAGACAAGGCTATTGTTAGGCTAAAGCAAATAATATTTCACAATATATTTAACTCATATTCACACAAATATGTATATATGAAATAAAAACTGGAGAATACATTTGTGTTAGTGATAGACTAATTACTACTTAAAATATCCAGTCTCCAAATTACTGAGTAGCTAAGAAATAAAAAAACTCCATAAAGTGTTTTATTAAATTTTCAGATTTTATTAATAACTAAAATTATGAAAATAAATTTATTATGTCTGAAGCACAAACTTCTATAAGCCATTAAAGAAAATAACCCATAAGATTTCCAAAAACGTTTCTGAAGACTTCTGCTCTTGTATGATTTCTTAGTAGCCATTTTTGCAAAGTGCTATCATTGCAGGTCTCCATGGTAGGATGTTGGGGGCCATCCACCATTTTACTTATTGAGAGGCAGGACTGCGTGATTATGTGAACAAGCGTATGAGTCTGTTTGACAAAGAAAATAATGAAAAATAACAAATCAAGTACAAGGCAGTAATAAATCAATCTTCTCATACAACATATAGTTTCTCTTAGGAAAAGATATGGGACACACACACGTCACCATAATTGCATCCATGACAATGGGAGTGGCAGCCTTTCCGATGGTTTCAATATCAGTTTTACTTGGTAGATAAAATGGAATTAAGACAGATCATTGAGGAGGAATTTGACATCAGAGGATGAGACATTTCAGACAAAATGTTATTACTGATAGAATTTTATTGTTCTAATCTTCTAATAAAATACATTTTAGTGCCAAGTTGATTAACACACAAAGTTTTCTCTCATATTGGGCCCTCATACGTTTGTCTCCATCCTGGGAGGACACCAAGGAAGACTTTTCTGAAATGATTTTGTTGTATGTGTTCATGGGGCTAAGATGGACTTTCTAAGGAATCCACACATACAATGACATAATCAGGAGTCATCGTTGTAGAATACATGAAGAGAAAGAACAGGAAAAGATCAAATCCTCCATGAATGCAATTACTAATTTTATATTTGACTGTTTCTTATTTCCCAAAATGAGATCAAGAAAGTTAGAGATATGTTACATATCACCTACTTTAGGACCAGCCCAGGAAAATACTAAATAATTTTCTTGATTGAAATATTTAGTTAAGCCAATGCAGAAAATAAATTCTATTGAAGTAAACTCCAACTTGTGGGCAGCATAATGGATGAAACCACTGGATTTATCTTTTCAAGCTTTATCTGCTACAGAAAAATGGTACATAGTGACGTACACAGTCATAAAATGTAGCATTATAAAGCACCATATCTTACCTATGAAATGATGCTGCCGGTGACACAGTTTGACTAGTTTTCTTAACTAAATACACTGTTTAAATTAGGCAACATCAACTATTGCACCAGTGATTTTTCTTATTGCTCTGAAACTTTTCTAAAAATACCATGTTAACATACAAGACCCTCTTGTTGGGAATTATACATTTCATGTATTATTAAAAAAAATGAATTATAAGAATTATTCCTCATCAAAAATAGTGAAAATTATTTTGCTTAAGAAATCAGGGCCAAGAAAAGAGACTCTACATAAAAGAATAATGTACACTTTTCTTGTTTTCCAGAAGGGCTTATAATGACTAAATGACTAAAAATGAAAAAAAAAAGTGTACACAAGGAGATAATTTTTAAAAACTATTAAACACGAAAAAAATGTAAAATCTCAAGCCCATCTGCATATTGTTTTATTTTAAACTACACATTATTTAGTTTTCTTTACTTAAAAGAAAAGGAAGATGTATTTATTTTTCTGAATCATCTGGCTACGAAGGAAAATGATTGAATTATATGTTTTATTAATTATGCCACATCTATCCGTGAGACTGAAGTCACTGAATTAAATATTCTCCTTTCATTTATATTGTTGGAATCCTTCCTATCATTAAGATAATCTTAATCAAACCAAAGGTTTCGATGATATGGGTTTGTCAAAATTAATTTAAGGTTTTCATTTTATATGAATACTCTTGTTATTCAGAACCACTGCAGATAATGCTTTGACAAACAGTTCCCAACATGTGTCATGACTACAATTTCTTTTTAATGAATCTTAGAGGAATTACAAAGTCAAAGATATACACATTTTGACATAATTTAGCAATAACACCAGCTGTTGTATAATAAATGCCAGAACAGCTACAGGTTCAGTTTCACTGCATTTTCCCCAAATATCTGTTGCTTGTTTTTAACATTTTATTTTTTGCCTTACTGACAGAATGAAACAGGAGTAAAAGAAAAAAAGGAAATATATTATGTATTTATTTCCCATAATTGTTTCAATAAACATTTTTTTTCCATTGGCTATCAGCATTTTTATTTTGTTTATTTAAGATCTCATGTGTTTTTATATTAGATACACATTTTTTCTTAATTTTTATTAATTACTTGAGCATTTCATGTAAGCCTTTTGTCAAATTTGCAATGAGCACTTCATTACAAGACTGTCACTGCAAATCAGTTTTTGGAGCAATGTGACATGCAGGCTCCCATGCAGCTTACTGATATATCTTTTTCTGTGGAATTATTTAAAATATTGATGACTAAGTAGAGTTAAGTGAGTCCGAAGCTAGTATTACCTTTTGGGTTTAATATAGCATTACTTAGTCATTCTGTTCTAAAATGTGGAGCATTGTGATTCACTGCTTTGTGTAGAATTCTAATCACCATATCTAAAGATACATAAGACAAGAGTTTGTGATCATATTTGTACATGATAGGTCATGAAATATTTACAAATCTACCCTACAAACTGTGCAGTTCCTATTTACAGCCAACTGGAATCAGAATAAGAAATTTATTTTGGTGATGAAACAAAAAGTATAATATTTGCATTTAAAATTCTGTTTAAAAGACAGATATTGTAATGAACACATATAGCTGTCTGTGTAGCTAATTTCAGAAATGGAAAAATGGACATTTAAAATAAGAACAATAAATTCATGTTCGTACACAGAAAGATAAATAATAATGACTTTAGACTATTATACTACTTTAACTTAATAAAAAGTCAAAGATTTCAAAACCTCTTGCTTAAATGCTAAATCACAGCTGTCTAAAACTTAATATCAAAATGTTACTATTTGAAAATTTACTTATTTAAAAATTTATTTATTTAAAAATATTTATTTATTTGAAAAAAAAGTATGTTGTCTTAAGAGTGCAAACTTCACAATCAGAAGACAACACATATTCTAAAAATCAAATGTAAATGATCAAGACGGGGATATAAATGTAACACTAATCAACTGATTAACTAATAAGTGATACTGAAAAAAGTCAAAGCTATTTTTCATTGAGGAAGTGGAAAGGTAATACTTGTCTAATGGATACTACTTTGAAAGGGTAAATTGAACTATTGATTACTAGAAATTCTACATAGGAATGTGGAAGCATAATCATAGTCCACTTACCTTGAAGTTATATTCCCATTTACCTGCTTTCTGATAAAAGCAAATAAAAAGATTGGTTAAAGGATTTAATATAAGCCTTTGTGGTTTCAACAAATTCAGGCACTGTGTTTACCTACTGGGATCATTTCATATGAGCACAATGTACAAGTGTTTCCTTAGCTGACTTGTTCAGTCATGTGAAAACAGCACTTATTTTTAGCATCATATTTTGCTCCCTTTTTTCTTTGTGGAATAGTGTTTGTTAAGCAGAAGTGCTCTGATCTAAAATTAGATTACATCATTGTATGTAGCTGCCTGCACGTTCAAAGAGAAATGTAATTAAGTACACATATTGCAGGAAAATGTAAATTTGGAATAGACTGGATCACACTTATGACATTGAAATAGTATATAAATAAACCTTACTAAAATATTAGATGAACCATGAATTTTAATAATAAAAAATACTTAACTGCCTAGTGATGTGAAATTTAGTGTTTTCTCTCTTTGTTTGAACTTGCTGAAAACAGGTATTTCTTGGCACTATAAGCTCTGGATAATTTTATTGATATTCTATACCAAGAGTATCCTGTGGTGCTGATAAAAACACTCTTGTTCTTATCAAATCAAACCAGAAAGGCCAGTCATAATGGAGACCAAATCATATTCATGTTGTGTTGCTTAAGAAACATAGACTTGTATGTGCTCAACAGGTTGTATTTATATATTTGTACATCTGTATCGCTACTTATGCAAAAGGAACAATCAATAATCAATTTGAAAGGGAGTTAGGGGGTTGGAATTTGGAGGGAGGTACATTGAAGTGGTTGAACAGAGGAAAGGGAAGGGGAGAATAATACAATTATATCTTAATTAAAATATATTGAAATCTACATAGGAGAGTCAGAAAGTCTGTACTGAAAATCTTTTAGCCAATGAGAGGTATTATTTTTTATCAATGCATACTTAGTTCTATTCAATTAGAAGAGAAATTAGATATTAGCTACATTATGAAGCCACTTAGCTAAAGTTTCTAAGCCATTATTTTGATAAAGTAATTGTATGGCTGTGTGCCTTCTTAATTAGACCATATTCATTGCAGATGGATGTACTTACATTAAGGAAAAGAGACATTGTAAATGAATACAGTTTGGTACTTCTAGTGATTGTTAGCATTTGTTTTAACATGTTCTTATTGTCTGGCCAGATTTTCGGATCCTTATCATTGAAAATATCTAATGACTTATAGTATTTCAATTACTTCAGGAGGCAAATTAGTATAGGAGAAAACTGATGGTTTTAGTTCCAGACATCCTGATGCCCACACTGACATGGCTTATTAAAAACACAGAGACTACCAATAGCCTTTATAAAACTGTGTCAAGAACGGCCTAAGCAAGCAGAAATCATGGCCTTCTGTTAACTTTGTTTCTTTCTTTCCCCTTGGTCACATAAGCAGATAATAAACCAAACCAGCTGAAGAGACTCTATACTTAGAGTCACCCGGAATCCTCTTTGTTCTAATGGTTCTGTCCTATTTATGATGCTTCCTTTTCCGAGACTGAAGGGAGCATGGAAGAGAAGGCGATGGAATATTTCAACAGTTCACCCCATGAGATTCACAACAGGACTAGTAACTAGCTTTCTTTGAAAACTTTATTAGGACCTAAATCCCAGCTCAGCTGCTAGCAGGGTAATCTTTGTGCTTTAGCTCTGTCCCTACAAAGCTCAAAAGAAGAGAAGTTTAAGGTTCCTTTCAGCTCTGTAGTTTTGTGAACTCCACCAGTTTTTAATCCGACTCGAAACTGCCCCACCTCAGACGTTTCTCAAAGAAGAGAATTTTACCCGTTAGCAAATGACAAAGAACTGAATAAAAGAGATAGCAACCAGCTCTTTTTACTTTCCACTGTTGGAATGGGAGAACAAAGCCACTGAACAAGGACTCCCCCTTCACACCTTAGTGTCTCTCATCCTTTTGCTTCTTTTACCTCCTGTGGGTCCTCTAAAGGCCTTGCATTTTCCAAAGCACCTTTTTGTCCCTTCCTAAGTTTGCATCAAATTCCAACAGGCTACACAAAGAAGGCTGGAGAGATGGCTCAGCAGTTCAGAGGACTGGGTGCTCTTGCAGGGTTACCATGTTCAATTCCAGCACCAATATAGCAGCTTACAACAGTCGGAAACTCTAGTCCCAGATCTGCTGCCTTTTTCTGCCATCCATGGGGACTGCATACACAGACTGCATTCAGTCAAACATACACATAAAATAAAATTAAGCCCACACCAGTGTAGAAGCTTTTTATACTGTCAAGAGACCAGATGAAATTATAATGAGTATATTAAGGACCCGGGAATTAAAAACAAAACAAAACAAAATGGAAACATGTATTTCATGTATTAAAACATCGTGTGTCTCATATTCTAGATTTCTAACAAGTTCAGGGAGAGTTTGCTAGCTCTAGAATCACTGCTTATAGCAGTTATCATAATATTCTGTGGAAAGAAGGGTCCTTAAATGTAACACTTAGACGTAAAGGAAGTCAAAAAAAGTACTTCAGTTTCATAAACACATTATACCCATTTTAGTTACCACAAACATAATTGAGTTTCAGACTTAAGTTTTTAAAGAGAAGTGCAGGGTAATCTGCTATTCTTCCATTCTCACACAGTTTATCTGCATTAACACACAATTTAATTTTTAAATCTCTATTCATAATCTTGTGTGTGTGAGAGAGACAGAGGGAGAGAGAGACAGAGAGATATGTAAGAGCACACAAATGTATGTGTCCAGGAAATGTATCTTAGGACATGTGTGTCGTGACATACATGTGGAGGTCTGAGGACAATTTTGTGGACATAGTTCTCTCCTTCCAACATTCTGTGGGTTCCAGAATTTGAACTCTGCATCTCTACCTGCTGAATCATCTCTCCAGCTTGACATTCTTTTTTTTGAATTGATTAGTGGTGTCATTATGAAAGTGGAACTTTAGAATTTAACTTCTAATGCATAAACATAGGAGTAAATAAAATGATGACACATGCTTTTGATATGAGATAACCTGTTGTTAATAAAAATTCTTATTGCAAGCTTTTTAGGAGTACCTCGAAAGTCTAGCATGTTTCAAGATTTATAGTTTTATGAAATATTGCAGAAGAATAAGATTACAAGACATGTGCAAAATATTTTGTTAGTTGTAAAGTTACAGTTTTCACTTTTAAAAAATATTATTTAGTGTTCAATATAAACATTACTGATAGAAAAAACAAGATGTAATTGTAATTATTAATAATATTATCACAATGGACGAATTTTAATTGTGTCTTTATAAGCTATTGTTTAGTCCAGATATTCAGAAAGCTTTAAAGATTGGAATTTTATATTGAAACCAATATAGCTTTATCTTATAAAATAAGATAATAATATATAATCCTTCTTTCTTAATATGCATGCACTACATTTCCTTGATTTTAGCAAAACCTAGCAAATTTTTAGGGTTTGGGAAGAAATTAAGTAGCAACAGCACAATGTTTCACTTAAAAATAAAAATAAAAACTATTCACAGATCTCCTACTTCATCTGTTATTTTCCTCATAGAAGGGGTAAAATCTGATTCGAGATACAGATTCCATACTTGTCTATAGAAGGGAGATGTCCTTCATGAGAATTAACATAAAGGGTGGTGATAACAGGAAAACAAAATGGAGGCCAGATAAAGAAGATGTCAGCAGAGAGCACATTAATGCAACATAGGAAAGCACAAGGTGCATGTCTTCATTTCATAGAAAACTTTTTGGTATCCCCAGAGTGTAGCAATATGCAGAATTTAAACCCCAAATTAGCCCTGCAAGTTCATTTCTAAAAGTGTAAAAATTGATGATTTTTTTCCTACTCACTTATCAGTCCACACGGTGGTGGAGACTGAAATGGTACTCCAAATAAAGTATGTTTACTCCTCTTATATTTTATAATAAAATAAAGAATAAAGTTTAGCTTTTCTTGTGAATGTATCAGTTGTCACTTAAAAACGTCTAACATGTGACACTATAACCAATTCATCTTGGTAGGCCAAGAGAATTAAAAGAAATAAAGCTGGTTCTGAGACTTCTTCTGTAGAGAACACATTTCTATTTTATTAGCTCCATCTGATGGCAGAACTAATTTTTGCACATGGTCTTGCTAAATTCTCATGTAGTTTTGGTGTTTTTCACTTTCCTCTTCTTCATCATATGGGTATGATATGCTGAAAAGAAATTGCTTGGTGAACTTTATGACTAAACTAGTGCATTCAATTCTATGAAGCATCCACTATGGTAAATATAAATAGGTTCCTGTTAATAATCTTTCCGAGCAAAGTACAACTTATTAATTTTATCAGATGTTTTAAATGTTAGATTGAAAATCACAGACATCAAATATTACAATGGAGTAGATTTAAGAATACAAACATATTTCAATATTTTACTCTATGCAGATATTTACATACATATCATGGAAATATAATTTGCTGAATTTACATTGGGAATATACATGAAGACCAAAAATTTAAACCACATAAAATGATTTTATAACAATGAATAGTTTGGCAGGCAGAATCCAATTGTATGATATGTCACCCTGGAGTCCCACAGGTGGAATTCCCTCACCAGTTGTCCTGCTGCCACTAGCTCCTTGTCTGGAGTCCCAGGCTGTTAGCGGCCTGCTCCAGACCAAAGGAACACTGTGGAGAGGAGAGCAGCATGGCGAGGGGGTGGGTCGTGGGTTCCTGGCCTCTTGCCCATCTTTGGTGGGTTATCCACATATGCCTTTGCATACTACGAATACATTTCTGTGTCAGTTTTAACTATTTTTGGAGGAAGTAACTGAGCTTAAGTATTAAGTGACAAGTAAGTCATAAAAAATATCATACCTCAGCATCATATTCCCATAGCTGATTTCCTCTCATGTGGTGGCATTTCAACATGATTACAGGTCCATTGAGTCTAGATACATCCAGGCACAAGTCATCGGTTCGGATTTCTTTGTCAGCAGTATAAGAAAACACCTGAAAATAGAGAATTCAGCTATTAAAATAACATCTGGTTTACAAAGCACACTGTTTGACAGAGCTGTCTGTGGACATTTTTGTATGCTCCCCACATGGAGCATCAAATTCTCTCTGTTGATCTTGTGAGAGCTGCATCACCTTGCTGTCATTTTGCTTGACAGTAAAACATGAGAGTGTCATTTCCCTTGGAAGACTGTAATGAAGCTATGATTTAACAATTCTCATGCGCTAGCCTTGCACTTCTTTTGCAATACATGGTATATGAAGCACACACGTGCCAATTAAGACTGAAGTTTGTAGACAGCAGAGGTCCACAGAGGACTGTCCTTCTTCTTCTCCCTTTATCATCAATTCTCATAATCTAAACAATCTTTTTTTTTAGAAGATTAAGTACATCTTGTAAATTTTATTAATATTGTCAGCAGGTTGATAATGTAGGAGAATTATCTTTCCAAGTTTCAAATAACCATAGCCTTATATTCTACTGCAATTTTCTTCTATGATTTGGCTAATTTTGACAGCATTAGTTCATTTCAAATTACCCAGGTAATGCCAAGGCAGATCATTGACTCTCTGAGAATTCAAATGTAAACAATAAATTTTATTACTTTGTAATAGTTTTAATAATTTATTTATGACATTAACTATTAACGTTTCTTCAGGATTATTACCAGCATAATCATAAAATTAGTTTTCTTCTTTTGGCTATGACCAACACAGTTCAGTATTCTGTGGGTTCTTCTTTTTAATTTGACTGTCAGAGGATATATAATTAGAAAGGTCATCTCAGAGGTTTTGGTTTTCTTAACAATTCTGAGGAGATTAGCTCTGTAAGAACTGAAATAAGCTATAGCCTTAAATTACAGGCTGAAAAGTTAGTCTTAAAATGATTGCATATCTAGAAGATGGTTGTAGAGCAGTTGACTAACATGTGTGAGACCTAAGCTCAATCCCTACAACTCATAAAAATATATAGCAATAATTAAGTTTAGATTACATTGACAATATTTTATATGGGGAGATGAGAGGGTTGGGAGGGCTTAACTAAAACTAAGAATGTGTGTATTGAAATCCCTTGCAGAAACCCATTACATGGTTGGTTAATTTAAATGTTTTAAATAAAATAATTTGAAATTAAGGTTTGCTACACTGGTGGATAAAGTTGCTGCTTGAAAACATGTGCTATTAAACGACAAGGCCAATGACAGGCATGGTGACTTTCCTATGATTTGCTGAGCAGAAAAGCCTTGGAGGCCTCCATAAGAGTATAGGATACTATTGTTGTTCTTGGTTGCCCATCAGAACATAATGATAAGATCCTAATGCAGAAAATGTTCCACAGTTTGGTGCAAGAACAGAGAAATAGAGCTAGATCCCAGCTAAAAACTTGCTTTTTGTTGGTTAGATTTATAGTTCTGGTTGGTACCATGTAGTATACTGGCAGAGAAGTCATCAGTGGACTGATTCTGAAATGGAGCCTTTATGTTACAATATTTGACCTGTCAGGCAGGATGTGCCCATTTGTACAATAGTCTCATGGCTGTTATGTAATAACCAATCACATACTTTTGGGATTTGAGATTCACTCCACAGTTAGAGTTAAAACTGCTCAAAAGTTCTTAGTCATAGGTCCTAAGAAGGAACCTATTATTGTTGTGTTGTTAAATGGGGATGCTGTAAAATTGTTATCTAAATATTTATGCTTATACCTATAGGTTGTGTTCTTGTCCTTAGCCAGAGAAGCTTCTCGCAGTGAGTATCAGTTAAAGAAGGAGTTCATAACCAGTAAATATTCAGATAATGACTATTGCATTTTCGACCTTGAAAAAGATATCTATTGCTTTGATCCTTCCCCCAAAGAATCAGGGAACACCATGGAAGAGGAGATAGAAAGAATGTAAGACCCGTGGTATGAGGAAAGGATATAAACACTGTATTATAGATATGAAATGGATATGGCTTTCATGAACTCAAAGAAGCTAGCAGTACCTACATAAATTCTGCACAAAATAAAACCCATCTATTTTCCAGAATAATTGGTGAGGACAAATGAGACTCCCAGGTATTTGTAGTTAATGGCCACTGGAGAAGGGTTATTTTTCTTCAGTGGTATAGCAACTAGCAAATTATCTTTTATGTAGTAATAACCTCATAATCATGCATATGCAAATAATTATTTATATTTAGTGAATTTTATAACAATAAAATTGTGAAAGAGGGAGAATATGTTGAGAAAAAGAATGGATCCACAGGACTATGAAGTAGACAAGATACAATAATATAATCAAAATACTTTGTATACATGTGTAACACTATCAAAAGATAATTAAAATTATTTAAAAAGTACAAAGGGTTGCCTGTATATAACTGAAAAAAGGCAATTCCATCTTTCTCACTAATTTTCCAATTGTGCTCTTTCTAAATATATGATCATCCAGCAAATCTATTGGCTAAAGCCCATGAATCAATGAACAATTGTATATCTTGTCACTTCTCTTTCCAAACACAATGTTTTACCACGTGTACTACCCGAAGTTCTGCCCAATGCGAATATTTTACTTTTCTAGCATAGTTCAAGGTGGTCCCAGAAAGGGGTTATAATGCTGCATCTGTCTATTTCTGGGTGGTGCCTGCATAACATGAACCATCACTTGCAGGCATTGATGTATGTGTTTATTTATTAATTATTCTTGTGGGATTATGGCACAGGATAGTTTATTCTTTGCTAATGCAATCTGCAGTCCTAGAGGGTTTCAGCCTCCATACAATCTAATCTTCAAATCCCAAGCATACATATTGAAAGAGACTATATCCTGGTCTGCTTTCAAGGGAAAACAATACTGGGTATAGTATAATAATATTAATAATAATAATAACAACATCAACAACAACAACAGCTTATTTATTAGGATTGAAGAATCTAAAGTTCAGAATGTGCTATTTAGTAATTTTAATAAAAACTATGAATGTGATGTGGTATCAATTTTATCCTTGTTTTTCAGTTGAGTTTCCTTTGGTTGCCAGGCTTAGTGGGGAAATGTAAGTTTCCCTGTAAGCCCCTCAGCTGGCCATTGTCTTTGTCAGCTCTCAATCTCAGGGAGGACAGTCAATATTCTTACTCAAACACTTTCACTGTAACTCCTTCCTCTTTTCCAGTCTGGCAGATTCAAAGCTCCCCACTCGGGAGCATCTGTGGATTTTCAGAGCTTCCTGTGCCTGATCATCTCTCATCATGGAGCCAACAAGGAATATTTTAATGCATATTCTAAGGCTTGAGAAGCTCTGGGAGATGCCGACTAGAGGCAGAGCAGATCAGACCCTTCCTTTCATTTAATACAAAGCAATGTCACCAGATGTAAGCAGGTCATAGTCTGCCACACTTTTCACGTGCCAGAAGCACACATCAATTCTCAGAGTGGTGTTCTATGTAATTTACAGGGTTGCATTCATAACGTAAATAGTCAAGACTTTCACGATGTTGTGGTTCCATGGTGCTGCATGGTGTGCACACCCACAAAGCTCCCCCAGTCATCAGTTCTGTCTCCAGGGGAGAGCAACTGCCTCCTTCATTGAAAAATCACATAGTTTCATCCACATTCCTGTGTCTCCTGATATACATAGAATTGTGTCTTCTAAAATAATATGTGGCTTTAATACTATATCCTTTCAAATGTGAATCTCTTTTAGAAATGTGCTTACTAAACTTGTAATTGGCCTTTATGATGAGATCTTTTCAGTGTTAGAGAGGCCCTTAATCTAAAATGACTGGCGTCTTTAGAAGATAATGACACACAGAGAAAGTGAACCTTGGGAACCTGAAGCAGAGCCTGTAGTGACTGCTTTACTGAACTTTATCCTAGGATCAGAAAAAGATGCCATCTCATACTTTGTTTCTGTAGCCATGGCAACTAGAGCAGAACAATAGAGTCGTAAGCAGGTATACATCATTGGCAATGGAGCCATTGTCCCTTTCTAGAAAGGTTCTAGAGACCTTTGCCTGGGATTCTAGCTATTATACCATCCCTAGATGTCAGCAATCAGAGAGATGCTAGAGTATATAAGAACCGAAGGGTTGATTGAAAGTGGAACTCCTTGATACTTCTTCTATGAGGTCGCCATCCATGTTGATGTGGGATTTTTTGTTGATTTAGTTATTTTATGTGTCACCCTTGGTCATACCATAACCTCCTGCTTGTGTTCTGTAAGAATGTCCAGGCTGGAGATGGCTTGGTGGTTAAGAAGCACTAGCTGCTCTTCCAGAGGTCTTGAGTTCAATTGTCCAGCAAACACATGGTGCCTTACAACCATCTAGAGTGGGATCGAGTGCCCTCTTCTGGCATGCTAGTGTACATGCAGGTGTACACAACACTCGTACATTAAATAAGTAAACAAATAAATAAATAGCTAGGTGGTGGTGGTGCACACCTTTAATCCCAGCACTTGGGAGGCTGAGGCAGGTTGATCTCTATGAATTCGAGGCCAGCCTGATCTACAGAGTGAGTTCCAGAACAGATAGAGCTACAACAGAGAAACTCTGTCTTGAAAAACTACCTCCCCCACCAAAAATAATCTATTAAATATAATTGATCTCACCAAGTTGAATTTTTTGAAGTCACATTTTGGTCTGTAATTTGATTTAGGGGATTGGGCATTTGTTTGAATCTCCTAGGAAAAGTTAACAGAACAGAGAGACTTAACCACAAACCACAGAACACTCAGGACTAAAGCTATGGCAAATGACTAAGGTCAGGAATAATTCTCCTTTAGATTTCTCAGGCATTAGTGACTTCTGACACCTATATTTCTGCCTTCAGCCTTCAGAATAACAATTTATTCTATTGTTTTAAGACAGTGTGTTGTGGCAATTTGCTATAGTAGTTCTAGAAAATTGGCAGACCTTATGTTCTTGGTGTGGGCTGAAGGATTGTATAGGTATGGAATCAGTTTTCCAAACTTTCCTTCAACATTTTATATAGGAATCTAAGTTTATCCATCCATCCATTCATCCATCCATCCATCCATTCGTTCATTCACTCTTATGGTACTAGAAATTGAATCCAAATCTTTTACATAGTAGGGAAATATTGTATGGTCAAGCCACCTCCCTAGTATGAAGCATGAGATTCATTTTAAGTGAGTTGAATCTTAGTGTCTGTACTAAAAAATAGTTAACAGCTGATAGTATCCCTAAAGCATTATGTAATTCATTTTTGTCATCAGTCTGTTTAGATTCATCTTCAGAGGTTAGTTTGTTTTGCTGTGACTAGGTACATTACCTGACATTAGAATATTTTATTCAGGTCAGATGGACTCTTGTCCCTGAAGTGATTTCCTTAAAAGAATAAAATATACCCAGAATGGCAGTTTATTCCAAACTCCATTCCCTTCACTCTCAGGATATTTAGAGAAAGTAAGCATTTTTTACAAATATGTTATTTGTTTTAACTTTAATGAGTTACAAAAACTATTATTCCTATCTTAATGATTTTATTTTACAGCATAAAAGACTGAGTTAGTATTTTTGAAACAGCATGTTACAATCCATATATATATATATATATATATATATACATAAATACACGTATTTTTCACACTTTTTATATCCTTTGCAGTCTTTTTATTCTTAAATTTCTAGCCTAAGCAGCTGAAATGAAACTCTAATTCCTGCAAGATGCATTCAACGAACAGCTTGGGAGCTAGGCGCCCTCTGCTGGTTTTGTATTGCCATAAAATTTGTTTCTTTTTTTCTTAGGTGAACATCAGAAAAACAGATACTCATTTTGTTTTATCTATTGACTTTTATACATTTAAATTCTACAAATACATTTTGAATAAATAAAAATCATTTACTATGTACTCAAATATTCCCCAGTGCACAGTAACTAGATTTATTATGTAAGTTGTGAATTCCCTCTAATTAGCTTCTATTTTATAAAATGTTTCCTGTTACACGTTTTGGAAAGGTATTTGCTATAGAATTTCTCAGCTTGAGGGTTATTCATATCATATGGTAGTTGATTCACTTAGTAGATGAAAAACACTGGTGCACAAATGTTACAGAATTAAAATCTGTAACCCCACTCTTGGGACTCTGCTACCACCCATCCCTACTAACATACTGACCTATATATAGTTATCATAATTTAGTCAGTCAGACTTTGCACCCTCTGGGGTCTCTGTTCAGATAATTTGAGTGCAAGAAATATTTGAAAATCATTCAATAAGCATCCAGAAGGATAAAGTATAAAATAAAACACCCATGTTTGTAGAAAAATGTAATGGTAAAATTTTAAAGGGAGAGAAAATGGTTTAGCAATATAAATTAGACGTTTGGGAAGACATAATTTATTTCTCAAAGCATTCTATCTTTCTGTCTCTGTCTTTCTCTGTGTGTCTGTCTCTGCCCCTGTCTGTCTCTCTGTGTTTAATTTTTACTATTTTGAAGTAAGCATAGATGGATAGGAGCTCCTCAGTGAAGTTGTGTAGTAGAGATTTTCCCAAACAATGCCTTTTTCTAAGCCCTAATTAATTCAAGATTCAAGTATGGACTATTTGCTCAGTGGTTTTTGAAGAAGAGAGAACAAAGTATTTAGCTCCGAATTGTGGCATTTAAGGCATACTATGTATGCCTTACATACATAGAAAATACATGAAGTGTATTACAACATTAATGTTCTAAAATGCTATCACTAAAAACAGAATAGGGGTGCTCAATCTGTAAGATGCTTGATGTGTCAGCCGAAGAACGAGTCCTAGCCACAATGTCTGCACTCAGAGTCAAATACGGTGAAGTACACTTGTAACACCACCTCCACAGGGGAGGAGGAGACAGGAAGATCCTGGGGTTCACTGGCTACATGGTCTACTATAATTGGAGAAGCCCAGGTCTCAGGGAAAGGCCCTGTTTCAAAAGTCAAGGTGGATGATCCTCAGAAATAATGATCTCCATGGTTGACATCTAGCATCCAGAAGCATGAATGTGCATGTACACACACACACGCCTGCCCACACATGGGCACACATAAAAACACGATGTGGATATGTGCAATAATGCAATAACCAGGTCTTATCTTTAACCTCATGTGTAAAATCTCAACTCTTTCTCCTTTATCCTCATTGCAACTTTATATAATGTTTATATAATATGTTGTTTCTTTTTTGTATGCCAGCAAACCACCTCATTCATCTTTCCTGATATGCTACCTGCAGGATCCTTCCCACTCCAATTTGCCAAGGAGAGAGATCAACATACCTATATTTTCTTCTTTGTAAACAAACTTCACTAATTAGTTTATCTTCAATGTACCACAGACAGATACCATCTCTGTACACTTTTGTACTTGGAAATGTAGAAATAAAGGGCTTTGACCAATTACACAATCGCAGCACTTTGAGGATCATTACTTTCCAGAACTAGAGATACTGTGACTGAAAAGCCTAGGTTTCTTTACCTGGAAAAGTGATAGAGATGCCTTATGTTCGCAGGATGTAATCAAGATCAGATTAGCAAATTCAACCATGTAAGCCTTAAAAACAAAACATCAAGAAATACCTGAATAGGAGTGATCATATGTGGTACACTAAAGCAAAGTATTACTTGGTTTCATCTTTTCTTAAAATTTTCACAAGAGAGCTATGCTTATTGTGCGAAACCTTATTCTCCAGGACCAAAACTGTGTTCTCAATCTCTTTGGGATCTTCTAAGAAGAATCTACTACTAGTCCAATAATTGCTGACTGTACTGGAGTGAAAACCATCTATCTTTGAAATTCCTGACTTTATTTTGTAGAAAACAGAAAAAGAATATAAGGTAATATAATAGGCAGCACACATTAAAACAACAAAAACTATGACTTGTTGTAGAAGTTTATTTTTAGTTCTGTTTGATATGGTTTGTGCACTGTTGGTGAGGGACTGGCTAGGTCTTTGAGTTTTGTATTGTCTGAAGGTGTTGGGTTTATGGGAGGGGATGCTTAATTACTTATGATCTGCACGTGGTATCAGTAGAACACCTTAGGAGTTCTGAATCAATAAAAACACATAAGTTCAGTGGCTCGGGGTTCCACTGTCCAGGATGCTGCTGGCCATGATGGTGGTTTCATTGTCCAGGATGGCACTGGCCAGGATAATGGTTCTCTCTGTTGAGGTCTGGCAGAGTTTGCACATATGAGAATGTCTCCTTGTAATCCTTGCTGAGCTGTCCCAGCAGCAGTAAACAACTACAAATGATGTACCAACGTGGGGCACTGACATCACACCAGATCATCCATTGTGGAGACAAGGAAGAACAAGATAGAAACCCCGGATCTCACAGAGTCCAGTAAAGTACACTCAGGGCAGCTCCTAGAGGACAGAGATTATATATATGCAAAAATAGTGAGTAGAAGTCTCCTGAAGGAAGAGGAGAGCAAGGAAGAAAATAAGTCTCTATGAAGAGAAAAGGCTGCAAAATTAATAAATAAATGAGGAAAAAATCTCCAAGGTGAGACCCAAAGAATGGAGGCCCTTAGAGATAAAGAATTCAGCTGGGAGCAAGAAAAAGCAAGGTTCTAACCACTTTTCCTGATCATGGAACTGAAACTCCCTGCATTGTATATATGTGAACATACATATGAACATGTAGACAAACATAGCTGCATTGTATGTATGTGAAACTCAAGATGATGTGTCTGAGATTCATGAAAGGGGTAGTATATTTCCCCTTAGCAGTGGTGATAAAGAACACCAAATAGCCAGAATGTTTCAACCTGCAATTCTTCCCACTGACTCTGGGCCCCTGTAGCTTAGGAAGACAACAAGGAAGCATAATCATAGGTGTAAACTCTGCCAGACCTCAGCAGAGGGAACCACCATCATAGCAAGAGCCATCCTCTACATTGGAACCCTTAGCATCTGAGCTCAGGTGTTTTTACTCATTCAGAACTCCTCAAGTGCAGATCATAGGCAATCAAACAACCCCCACAGAAATCCAACATGTGCAAACAATACAAAATGCCAAGACCTAGTACATCCTGTCACAAAACAGTGTACAAAACAATTATTTTGCGCATGACTAAAAATAAGCGTCCACAGCAATGACTGATTTTTATGCTTCCCCATTCTATGTCATTATTACAATCTCTTATTTAAAATAATATTGATAATATAATCTGTGCATTCTTACTATTTTACTCCCCCTCAGTGGTTTAACTATATTTATATTTTGTTCCTGAATAATTAATGAATGTAAGTAGGAAAGTTAAGGCCAATTGAGAGTCTTTTCCTAAATATTTCTAACTAGATCTTCTTATATTTGCAGATGTAGCTTGATTGTGACTGTAGTACAATGTACAGATGACACAAGGTTCCTATGCTCTGGTGCATTGTCCTACAGAAACTGCTTCCCTTGAGTGTGAGGTTGTGACTATGACAGAAAAGCCACCGAAGGATGGTATTATATAAGATGTTATGTAAGGCTACAAACTAGACAACAGAGGAGATTCTAATGCTTATGGATGAATTGGCTTTTATGAAGAGGCCCACATGGCATAGTGCTGAAGGAAACCTCTCTGTTGTAAAGGATTCATTGGCAGGAAGCTTCAAAACAAAGAAATAAAGATGAAGTTAGTTCTACGTTTGCAAGAGAGCACATTTTGATACGAGGTATCTTAGAAAGTAATCCATAGATACAACCATAGCTTCCATCAAAATCTTGACTACAGATATGTGAGACTTAGAGTCAAGTCAAGCACCTGAATTTTAAAATCTCAGAACTGCAAATGTCGGGTTTCAGCCAAACCACTTGTTCCTTTGATATAAACTGAATTCATCTCATAAGCATCTATGAATGAAAAAAGTTTATCTCGTTTAAACTACCTCCAATTTTGTTTGCTGTGTAAAATTTGTTTAATAAACTATTATAATCACTAGTAATAAAATAATTTTTTGAAACATGGTGTTTCTATGTCCCCTGGCTGCTCGTAATTTGCTATGTAGACAAGGATGGCTAAATTTTTTGATGCTATCTAAGTTTTTTCAAAATTGAAATATTTATTAACTATTATTTGCAAAAGAAGAAACATTATCCTACCCATGGGTAGGGTAGGATAGTGTTTAATCATATATTAGTCATAATATATGTATGATATATATACACACACACACACACACACACATACACACACACACACACACACACACACACACACACACACACACACATATATTTCACCTTGAGGAGTCTTGACCATGTCTCATAAAAAAACAAAAAAGTGTGGTGATTGAATAGGAATGGTTTCCATAAGCTCTAATTTTTGGAATGTGTGGACATTAAGGAGTGGCTCTCCTTGAGAGAAATTTGGAGGTGTTGCCTTGTTGGAGTGCATATAGTTTTCTTGGAGGAAATGTGCCACTGGAAATAGGCTTCTGGTTTCAGAAGTGCAAGCCAGACCTTATGGCTCTGTTCTTCTCTTCCTGTTGCCTGTGGATCCAGATGTAGAACTCTCAGGTACGTCTCCAGCACCATATTTGCCTATATGCTGCCATGCTCCCTGCCACCATGATAATGTACAGAGCCTCTGAAACTATAAGCCAGCCCCAATTAAATGTTTTCCTTTATAAGAGTTGTCATGGTCATGATGTCTCTTTATAACAATAGAACACTGACTAAGACAAAAGGAAAGGTCTGACTTTTTATAACCTTTTAGGGCTTTTAGGATTAGCAGGAAGTTTCATTCAATGTGATTGAGTTCAGGATAGTACATATGGAAGGTAGTATGGAGGAGCCAGCACCATAAATATAGAGCTATAAGTCATAGCACAGACTGCTTAACTATGTGTTGGCAGGGCTTTAGCTAGCTACAGGCAGGTGTGGCCTAATTCACTATAAGACAAAGACTAAAGGTACAAGATATGCTCCAACAGATGTATGACCTTAACAGGCTATATTTACATAGACATATAGATTGAAAGTGAACAAAAGGCACATGTAAAGGAGTAGGCCTGTGTGAAATCTAGAAAGGGACATTATTCCAGAGGTCCCATTTAGAGGCCTGTGTGGTCCAAAGGGAATGTAGAATGGATGTTAAGAATATTGGTACACACTTTTAATCCCAGTATTCAGAAGCCAGTGGTGATCCACACCTTTATTCTCTAGGACAACAACAGAGTGTGGAAGCAGACACAGGAAGCAGAGCTCAGAAAGAGTCAGTGTCACATTAGAAGTAACACCTGAGATTTCTCAATATGTAAACAGTTGATAGGAGATGATCCCAAGTAGATCAGTACTGGATTAGTAAAGGGCAGGAGCTAATGAATGGCACATTGTCAAAACACCAGAGTATGCATAACTCAGCATAGTCCTTCTGAGAGTGTCCCCAACTAGTACAGAAAAATTACCCAAGGCCAGGACCTTTATAGAGTGAAAAAGCTCAATATACACATACCAGCTGTCTTAAATTTATTTTTTGTATGTGCTTATCTGTGTAGTTGAAAGGAATATAATTGAATAATTCTCTAGGTGTGCCTAGGTAAGCAAAGCAGCCACTAGTCATGAAAACCCTTGGTCAATGGGGCAAAGAAGCAGATATTCTAATGCTGAGCTATAAGCAAGTGGAAAATGAGAAAATAAACAGCGTTTGTAAGTACCTCTTATAAACTAGACTCTAATCTACAGCTGTAATTTATAATTTAAAATATATTGAATATTGAGGATTGCGGTGTAACTTAATTGGTAGACTACTTGGTTAGCATATAGGTGTAGAGGAACATTTAATCTTTTAATCTGGTGACATGGCTGCTCTAAGGATAAGGAATATTAGTATAAGGAATAAGGTATAAGGAATGTTAGTACACACCTTTAACCTAACTCAGAAGACAATGGTGGCACATGCCTTTAATCCCAGCTTTCAGGATGTAGTTGGATGCAATCAGTTTACAGTTTTCAGTTCATGGTTCTCAGTCCATGGTTCTCAGTTCAGAGTTCACAGTCAGTTCAGAGATGAGAGAAGCAGTAGAGATTGAGAGAATGGAAGGAGATTGAGTCAGAGGATGCCAGTCAACTGAGAAGTGGAAAGTCAGAGGCAGAGTGGATTATATAGTGAGTAGACCCCTTTAATCCCAAGTTTGAAAGTGAATCAGAGTGAAGACTTGGCAGAGTGACATCTGTGATGAATTATAGAGTGAAGAGCAGACAAAGTGACAATTCAGAGTAAAAGTTAGCAGAGAGTGTCAGAGTGAGGACACACTCAACTCTCAGAATATAAAAGCAGGCTCTCAGAACAGAGTGAGGCTGTCATTTAGAGAATCAGTCAGAAAACACAGATGCAGTTCAGCAGAAGGAATCGGTATTAGAGAGGAAGAGTGAGTTTGGGAGAAGCAGTTAGCTAATGGAAAGAGTCATTTTGAAGCCAAGCAGAGCACTTCAGTCAGAAAGTTTTGTCAATCAGTCAGTCAGCCAGAGTCAGAAGAGTTCAGTCAAAAGCAGTCAGACAGCTCAGAAGGGCACTTTGAACCAGTCAGCTTGATGAAAGGTTTGAACTAGAACAGCAAATAAGTTGAAACAACCTACTAGAAGAGTCAGTTGAGTTCAGTCCAGCTCTGAGTTTAGAAGGAGCTAGCCAGTGTCAGTCAGTCAGCAGTAATTCTCAGAGGCTGAAACATTCTAGGTTTGAAGATTAGATTGTACAGAGGCTGTAGCCTTCTGAGTCTGAGGTAGCATCTTGAAGATTGGATTATATGAAGGCTGAAGCCTTACAAGTCTAGACTTAAGATTAGATTGTATGGAGGCTGAAATCCTCTAGGATTGGTGACTAAGTTAGCAAAGAATAAACTGACTTCTGCTATGAACCTATGAGAATAATTCATAAGTCAATGTTTCATCTATGCCTACATATAGGAATCCCTAGCATCTAACAACACATAGGGCAGGAGATGGGCACCTCGAATATCAACTACCAATATCAGCTAATAGCAAGAGTCACTTTGAATCCAAGCAGAGCAATTCAGTCAGAGAAGTTGTGGCAGTCTGCCAGTCAGCAAGAGTCAGAAGAGTTCATTCAGGAACAGTCAGCCAGTTCAGAAGGGCAGTTTGAACCAGTCAGCTTGGAAAATAATTTGAGCCAGAACTGCAAGTGGAGACAAGAGGACAGGAGATCTGAAGTTCAGAATGATCCATAAGTTAAAAACCATTAAAATTCTTTTATTTTAAAAATATAGGAATGTGTGATTTATTCTCTCGACTCACTAAATGAGCCTTTAATATTGTGGAGGCCATAGCCTAAACATTGATGTGGCAATTTCTTAAAACTCTTGATCAATCCATGGTTATAATGACCCTAAGATGTAGGTATGAATTTTTGTCATAAAAAACAAAACAAAATCATTTCAAAATAAATCAAACACTTTGCAATGTTACAACTATATATACTTATTTTATTTTTGAGATAAAATAAGTATCCTGAATCTTCCTAGGGAATTGAAACTGGAGGGTTGCAATGGATCTACATCTATCTGACAGGTTTTCATTAAAACATTAAGAATTTCTATCAGAATAGACCACAGGCAGTTTCCATAGTAACCTACTGAAGCCTTTTTCATACACTGGAAAGATATCTATTCTGTATATACCACATGGAGCTTCTTGATTCATATTGGATCAAACCTTTTGATATCAGAATAACGAAATGAATTGGAAAAAAAAAACTCTATGTGCTGCCCTGCTTGCTGTGAAATTGGACTTGCACACCAAGTAAAATAAGTAAAAAGCCCTTTTCCTTTGGGCTGTATTCACATGTCATTTTTAATAAAAAAGTGCATGTCCAAGTATTTATGTGAGGTCTATTACAAATAGGTTGCAGCTTATCTTTTCCCAATCTTCATACTCTAGCTTTTTGCTCTTTTTGATCCCTTAAATGAAATTTCACTTCCTGGCATTTATATTCCATTACGGTATTCGCTTCTCTACTTACAAACATAACTTTCTACTGACCAGCTCCAGGCTTACAATTCAATCCACACCAGTAACTCTGCTGTTGTTTTCCATGCTCGATTATTTTCTTGTTTGCTACTTTGCAAAACCTTTTAGACTCTTGACTTAATCAGACCTGGTTCTGAAAGCTCCTTTTTCTTTCTGTGTTCTTACCTACCAAAATACAGGAAAACATTACTCATTCTGAGCCTATATATCTTGCATTTTATTCATTTAAGGAATGCTTAGATAAAATATATTTTTACATATTTGGCTGATTATAAAAACACTATATATTTATAATTTAACAACATTTACATACAATTTAATTATATATGACAGTAATGGGATAGTAAAGATGTAATATGTAATATTCTGGCTTATGTATTTAAAACAATAAAATGTGTACCATACACAAAACAAAATAGTTGTAACAAAGTGGGTATGTGAAAAAAGTAATGAATAAAATTTCTATAATAGAAGGGAAGTTTAATTTCCATTGCATTATATGTTATGTGACACTCATAAGATTGTGGAGTAATTATTCATCTAATGCTTTAATTTTCATAAAATATTAGTTTCCTTATCCTCCTTACATTTTTGATTTTCTAAATCAATAATTATCTGTCTTTAATGAATTAATGGAATGTGGCCAAGTTTACAAACTATACTACTATTACTAACTCCCATAAGTAACAGGAGTTTCAGAGAATATAAATAGGTGGGATGAGAATTCCCCTCAGAACTCAGGAACTCATCAGAACTCAATTCTGCTAGAAGTGAAACATTTATATTTAGTACATTTTTCAGCTAACAGCCTTATTGTTGGTAAGAAAATTTCATTGGAAGTGTGAGTTAAGAGAGGTGCAACTCTCTTAAAGTGTATGTGTATAGGAGGAGAAGTATATCAACTAGGCTGGGGTTGTAAGTGAATGTTCTTCTCCATAACAATATAGTTATGGAGAAGAATATTATTTTAGTTTGTAAAATTACTTTTTCAGAACATCTGATAATCCGTTAACCGAATCAATACAAAGTTAGATATGTTTCCCAGGTATCCCAGGATACTAGGGTACCACTTTTAGTTTATGTATAATAAAAATGAAATAATTTGATTATTTTAAAGCTTGGGTCTACCACGGTGGTATACTGGAATGAAGTAATATATTAATAGGATATTTCTTTTGTCTGATTGCATTCCCTGTCGTACTCTGCTATCATCATTTCCCAAGAGCCTTCACACCATCCATCTGCTCATGCAAGCTTAGTCTGGCTCTCATCTGTGTTACTTTCACTGCCCCTTTTCCATATATGGTGTCCTCATCAAAATTCATAGACAAAATTTTTAGTATTTAAATATCAGGCATAAATGAAGTTTTAAAAGCTGAGATTTTACATTACTGATATTAGATATGAGGGGGTAGAAGGAATAGACTTGAAGACATAACTTTTTTATATGATTGTCCAGAAATTTGATAAATTTTTCCTCTCATGTTTTTTCTAATAAACTTTATATATAGATTAGCTCGTGTGTGTATTTGTGTGTGGGGGATATGGCTTGGAAGAAAAAGAGCAGGGATGACAATCATATAAATATTTCAAAATTATATAGTAAGGCCCAGTTTTGGTATGCTAACTAAAAATTTAATATAAACATTTGTCACTGAAAATAACTACTATTATGAAATAATAAAATAGAATGGGCAATATAAGTGATACATTTTGAAGTGATAAATGAATGATAAGTAAATGAAAGGCTTAGCATTTTACACCTCTCTTCTAAAGTGACATGATATCTATAAACACCCCCTTGATGGCTTCTGGTGTTTTCCTTCTCAATTCCTGTACCAGCTAAAGTGAAAACCCAGAAACTTGACAGGTTAAAATCAAACCGATATATGATTTCACATTTCAAAAGGGAGACTTCACATCCTCAAATCTCTTTACCTAGGAGAAAACTGAGGCCTAATAGAGACCAGAGCTCTACAGAAGCTGCAGAGGAGACTCTTCCTTGGCCTTTTCTAGCTTCTGACGCCTCAATACCTATATATTACTGTTTCTATCAAAATCCATAAATGATTTTTCAGGATTTAATCATCAGGCATCATTAAACCTTTTAAAGGCTGCTATTGTAATGTTAGCATTATAAGAAATAGAAAGGTGTGTGATGGCCATATACAGTAAGATCTGCCTTCATAGTCACAAAACCTTCTCTTGTTCGCTGTAAAACCACAACCATAATTTTGCTTTGACCCCCCCTGCAAATAAACTTTGACTACCCCCGCAAATAAATAATGTCTCCAACTTGAGATTCTAACCACACTCACTTAAGTCTACAAGGTAGTTTGGGCCACACAATCATCACAAATTCCAGAGAGTAGGAGGTGTATGTTTGAGGGAATCATGTCTCATAGCCACAGTCTCTTATCTAAGTATTTTCAGAGCATCAATTTCATCATCTAGAAGGGATGGTTACATTACATTTTTTGCCTAAAGTTTTGAATCCTATTTCCGTTTAGATAAGATGTTACATTTTATTTCTGGAGATAAGATAAATAGACATTCACTATTGGATGATAGCAATATGCTAAAGACATTGAGAGAATTGTATATTTCTAAGTAAAAACCATTAAAAATTGTTGGTATTCTGAATTCAAATGAAGGATCCTATATAGTCTAAAAAGCAGTAAAAATACACTCCTGAGTCAGAAGATAGGTTTTTAATAAGGCCAAAGTATTAGAATTTACTTTATAGGAAAGCTGAGAAAAAATATTCTCATGTGAATATATAAAGAGGCAAAGTTATCTTAAAACTACTAACATTAAACGACCAACAGTGATACCTTTTAAAAAAAAGTCTAGTCCATATCAAGAGTCGGTACTGTCAAGTTAGTATGAATCTATGCCTTAGATAACATTGCAAAGCGAAAGAACACGAGGCCATACTTTGTAGAACTTTGAATACTGGATAATTAATGCCTGAGGCACCTTTGAAATTCATTTCTTACTTGTTCTGTATGTTTTTACAGTTTGTCATGGTAGTTTTGCAAGAAGTCATCGTGTCATTACTCAAAGGAACACAGGTGCCACATTGAAAACTATTGTGATAATCTGAAGGTGTGACTAACAAGGCTTGGATTGGGAAGCAGAATTATTAGTGAGAGAAAAGAAGAAAAAAATAGGAGATGAGTAGTAGGAAAAGTTTATAGGGCTTATTCTCTACTGGGGCGGCTAGGAACAATGAAAGATGAGAGAGAAACAAGGAATAGGGAAATTATAGGACAAAAAGATTTGGGATAAAGTTAGCAAATAGATACATGTGTTTTTTCAAGTAGAATCATGTACCAGTCAATCCTCAGGAATTGGTGACCTCCCAGGAACAGATACGATATTACAGTTTCCTTAAGAAAATCAAGTTCCTAGGAAAAGAAAATGTGAAGAACTAAGAATAGACATTGTAACATGACAGTAACAGACCCACTGAGTAAACATCTATCCAAGGCTTTGCTGAAGCCGTAACAACTGGTCCTTCTGGTATTCAGTGGAGATTCAAGGAATTCTTGCTTTGAAGATGTAGGAATAGTTAGCTGTAACTCCAGAACATCCAGGCCAATATGAAATATTGTTTTTCCTATTGATGTCCCGTAATATCTAGACTGTAGATGATCAGCTTGATTGCCATGTATTTTGTGAACAAATGCTTGAGACAAGTTGCTGTGGTATGAATAATTTTGTCCTTTCTCTATAACTGATTTGTTTTGATACAATCTTCAACGTTACAGTTTTAGAAGACGGCATCTCTGGGAGGTAGTTATGTCATGAGAATTCTGTCATTGTTTGTCTAACAAGCACCCACCTAAAATAGAGCCCAGTGATCTGGCTATCCCCATCCAACTTGTGTAAACAAGGCTGAAACAGTAAATCTGTGAAGCAGTGAACAAGCTTGCTTATCAGATAGCACATTTGCTGGAGCCTTAATCTTGGGCTTGCCCCCAACCCGTCAGCAGAGAACGAATGCAGTCTCTGCTGCTTATGAGCCACCTAGGCTAGATATGTGTCTTAGCAGCCAAACAGGCTCCATAAGGCTAAAATCCCACAGGAGTTCTCTTTTGCCTGCCAAATACTACAGAGTAAAAGTCTATTAGAAAGGCCTCCTTTTATAAAAATGATAACTCTGCTTTTCTTTAGTATGCATATATCAAACTCATTTAAACCTTAATTAATAGTAGATGTTGTCTCTGTCTTTTATCTGAAGTCATTTAATTCACTTGCAGGTTTACTTTGTGAAATCACTGGTGAGTTTTCATTACACTGTGCAAACTCCTTGAAAGTGGCCAAATACTTTTCAAATGCCTTGGGGAGATTACAGTGCACTCAGAAATACAAATTTAAAATAAAAACATACCTGCTGAGTGAGTGTGTCCCCTGTGATCTGAGAGTATATTAGAATATATTACTAAAATAATTAAGCTTGTTTTCTGGGATGAAATCAAGTATTTCTTTTGTAATACACCCACCCTAAAGTCAGATACTCTCAAAAATAACCAAAATTTAGTAAGAAGAATACATTTATATAAAACTGTAGATAATACTTGATAATATCATTCCTTACTTGATGAAAACTGTGGTTTTAAGAAATGGCTACCTTATGCTTTCCTGAAGGTTCAGAAACATATGTAAATAGTAACATGAAATGTTTGCAGGTGGATTCTATATATCCCCAACTGAATGTCTATGGTGAAAATGAAAATATAAACACATCTTCTAAAATACGAGTACTTCCCTATACTCTACAAACTTGTATTTACAAAGAAATGTGATATGTATGGGGACTGGTTCCTTTTTCCAATTTCATTAACTATCTGTCATAATTCAAAGTTGAACATTCAATATTAAAATTATTTTATTAATGTTTTATATCAAAATAAAACCAGTCATTTAAAAAATTCTACATTCATTTTTGTTTGTACCTAGTTATAAGCATTATTTATGAAAATTAAAGTAAAATTTAGCATCATTTTTGAGGGAGTTTTGAGACAGGGTTTTTCTGTATAGCCTTGACTGTCTATAGACCAGGCTGATCTCACACTCAGAATCCCTTGCCTCCCAAGTACTGAGATTAAAAGTATTAACTACCACTACATGGCATAAGCATCAGTATTTAAGTGGAGCTATCTCTCTAATATGACTGAGAATCAATTTTCAATATCATGCTCACTCCTTTAAGATGGTGCAATTATAATATAAAAACAATTCTTTAAAAATATAACAGTCATGGTACAACCAGATGGTTCAGGTGCTTGCTGCCAACCTGAAAAAACCAAAATTATTTCCTAGGACTCACATGGAATGCAAGGAGAGAAACTTTTCCTATATGCTATCATCTGACAAACACATCTGAAACTTGCCATACACACAGACACACATGAGTACACATACACACACACAGACAGAATGAAAGCGAGAGACAGACAGACAAGACAGAGATGAAAGAGACAAAGGGAGAGAGAGGGTAAAGTAAATATATAACAGTATTTCTTCACTAACAAGAAAGAATTAAGGCAAATATTATGTCAAAGTATATACATAAAAGTATTTTAAAATGTCAGTCATAAAAATACTAGCTACATGTGTGACACAAGGCAATAACTATTCAGTGCAATATACTTACAGATGAGAATAGAAAAACCAACCTCCTCAAACCATATGCAGACATAATTAAAACTATGAACACTTAGGATCAACTACTGTGATTATAACCTCACTATTCTAAGGAGCATGATGGAAATCAATGAAAGCTCAGTAAACATAAACTTTGGGCGGACTCATATTGACTGTATTTCAAACTGCCTTCATCCAATCATCCCTTTAAAGTCTTAAGGTATCTAATAACTCATCCTGAGTAAAATATGGAGAATAACTCTGTGTACCTTAATGATGGCTATGCAGATGAAAGAGATATGCCTACTAAAGTTTCATCTTGATGACTTGTCCTATTTAACCACTACCACTATTAAAGTCATAAACTTTGAAACATCGTTCTCATTATGTATGCTTTTAATGCATGTATCACTAATTTTTAAACCTGTTTCCACAGAAGTAAATAAGAATATTCACCATTTTTTTCAGCAAAAAGGATAGAGAGTCTCTTCTGAGACAAGGCAAATGTTTTGGATATTAACCACAGGGAGATCAAATGAAATTATATTTCATGCATTAAAGTACATCTTGTGAAGGTTAAAAAGATGTCAGTAAGAAAAGTATCTGATAGAAGACAAATTAAATTATTGGGAAATATGTGAGTAAAGCACAGTGTAGCCAAGAACACAAAAGCAGAACAGAGCAAATACACTATGGAGATTTGAAGATACATGGCACATGCAGGGCGTGGGGAATTGTTACATAGATGCTTGAGCAAAGGAAATGATTTAGGACATCAGCCTAGGGCAAGTAAAAGAGCCAGGCAGAAACAAACCAACAAACAAAAAACAAGGTGAGTTGTATGCATCATCACAAGCAATCTGTCCTTTATTCTTGAAGCACTGGACAACTACTGAAGATTTTGATAAGATTTGAAATCTAATACAGCATAAATGGTGTAGTCATGGAAACCATGGATATGTTTAATATATGAGTGAAACAGGATACGTGAGACCCTGCATGTGATGTGACTATGAAATAGGATACAAAGGACATTTATATAGACATCGCAAAGCAAAGGGTTCAATGACAAATATTACTTCTAAAGTTTCTATGTCTGGTTTCAATTTTTGAATGTGAACATGAAAAGAAAAAAAATGACTCAAGTTGGTGAAGTTGTAAAAGTTTACAGGAAATAAATGGTCATATATCCAATTTTCTATAAGGAGGTATAGACATGATGATGTTGCATGGAAATGCTTCCAGGACATTATGTTCCTTCCACACAACCATAGATAAAATCCAATTATTCTAGAATGATATTCATATCAGTAATTTATAAATTCTTGCATTTATAAAAATTATATAAAGTTAACAAGGTTGGTTTTTTTTGGAATTTTTTTTTTACAGTCAAGATATCAAAACACAATGTGAAAAAAGACTACCAAATTCTGTAATATAAAACTTTAAACACAAGTGTATCAGAATTCCATGAGATCCATCATCACGGACATTAAAAGCCAAGAATGCACGGAATGGTAAGTTTCAAACCCTGAAAGTAAACACTTGACAACTAAGACTGCTATACCCAGAAAAGCTATATTTTAAAACTGACTTTGAGAAAGAGCATTTCAAGACAATCATAAATTTTAGCAATTCATGAACACCAAGACCTCATTGTAGAAGGAATTTAAAGTAATACTGTAACAGACGGTGAAAAAAGGCAGTTTCAACCACTGAGTCACAGGAAAAATAAATTTTACAAGAAGGTTATGTGAACAAAGGAGATCTAGGAAGAAATTCACCATTAAAATCCAGCAAAAGCTTGACTCCAAGAAGTAAAAAAACAACAACAAAAAAAACAAAAACAAAAACAAAAAAACAGAAAAAAGACAATAATCTAGTCAACCACAAAAGTAACCATGGGGATTTATAAACATCTCTCAGTTATAACCTTAACATAAATGTCTTTAACTACTCAATAAAAGACAGATAGTAATTGACCAAATTTTAAAACTACATCAAATTCCTATCACTTGTAGAGATCCATTCACAATTAGAATATGAAGGTAAATTTATCAAACAAATGGAAGTCAAAACCAAGCTTAGATAGCTATTCTGATATTTGATAAAGCACATTTTGAAGCAAATTAGTCAGGAAAGAAAAAGAAGATGACTATACATTAATAAAGGGGAAATTCATGGAGATGCAACAATTGTAGATATATATGCATCAACTGTTAGGACTATTACTTTTATAGACCAAAACATCAATGGACATAAAATTTAGATAGCTTTTGATATACTATGAGTTTAGGTATATCACCTAAACTAAATAAAACAAAGAAATTTGAATTAAAATACGTCTAAATCATAAATCAAAAGGACTGACAGATAGGTATAGAATATTCTAGCTAACACATATATAATATACATTATTTTTATCATATCATAGAACCGTTTCTACAATAGAGTGCATTGCTGGCCACAATGCAAATCTCCACAAATACACAAACTTTTAAATAAATTCTTCTGCCTTGCCAGCTAATAGCAAATACAACTAAAAATCAATAATAATACAAACTAATGAAATTGCAGAGATTCTTAGAGATTGAAAAATGTACTCCTGAATTGACTGAAGAAATAAGATTTAAAACTTCCTACAATAAGATGTAAATGAAATCACAGCTAACCAGAACCTTCACAATAGAGCTAAAGCAATTTTAAGAGGATATCCATAAGGGCAACCAGCTACTTTCCACAGTGTCAGAAGGTCCAATGTATGCTACTGAGGGAAAAGGTAATCAGTAGTCTTATGTAGCTTTGAACCCTGTGAACTATAATAATGATTATCCTAGAACAACTATTCCCACCGGTGTAATAGTAGCAAATCTGCATTGGGAGTAACCAACTACTTTCTTATTGGATTGGATTTAGGGCACAATTTACAAGGCAGAGTACTGGGAGCCCCAATACCCTGGCAATGTGGTTGAAGTCTGTTGATAAGGTTCCAGACTCCCTGGCTGGGAATTTCGGCTTACCAGCCATTCTGCCCCTTTCTCCTCTTTGCTGTAATGGCCACAACAGTCTTTCATTATGTCTGCATGGCCTAGTAATACCTTAGCTGGCTGATGTTAGCTAAGAAGGAGAAGCAGCCATTTTTTACTCAAAAGTAATTGTCATTGTGAAATATCTCGCGGGCTTCTAAATCCTGGCATGTGTAAAGCTACCTATTCATATTGATAGTTGTAAAGGATATTGCCGGAATGGGTGTTGGTCCTCCCAGGAAGAGACAAGCCTTTAACAGATAGAAGCAAAAGGAGCCTAGATAGAGAAAAAATAAATACGCACCAAACAGCTAAAAACCATAAAATAAAAACCTTCTTTGCCTAAATTGCACTCTGCTCTGTTTGAGGCAGATGGAGATATTATTCAGCTAACAGTAACATTCAACCAATTATGGGTTATTGAGTCAAATGTTCTTTCATAGCAAACAAGATAACCTCAAAGTTTGTACATCTGCAGGAAGAAGGACACCCAGCTTCTCCCCGCTGGGTGTGACTACATCTACATATGAAACCAGTTCCTCTGAAGTCCTGAGCAACATCTAAATACCAAAAACTGTATTTGGCTTTTTAAACTTCTTGTGAGAGCAATTCTCTCTTTCTTTCTGGTGTGGGCCCCTTTCCTCTGGTAATATATATTGTCAGTCTCTCCCTCCTTTTCTTCTTGGTGTGACTTTTCCACTGACAAAGCACATTGTCAGTCTATCTCCTGCCCCTCTCTTTTCTGAAAATGTATACTGTTAATTCCCCCATTAAAAATGCTCCTGTGTTTTACTTCTAAAGTGTGTTCCACATGTCATTTTAAAGCGCGTGATCTTGTATGTCATTTCCTTGGGTCCCATAGAAGAATGAACTACACTGTTCATTTGTCATTTTCTCATTTTTCCTGCACTCGTACTCCCTCCTGCGTAGAGTTTTCATGAACCTATTTGTGGAAAAGGCTGGTTTCCTCCACAACAGAGTCCTTGAATGATATTGTTGCTGGGCTGAGAACCTGTGGCTAGGTAAACCATAGGCCTTAGGGGAAAATCTACTACAAAGAATAGATATAGTGTTAAACTGCCACTAAATATTTACCTTTATAACCGTAGATTAGTGCAGACCTCAACCCTCATAAGAAAGCTTGTTTTGTAGTATATTGTAATTAATAGAGACTCATAATTGGGACTGTGAAGTGTTCAAACCTAAACTTGACATACACTTTCTGCTAGAGGTTTAAAAGCCATAGAAGAATGGAAACGCCACCACCAGGAGGTGGTGGCTCACGCCTTTAATTCCAGCACTAGGGAGATAGAGCTGTCAATTCACATCTTCTAGCAGACTGAAAAACAGTAAAGTCAGTTTTTTTCTTCTTGGTCACTAATAGACAGCCATGATCTTCTGGACAGCCCTACACATATGCATACATTGCCAGGACTAAGTGGCTATAGCTGGCTTTTTAAAAGTGGGATTTTTGAAGTTAACAGGAACAGTGGTAGAGGTATGTGAGGAGTTAGTTGGGTGTTAGCTGGTGGGGGGTGTATTTGAACCAAAAAATTATACTCATGTATAAAATTATCAAATAATGCATTTTTAAAAATCAGAGTGATTTTATACTATATAAATAACCTCAAGGTCTTAGAACTAGAACAAGCAAACCAAGCAGAAATAGAAAGCATGAAATAATAAGACAAATGGCATTTCATGTTTGTGATGATACGGAGTAAAGGAACACTCAGCCATTGCTGTTCACAGTTTAAACTTGTACAACCACTATTGAAATCAATGTGGCAGTTCCTCAGGAAGATGGGAATCAATCTACCTCAATATCCAGATATTAGGTATTGAACATACTCTTGAGTATATATCCAAGGGACTCTACATTCTATTAGAGAGACACTTATTTAAAGTTTTCATTGCTATTCTATTCATAATATCCAGAAATTGGAAACAGAATAAGTTTCCATACACAAATGAATGGATAAAAAATGTGGTATATTTATGCAATGGAATATTACTTAGCTGTCAAAATATGAAATCATAAAATTTGCAGGTAAGTTAAGCTATATAAAAACATCCTGAGTAAGGTAACCCAGACCCAGAATGACAATGTAGCATGTATTTGCTTATATGTATTTGCTCATATGCCAGCTGTTATGTCTTTGATAAGCAGGCTACAACACATATAACCAGAAAGGTTAAATATAGAGTAAAGTATTAAGAGGGAGGATTGGATCAGACTAGGAAGGGTAAATTCAATAGGCAGTTACAGATGGATGAGGAGGTGGTACTGAAACCGGAAGACCCAATGGGAGGGGTGGGGAAGGAGGAGAAGTGAGACTATGAGGAGGGACATCTAAAACTAGAAGCCATTTGATGCATTGTTTGGAAACCACGTAGAAGCTTCCTAATATTACAGGGGAGACAGAGACCCAACCGGACATTTCTCATCACCAACTGAAGCCTCCAGTTCCAGGAATAGGCTATATCTATTTGAGTTGTTCACCAAAATGGCCTCATGGAAACCTTCAAACAAACCAAGCTATTGCCAAGGCTATTGGATGATCTCCACAAATTGATGATAAGGTGCTATTGCAAAAGACAACACCTACACAACTCATTGAACAGGGAGAAGTCAAGATAGTGCCTACCCAGAGCCATCATTCCTATAGATTAGTGTCCAGGGTACTAGCAAGTACTTTGCATACTACCAAAGGAGTTAAACATTATCCTAGTTACATATCTTTCAAACTTCAATGATGACCTGAATGGAAGATATGATATTGCATTTGTGGCACAAACTTATGGGATTAACCAACCAGTATCTGAATGTATGAAGGCCCACTCTGTGAGATAAAACCCAACACTGACACAACTTGTGTGACAAGGAATCTGAGACTAGCTGGGCAAGGGAACGAGGCAAAATCAAATACAACCACTCAACTAGGAGCTTAGCAAAATGACTCCTGATGATGCTCTGCTTTACTCATTGATCTGTGACATCATTAGAGAAGCTTCCTCTTGCAGTAGATGAGGACAAAAACCCTCAGCTGGATAATATACAGAGACTGAGAGGCCTTGGAGCACTGAATCATAATAGGATGTCTCCACCTATTCTCTCCCCTCAGGGTTAAGGGATCTTTGTGGAAGAGGAGGCGAAATAATTTTAAGAGTCAGAGTGGATGGAGGGTATCAAGCAAACAATGTCATAGCAGAAGTAACATACACATGAATCACAGAGACTGTGGTAGTATTCACAGAGCCTATGTGGGTCTTGGTCTCATGGGGGCCCATTGCTGAGAGGAAACTGGACATGTGCCCACATCCCTAAGTCAGAAGCTATCTACAATTGATAACCACTCTCAATGGAAAATTTGTTTTCCCCACAGAGTTTCACGAGGTACCACTCTCTAGGTCAGGACAGCACAAAACAGTCAGTGCTTTGTCAGAGCTTCTTTAAAACAAAAAAGCAAAAATTGTGCAGGTTCTTCCCATGTATGTTTTCCTGTTTTGTGTTTCTATGAGATTTCTGTGTGTCTGAATATGTGCCTCTCTGTGGCTATGTGCTTCTTGAGCTTTTTCTTTGGCTCTTTTTCTTCTGGCTGTTTGTTTCGTCCTATTCTTCTTTATTTGTTTTTGCTTTATCTAATTTTATATTGTTATTTTAAAATATTATTTTAGATGCCTGTTTGTATTCTAATGAGAAAGAAAGTGTGAGTATTTAGGTGGGCAGGGAAGTAAGGGAAATCTGGAAAGGGTTGGGGGAAGAAAAAGTAATCAGAATATGACTTATTTAAAAAAATACATTTTCAATTTTAAAAATAATTAAATTTAGGGAAGAGTAGGGGAATTTATAACACTGAGAAAGGAAATCCAGAGGATCATTGAGAAATACTTTGAAAATATATATTGACACAAACTAGAAAATATATACGAAATGGATAACTTCCTAGATATGTATGGCCTACCAAAATATAATCAAAAGACATAAATATTTTAACAGATTCCTAATTATAGGAAATTAACAGTTGAGCTAATGCTTATATTCCACAAATTCTTTAATAAAATATAAAGAGGAATCTAGTTATCTAGATCTAGTGTTGTATACCTGTAATCCCAACACTCTAGAGGTCAAGGCATGAAAGAGGTCAAGGCCAGCCTAGGCTATATAGTAAGCTCAAGGCTATAAAACCTTGTTTCAAAAGCAAACATAGAAACAACAAGAAAGAGAAAGGGAAGAGAGAGTACTAGACTTATTGTATGAACCAGTAATATCCAGATATTTAACTCAATAAAAGATACAAGAAGCAAGGGTAACCACACACTGAAATCCTAGATGAATATATAGAGAAAATTCTCAATAAAACTCCTGCAAACACAACTTAAGAATACAATCACATTAAGAATATCATATATAAACAAAACAAAACAAAAAAACCCCAGAATATCCTATACCATGATCAAGTTGGTTTAACTTGGGAATATCAACATAAGCAATCAAAGTAATATATGTAATATATCAAATGTAGGTTTGAAGACAGAAATCACAAGATCTTCTCAATATATGTGGGAAAAGCTTTTGGGAAAGTCAATTATCTTTTCATAATAAAAGTTCCCAATTGAATACAAGGAAGATACTTAAAAATAATAATGGCTATTTATGACAACCCTATAGTCAATATTATAATAATTGAGGGAAAATCAAAGTACTTCTAAAATCTGGAATGAAACAATCTCATGCATATTTTCCATTCTTAATATATTACAAGTCTTAACTATTGCAATAAGACAGTAGAACAATAAATGTGTTAAAGATATAAAGGAATAAAGGAATAAGCCAAAGTACTCATACTGCAGGATGGCATTATTCTCTATTTAAAATATCGTTAAAACCTCATCTGAAAGCTCTCGCCTTAATACTTTCACAAGCATTGTAATATACAAAATTAACATAAAACAACAGTAACTTTCCTATAAATCACTAAAGAATTTTATTAAAAAGAAAACAGAAAAAAATTATTCCTTTATCTAAAGGTTATACAATGAAATACTCACAAGCAATACATTTAAATAAATAGATGAAAATTTCTCCAATGAAAATTTTAAGACACAAAGAAATATACTAGACAATGGAAAGACTTTAAAATCCTCATGGATTGGCATGATGTATGTTGTGATTTATATGTTGTGATAATGCCTATACTGCCAAAAATAATCTATACAGTCAGCTTTATAGTTGCCAAAATCCCAGTGGCATCCTGTAGAGAATTACTTAAAACAATGTTGAAATTCATATGGAAGGACCAAGACTGCAGATATCCAATGTAATATCTAGCAGAAAAAAACAACACTAGAAGCATCATAATACCTGATCTGAAATTATACTATGGAGCTATAGTAATAAAAACATCATAGCAAAAAAAAAAAAACCCTAAATCAACATATAAACTAATAGAATAAAATGGAGAAATAAACCCCATACTGTAGTGATGGAATCTCACACAAAGTTGTCAAAAACACACAATGGGGAAAAGATAGGCTTCAACAAACTGTACTAGGAATACGGGCTGTACATATGTGAAACAATGAACTTAGGCACAGATTAATTAAGAATTGATTAAGGATCTTAATTAAGACTTAAAACTGCTTGGCAAAGGACTTCAAGAATTAAAGGCTGCAAAGGTCTTTCTGAAAAGGACTTTAATGGCACATAGAATACCTAAAATTGACAAGTATGGTTCCATAAAATTAAAAAAATACTTGGACTGAAAAGAGGGCTCAGTGGATATTGTAAGTTGCTGACAAGCTGTTGACCTGAGTTCGATCCCCAGGATGCACATAGTGAAAGAGAACCTACTTCTTGCACAAACTGACATCTGGCCTCCACAAACATGCTGTGGCATGTGTCCCTGAAATAAATAAATGTAGTAATTAAAACAAATCCTCTGCATACTCACAGCATGAAAACAGTTTACACTGTGGGAGAAAAATATTTGCCAATTGTTCTTTTTACAGGAGACTAATATATAGAAATATACAACAATTAAACACCAATAATCCAAACATACAGTTAAGAAATGGGCAAATAAATAAAGAGTTCCCAAAACAATACAAATAGATATTTAAATATTTGAATGTCCTCAATGTCTATAGCTATCAGTTAAAAGCAAACTAACCCATATTGAGATTCTGTCTTATCTCCAATAGAATAACTGTTATCCAGAAGAAATTAAATGCTGGTGAGGGTGTGGAGAAAGGAGAGCCTCTATACTATACATTGGTGGTGGGAATACAAGCATGTGCTGTCATTATAGAATTTGGAGGTTCATCAAAATATAAAAAGTAGATCTACCCTGTGATGCAGCTACAATTCTCCTGAGTATAAAGCCAGTGGACTCCAAGTCAGCATTCCAAAGAGATATCTTCATAGGTATGTTTATTGCTGCACTATTCACAATAGATAAGATGCAGAACCTGTTAGATGCCAACCAATAGACTGCTAGTTAAATAAAATATGGTACATATGTACAATGGGCATTTTGATTATCAGTAATACAATAGAAAATTATGTTATTTCAAGGAAAATAGAGATGAAGGTCATCATGATAAAAGAATTCACTCACATTGTCAAACACTGCATGTTTTCTCTCAGACGTGTTGTGCAGTTTAAGTTTATACATGCCTTATACGTTTGTGGGGGTGTAAGACATTGAAATTATAATGGGGTCTACTAAAAGAGTTCTAAAATGAGAGGGAACAATAAATTACAGTAGAAGATAAAAGACGTGAAACTAAAGGGACAGTTTGTGAGCAGGGGATCAGCCATAGTAGGAGAAGGGTGGGAGAGGACAGCATCCATGTACATAAGAGCAGAATATAATGCTTAATATGTAAGTAAAAATATCATTGCAAACTCCTTTTGTATGCTAACTCAAAATTAATACAAAGTAAGTTCAATCATCAAAGCTCTTGAGCAAAAAGATGTAGCTAAGTTATCCACATCAAAAAACAAAATAACTTGTTTCAGAAATGCAACTAAGTTAAGCTAGGTATGGTGGCTCAAGCTTGTAATCCCAGCACATAAGAGATGTGGGCAGGAAGACAAGGCTTTCAAAGCCAGCCCCAGCTATATAAGAAGCTCAGTGTCAGCCTGGGCTACATGAGAACTTCTTTTAAAAACAAACTAATAAGCAAACACCATAGAAATGCAGATGAATTAATGGTTTGTTATGACTTTTGTGTAAAAGCAGGATGGAAAGTGTTTCTCTGGGTTGGGGGCTACTTGTAAAAATTCATAACTAGATAACTATAAAAAATTGATGTTGTTTCCATGGCAACACAAAAGAATAAAACACAGAAACAGAAAGAGTAACTCAGAAAAAATTGTTAAAGTTAGGAAGTGGAATTTTAAATGTCTGTATTAAATAACTTATAAATAATGAGTTTCATCAAAGCAAAAATCATAATAGAATTTTATATATGGATTAAATTTTTCATACGATTTAGTTTTTAGAATAAGCAAGAGAGAGCTGTTAGCTGAGCACAACTTTTGCTTTAAGCATAAGCCTCTGAATGATGTGTTGTTTTTCAAGTTCTTAAATTATTTTTTAAGTTAATATAATTACATCATTTCCAGTTTCCATTTCCTCCCTACAGGTCCTCTCATATGTCTCTCCTTTCAAATTTGGGGCCTCTTTTTTCTTTAAACATTGTTGCATACGTTTATGTGTGTATGTATGTATATATGTGTCTCTATAATATAATATATTTCTAAGTACATGAACCGAACCTTCCCAGTCTGTACAACACTGTATGTTTTTAGGGCTGATACTAATTGTTATCTAATCCTTATGTTTTTCACTTTTAACTGTTAAAAGAGGTATTTGAGAACATATTTAGGAATAATGATAAAGATAATGTCATCAGGCAAAATGAACTGAGAGTTCTGTGTGCACCATGCTATCGTAGTTAGGTATGAATCATGTGTCTTTAGAAGAATTTATGAGTAAAATATTTTTATTCATTTTGTGAATAATCAAACATCAACCACTTGGTAGATTAGTTGATTGTAATTATTGTTTTGTAGAAAAAAGGGGGTCTAAAATTATTATACAATTATATTTATGTACATTACTAAATACTTATGTAAATAGAACTATAATGATTTAATTTCTATAATGTAGAGATAGTAGAGTAACAGGAGATTTTGTACAGTTTTTAACACTGTCATTCTGTCTAAATTGTTTTTGTATTATTTTCAATAATTCCTTTTTTTCCCAAATGAAATAATTTGCAATTTGATTTTAAATATCTTCTTACTAGAACTAAAATTTTGAAACAAACTGATTAGAATTTTAATATTGGGGGAGGGGTTGATGGGAGAAACTTTTCACATTTCTCACTGTATCATGCAAGCTCTTGGTGAAGCATGGTCCCAAATTCAACTGGGCTCATTTTCTTCTTGTTTTACAGTACCAAAATCAACATGGATCACTATACAGGTTGCTAATACATGCTAGACAGGTTGTTCCCTGACTATCTTCTATGTCAAATTCTGCATTGTGATTACAGTTTCCAGGAATTCCAAATGCTGCTTGCTAAAGTGGCCGGGAAACAGGACTGCTACAGTTCAGTGACTCACAGACAAGTGTACTCTTATTGTCCCTCCTGAAGACACTTTTCAGTACTCAGAGAGAACATAAGGATCCTCCATGTGCTTTGGTAAGTTTCTAATAATTAATTCGACCGCCACTCAGGAAATTTGTCCCAGATTTCTATCTGTTCCAGCTGAATCATGTACTTTAACATTTTATTTAAATTAAAAAACTCAGAAATTCTTATAAACATAGAAATTAACAAAACAAACATGAAATAATTACCATGGGGAAACATTGCAATTGTTGAAACATTTTCTTCTTCAGTTAATAAGAGCAAAGCATGGGCATTTATGCATTAAGATAAAATGAGATGTTCTAATAAATTGACTGTCCTTATTAAACGTAGGCTCATTTTGAGGGATTTTTTTTGTCCTTCTCATTTAATCTTGCATTACTGACTTAACACACTTGGGACAATGAAATAGGCATAATTAGTTGTTCATTGAAATGTTGCTTAATTTTTTTGTTGACATGTAGAGTAGGGTATACATTGATTATTTTAACAATGTCCCTCCTCTCCCACGCCCAAGTAAAGAGCTGAGAACAAGCGACTGTGTACCTGGTTACCTCCCATGCCGTGGCAGTTGAATATACCCACTTTTTCATTTTCTTTGCGGCCCATGTTGTCTAAGCATTGGTTGGTTTCAACATTTCTTATCTGAAGAAAAAAACACACACACACACACACAAATGGGAAGGTCAATCAAATCGAAATACTTAAGTTGTAAACTCATTCTTGAACTTGTGAATTACAGAATGTTAAGTAAATAACACTAGTTTGTAAAGAATTTCCCCAGGAATGTGTTTTAAACCATACTTTACCTTTTCCACTTATATTTAGTCTTAAATTTATTTATAAACCCTTCCTAGCTTGAATTTAAACAATGTTGATTTTGAAATTAGCATCTAATCAGTCAGTAAAGGAAGCTCACATCATATAAATTATCAAAGTCTTTTAAATATTAGGATATTTTAAAATTCTACCCAAATAACTAATTGATTCTTAAACTCATACAGACTCATATACAAGAAAATGAAAATAAAATATAAAATAAATTTGTACTTGAGTTTATATATTTTTAGCTTTCTACATTACATGTTCTACCTTGTTCATTACTAAAAATTAATTACTTTGTTTCTGTAACTAAGATATATTTCTATGTCTTCTTGTACTTTTAATGCTAAACTTCATAGAAAGTTTTTGACTCTAACACATTGTTACAAGCTAAATGCTATTTCATATTGCAAATCCCTCAAAGGCAAGATTAAGCTGCCAAGTGCAGACATAGGCTACTGGTTTATAATCAAACATTGCATAAGTCCCATTATGTCCCATTAACATAAAGTTAATACATATTTGAACTGAATGTAATTTTAAAAGCCATTTCTTGGGATTAAAGTTTTAAAATTTCTAAATCAAGCACAAATTGTTATAAAAGAAGCAGGGGTAATGCCTCAATTAAACAAAGTATTTTAAAAATCCTTTTCTTTATTCCTCACCCAAGTATTACATTTATCTATCCTGCTTTTGAGAATTCTGTGCTGCTGGTCCAAGTAAAGATGTATGCATTTTTTATTGTACATTCTGAAATTACCTAGATATTTTATTTCTGCATGGTTATTATGCATTGGATACATATTTCTTTGTTTTTCAAATTAATAAAATTAGAGGTGTTTTGTATAATTTGTGTTTTTTATGTTTTGTTTCTTTTTACATTTTATTGTTATTTTTTATACAAGACATCCTGATCCACCCCTTGGTTCCCCCCATCTCCCCTCTTTCCCAGATTTACCCACCCATCACCACCCACCAACACCCCTCCCTTCTTCTTCAGAAAAGAACAGTCCTCCCAGGGCTACTGTTCAATCAGGACATGGCATAGCAAGATGAAATAAGGCCAGGCACAATCCTACATCAAGGGTGCCCAGGCAACTCAGCAGGAGCAAAAGGGTCCCAAGGGCAGATAAAAGAGTCAGAGACTCCTCCAATCCAGCTTGTAGGAGATTTTCAAGAACACCAATCCAGACTACCATAAGATGTTTTATATCATTTCATAGAAGACTTGCATATGTATATTACACACACACACACACATATATAATTTTCCTATTTTGTGAGCATTATGGTTAAATAGTACATCCTGGGAGTGGGAAAATCCTTTGATTTGCAGTAAGGCCTCAATGAGGAAATATGAACAGTAAAGATCACCCTTATGAAGAGCTGAAAGTGGCAAGAAAGTATCAAGCCCTATTTTAATTGGTTGAACTTTAGTTTAGAGTTATATACATTTTCACTAAGAAAAATGAGTAGGTGGGAAACCAATGGACAGTGCAGAACACACAGTGATTATTGCACTGAAAGCACTGAGGCTTCTAGATGTACACCCAAATGATAGTATAGGGTTGGATTTTATTCTCAATACTATTTAGGCCGTTTGCAAATGAGACCACTGACAAACACATTTTCAAGATCAGCAAATGCACAATAAAAAGGGAGGTAATAATTGATATACTGTGGAGTAAATAGGTCTGGGTGTGATTCAAATAGTCTACTAAATCATATATTATAAAGTTGAGTTATAACATCATACCTCTTTTTAACTTGTCATAAAAAGTGGATCTCCACAAGGTTCATGGGACTTGAATAGATACTCTATCAATGGTATTCAGCTTTTGGTCATGACCTCTTTGGGGATCAAATGACCATTTCACAGGATCACCTAAGACCATATGCATATCAGATATTTACATAACCATTCATAATAGTAGGATAATTACAGTTATGAAGTAGCAACAAAAATAATTTTATGTTTAGGGGTCACCAAAAGATGATGAACTGTATTAAAAGGTCACAGCATAGGGAAGTTTGAGAACCACTGTACAAGATAAAGGTTACAGTGTTATACGTAAAGTGTTTTGTAAGGCTTTGTATCTCTGCTTGACAATAAAAATCTCAACACATATTTTCCCCAGTGCATAATTTGACAGTAGAACTTTAAAAGGGTGTTAAGTAGTCACCTGACATTTAACTCTGATAGATTAGGTAAAGAATTTTAAAAAGCCTCCAAGTTTGGGATTACTGAGAGTGTTTGAATGACTAATTTAGCTATGTGATGTTTTTATTTGTGAACTCATAAAATGAATGTCCAAATATATCATCTATAGTAACAATTTATTATTGATCTACCATTTATGATATATAAATTTTATTTCTGTTCTTTGACATCTTTTATTAATTCAGTGATTAAATCAAGAAATATTTAGAAAGTTTATATCTTATATCAAGCAGTTTGGGTTGAGTAATACAGAAATGAACACAGAATTCATAATGTCTTTTTTCATGGAGTCAACATTTAATAATTAAGGAAAGCAATAAAAAACATAATCAAAGTATGTCATAAGATTAAAATGTCTCAAGGGAGAGGGAAAATTAGCCTCTCCCAAGGATGATTCCACTAATTTGTTATTCAATGCAAAATGATCAGCCCTGAAGTCATAGACACATAAGCAGCACTAAACACACTAAGTATAGTATATGAATATATTTATCAATATATGTGCAATAATAACAACTAAAGGAAAAGAGGCCATCAATCTGAGAGGGACTTAGGGAAGACATGGATGGAGTTAGAGGAATGAAGAAGAAGGAAGAAGTAATGAATTATATTTTACTTTAAAATATTAATTTAAAAGGCCTCATGAAAGTGCAAAACACAGAAATAGTAGACAAAGCCATGAAGGTATCCTAAAGGGGAACTGGGAAATACCTTTTTAAGGTTACACTTGAAAAATTATCGTAGTTAAATGAGATAGCAATTCTATTCCCAGCTATTCAAGAGCAACCCACACAGAAGAATAGCAGACAGATGTTCCCTGAGGTTATAGAATACTAGAATAATGGATTAGAAGCTGTGACCATGGAGCAGGGAGTAAAGGGCAGGCTACACAAGTGTTCAAGACTAAATGACATCAGCAATTCTGTGTTCTCAGTATAAGCATGTTCAGTAATACCTTACTAGAGCTGCTGCAAGTCAATTAATGAAAGAGACAGAAAGCCAGAAAGCAAGTATGGAGCCTACTGCTGCCATGTCGAGAGAGGTGGTTATTTGGGGTAGATGATAGCAATGGAGATCAGGAGGTAAATTTTGGTGTACATTCTTTTTTTGTTGTTGTTGGTTTTTCAGATGGAGCCAGATGAACTTTCAGATAGCTTGGATATCAGCCAGGAAATAAAACAGACATCAAAAATACCACAAACTTGGGTCCATACAAATGGACCAAAGATGTCCTTATTTACTGAGAATAATATTCTGAGTCCATATATGTTGAAGGCAATCTTAGTGGTCTTTGTATTTGAAAATCGGTTTGGTGAATTAGAAATCATATATGGCTTTGGGGTTACACAACATACTGCTCTGTTTACTTCCAGCCTAAAGGGTTACTTTTGAAAAGTTCAGAAGCCCCAGAATGGGGAATGTAAACAAAACTAAAGGGATTTAAAAAAATTAGTAAAGACCTTTTAAGAAACTATCTTTAAAAATAAAGAGAAGGCACTTTTCCGTGTGAAGTAGGAAATGGTCCCTGACCAATCTTCCTACTTAAATGTTGAAGAAAATGGTATTCATTGGAAAGAAAAGTTGCATAACATTCAGATTTTGTCCCGATTTTACAAGAATGCATTTACCTAGACATCAAGATGACTTCACTTCTTTAAAGTCTAATGGTGGTTTTTTTTTTTTTTTGCCCTTGAGTATCTTGTTTGTTTATTTATTTCCTATGGAAAATTAAGTTTTTACTGTATCTTTCCACAATAAAGATTCAGTTTTCAGGACTATCTCCTTGAATTACACTCAGTAACGCTCATGTTACTTAACTAGGTTGATTTTCCTATTTAGGAAACATTGTTTTGGATATTGTTTATTGTATTTTATATCTATCAATTTTGATCAAAGCTTTTAAATTTCTTTGTCATTTAAATTTTCCCCCTTTTCTTCCCATAAAACTTCAGTGGCTTTATTTGCTAAAATTATAGATAATGTGTGCTCAGTTGTTAAGCAATTATTTCCAGACTATCTGTTCATTAGCTTCTAATAATAACCTAAATTTTAGTAGTGCATCTTAAAGATTTTCTAAACCTGAAAATTTAGATGTTATTGTTCTTTTCTATAATGCAGTTCGCAATAGTTACTTTATATTTGTTTCTTTTTCATGATAAGGTTGCATCTAAAATTTTAACCTAGTTACATTGTCTCTAAGAATATATACACCTGATAATACAGCCATTTAGCTGTATAATCTGTCATTTTATTTCCTCCTTTGTCCTTTTCCCTTGATGTTTGCTTTATTCTCTGGCTTCTCTTAAAAGAGGGCTACAAGTAGTGAGGATCAAGAATCCATAGGTGGCAGAATTCTGAGACCCTTCGGAAGACAGAGTGGAGACTCACAGGTTTGCAGAATGCCCTTCTCAGGTTGAGGTACTATTTTTAAATTAGCCGTAAATAATTTCTCATCAGTGACTGCTAGAAACATGGGATTTATGCTGTCCTGATTTTCATCTGACCCCACATTTCTTCCTTCTGTTCCCTCTACAAAGACAGTAATGTCATGCCGGTGATGAATGTGAAGGCTCCTATTTTTGAGTCTGTAAATCTACCTCAACACCTCATTTTGTTGTCAGTTACACCATGTTTTCTTTACTTTTGGCTTTTTCTTTATATTTTTCATTTTTAGTCTGTGTCCTTGTGTTCTTCTTTGTTTCAGTAGGATGATGTCACTTCAAAGAATTCTAAAATACATCTATTTTTATTAGTAGAAGTCCGTCCTATTTTTGAAGTTGCAACCATGCTTGTGGCTTCTAAATTTATGTGCAAGTAGTAACACTTGTCTTTCAGAATGTAGCACAAAGCGGTTATTGAATCTGAAATAAAATTAAGTCTGCCATGATGGTTGGAAACTAAATCTGGGAAAATAGAAATAGACATGGGTGGATGATTTAGAAAACTTGTCAGAATGAGCTTAGATTAATTTCTGTGAATTCAAATCAGCCTGCAATGTGTTGGAAGTGACACAAGCTAAAGTTAAACCTTCATATTAGCTGATACAGACAGCACCACCTCTACCAGAATAGAAACTACTTATTCTTGTATGCTAACCTATTGTCACTGTGTTCATTTTTTTTTTCTTTCTGTCTTTGTCAGTTTGTCAAAAATACGTAAATAAAATAACATGAGGGAGAGAAGATGGTTTTCCCAGATGGCTTCAGAGATTTTATTCCATCATGGTAGAGCAGATGCAGATGAGCAGAGCAGCTCAAATATGGCAGCCAGGAAGCAGAAAAAGCATCTACACTGTTCTTTTTCTCTCATTTTTTTTCTATTTTGTGTCCTTTCCTTTAGCCTGTGGCTGGTGCAGTCTACGTGTAGAGAAAGTGTTCCTTTCCACCTTAGCCGCTATAAAAAACACATACCGTCACACCCAGAGGGGTGCTTTATTAATCTCCTGGAGACTTTTAAATTCAATCAAGCTGATAATCAAGATTTATCTCTCACTACACTCATGAAATGACAAACATTGAACTAGCATTATGTTATGTAGTTTTGGCAAGTAATAAATAGAGTCATTAAGTATTTTTTTGCAAGAAATGAATATAGTTATTATAATGAATCTGTAAATTGTCAGTCCTGATTTTCAGATAAGTGATTATTATCAAGGAGGCCTGAAAGGAATAGTCAAGGAAAGTGACTGTTGTTGACCAGAAGCAACCAAAAGGGCATCGTTGGGAAAGAAATGAACAAGGTCCTGATCTGTCATTGGCATCAGTCTTGAGAAATGATAATCAACCAGGAAAGAACTTTATCCATTAAGAATCCCTTACAGGTGTGTTCTATGCCCTACTTCAAAATAAACAGAGCAATGGTGGGAGTTTGGAGGTCTAGACATTCTTTGACTTATGTTCTATACTATGGCACAGTGTTGAATGCATGGCGTAAGACCAAGAGAGTTCTAAGTTTAATTTTTGTCTGCCTTGAGATTTCTTTGTTTATGCATAATCTTTTATTGACTGGTAATAACTCTTAAATATATAAGTGAGAGCATTTCTTTTCCACCTTATTGTTGGTGCTTGAAGTCAGCAAGTCATTATACAGTTTCTTCTGCTCACCAGAAGCCCTCTTAGCATTAATTAGTTTTTGTTTCCTCTGCTGGATTGCCAAGAGCAGAAATTACTCCAATTTAAAAATAGAGAGATTGCCTCCATCTCACCAGTCAATCTTTACATTTAAAAACTCAATTCTAAAAGCAAAGGATAATATCACTTACACTTGAACAGAAGCATTGGAAACTATTAATCACAACAATGCATTTATCCTTTAATTAGGCATCATCTAACTTGTTGTTACTTAACACATATTAAATGCTTATATTGACTCTAGACTGTAATGTTAATCTTCCATAACATAATGACTTGGTGGATATATGCTTAACTCTAATATATACCTACAAATTTGAGTGGATCGGAAGGATGATTCTGAGTTTGTGTATTTAAAAACTCCAAATTAACTTTACTCAGATGCCCAATTACATATAGTTTGTTGCAGCTATTTGTATTAATGTCTACTTATGTAATAAAATCAAAGTGAATTCCAGTCTAAATTATCAGAATTATGACATATTTCACCTACAGATATTCATACTCATTTATCCTGGATGAAAATTAGCTTCTGGGTTCCCAAGATTTTAACATTGAAGCATGGATAGAATATGCCCACATTTGTGTGTCTGACCTGAATTTTTTTTTATGTGGTTACCCTATTAAAGGGTCAAGAACACTGTGAATCTATAAATAAATCTGATTACCAAGGATGGTAAGCCTTTAAGTATTTTAGCTTCTACACTTGTTAGTCACTGATTTGATCCATGATCCCTGCATCCTAGCAGCTTTACAGATGCCTGTTTTTGCCTACTTAAGTTTGCTTCTCAAGACTGTTTATGAAATATAATACCAAGCATATAAGAGCATTAACTAGCTGATGTGGTTAAAGGATCTAAGAGGAAAGGAAGTGCTGAGGTCAGCGACACAACACAAAGTGCACAGACTAATGTCAAAACATGTCCAGGCAGCATGCAAATGTAAAACTTAAGTACCAAGGGTTAAGTCACTTGGCTCCGTAAATCCTGCTTTCCATCCTTTTGCCCTCGGACAGTCCTTTGTCCCAAATAGCTCACAATATATATTCAGAATGCTGTCCTGCCAAAGCTCAATTATTTGGGCCAACATTCTATTTTAGAAGGTTATTTATTTCTATCTTGTGTCTGAATTAGTCTTTATATTTAGAATATCTGAACCTGTCATGTTAAATCTACATAAGCTAAAGGGCTACTTAAGAGAGAATTTAATGCTGCAAGGGGCTTAACCTCCTTATTCCATTATGATCTGCTTACTGAGTCTAAAAGGCACATGTTTCATTAAGTTACTTAAAGGTTGAGTTCAAAGCAATTGCACAGCTTTTCACTTCTTATTGGTAACTGCAGATAATTTGTAGGCTAAGTAAAGTAATATTTCTGTTATCTGAGTAAGAAGTAATCATCTGACAGTAAGATAACGATGTCTAGCATCAATAACTTTACTGATGTTCATTTTGGTGTTTACATATGATAATAGAGAAACTGACTGCCATGAGCTTTTATTATCATCAAACAGAATGAAGAAAGCCACAAAGAAAAATTGATTGACAAATACATGTTTGCTTTTATCAACTTAGAAAAATACTAATACTAAATAGGCCTCTTACAAAACTGAGACTAAAGCACTATGAAAAATGTCAAATGATTAAAAGTTCACTAGAAATTAAAGGAGAAATACATGAGTAGATTAAAATACAATTTGATAATAAGTAGCCTGTACATCTGATACAACTTTGAAATTCCATTAGAGAGAAAATTCCTTTTTGTAGAATGAAAGACATGACAGACAGTAAGAAAGAAAAAAACCTCAAATCATGACTGTTGCCCATTAGCAGTATAACACTAATTCATTATCAACAGGCCCACTTTAAATTATGTATGCGTGATTAAGCAAAACTGAATGGAGTAGAGTTTAGTGAATTTGCCTTTCTGTTTCCATGGATACAGATTCTGTTTTGGATTTCTTTGGAGCCTGGTTTTAATGTAGAAAAATATAGTACATTTAATATCTCAGGATGCCCAAAACTTAATATATCTCCTAGATGCTTTAAACTTATTGGATATTTGAATCAGACAGTTTAGAGTATGCTGTATAGCTCCGGTGGGGCAGTTTTGATTTCCACTGTTTTCCTATGATTGCCTCTTGATGCCCCTGTATCCTCTCAATTTCAGTAAAATTTCCCTAGAGTAATGGGATTTCTTTGTTTGTTTGTTTATAATTTAGCTTCTTATCCTTAGCATATAAAACAGGACTCAGCATTTATTTAATAAAAATAATTTTTTAGTGAATAGAATGAAGTTATTTTCTGTTATGATGTGAAATATAGTGCTAGACTAGCTGGTCTTTGAATCTGAACTTCAATAATTATCTTGCTAAGTGTCCTTTAGGCCAGTCACATTAATACTCTTGTAATGGTTTCTTCATTAACTATAAAACAAAAACAAAGAACAAATTCGGGAAGTATTGTCATATAAAAATAGTAAAATTAATGGAAATGAACTAGATCAATGTTAACATAGTAAAAAATCAGCTCACTACTGTTTCTTCCCAGGCACTGTAGCAGACACTCCAGCTTCAGTATTTGGTAAAGTCTTGCCTCCTGCACTCAAATGATACTATGAGACTTGGATATGAGCTTCACCCTGATTGATTTGAGGTGTTTGGATTTTCCCCCAATACACTATACACTATTTGTACATTTCAAAGGCCCCAAATCAATCACTGTGAAAAATTTGCATAACCTTCTTTTTTAAATCAAGTATAGGTACTTGATTTATTACAAAAGATAGATAATTCAAAATTAGCACATTGTTCAGACAAATTTGCCTACACTAAAGTGTACTTTTAAAGGAAGTCAATTAAATTTCATTAATATGCACAAAACTTAAAATTTAATTTTTAATTTGGCTATAAACATCTAGTTTTGTTTAATCAAATAATGTTCAAATCTTTTCAGAAGTGAATTGGTGGCCCCAATGAGCTTCCCAAAGGTCCTCTTTGATTTTCTCCTCCTCTTGACTAAAAGGGAGGCATTGATTTTTTTTTTAATAATGTGTTGTGTTGCTGAGAAAGTGGGAGTAAAGAAACATTGTTCTTTCATAAGGGTAGATTGAATTTCATGATTATTCTGATTTTTCAATAAAAAGATGGGAATAGTAAACATTTTATTTGGGATTCTCAATGGATTATCATAGTTTGCATGGAAAGAGTATTCTAGTTTAAAATGCATTCTCATACCTTCTAACTATAAACCTCTGTGAGATCAATGTTAACAGGCATATATAGTCAGAAAGAAATGGCTACAATATCCTCCCTATAAAAACGAAATCAAAGCAGAACTAGTAACTGAAGTCACATGTATCAAAAATGGTTAGTTTTACTATACATAAAACTTTTTATTATACAATGCATATTAAATACATATAAACTGAGATTCTAAACAGAGATAGAGGCATAATTGATGGAGGATAGAAATTTGGCCAATAGAGCAGTAGGAAGACATTGAAAACAACTTCAATTTGAGTAATTTTTCTTTCATTGTTTTCTTTTGATAAAAGTGTATGACCATCAAATATACTAGATTGAACCTGAGTAGCTATAGTGTATTTTACTATTATAATCCACAAAATAATTAAAATCTAAACTCACATTTATTAAAATTACTTCTTAAATGAATTATACTATTGTCTTTAAATGTTCTTTATCATAATCAATATTAAATTAGTTTTGAATCAGAAACTTGTTCAATGGGAAGTGGAAACTATCAACAAGAAGCATATGTCATAAAGGAAATAATTCATATTTTTAGCAAATTGATTGTTTATTATATTACTTACATGTAGTTGTGAAGTCAACCGTTTATTTAACCAATGTAAGTATTTTGGAAATGAGTATTATAGACCATGAATGTCAAATCCATTGTATGAAATTAAGATCCTACTTAAGTATATCACTTTTTCTTTTATGTGTAAAAATTTAACAGGCTATTGAAATTTATTGTGTCTTATTGCATTCGATTGACTATTGAGAAGTCAAGGGAATTTTTCTATCTCTATTGACCCAGACATTTAAGGTAACTTATAAAATATAACTGATGACAAACTTTTCAATCTTAAATTTTGTTTTGAAAAATATATTTTATTGTTCAGAATACACTATTCTATCAAAACTTGTGGCTATATAATTTTAGTAGTTTGTTAAGTTTTAGATTTCAGTTTTACTTTCAATCCAGAAAATATTAATGGTTATAACACTCTGAAACAAAAACTCATTAGGGTTCACAGGAAAAAATTAAGAGAGTAAGTTCTTATGGTCAAGACATGACATCTGTTGATAAAAATAAAAATAAAAATACTGTTTGCTTAATCTTAAACTTTCTCTTACTTTACAGTTTCACACATTGGAGACCTTCATGGTCCTTGAAAAAATGAGAAGTCATTCAAAATAGATCCATTTAAAAACCCTTACAGTATTTTATTCATAATACGAAAAAATATTGAGCTCCTCAGAAATTGCTCCACTTGCAAAATATATTTATAACTTAAGCAAAATAAATAATTCATACCTCACCAAGTGAGTAATAACGTCTTGGGATCTGGGAGTCCGGATAGATGTTTTCTAGGTACCAAGAAAAGGGCTTACACTTCAGATTTTCCCTCAATGTTTTTCTGACTGACACATCTCCATAATCCACTTTGACAACACCTGGAATGTTTCAGAAAAACACAAATCAGTTTGTGCTATTTTAGCACTATTTCAAACTGTTTACTTTCCTATCAGTTTTCTTTATAATTCCAGACAACCTAATTGCTGCTGCTTAGCTGGCTTTCTCACTACCATCCAATTAGTGCATCACGTAGATATAGGAAAAACAGTCCTTTCATTGTTTATGACTTTTTAAATGCAAATATTTGCTGTGAAGTAATTTTAGGAATGAAAAAAAAATCAGCTAAATATAAACTGGAATTAATTTAGTATCTCATAAGCAAAGCTTAACTCAACTATGTAATGTGTCTGTTTCTACTTAATGAAACTTCATTACTTTGTTAGTGTTCATGTTTTCCCTATAGAGTCATTTATTCCCCATCAGTAGATTTTATGAGAAATTTATGTAAATATAGTCTGCATAATGGAGTACACATATGTTCCATTTTTCTTCTTGTACTTCTGTCTAATCTTACTAAAGATTATGTTCACTATTTATTAATTTTATTTATTTTATGAGTTATCAAGTATTGCCTCAAGGCCTTAGGAAAATTGATAAATACCAAACCCTAAGAAATTAGAATAAATAATGGACAGGAATGCATTCACAAATATTTGTTTAAACTAAATAACTTTTTTTTTGCAGATGACAGCAGACCATTTGAATTAAATAAATACTTCACTGGTGGTCATACAAAGATGTTTTGTTTTAGATACAAAATCAGTAACACTATGAATTTCTATATAACCACACAGTAACATTACTTGTTCATTATTTTTCATATCAAAGGCAACATTTGACTGATGATTAAATACTGTATTAAGATAGCAATTATTTCTTACATTATTTTGTAAATATCTCAATAATTAACCCATTTATTTAGGGCCAATGACTATCAGATGCTAGCTCAGAAAATTTTTTTCTAGTATTTAGGCTATCCAAGAAAGAAACAAAGTCCATTAGGCACTGTAAAATAAGCAACAGTTCCTTAAACACCCAGTGTTTGTGACAAATCCTATCTTCAGGTCACAGTTTTCAATAGTAACTACCCTCCAAAGCCCATAATCCACTATTTCTACATCCTGTGTATCTTGAGAATCTTGGCTATTTCAAAACTTTAATTATTTCAAAATAATTTTGAATTAAAAAATTGAAATAATAAAATATTTGAAATAAAAAAATATTTCAGAATGATTAATTGCCAAAGTATTGTTGTAGAGTACTCTGATGACATTCCAATAGCAAAAACCACTTTTTCCAAAAGAAATATTGATTATATAAACTGGTCTCCAGACAGAAAATGTCAGTATTTTGTTTTAGTATTTTTAAGAGACAAATATATGTTTTAAATCTTTTTATCCAGAATTACCAACTTGGAATGTACCCTTGAAATAATGAGATTTTAAGAAGTCATATATTGAGAAAACTGATCAATGAAAGAATGATGTATTGTAGTAAGAGTTATGAAGATTAAAAGTGCAAAATGCATAGCTTTCAAGGTTATAAAGAGATGCCATCAGGTCTAGAAAGAAAGCATTGAACCCTCCCAGGCTCTAATTCAACAGCAGTTTTAGCACGCTGGCTTCATTTCTGTGGCAGACGCAGTTAGTTGAAATGACTTATTTGACGTCTACATTCTCATTTTACAACACATTATGATTGAGCAGTACTGACATCAGGATTTATTTTCCTGAAAAAGGTTTCATTAATGGTTTTCTGATTAAAAATTATGTTTGAAGATTTATTTGAGTATCACTTTAGAATAGATCAGAGAGAGCACTAAGTGTTCTCATTGGATTGGATAAGAAGTAAGAAAACAAGAGATTATTAAGGAAAAAAAAAAAACCCTCCAGGCTATTCACCTGCCTTCCTGAGGCACTCCATTGCATTGCTATTGAAATTTGCTTTGTCTTGAATAATTAGAAATGCACATTATTGTGGCTTATCTCAGTAATTTGGTAAGATATTATTCCTTCTACAGTTTTACTTTTCCACTAAGAAATGAAATTCTTCGTAAGAACCTGTAGGAACCAACAGACATTACAACATCTTCCCGTTCTGAAAGTCTTCCAGTTAGGTCAGGCATCTGACTGGGTCTGATCAATAAATCACTAGAGTTAGGGAAATGCATTCATTACTCATGGTCATAAAGATAGAAGAGCTCTCCAGCTCTGCATTCCTCTACTGCAGAGGCAATGGGGGCCTTGTATCCACTGGTGAAGCTACAAGTAGTTGGACTTTTGGTGCCTGAATGTTTGCCTGACTATATCAGTGACTATGACATGGAAACTGGATGAGGATTTTGAGTACTGTGGCTTGAAACACCAACTCACTTATTTCCCAAACTTGTATCTGTAGATGTAGATTCACAGCAAAAGGCAGTTTATTCTTTGTTAATTAATCCCCAGTCCTTGGTGGTTTTAGCCTCCATACAAACTATCCTTCAAGATGCCAACTCAGACCTAGAACATTTCAGCCTCTGAGACTTACTGCTGACTGACTCAACTGACTAGCCCCTTCTGAACTCAAAGCTGTACTGAACTCAACTGACATTTCTGGTTGGCTGATTCAACTCACTCATGATTTTGGCTCAAAAGTCTACTCCAAGCTGACTGGTTCAAGCTGATCTCTTGAGCTGGCTGACTCTTCCTGAATGAACTCTTCTGACTCTGACTGACTCTGGCTGACTCCCACAACTTTTCTGACTGAACTGCTCTGCTTGGTTTCAAACTGACTCTTGCTGTTAGCTGACTATTTCTCCCAAACTCACTGACCTTCTGCTGAACTGCCTCTGAATCTTATCTGACTGATTTTCTGACTGCTGGACTTTCTGAGCTGAGTGCTTTTATATCTTGAGAGTTGGGCGGGTCCTCAGAATGACTCATTCTTCCAACCTTCTTCTGATTTGTCACATATCCTGCTCTTCACTCTGATTCATCTCAGATGTCACTCTTCCTATCTGACATTGACTCTTTCACAGTGCTGCTTCCTGTTTATGGGTCCTCTTCTGCTTCTACTTGCTTCTGTCTTTGAGATTAAAGGCCTTCTGGGTTGGAATTGAATGTATGTACTACATTGCCTTAAGCACAGAAGTTCCTTTCACCTAGCATTAGCACAAACAGGATAAGATTAGTCTGACTAACTTTCTTTCTACCCTAGAGCAGTTTTCCTGCTGGATTAAAAGATTAAATATTCCTCTACATGTATCACTGACTCAAACTGCTGCAAAGTAGTTTGTCTAACTGTTTCTCCAGCAATGTCACTGTTATTTCTAGTAGATATTACAAACTTGTAAGACCAAAGTTGACTCCTCTGATTATTTCATTGACAAGGCTCTCAATTTCTTTGATTAGCACAAATACCTACCAATTTCTCATGGCAAATCTTAGAATCATTTTCAACACACACAAACACACACACACACACACTCAAAAGCAAACATACACATTTCATTAAGAACTGCTGCTGTTTTTAACCTTAACAGGATACCTTCTGCCTTTTACTGCTTCTATTTTAGACGTACCACTACCATTACCTCCTAACCCATTCCTAACATTTGAAATTTTTCTGTTGATCATTTATTCACTACTGCATGCACCTGAGATAATACATTTAATATAGAAATCAAATAACATTTCCAAACTCACAAGCTTTCAGTGATTTCCTATCATAATAAGAATGATTGGACATCTCTTAATATTGCCTGAAAATTTATCAGGAAATGTCTTTAGTATTTCTCTAAATTCATCATTGGAGACATACTGTATTTAGTTTTTTATTTGCTTCTCACCAGAAGTATCAGTTTCATTCTCAATCCAAACTTTGTAATTATCTTTCTTTCTGTCTTTGATATTACTCTGGGTCTTTTGAGTTGTTCTATAGCTGGTAAAAAACTTTACTTTTCAAGGTTCACCCTCATCCACTTTTCTAAATGGATAGCTTCCCCTCATCATTCTTATCTATATTCTATATCCTTTTCTTGCTGAACTTTTCTCTACTGTACTCATTAGGACTTAATGATATAGTATATACCTTTATTTGATCATTAACAATAAGAATTTGGAGTACACTCTTTCACTTTTTGAAGTTTAAAGAACCTCATTAGTAATATTGTTTACTATGAATATTACATATTGTTTAGAAAATGCCTAATACAGTAACAAATATACAATAACACTTACTATATAAAAATATGGCTATAAATATCAGTTCTTTTGCATTCAGTCTTTAACATCCAATCTGTCCTCTGGCACAAACATGAGTTTTCCTTGAGCAACTATTCCTCCTTGATTTTCAATTTGTATGGGACAGGACTCCTTTCTCTTGCTACATATTTAGCTCTTTATAGGAACATAGACTAAAATTACATCATAAAGAAATCTTTTTTAAAGTATATCTTCTAGTTCTGTTAGTTCCCTTCAGACCTGGGAGTTTGAATTTCTTATAAGGCACCAAAGCATTTTTTCAGGTCACAATTTAAGTGGCACTAAAGTTAATCAATGCACATTATTTTTCAAACTTGCATACAACCAGATCATGATTGGCTCAGCAAAGGGCCTTTGAAGTATTCAAAATCAAGCAAACAAACAAATAATTGTACTCTAAGAAAAATCATTGGTACTATTAAGAACTGGAATTATGGTTTTTTTTTTTTCTGGATTAGTAGCTATAATGATGAGTTAATCCTGGAGATTCTGAAGCTATTGCACAAAGTTCTCAGACAGTGACATCCAGGTAGGAATAAGAGAAGCTGAACACACACCTATACAATCTTATCTATCTAGTTCCATATGCATACCTGTATATATGAGAAAGAGAGGAAGAGAGGAGAGGAAAGGATGGAAGGAAGAGAAAAGGATGGGAGAAGAGGGGAGATGAAGGCAAGGGAGAGGAGAGGAGAGGAATTGAGAGTAGTTTTGGAGATAATATTCTACTGAAGAGAGATATGAAAAAGTAACACATGAAGAAAGATATACACCATGGTGAAAATGAACCAGATAGACTAAGACAAGGGAAGAAAGTTGCCAGCAATTGTGTTTTAATAAATTAGAAGGTTTCAAAGAAAATTTATAAAAGTTGTCTGGTTTTGTGTCAAATCATTCAATGAGGTTTTTAAGAACTCTAAAAAGGATTTGACAATGAGATAAAATTGAGTTAAAATGGAATTATTTTAGTGAATGATATGTTTGTGTAGTTTACTAATAAATAACACAAATTCAGCTTTCAATTTTTATTTTATGAAATTTAAATATAATTATATCACTGTCCCTTCCTTTTCCTCCTCCTAACTCCTACATGTAGCCTTCTTTCTTTCAAACTTATGTTTACACACACACACACAGGAATTTCTCTGCAGGATAGAATGTGTGAATCAGCTAGGACAAGGCCTGGCACAATTAGTTGTTTTATGAATTTTGATTGCTTGTGGTTTTCTCTAATGGTTTTCACTATGTCACAAACAGAAGTTTCTTGATAAGGAGTGATAGCCACACTAACCTGTGGGTACAAATATAGCTATTTCAAATACAGTTAGGAATCATGCTAGTAAAATTATGATTGTAGGTTCTCTTCAAAACTACAAAAACTCACTAGTCCCAGTTTTCTAGGTTTACAGTACTAGGCATGATTTCCTCTAGTTGAGTGACCCTGAATCCCAAATATAGAGATATTTATTACTTCTATGATACAGCCACTATTGCAAACATGCTGGTCATTGTACTTCCCAGGCATTATAGCTCCATAGGACTATTGGCTTCTTCTCTCCTTTAGGAACTTCAATGGCAGCTTATGATACCATGAAATCTAGTCTCCATGAAGGAGGCATTCGTGTCAGATCCAACTTAGAACTCTGTGTCATGTGTCTGAAGTCCATGGTGTCATCAGAAGAAGGGATTTACCTTTAGCCTCTGGAAAGCAATCAAGGACAACACCATTAGATTATAATATTTTGGGAGTCTCTTGGATTTTCCTGACCAACAACTCTAACAGAGGATTCTCATGCCTATTAATAAAATTTTGGTTAGTCTATGGCTCTTGGGACAGTCTTGTTATCCCTGGTTAATATAGTTTATTAATAACCTACCCTTCATCATTTCTAAATGTGTTATATAGTATCCAATTCATATTCTTCAAGAAATTATGGTTTAAAATTTTAAACAGGTATGAAATGAAAGATCATAATGATCTCAGGAGGTTCTTGCCTAGTGCGAACTTAGCGTTAGTGTTTGGATTTCCTATTTTCCACATGACAGGTACAGCCATTGATTAAGGACACAAGGCAGTTTATTCAATTCTTTTTTTTATTTTTTAAATTTATTTTTCATCTTTCATAAAATGTGTATCAACATCCCTCCTACTGTGTCCAGTTCTAGTACTGGAGGCCTAGAGTATTTCAGTTTCTGTACAATCTAATCTTAATTCTAGACATAGAACTGGAAGGCTTCAGCCTCCACACAATTTAGAATGTATATGCCTCCAAGACTTACTGGTGACTGAGCCACTCTGACTAGCTCCTTCTGAATTCAACTCTCCTGGTTCAACCTACTGTTCCGGCTCAAACTCTTCTCCAAGCCGAATGGTTCCTTCTGACTTTCTGAGCAGGCTGACTGATTCTGATCATACTCTTTTGACTCTGGCTGACTCTAGCTGACTCCTGCTATTTCTCTGACTGAACTGCTCTGCTTGGCTTTTAACTGACTTATTCTTCTCATCTGATAGTGACTTCTTCTGCCGATCTGTCTCTGACTCCTTAAACTGCCTCATACTGACTCTCTGTCTTATCCTCACTTACAGATTGAACTGAGAGCCTGGTTTTCTATTGTAAGAGTTGGGCATATCCTTACTCTGATTCATTCTGATAACACTTCCTCTGATTTGTCGCTTCGCCTGCCCTTCACTCTGGCTCATTTCAGACATCACTTCCTGTCTGACACTGATTCCTTCTGAGCTCTGCTTCCTATCTCTGGTTTCTTGTGGATTAAAGAAATGTGCTACCACTGACTTCTGAATACTGGGATTAAAGGTGTGTATTAACATTCTTTCTACTCTAGAGCAGCCATGCTGCTGGGTTAAAGGATTAAATATTCCTCTATAGACAGGAAGACAAAATACCTTAATACCATGTTAAACCTTGAAATACTAAGCATATGATTCTATTTTGCACAATAATGAGTAGAAAAAGAAGAAATTACTTTTCTTGAGTAAGGAATATTTAAGTAAAACATTAGTGTTCTATTCAGCAAAATACAATTTACAAATTAAAATTATTATTTTAAAGTTATGGTTTTCATAAATCAAAACATTAATAAAATACAGATACATATACATAGTGTTTATAACTAATTAAATGAGATGTATGAAAGAACAAAAACTGATATAAAAAAACAACACCTTCTTTTGATGCTTAAAATACATTAAAAAGGGAGCTGTGGTCCCATTCCTCCCTCTGCACAATAGTCAGAACTATGCAGCCAATCAGAGTTGTATAAGATGATATCATATGAACTATATATTTACATATGAAAACAGTAAAGAAGTTACTATTTAAGGGAAGAGTTTACTTTTATGATATTTGCTACCTTTAGTATAAATAGAAAATAACCTTTTATTTTGTTATTTACTTTGAGCAATTACCCTCAGAAGCTTTAAAGATTTGCACTTTCTTCCCCTTAATTGTAATAAAAATAATAGTAAATGATATTTTAAAGCCTACTAATGATTATTCTATCTTACAGTATTTAGTACTGTACATTATATCAAAAGATTGTTTGGAATTCCCAGTTGTTCTAAATTCAAAGTTCTCACTTAATCCACTCTGAATTTATCCTTTCCTTATATATATGCAAATAACTCAGGTTTCTAATTCCAAGATATCACAAAACAGATCTATAATAGCATGTTGGTTGTCTCAGCTGTCATGCCGTGATTATATGTTTAATTTATCAATTTCTACTGCTACCACAATTTTAGTATGATGTCCTTAGTATATTTTATAATATCCAATTGTCAAAGAAAGTCTCAATTTATTTAACTGTGGCTCATATTCACATTCAAAAGTTAGAGCAGGTCTTAAGGCTGAATTCTCTAGATAGTCACCCCAAACTTCAGTTCAATTTATTAATAAAGAGCTTATATTGATGAATCAATGAGAAATAAAAACATGGATGTGTATGATAGCTTTTTAAACCAAAGATCAATTTGATATCAGTTGAGGCAAATGTATTATAAAATATGCTGTCCATAGATAATGTTCCTTTCAGCATCTTCAAGTCAGGGTTGATCCATCATCAGCCATATAGACAGTATGCTTTCAGTCCCACTGAAAATGCAGAGGGAATACTGACATGCTGGTAATGCTACTAATCTACCTGGAAATTCTCTGGGCTTCATTTTGTTGTTATTTTTATTTTCACAGAAACGAACACTTGTGCTGTTCTTGCAGGTACTCTTCCTTTTTGTGTTTTCTGCCCTTTATATAGTATCTTTCAAATAATAATTTTACTATCTTGAGATATAAAAACTGACCAAGTATACCTTTTATCTTTTAAAATATTTCAACTTATATTTTCATGATATTAATTGAGAAGCTAAAATTTATTTTAGTGTTTCACCTACTATGCTCCTCTTGGCTTTTATAATTTTGTTTGTACATGATTCAGATATTTCAGTTTTCTTAACTGTTTGGTGTTGTGCCAGGTTTTTCCTAGGATGAGCTTGAACTTATGATCCTCTTCCCTTAACTTTCCCAACCTGGGGTCACAGATCTGTTCCACCATAACTGGTTCAGTATACTGTAGAAGAAGATAGCAGCATGGCTATTCTAAAAAGGAATCACCTTCAAAGGACTGCGTGATCCAGATGGAATGAACAAAGAATGTTAGTCAGACAAATACTGTCCTCTATGCTAGGTGAAAGGGATTTCTGTGGTTAAGGCAATGTAGCACATGCTTTTAATCCCAACACAGAAAGTAATAGTAGTATATGCCTTTAATCCCAACTCTCAAGATATAAAAAGTGGCTCTCAGTTCAAAAGTGTAGGAGTTAGTTCAGAGAGAGGAAGAGCTCAGAGAGTAGAAACAGAGCTCAGAGAGAGAGGCAGGTTAAAAGCAGACTATAGAAGTGAGGTAGAAGCAGACAGAAGATCTCAGAGAAAGAATCAAGGAAGAAGCAGAATCAGAGTGCTTTGGGAGAGAAGCATGTAGAAGCAGACAAGAAGAGTGAAGAGTTAGTTCTGTCAGGCATTTGAGTGCAATCGGCTCACAGACAGTTCAGTTCAGAAGTAGAAGCTGAGAAGAGCAGAAGCCAGTACAGAATAAACAAAGAGAAAACACAGGGTCAGAAGCAGACTGTTTATGATTTACAGTTCAGACTTCACATTACAGCTCAGAATGAAAAGAGGTAGTTCAGAAGACAGCTAGTCAGAGTAAGCACAGTCAGCAGTAAGTCTTGGAGAACCAAAATGTTCTAGGTTTAAGTTTGCAGATTACACTGAGCAGAACCTGAAGTCTTCTAGGTCCAGGCTTGCATCATGAAGATTATATTTTAAGGAGGTTGAAACCTTCTAGGTCTAGGCTTAAGCGTACATTGTATGGAGGCTAAAACCCTCTAGGAACAGGGATTGAATTAGCAGAAAATAAACTGTTCTCTCCCATGAACACATGAGGATAGAATTACAAAATCAACTCATACATCTTTATTTTCAGAATACTTTAACTGAAGACACTAATTTACCTCATAACAAAAGCTGTCTGTGTGTGCTTTATAATTTATCAGGTTTCAACTGAGTAAGACATACCTGTATATTTAGATGTCATTTTTATGTCTTCAATATCTAAATGAAGATTTATCATTGTAATAATGCTTTCATTTTAGTTCAACAAAAAATAGCTACTCTGAACTGATTATTGTGTCCAAATTTTGTTTTCTTCAAAAATCCTGTTAGTGTGAGTATTTTACTTGGTATAATCTTTACTTGTGTAAATGAAGAAGTCTCCCTTTATCATACATTGATTACATCTTTTGAATTTAAAATTTAAAAGGCCACCTCGAAGCACTTTGAAACAAAACAATCATTCATATATTGATCCACAGCATGCCCCAGAGTGTGAGCAGAAGAGACAAACTGTTCTTTACAGGAATATATTTCTATAGTAAACAGCAGTGTACCACTTCTCATCAAATGTCTATAATGCCCTGTGGATTAATGTTGATTCCACTTCACCAAAGAATGGCATTGAGACTTTGAATAGTTAAAGAAGTCACAGAACTTAGCTTAGGAAACTGCAGAACATAGCAGAATATTTCTAGTGGCAGGTTTAAAGGACACTTACTTTTTAACATCAAAATGTTTATTATCTAATATTCTACTAAACAAAGAGAAAATGTGAAAATTCTCTAGAGAAAATTTCTTACCTGAGTGGTGCTGTAAACATGGCAATCCCTTGAACAGCAGGACCCACTTAGAAAACTTTCTATGCATTGACAGTTGAATGCAGTAATTTAAAATCTCAGATAAACTTGAATCCATTGAAATAAATATTGATTATATATATATGTATATACATATACATAATGTATATATAACATATATACATATACATGCATATATGCACACTTATACATACGCACATATACTTGTATATATATGTATACATATTTACACATATATGTGCATATATGTATACACGTATATATGCATATATGACACATATATACATATATACATGTATATATATAGATGTGTGTATATATATACATTTACATATTTGTATGTGTGTGTGTATACACATATGAGTGTATATATATATGTTGTATGATTGGGAGCTATTTTCCTAGCTTGACAATTTATACAAGCTGGGCGATTTCAGTTTCAGTGCATGATTCACTGACCAACCAAAAGATACCCATAATGTTCTTATAGATTATTTTCACTGCATAACTCGTTCAGTTGGATCCGATATTACCACTTCATCATTTTTATTACCATTACTTTATGGTCACATCTGTGAAGTAGTGGTGGAGTTTACACTCAATAGCATCTTACCATAACTGTGGGGAAAACAATCAGAATAGACTTGCCACTGCCTGAATATATACAACGTGTTTCCCTTCTTGTGAACTCATTGGCCAGCTGTGATATCAGTAATTAACTAATCTTTGCTTAAATTGAATTACAATTAAATATATCCTGACTGGTATTTTAAAACAACTTTCTGTGATGATATATATTGATTGATAACTTGTTTGGATTGAGAGATGCCCAGGATATTAGCAAGCACAGTTCTTTGTGTGCTTGTGGTAGTGTTTCTAGAGATGATTTTTATGTCAATCATCTTGATGGCATGGGTAATGATACTGCTTAAATAACACATATACAAAAGTAAATTTTCATATATTTCCTGATTATTACCCTAGAAAAATATGATATGGATTTGATATATTCTTCCCGAGAATTTTTCAAATATAAAGTTATTTGAATAATTTATTTTGTTTATTTTTAAATTGTTATGTACATATATGGATGGCATAAAAATTGGTCACAATTTGACAGAAACAATAAGAAAAAAGATTTGAATAACTAAAGAACTTCTCAGAAATATTATTATGTTGATACATATTGTGAATGACAAAAAGCATATTTGCCATTTTCCAGAATTTTTAATATTTCTCTAGTGAAAATAATGATGAACTAAATGTTATTTTTGTACTAATATTTCTTGATTTTCTATTCCTAATTAGGCAAAAAGTATGTCAATCATCCATGACCCCATTAGAGAAAAACTTTTGTAGAGAAATTATAAATTTTGTATGTTTTTCAATTTTTTTGATTATCAGGATTCCCCTATTTTCCCTTCATAAAATTAAGAAAATGGTAGGAAAAAAATCAACATAGTTAATTGTCAATGAATCTATTTCCATTCAGATCCTAGAATAATGTTTAATTGGAGTATTCTGACAACTTTTCTCTTGTGTTTTATTCTTGGTTTCACTCTTTCTCAGTTTCATACATGTACTGACCCCTCTGTGTGGGGACAGCTTAAGAAACTGGCTGAAGTAAGAAAGACTATAGTTCATCAGACTGGAAAACCTTGATGATAAAATGGACACTTGGTGAAGATCATCTCATTGACAACTGCAACTACAAATGAAGCAGATCGTCATAAGGACATTCAGACTTTTAAGTTTATGGGACTAATACAAGCATTCTATAGAACTTTGGACTCAAACAAATATGCCTGCCCTATTGTAATAGTTAAACTGTGTTAAAGCTATTTTCACAGCACAATTCATATCTTAGACAGAAAGGGGGCATATGTAGAGGAACATTTTATCTTTTAATACATCATGACTGCTCTAGGATAGAAAAGATGTTAGTATATACCTTTAATACCAATTCAGAAGGCAGTGGTGGTGCACACCTTTAATCCCAGTACTTGGAAGGCAGAGACAGCTCAGAGGGAGAAGCAGAGTGGAAGAAGAGTTAAGAGTTCAAAGAAGGAAGAAAGGTAGGAACAGAGTGTAGAAGAGAAGTATAGAGTTTTGTCAGACAAAACCAAGGTAAAAGTAGATAAGAGGCATATCACAGAGAGAAGTAGAGAGTTAGTTCAGTCAGGTAGTTTGAATGCAGTCAGCTCACAGACAGACAATTCAGAAGGAGAAACTAAGAAGACCAAATCCAATCCAGAACTAGCTAAAAGAGAATGCAGAAAGCCAGAAGCAGATGGTTTTTAATTTACATACAGTTCAGTGTTCAGACGACACCTAGTCAGAGTGAGCTCAGTCACCAGTAAGTCTTGGACGCTGAAACATTGAAGGTTTAGGTTTGGGGATTAGATTTTATGGAGGCAGAAGCCTCCTAGGTCCAGGCTGGTATCTTGAAGATCAGATTGTATGGCAGCTGAAAAATTCTAGGAATGAGGACTGAATTAGCAAAAACCAAACTGTCCTCTGCAAGGAAAGCAGGAGAATAATTATATAAATCAACACACATCTACAATTACACATACCAAATACTTTTTAAGAATTCATTAATGCACTCTACATTTAGATAGTAATTTTTCTGCTAAGCCAATAAAGAAATCTTTTTGCTTTTGAATTATGTGTTATGATAAAAGTAATATTCAGAAAGACTATAGTAAATCTCTTGTGCTATTTTTACTAAGGAATAGCTGAGATTGAGTCATTTGACATATCAATACAAACCAAAGTAAAGAAACTATACGTAGTCAATTCTTGACTACACTAACATAAGATATAGTAGTGGTTTTGCAATAGAAATCACATTCATAATATTTAGAATTTTTTATGCAGTAGAATACTTTTAATATATAAAATTCTAGCTAACGAAAATATAGAAAAATTGGCTTATTTAGAAATTAATTGGCTCATTTAAAGATGTATCCTGCTCTGGCTTATATTTGGCATATAATGTTGAGCAAATCACATAACATCAGAGGCCTTTGATTCCTACTTTATTAAATTACATGAAACTGGCCTCTTCTGAATATTGTGATTACTGAGTGAATTAAATGAAACATAATCAATGCTTGATGCAAATGTGCACTAACAATTACCAATCATATTTGCTATTTTAACACTCATGTGAACTTCAAAGAGTATATCATTTCCCACAGCAAAGTAAGCTCATTTACTCTGAGTTTTTGTACTGCTCTGGTATATCAGATGAACGGTGTAGGAAATCAACCATTCTTTTGGCCCAGATGCCCTTTCAGTGAGAAGTATACTATACATCTCTTTCAAGACCTATCAGAATTGTATTCCTATGGGCATCATTTGCAGTCTCAATCCAAGGACTTTTTAAATCCCATAGTACTACTAAAATGAAGCTAAAGTTCCACTTCTTGTGCATGTGTCTGTTCTCCTGCCTACATTGTGCATTGGAGTGATTTTGGCAAATGTGCCACATTTAAGAAAGAAGAACACAAATTGCATAATCACAGTCTCAATTAAGACACTACAGTATGAACAGTAGGAACAAGATTTTTTTCTATAACTGCTCACAAAGAGCATGTTGATTGTGCTTTAAGCAAACAATTATAAAATGCATTCTTGCCTCTATTGTCAACTAAAATTTCCCATCTGTCCTAAGCTTCTATAAATGATTGAGCTGGAAAAGGCTATAGAAGAATCATTAGTCACCCCCCAGGGACCCTGTGGACAGCTGCTATAGTACAATCAGTGACAACAATTTCAATAAGCATGAGCTTGACTTATCCTTCCTGTGAAGAGTAGAGTGACATTTTGCTCCTGGGTTTCCAACACATTATTTGTCTTTTTCTAACACTCCTAAAGTATTGACACTGGAATCAAAGCAAAGTTTATTTATTGTGTACATAAGATGCATTTCTCAAATCAGACAACACTGGTTGGTGTAAGAATATCACTGCAGCTCCTAAATAATGTCAATATCCAGTAAGGATGAAAAAAGTCCAAATATGTCAGCTGAATAATTGTTATGTAAAATCATTTTCCTACATAACATTCTAATTCTCGATCCCATAGAATTCTGCTTTTTAAAAGAACTTAATAATTTTCTTATAATGCCCATTGGTCTATCCTTCCATGTAATTTAACAAATCCTGTGTATAAAAAGACGTGTTTGGGCAGGTAAAGATAAGGCAGGATATGAACCATTTTAAAAGGAAATATATGTGTATACTATAGTCTTGTTTGGGTAAGGCTTGATTTGTCCAGAGGAAAGAAAAACATTTATAACATAGCTGGGATATCTAAATATATAGATGCTGAAGAACACCAAGAGTGTTCCTTTAAACTCATGCTTTTCTAAGTGTTGATGATTTTCACCTTCTTACATTATGTCTCCTGTCCTCTGACACAGCCTGTTGCAAAAGGTTAATATATCAAAATCATTAGTCAGAAGCTGAAAAGGGCAAGTGCTAGAGAAATTTCAATGCAGTAAAAATTGATCATTAGAAAATCATTATTAAATCACAAATTTCATTGAAGTTCTAATTATTTGTGTTATTAGTGACCTTTTTCAGATGAAAGACTTAAGGCTCAGAAGATGAAAGTGCATATAAAAGTACTTGCAACTCCTGGTCTTAGGAAAGCAACCTGTGTTTTTCATCCTTCTCATACATTTTTACTATCTCTTATTCTGTTATTAAACTGATGATGTGAGACAGGATATCAAAAAAGCACCTAGGTAGCCAGATCAAGTGACTTTTACTTGGATAACCAATTTTTCAACACTAATGAAATTGAACATACATGAAATTGGAAATGCTTCTCATAAGTGTACAGAGTATTTTGAGCACAGAATAAGCAACTGATGGTTAGGGAGAGTAGGGAAAGACAGAAGTTTTCTAAGGAAGGGTAATATGGAAGTATGCAAGATGTGATGGATGAGATGGGATGAGTTGATACAACCTATTTATAATATATAAGGAAGATGTTGATTAAGGAAAATAATGTTTCTTTGACTCCAACCAAGAAAGTTTATTTCTTTATACCTATTTGCCTATTATACCCCCAGGAGATAGACACACATAGAAAGGTATATAGCTAATGGTCTTCAGAACTAAAGGCTTCAGTAATAATGTTTGTACTGAGCAAAACTCTAACAATATTCGTATAACATTGTGAGTATAATCTTTCCCTACTATTATAGGTGATCTTGGTTGTCTGAAATCAACTATAAAACCCAGAATTTTTCTTGGTTGGATCGTCTGAGGTGAGAAGACCCACCCTAAATCTAAATTATTTGAGGTCAGAAGACCTATCTTCAATCTGGGCTACACTTTCTGGTGGCAGTCCATGTAAAAGTACATGGAAGAAGGAATTGTATGTTCCTTGCCTGCTTGTCGTAACTTTCTGAGACATTTCTTCACTGGCATCATAAACTGGTTTTTCAGGCTTCCGAAGTATACTGAATAACAGCTGAGACCACTCACTCAACAACTACCAGATACTTGACTTTCCATTGGGTGACAGTCATTGTTGGACTAGCTAGACCACAGCCTTAAAACCAGTGTAATAAATCTATTTTTGCTATATATTCATCCTATTAGTTCTATTCCTCTAGTGAACCAGGACTAACACATCCTGGTGTTAGTTAGACACCCAGTAGACCAAGTGAGCATATTCACTATAGATACTGAGAACTCTGCTCTGTGAACCTACATTAGCTATCCCTGTACTCCAGATACAAAGGGATAGAGCTGATAAGCACTCATGCTTTTAAGCTGTGAAGTTTGTAGCTCTTAACTGTACACCAGTAGATAACGAACATGGAACCATATTGGGTCATTTCAGATTTTGAATGTCTTTGATACGGACAGCAGTAAGTCTTTCATCATGTCATATAATTCTCTAAGGAAACTAAAAGAATATTATGAGAAGAAAATTACAAAGTTTTAGACAATCATTTAATCTTTTAACACACATAATTTACAAGTTGAAAATATGCAAATAATTGACAATAAAAATTTTAACCCAGGTATTTTACAACTTTTCTCTTAAAAGTTATACTAAGAATTGAAAAAAAATGTTAAGCTGAAAACTGGAGAAACAGAGACATTGAATATGGACTATATTGATACAGCCCAAATCCATCATATGATAATGACACGAATCTTGATGGTATTTTACATGTAATAACTATGGTAATTTTAACTATTTCATGGTAGTATAAGAATATAAATAAGATATATGCTCAGAAACTGATGGAATTGGATATAATCGCACTGAATCAAATAAATCAGACTCAAAGAGAAATAAATATCATGTGTTTTCGCTCATATATGGAATCTAATTAAAGGCATTAGACATGAAATTAGAGTGGAGGAAGAAGGGGTCAGGGAGTGGGGTAAGTGGGTCACAGTGAATGAACTGGGTGAGTGAAGATAATCAAGGAGGTATTATACATGTTTGGGAACATTACACTGAAAGTCATCATTTTGAACCACTAATATACATGCCCAAGAGCAGTTGATCAAATCAGAATAAATTCAATGCTTCTTGTGTGGATTTTGGTCACAGTTTGGAAATTTTGTCTTTGGTCTTTCACTTCACTGTGGAATTTTTTGATTTTCACTTTTGTGGATTTTTATTTTTATGAGTATTTTTTAAGGGAAAGAAAATGTAGGAGTATGCTGCTTGTAGCGGCTCATCAAGAAAGACACAGAGGCATTTTCAGCAGTGCAAATCCTGCTAGAGCGCAGCAGATAGAACCACTATTATGGCAAGCACCATACGGGACAGTGGAACCCTGAGCATCTAATCTCAGGGGTGTTCACTGATACCCAAGCTCTTCAGGTGTTCTATTGATAGCACACGCAGATCATGAGCAACCAAATGTCTTTTATATAAACTCAACATGTCCAGGCAATACAAAGGCCAAGGTCTAGGTAGCCCTTCACTCAACAATGCACAAAACAACCATTTTAAACGTAACTAAAAATAAACTTCTGCATCAGGAGAACATAAAATTGAGTACTTAGCGAGGTGGAGACTATCTGGGGGTGGGAGTTGGGAGAGAGGGAAAAGATTTTTTTTAAAGAGTAAGTTTTCATCCTTGTATTACTTATTGCTTCATTTAATATTGTAGTTAAAAAGTATCAATTTAATAATTTTTTAAAAAGTTCAAAATATATGCTACATGTACACTTGGCATTCTGTTAAGTAAATTGATTTTAAATAAAAGCCCTATTTTATTTTTTTTTTAAATTCAACTATGTACACACACACACACACACACACACACACACACACACACGCACACATCTACTTTGTAGGTACCTGGAAGAAACTTGTTTTAATCCTACCACAGAATGATGCATATATATGAGAAGATAATCATTAAGCTTTAGCATCTGGACTCAAATCATGAGGATTATAATGAAGATGTTATTTTCTCAGGAAACATAGCGCAGATATTTGAAAAAGAGAAATAGAAAAGGAAATTCATGGCATTGCTTCCACTGCTTATATCACAGGTCCATTTATCTTGCCATGGGCTGTAGTAATAAGTAGAGCTTACGTGAGTATTTAACAGGTTTCCAAAAGAGGAGAAAGTCGAATTACATATGCCTTCTGCTACTTGTGTGATATAATGGGGGTTTATATAATATTTTGAAAAAATCTTAATGTATTTAATCATGAGATTTTTTTTCAATAAAACAAAATTTAAAAGAATTATAAAGCCTTTAAATGGATACCAAATCTAATGTCAACTCTTTCTTTTTTTTTATTACCCAAAGAATCCAGTAGGTGGAAACCTTTCCCTTTAAATAGGAAGTCTGCTTCAAAAGCATGCAGTTTGACTCCTAGTCTTCAAAACAGAGGAGCTGGAAATAGCTGGGGAAAATATCCTCCTAAAAGTCTATCAGAAAACCCACAATTTACCTGCTTTGTAAGTGGTTTGAAAATTGCATTATCACAGTCAAGTTGTCTTGACTCCCATTGGGGTGAATGGCAAAGGGAAGAATATATTGATTGATTAATGAAGCCAGGTTCCTTGTGGCTGCAGTTTTGATTGTCTTCCTGCATCAGTGTCTATACTGTGCTTGACCTTTAACAGTGATGTATTCACTAGGCTGATGGCTACATCTGTTTCTGTCCATCATAGCTCACTGGATGAAAACCATGGATGATTAGACCTTCCGGGTGAACAAAAAAAGCAGAAGTTAGAATCTTCCAAGAAGGACTGTAGTGAGGACTCTCACTGGCTCCTCTTCTCCCAGAGTTCAGCTGTTCTCTTGTTCTCAGACTGGTCATCATAACCTTCTCATCAGACTTGAATATCACCACTGAGAACAATCAGAGCTGGTCTTGACCTTGATTTGTGTAGGAAATGAATGACTGTGCTCTAAATAACTGATTTAATCTAAATAACAGATTTAATCATTACAATGGATTACATCACTATTCATCTATTAGATTAGCTCCTTAGATCACTGTCTCTTTGAAAGATACTTAAAACAGGGATAGCCAAAATTCTAAGGAGCCCTTCAGTGTGAGGTATAAGCTGATATTTTTGACATTTTGAACCACAATTTGAAATCAATATTTTGTAGAGGAAACCACACTTCTCTTTAAAATGGGTAACGGAAAGGTCTCTATGCTTAGACATTGAACAAATAAAGGAATTATATGTGATGGTGCTCTCTCTCACCTGCTGCAGAAAATAACATTACACACTTTCCACTGAATTACATCATAATTAGGTAATTCATATCTTGTCCTCTTTCCATTGGTTCTCAAGTTCATAGTTAAGCTTAATTTAGAACCTTGTCACTGGTAATAGCTCCTAACTGTTCTAACTGCTCATCCATTTCCCTTATACAAAGCAGGAGTCAGATCACATTTCACTGAAAATTCATTTAGCCATCTCCCTGTAAGCTTTTAAGGATACAAAGGCAGTTATGCTTAATTAAGATCTGAAAAACAACACACCCTCCAACTCTCCAGGTTGACAGTATTTAAGTATCCAAAGAAAGGGATAGGGTAATATTTATTTATTTAGATTTTATATATTTAAAGGATATTTAGTGAATGTTGGCTTTCAGAAATGCAACCATGGCTTTCAGAAGTTAAATCATATGACTGATATTAAAAGTGGAAGATTTACTCCCCATCACAACCTCAATTTCTGCACTGCATAAGAACCAGGAGGAGAGAAAGTTGATGGAGCAGGGATGTGAGGTGGTATCTCTGTACAATAGCTTCTTAGCCATCTGAGCTGATAGAGGAATTCATCAAGCCTAATAGAGGAACTCATGCACTATATTTTGTAACCAAGTTTAGATAACAAAAGTGACATTCTCATAGCTTGAACAAACAAAAACAAACAAACGAAACACAGCAAGATATCACATCTACAAAGCTCCAAACAACTTTGTAATCAAGACTTAAAAAAAAAATTCAAATTTCTTAAAACAGTACACTTGACATCGTTATAAGCTATTATGCTTCCAAATCCAAGACATGTTTGTGTCCAAGATGGAAAAAAACAGCTGTTCGTTACTATTCTGTGGTCAAAATGTGCCTCATGTCCTTGTGAGAAGCATTTTCTAAATCAAATGAATATAAAATACATATAGTGGAAATACAGAATTTCCATTTACTCTAAAAGAGGGTATTTTAAATTTATTTATTTACTCATTTATGCTGGTGGCAGTGGGGAGTAGGAGGAAAATTTTCTGGAATTGACTTCTCTCATTCCGCACTGAGTACCTAGGATTGAAACCAGGTCTTTAAGCTTTAAAATAAGTACAAATATTTTTCCAGGAAAAAGTTCAGTGATAGACTTCTGTACCATCTATAGAAGTACCATTCAAAGTTTTGACTTTGAAAAATAATTTTCTTCAAGGTTTTATATGATGGTGGTATGGTAAGATCAAACAAAATATTAAAAGCACAGAAAGTGTGATTCTAAATGAGTAGTGAACATATTTATATGTTGAATTTAGTGATACTGTTCCTTAGATTTAACTTGCTTATAAAGTGGACAAGTTCAATGCTTTCCCCTTTGTTCTTTTCAGGGTCCTTGTTACAGTTTCTGCATCACCATCTGTTTAACAAATACTAAGTGCTGAAATGTAACTATAAAATGTACAAAACACAAGGAATTTACTTTGTTTGTTAGTTAGTCATTCATTGTTGTGGGGTTCTTTAAGGATGACAGTGACTTTCTTGGCTCTTGATGGTCTCATCTCAAGGAAGAAGGATCCCAGAAACTCAAAGGCCATAAAAGGCACCTGAATCAGTGGCTCTCATAACTGGGAACAATGATGAGTGAAGACAGAGGAAGGTAAGCAAACAAGAAAAGAGGAAAACAACAGTTCCTTAAAGCAGGGAGGAGTCTTTAAAGTGAGTTTCCAAGAAATATTTTGGCCAGGGCTTTTTAAACTTGGGAACTGGTCAATATGGTCCCATCTGCATGTAGGTTAGGAATTTAGTTTTGATTAATCTGGTTGGTTAATTTGAATGCATATGCACAATTCTGATTCATTCATGGGTTAAGTAAAAGTGCACAGATCAGGAAATGCCAGGGGAAAGAAAGCCTCTCTCAAGAAAGTCCCAAGGGGGAGGAAGAATCATGAAGTGAAGGGACAAAGGCCGGTGGTCAGCTGACCCTCATGGCCCAAAACCTCTGACTTCAGTTCCTCAGCTGATTGACTAGGTAGAATTTAAAACCTCCATGCTCTCAGAGATAACTACCAACTCATCAGGACACATGGATATTTTGTTTTCCTGCCACTCTGACTAACAGCTTTCAAAGAATCCACCTACTCTCAACTCCTATCACCTCAAGTGACCAGTATTAAAATGTTTAACTTTTTATAAATTCAGCTTATCACCTTCAAGAGGTAGTGTTAAAATATGTCCTAGTAATATATTTTCGACACAGTATTAGAGGTTAGATGAAATATTAAGCTCATGTTTTAATGTCTATGTTTCAGACTTAGAAGAGTAAAAATGCAAATGGAAAAGTTGTAAGATTTCCATAGATTGAGCTCACCCATTGTCATGGTTTGAATGAGAATGTCCTCTATTGGCTCACATTTATCGAATGCTTGATCCAGAAGGATAGTTTATTTGGTCTTGTTAGAGAAGGTATGTCATTGGGGGTGAATTTTGAGGTTTAAAAATCCCCTGCCAGCAGGCCTAGTCTCTCTTTATGCCTCCAACTTGTGGAACAGCTGTAAGCTCTCAGCTACTGCTCCAATGCCATGCTGTCTGCCTGCTGCCAGACTTCCCTCCATGATGATCATGAACCAACCTTCTGAAACTGTAAGGCATTCTCCAACTAAATGCTTTCTTTTATAAATAGCCTTGGTCATAGTGTCTCCTCACAGAAATAGAACAGTAAGTAAAAAACATTCATAGAACACATAATATTTTTACAATGTGGGAGCAACATATTCTGACTCTGAAATTTCAAATATACAGAAAAGTGAGAATAAGGAAGAATTTCATGCAATTTCAGTGTACAAAGATAAAAGCATAGGTAACAGCTTTCTATATTTCTTAAAATTTTAGTTTCTACTTATGAATAATGGATTTGCAATTTTTAGTATTTTCTCTCAGTTATTTAGCAGCTTCTTAATTAACTATGCAAATGTTTCAAGGAATACATGATAGTATAATACATGAAAAGTGATTTAGTTGTTCAGCTGCATGTTGTCAAAATTTAACAATGTAGAGGATGTCAAATGACACCCAGATGAATACATGTGTGAAAAACTATTTGCATGAATTTTATAATAACATGTAAACCTTCTCAGTAAAGCTTCTGGGATCAGTTTCTGAGCACATGGGTAAATAAGCATAGCAGAAGGAATGCCATATGCCTGCTTACCTCAGAATATGGACTCTTTTGTAAAGAATGGAAATCTACCATTAGGTGGAAACATGCCTCTGTGTTCTCCCTTCAGGGTTTATCCAGTGAGACAAATCAGTGAACTGACTAGGGTGCCACCCATGGGAATGGCGGTTTACCTTCATATATATTTCCTTCCCATAGTCTTCCCACCTGCCACCCCAGTGCTGTCCCTACAAGCCCCTATGGTGGGATGCTGAACTTGTCGATTTTTTGAGTTAGGCCTCAGAAAGATACAACTATTCTTTTTCTTTATTTTTTATTTTTTTTCTTCCAGATGCTGGGCAGACCAAAGTATGCTTTTGAACTCCCTAATTGACACTTTGGGCACCCTTACTCTTTGTTGGTGTTTATTTTCTCCTACAATACATCCCAAACACAGGTTCCCCTCCCTCCACTCTCCCCAGTTTCCCCCACACACTTGCTGTCTCCCCTGGTTCCACTCCCCCTCAACTTCCCTTCTGAGAAGAGCAGGGCTCCTGGGGATACCAATCAAACACAGCACAAGATACAATAAGAAAAGGCACAAACCTTCATATCAAGGCTGGACTAGTCTAGTAGAAAGAAAGGGTCTCAAGAGTAGGCAAAAGAGTCAGAGACACTCAATCCTACTATTAGAAGTCCCATAAAAACACCAAACTAACAAACATACCATATATACAGAAGAGCAAGTGCAGACCTATGCAAGCTCTGTGATTGTCAGTTCAGTCTCTGTGAGCTCCTATACGTCTTGCTTAGTTGGTTCTGTGGACTGTGTTCTACTGGTGATTCTGACCCCCTCTGGTTCCTATAGTCCTTCCTCCTTCCACAGGAGGGATCCAATGGAGATCTCTAATTTGGGCTCTCTCTCCAACTCTTGTTTGGCTATGGGTATCTGCTTTTGTTTTCATTAGCTGCTGGAGGGAGCCTCTCTCGTAAAGACTGGACTAGGTATCCATTTGTGAGTATAGCAGAATATCATTAGACTTTTTTCATTATTTATTAATTTATTTTTGTAAGTTGCCCTATTTCTCTTGACTATCTAGCATCCAGTTCCTGGCCATCCAGGTAGTGTCAGCCATGGATTCCCTTTCCTGGTATGGGCCTTCTTAGACCAGTCATTGGTTGGCCACTCCCCCTAGTTCTGTACCACCATTGTCCCAGTATATCTTGCAGGCAGGACAGACAGTAGGTCAAAAGTTTTGTGACTGGGTTAGTGACCAAGTCCCACCACTGGCAGTCTTTACTGGATACAGAAGATGGCTCATTCAGACCCTATATCTTCCATTACTAGGAGGCTTTGCTGGGGTCATCCCCATAGATTCTAGGGAGTTCCCATTACACTATGTTTCCACATATCCCCAGAAATGTACCCAGTTCCAGTTCTCTCTCTACAGTTTATCCCTCCTGTTCCCATCCCGACCAGGCCCCAGGTCACCTGAAAAATCTATTCTATTTTTCTATTTCCCCTTCCCAGGGAGAGCTATGTATGCCACCCTAGAGCCTTCCCTGTTACCTACTCTCTCTGGGTTTGTGAAATGTAGCATGATTATCCTTTACTTAACAACTAACATCCACTTATAAGTGAATACATATGATGTTTGTCTTACTGGGTCTAGATTATCTTACTCAGGATGATTTTTTTCTAGTTCCATCCATTTGCCTGCAAATTTTATGATGTCACTTTTTTAAACAGCTGAGTAGTATTCGATTGTGTATATGTCCCTTGACTGAAGAATGGATAAAGAAAATGTGATGCCTTGCTCTTCTTCTAAACCTCCCTCCCTGCCATTTGGATACCTTGCATCAAGTAGCCCAGCTTCACAGCAGTTTACATTCTCAAATTTCAAATTTCACGCTCCTTTGAGATACATGGTTTGCTGGCCCTGGGGTTTTCCTTTTCAAGGCCTATATACTGCCCACAAACTTCCAATTGAGCCCATTCTTTATCCTGCAGTTTCCTTTTGTGTTTGTTCGAAAAACTATTTTATTAATGAAACTAAGAAATCTAAGATAGGGCCTTGATTTCCTCAGTACCATATGATGGCTCTGATAGGAGCCAAGATTTTCTGGTAATCCCAAGATTTCTGGTAATATTTGTTGTCTGCCTTTTGAGAAAAATGAACCTGCCCATGCTGCCTTAAACAGCACCACTTTGCATCACCATCCTGAGTAAGTTCCATTCTGTTCTCAAAATAGATAAATATCAAGTTAGTGTAACAACAAATCTCACCCAATCTGATGGAATATTGGAAACCTTGAAATAATCCATCCATTTTCTACGACTTCACATAATTTTCTTACAATCTAAAAAGGGATTACCTTTTTGAAAATCATCAGATTTAGTGTCTTCAAAAAATTGTTTGCAATGTTTATCAAAAAGTAGTCTTGTATATTTTCCAGTGTTACTGAAAACATATTTTTTCCAAGTACATTTAAGTTATTTATTAAATAAGATGATAGGCACTAATTTTCCAGTTCGCTATGTGTTTTCTTGTTTTATGCATAAACTGGGAAGCTGGTGTTCACGGATTTTCATTCACATGTAGTAAAGCACATAATTGCTGAGCTTGGCTGTAGATACTTTGCCCACACTCTGGACTATTATGGCCCCAAGGGAAATTCAGACTTAGCTAAGGCACAAACCTGTTTGAGAAATTCTTTTGTAATTCTTTAGAATATAAAAATTATTTAAAATTGAGAAGTTTTCAGAAAATGCAAATAAAAATTTAAGAACTTGCTTCACACCTTCATTCTTCCCACTGAGGAACTACAAAGCAGGCAAGAGAGATGGATAACAGCAACTCCATCCCTAGTAACAGAGGACACAAAACCTCAATCACGCTCAAGTTCCTCCCAGCCTCAGAGATTTGCTCTCCTTCATTTGTTTCCTCTTCACTGTGAATCTTTCGCTCCTCCTCATGCTGGCTGTCTCCAAAGTACAGAAACACACTGTAATGTTTTCTATAAGATTGCAATTAAAGTTACAGCAATAATAAATAAGAAATAGTTTTCTGCCACATGACACTCCTTCTCCTATATGGAATTAACATCTGTAATATTGACTGTAGTGTTTGCAATGCATTGTGATAATATGGGGAACATTTTAAAAATGGCTCAAGCTTCAGAAATATATCTAAGCTCTCTTCCACTTCAGCACAACATCTTCACATGTGCTGTGAGATTAGATTTCTAGGGAATCAGCATTAGTAGTTTCTCATCATTTCCCAGGCTATTCCAAGACAGATCCACAGACAAGGAAGCAATCCATTAGCAACACTCCAGTGAAATTCCACTGCACAAAATTCTCAATAGCCCTCATGTAACTAGATCCAGCAATGTCTCTTATCCCTTTCCCTTCTGCTTCCCCTTCCCTTTCCCCTTCCCCTTCCCAGCAACATCTCATACAGGTCACATTTCCTTCTTGACAGCTCAGTTTTTCTTGGTTTCCTCAAAACTACACTCTACTGATTAACTTTTCTATATACAGTCACCCCTGATTTATTTGGTTGAGTGTCCTCTTAATCAGGACTGGGGAATACTGTGTTCCACGGCTCAATTCTGAAATTGTTTTATTTCAAAAGAAATTTAAACCCTTGATAACCACTTTTAGTTCATTGTCTTTAAACACTGCTCACATATAAAAACATTTCATTCTTGTGTTGTTAACACTAATTCCCACTTGGCTGGAGATTTATAAGACTAATTTCCTATTTGATAATGGACTTGAATATCTGTGAAGGCAACACAACAAATCCATTTCAAAACTTCGGATTTAGCACACTCCAAAATGATGTTATATTAATCTTCTCCGTTCCAGTAAATGACAATTCTACTCAATCAGTAACTAAAACTAATGTTTAGTAGTGTTTTATGTTTCAATTTTCCTTACATTCTCTTCTAACCACTCTATTATCCAAAACCTGTGGACTCTGTCTTACAATGAATCCAAATCATGTGTGCCATTGGCTCATTACTGTTAACATTTAAATTCTACCTTAGACTGTGAAGTAGTCTTCTAATTGGATTCCTTACTTAAATTCTGTTAAAGTTAAATTTACATATTATTCTGAATATTAAAAAAATTACTACAAAGCTATAAAATAACTAATTTGGGACATATTTAGAGATGGCTTTTGTGTATATCTAGTGGGTTAGGTAGAATAGACCCACTCTCTATGTGGGTAGGCACCATCCGAAATAATAAGGTTTGGAAGGCACAACTACAGAAGGTAAACTGAACTTCCTCACCTCTTACCTCCTGTCTTAACCATCTAGGACTTCATCAGTGTTCCCTCTTTGGACTTCGGTTTTCTGCCTTAACCTAAGAGTTATGCCTCAGCTTTTCTTCTGACTCTGAGGCCTTCAGACTTGAATGATCCATACTATTTATATCCCACAGTTAGGAGCCTTCAGCCTGCCATGGATTTCTCAGCCACTATATATGTATGAGGCATGTAAAATGAACCTTCTGTTACATATCTACACATGTATCTTATTGGTTATAACCTTGGCCGATACATGTTTTTTCCTTTATTTAAAAATTTATTTTTATTTTTTTATACATATCAACACCCCTCCTAACTTCTTCCCAGCTCATCCTACCTTCCCCCTCCTCCTATTATATATCCTCCACACTCCAACCCACTCATCCACACACCTGCTTCTACCCATAGAAGAGAGCAGTCATCCCAGGGTTACTGCTTAAACAGGGCACAACAACTGGGACAAGGCCAGGCACTAGTCCCTACATCGAGGGTGGACCAGGCAACAAGGTTGGAGGAAATGGGTCCCTCCCAAGGGCAGGAAAAAGAGTCATAGAATCCCCACATATACTTTAGTCTGTAGGTTCTCTGTAAGAACACCAAGGCAGACAAACATATGACATATATAGGGGACCCTGCAGGTTTTTTGCCACTTCAGGCTCTGAGGGACCCCAAGAGCGCTGGTTCATTGACTCTGTGGGATCTGTTCTCTTGATGTCTCTGAAACCTCTGGCCCCCAAAATCCCACATCCTCTTCTTCTTCGAGTTACCAGAGTTCTGCACAATATTTGGTTCTGGGTCTCTGCATCTGTTCTCATCACCTTCTGGAAGAAGCCTCACTGATAGAGACTGGACTAGGGATCAGTCTATTAGTTGAACAGTAGGATATCATCAGAAATTGTCTCTTGACTATCCAGTCTCTAGTTTCTACCCTACAGCATCAGGCATGAGTTCTCTCCTTTGGCATGGGGTTTTGCCCTTCTGTTGCCCTAGTGGGTCCTGTAGAGAGGAAGGGTTATAGGCCGAAGGTTTTGTGGCTGCGCTGGTGTCCCAGTTCCTTCAATGGGAGTCTTGACAGGTGAAGAAGATGGCCTGTTCAGGCTCCATGTCACCAATTGCTAGAGGTCCTTGCCAAGGTCTCCATCATGGACTCTGATGAATTTCTACTGTTCTATGTCTCCAGATTCCCCCTTAATGTACTCCAGTTCAGGTTTTCTCTCCATATATTCTTTCCCTCCGTACCTCCCTCCATACCTGGTCTCTTCTTTCCCATTCCTATCCTCCCCCAGCCCACTTGCACTTTCTGTTCCATTTCCCCTTTACCAGGGAGATCCCTGAGATACATTAGTATTTTGTGGGGAAGAAGTCTGTAATTTTGTTAATATGCTTAAAAAAACTCTTCAGTCTGTTCAGTTCACTTAGGATAAATGCAAACTCCTTAAAATTTCCTGGGTGAATTTGGATGATGAGGCTCTCTCTGCTTTTCTGTTCTTGTATCAATCTCTCTAGCATAAATTATACCTTCCTAGATACTATGAGATTGATTTGTGTTGCCTCTCCAAGTGTTGAAATTATAACCCCCAATGTGATTATCTTTGAAAATAGAGAAAATAGGAAGAAAGTAAGGAAAATGTAGTTATGCTGGAAGAACTCTAATCCAGTGCCGGCTTTACATTTTTCAAAAGGCAACATGCACATCAGGGCTTCTGAGTCCTTTTAATAAGTTGAACATTATAAGATAAGAAATAAGGTGATTTCACAAAAAACTGAGCACAAATTTAAACACACACACACACACACACACACAACACACACCACAGAGCAAAAAATAAATCCATGTAAGCACGTGGGGAGATCCTATAAGCACAAAAGGTGCCAACAAATAAAATTTACATCGGAAATTCCACTTTTGTACTTCCTAGCCTTGAAATTTTGGAGAATAAATTCCCGTTGTTTAATCAGTCGAGTCTATGACATTCTGTTACGGTTGCATGAAGTGACTAATACAGCTTTCCTGTCCTTTCTTCAGAAATGTCAAGCATAGCCTCCTCTTGTGTCTTAAAAATTCTGAAAGTTGTACATGGCTGCAAATGCCGTATTACCAGTGACGCCTTCCTGAACTCTCGCAGCTATCTTCTTCTACTAGTTTTTCATCCTACTTTATTTTCAAAGCATCACTGCTATACATTTTAAATTTTATTATTTATCTCCCATTTCAAAATTATTCATATACCCCACTGCAGTTAAACTCTCCAACAGCTAAACTCTACATGGCCTGATAACCCTGGTGTTTCCAGTAAAGTGCCTGGCATATAGTCATGGCTTTATGAATATATGTTGATCTAAAACATCTAGAATGCATAATAAAAATTCATATATATAACTGTTCACAATTTATGAAAGATCCCAGGAACTTGAAGGATAGGCATGAAGCTGAAGTGGTATTAGTCATCAGGCAATATGGAAAAAGAAGTGTCTGCTTGTCCTTATTCATTTAAGTGGTGGCACTGATTAGACTAAAGTGTTGCACAGATATTGTTCATTTTTATTTTTTACAAAAAACTCAGCATATAGACTCTGATTTCCTTTCATTTGAGAATACTGAAGCTCCTATGAGCAAACCCTATTCAAGTCTACATGTCATTGAGTAGGATTGATCACAGTCTTTTTCTGACTCCCATGCTCATTCAAAGTGCAATGATGTTATCTCCAAAGTTCCTTTGTGAATCAGCTAGATAGTTAATATAAATTAAAATAAATTACATCTCAGGTGTCTACAGATCTCTAAGGAAATTCTATGTCTTGAATATACTAATGTATTAAGAATATTCTATGTATTAAGAAAATGAACTTAATAGACTCATTGTCTAGTAGATGCTATACAATTATAGAATACAAAGATATGTTCACCAATAATTTGTGGTATAAACCAAAAGGTGGCTAAAGAAAGTTGAAATTAATAATGATTTAACAGTATCTTGTGCTCCTAAGAATCTCTTACCATACACAGACAATTTGTAAAGTGTTAAACTGAGGTGAGAATTAAAGTAGTCAACATGTACTGAGTGCCTTTTCTGTCAGAGGACCTATTCCAGTAGCAGTATGATGTAGGTTTTAAACCTATTTTGTAATGAGAAAACTGAGGCACATACAAATCAAATAATTTATTTCTTCTAATAACAAGAGAGTTATCAGAAACAAGATTCAAAGTTGATAAATCAATTTCATAAGCTGATGTTTTCTTAATCCCCATTCCAGCCCAACTCTATGCAACTTCTTCTCTCTGACTGGGTAATATGGCTGATGGTAAAAAAAAAAAAAAAGTTTTAGTAAAATGGTAGCTGCATATTCTTCAACAAGACTCATGACTTCACCAATCTTGAGTTTTGACTTGGTTTCCTGTACTAGACATGATTTGCTGCTTGTTGAGCAGGCATTAAATCACCTTAAATCTAATTAGAAATCTATTGGTACCACCAAGGTACACGTGCCACTATTGCACATAAGGCTTATTGTGCTGTGCTGGTTGTTGTTTTAGTTCTTAGGCATCATAGCTGAGTATGTTTGCTGGTTGCTTCCATCTACTGGAAGATTGTATGTCACTTTCTTGTAGCATGAAAGCTAAATATTTGTTTTTATACTGACTGATAAGTTCAATTCTCCCCCTTTATAAAGGTATATATATATAATACAAATAAACACAACCAATTAATCCAGAGTTCTGGAGCCAAGTTGTAAGAGATACATCTGCAAAACATCTCTTGCACCTAAAGCTAGGAACCATGTAGAAGAGGAAGTTAAAAATATTGTAAGAGCCAAAGGAACAGGGAGTATAATGTAAGCTTGTATCTTCTAGTAATAACAGAAGTTACACTCATAAAGTCTCATCCACATGACTTCCAAAAGATGAGCTGAATAAGGACAACACTAATAGGCACGCTAATGTGGATGGGAGAAAGCTCAAAAGGCCTCAGTCCCACACAAAGAACTATAGTCACTTAAGGAATGCCTCAGAGGAGAGAAACAGACTTCCCCAGGGAAGAGCATGTCAATTGTTACCCAATAACAAATAATAAGTTCTGAAAACCCCCATATAAGTAACATTATACAGATTGAACAGGTTGTTTTGGAATGCATATACATATTAATTAGTTAATGATAAAAGAGACCATGAATTTGAAAAATAGCAAGGAGGGATAATAGAAAAGTTTGGAGAGAGGTAAGGAACCAGGGAGTGATATAATTATACCATAATCTCAAAATTAATTAAAAATGTAAAAATATTAAAGATCTTGTATTTTATTCTATTCATAATGATGACTGTAATAGGGAGGCATCTGCCTCATACTATCCATAGTACAGCTGCCTGCCTCTCACCTAAGCCGCTTTCACAGAATTTTAAAGAGGGAGATGGATCTGTATGTGACTTTTGTTTTCAGCTCTGTCCCTAGGATTTAGTACTCTACCAGAAACTTTTGTGTCGTGCTCAGCTTTGTCTAAGGAATATGCATCTTTATACTATATAATTTTCTATAAGAAGAGGCTCAAAATTAAATATCAAAGAAAAGGATTTTTTGTGTAGGTTTATCATTACATAGAAGTATCAGTAATATATGACAGCACACCTAGAATGTTGTCTTTTATTCTTTGATCCAGAGATATGTTTCAAATCTTTTATTATCAGCTGGAATTTTCTTGTAATAAAAGTGAGTTCATTAGAATCATAAAAAATAAAATAAAATTATAAAAAATAAAACATTTTACTCCAAGAAAAGACCACACTTCTCAAAATTCCTTCTTGGAACAGTCCCAAAATTTCTTGCCTGTATTTATAAGCCATTGAATGTTTTTCTTTTCAATTAATCAACTGTCTGTCATTTTTAACAAAACAACATTTTGAAAATATTGTGAGATATCTATTATGATAAATCATCATACTTCACTCTTGAACTTAGTTTTCACCAGTGTTCCCACTCTCTATAACAAACATTTTCATTCTTAAATGATTTTGATCCATGAATTGTTCTAGAGACAATCTTTAATCCATGTATGTCGATTAAAAATATGCCACAGATCTTCTCTTCCTGACTCCTGTTTCAATATAGTAATTGACAAGGTCATAAATCTAGACTTATTTTTAAAAAGTATAACAGAATTGATTGTCTTCCAGATTGCTTGATATTTACTCCCTTCCAAGTGATTCTATTTATATCTTCACTAGAAAAGGTGAGAACATGGAATTGACCAAATATGGGAAGGGGAAAATCAGCTACTTAATTATTTTATACTTTTAAAACATGTACAAAAATTATCTATAAGATTAAAGAAACAATGATAATTGGGGGACCTGCTATGTTTTCCGAATTTGTTATTTGATAATAGCAGTTAGCATCTTCATGATACTTTTTGGTTGTGATATGGGCAGATTTATACACGCAGACATGTACATGTGCACGCACACACACATACACATACACACACACATCAATTAGTGATCAAATAGTAATTGACCACAATTTTATTTAATGCTGTCTGATTCATTTATAGATGCTTTGCTGGCATCTAGCTTGCATTAATTCTTTTGTTTGTTGATATATTATTATCAGTTTTACTAGTAGGTTCTATAACAAAAGAAGGAACTGATAGAGCTGCATTCTTCACTTACGCACATAGTTCCTACTAGCTACTTTTAGAATGATCTTGCTTAACTTTGGACCACTTATCTTTTATCATTTTTTTCATAGTTTATGCCAAAATTCTTGTAAAACATAACACATTTCTTATTTTATAAAGCAAATTCTATTTCTACTTTATTATTGGAATTTCATTGTTTTCAAAAATGAAGTGCATTTCACAATTTTATATTTTAATAAGTAAAACCTAAAGGTAGCATCAATGAATCACGATCTTGTCTAATGAGACCACTCCTATTCTTCTTGCATGACTAAACTTAAGTGGCATCCTGTGACTGACAATTCATAACACTCCTATCTGGAACTTGCAGTTTGTTAAAATGAAATTATATCTTTTAGACCTTCCTTTCTCCTCCCCCATAGCTTCTTTTCATGTATCAGTTAGTGTTTAACTCCATATAAACATTTAGGCACTAATTTCTGCCATATTCATGGACACATTGTGGTTCATCACTGATAATAGTCATATGGCTAGTATTACATTGAAGTTTCAGTATATATAACATATTTTAGAAATAAATGTTAGCTTGGTTTTTAATTTTCATTAACAATTTAACTTGTTAATTGAGGTTAGTGTAAAAGAGAGAGGCTAGTTCATTTAAATGCTCCTAGCATGTCCTGGCAGTCAACCTCTTTTAGGGTGTGAATGAGACATGATTTATGCATGAGGATATATTGGGTATTATGTGCATCATGCACATAATGAAATTAAATGATTATTACCTACATATAGACGCATTCACACACTCATACATAATTATATGCTTTTAACTATATATTTTTTTGGAATAAAATATATCCAAAATTTATTTGAAGAAAAGAATAACCACAATTTTTTTCAAAGATAAATATCAGACTAGTACATTCCTGTGTCTGGATACACTTGAATATTATATTAGAAAAAAAAAGAAATAATAATGTTGGTTATAATATACTACTAATTTTTTCATAACTGCTTCGGCATAAATCAACATTAAATGGTATATGTGCCTACAATCAGGAAAATATTTTACATAATATTAACTAAGGTGAATGTATATATTATTAATTAAGGTTAATAATAGGAACAAACATGAGGTTTATTTATCATCGATGATATTTATTTCTTCAGAGTGTAACTGCAAAGAATAAAAGGAATGATGATGTTCAATAGCATATCTATTCATACCAGTGTATTTAGGTCTAGGTCTCTTTATTAGGCTGGTGCTAGTTCAGTTTTCTCTGGAGAGAAACACTCATTGTTCTTTACATGGAAAACATTCTACATGAGATGTGGTTGCAAAAGGGAATATCATCTGACAGAGACAATTCAGTTAATGTAGTAAGACTGTCTGGAAAAGAACACAGGTTGTAGAATCCTATATCTGTGGATATTTTCATCTGCTCTATTTAAAACCAACAGATGTTTTTTTTTTTTCTGTTTTGGTCAAAATGATACATTAGTTTATCTCTAGAATGATTTTATCACAAAACCTCATATTTTCTTATGAAGTAAATATGATTTTTGTAAAGTTAATCTTAATTTTGAGAAAAATTTCCCACTAAATCAACTAGTTATGCATATCTCTACTACAAAAATTAATAATACAAATTAATGAGCTTTTGTGGTATACATGGTATATTTTAACATAAGATCAAAGTAAAACATTTTCTCTTTAAAAACCTTGGCAATTTATTAACATGACACAATATTTTCCCTTTAATCTTTATCTGCGTTCCCTAGTTTGTTTAAAATTAAGGATATGGTTTGGAAGATTAGTACAGAAACTAATTATATGTAACAATGAACTGTGTCTTGCTTAAGGGAAAAATATGTCTACTCTTATATCCAATGAAGCTAATGCAGTAACTTATTTGCCAAAAGTGCCTGCACTATAATAAATGATAAATATAGCCTCTAGTAAGATTGCTATTTTTAAAAGATATTTCAAAGGAATGCAATGGAGAAATAAAGGGAAATCTCACCAACTAAATTGTGTTGTTTATTGCAAATATAAATGAAAGGGTGTTGAATTAGATTATCTAGTAGTTTATAAATTGACTAAAAGTCATAATTATAATTGTTAGGTTTTTTTTTCAAAAATGAAACAGATTCTCATTTCAAAAACACTGTATTAGAGAAGAGCATTTTTACACATATTAGAACTTGTACGTGACATGGAAACTAAAAAACATGTTTACAAAAATAGACTCTTTATCAAAGAGAGAAGACTTCAAGATGTCCAGAAAGCTTGGCTCATACAATAAGGTAGGTGGTATCTCTGCCCTCACTGTTTGGGAGCTGAACACATTACCTAAGGATAACTGCAGAGCTTAAACACCTCAAAACAGGTTGGCCCACTCTCAAAGCCACTTGTCTGCCACAGGCTTACTGGCTTAAAAAATGAGAACTCAGAAACTCTAGTGGAGTATTTGACTTCCATGGACTCATCCCTCTAGACAGTGGTTTAAAGAAGATCACATTTTGAACATAGGGATACAGGGTCTACCTATGTAGATCACAGTGATATGTTCGCTTAAACTACTCCCAAGGCACTCTGTAGATATCTTATCTTAGTTACTGTTCTATTGTTGTGTAGTCACCATGGTCAAAACAACTAATAGGAAAAAAAAGCAATTAATTGTTAGTTTCCTGGCAGTTTTAGAGGGTTAGCCTATGGTCTTCATGGTGTAAAGCATGGTGTAAAGCAGACAGGCATAGTGTTGGGGAGTAGCTTTGTAGCTGGTAGTTTTATATTCTCAGAAGGCAGCAGGAAGACAGAGAGACAGGGAGAGGGGGTGGTGGGGAAGAGAGAAGGAGAGAAAGGGGTGCATAGAAGGGAGAGAGAGAAAGAGGAGGAGAGATTGGTCCTAGTATTGGCTTTTGAAACATCAAAGCCCACACCTCCTCCAACAAGGCCACACCTCTATCCTTTCCCAAACAGTTCCACTAATTATGGACCAAGCATTCATATATATGAGCTGATGGGGTCCATTCTTATTCAAATCACTGCATTCTACCACTCCCTAGCCTCCATAGGCCTGTAACCATATCATAATGCAAAATGCATTCAGTCCAACGTCAAAAGTTCTTTTAGTCCTTCACAATCTCAGCACTGTCTTAAAGTTCAAAGTCTTTTTTGAAACTCAATGCAATCTCTCAATTGAAGTGCCCTAAGAAATAAAAAGCAGATTGTATATTCCAACATACAATGGCACAGAATATGCATTACTTTTCCAAACAGGAGGGAAGGGAGCATATTGAGGAAACATTGGACTAAAGCAAGAGCAAACCCCAGCCCGAAAAACTCCAAATTATGCATCTCTGTCTGATGTCAAAGTGCTCTTCAGTTCTCCCACTCCTTCCAGCTACATTGACTGCAACATACTCCTCCTCTTTTACTCATGTCATTCCCTTTCTGCAGTTCTCCTTAGCAGGCATCTCATGGCTCTGGCATCTTCAGCATCTTAGGGTCTGCAACACAATCCAGGCTTCACCTTTTAGTGTTATACAATGGCCTGTCCAGACCTCTATGCAGGGACTCCCTGCTACACACCTAGCCTCAGTGGCTTTCCTTAATTGAGAAGGAAGTTTCCATAACCCTTTTCTTATATCTTTCTTGTCACTAAAGCCAGAACCACTGGGCTGAAGCTGCCAAGTTCAGTCTCTTGCTGAGGCTGGAAACTGAATCCTTCATTGAATTACATTCACATAAAATTACCATCTTTTGTTTATCCCTAGAAAATCCCTCAGCCCTTTCCTTTCACAGGTTGCAGAATTAGCTACGTGGGTTCTCACCCTGAAGTTACCACTTGCCTTATTCCATTCAACTTCAGGGATTTCTTTAAGCTTCTCACTTACACGAACACAGGACTTGGCTCCAACATTATATTTCTTGTCCTCTTTTTCTCGTCATTCTCTACATTTTATATTTTTATTTGCCCTTCTTGCTCCTTTTCATTGTAGATCTGTATAAAAATGATCACTAATAACCACACGATACAGTCAATCTTAGGTTATCTTGGCATTTTCTTTGCCAGTGATATTAGTTTAAGACTTTCCAATTTAGCCCCTGGCAGAGTTCTAGGATCAGGACAAAAAGCAGTCACATTTTTTGACAAACTATCACAAGAATGGTCTGTAGGGCAGCTGATAATATTATTTCCCTCTGAAACCTCTTGAATTAGTGCCTGACAACTCACATTGCTCTCAACAGTACTGTCATCCAATTCCTACTGGGATGGCCCAATAGTCCCCACATAAAGCATTCAACCACTTTCTAACCCAACGTCTCAAAGTTTTCAATACTCTTCTGAGCAACAGCATGACCAGGTCTATGACAGCAATACTTGAGTTGTACAAGGTACAACTGTATCAGGTATCAACTTCTGTCTCAGTTGCTGTTCTATTGCCTGTGAAAAGACATTATGACCAAGGCAGCTCTTGCAAAAGAAAGCATTCAACTGGGAGGTTGCTTACAGTTTTAGACAGTTAGCACATGATTTTCACACAGAGAAGCACACACGTATGGAACTAGAGCAGTAGCTGAGAGCTTTATAACCTGATCTGTGTGTAGCAGTCTGAGAGAGAGTGACACTGGGCCTGGCTTGGGTTTTATGAAACCTCAAAGTCCACCTCCAAATACACACTTCCTCCAATAAGGCTACATCTACTCCAACAAGGTCACATTTCTATTTCTTCCCAAACAGTTCCACTAAGTGTGGACCAAGCAAGCAAATTTATGAGCCTATGGGGCGCATTCTCATTCAAGCCATTACATACTCTTCGGTTTAAATATCAATCACCTAGAGTGTAAGAGCTGAGGAGTCTCAGGAACATGAGAAAGCATGCCTCACATACAGACTGCCTCCCACAGACTGCGTCGGTAAGTATGGCCAGTAAGTCCTGGAACACAGAAGATGAAAGTTAATAATGCTTAGACAGCTCTGCCAGACTCAGTACTTATCCAGTCCAGTCTCAGTACAAGCCTAAATGGCATAAAAGACACAGTGTTCTCCCCTGCCAACTGGCAGCCTCCAACCTTGGCACCCAGAGAAAGCTGCTCTAGCACTTCCTTGTTCTATGTGTTTCAGCTTATTATTATTTTTATTATTATTGTGAAAGTATTTCCTTTACTTTAAGGCCCAATATGCTAATTTCTATTTTTCTTTATACATTTATCTGATTTAACAAATCAGTATTCCTTAGAGGCCTTAGAAATTTCAAATTTATGATTATTTTACATATTTCTAATATTTTTATATTCTATTATTTGGAAAGCTAAACTCATATTTAAAGAATAAATTTCAATAAGTTTAGTAGTAAGTGATAGCAATAATAGGTACACAACACACACACGGGTACACACACACACACAGGAGAGAAAGAGAGAGAAAGAGAGAGAGAGAGATCAAGTTAAAGAGAATAAATAAAATTAGCATAAATATAAATACTGGAGGTTAAACATAACGGAGGAGTTGAAAGTAATGTTCACTGACATCTTAAAATACTAAATAAATTGAAGAAGATACTAGAACATAGAAAGGTTGTGCGTGCTGTGGCACAACAAATATTGTGACAATGTGGTCATTCTAAGAGAAATCTATAGATATAAAGCAATCCACATGAAAAGTACAGGAGTCCACAAAACCCAAAGTAACCCTGAACCCAAAGTGCCTGGTTAACAAAATTAATCCTAAGGAAAAGAAAAATACTCACACTTACACAAAACCAGAATACTACTGAAACATAAATTGCTTTATAGAAAACAGAAGAAAAATTAACATTTTAAGTTTGGCTTGATATAAAAATATTATCAGATCTAACATAGTCCTAAGTGATATTCTAAGTGATATCTCCCGTACTTTCGCATTGTCACTAATCTTGATATAATTTTCTGGAAATGAGATTTTTTTCTCCCTAGAATTACTAAAATTAATGTTACCTAATCATCCGATTTTGATTTTTTTTTGCACAGTATAATTGTGAATTTCATGTTAATGCTTTATAAAGTTTGATTAAATGTGTTCTTGACAATAAATTTGTGCTGTTATACTTCCTAAAATAGCTTCGATTAACAATTAATTTCTATTCAAATTCTATGAGGTAGAATTAGAACTTATCTTTTCATAATTGTGATTTATAAATCATTTCTTTCAAGGCAATCTTAATTGCCTACAAGTAGGTATTATGACATAATTTGAATCCAAACTGATACATTATCACATCTTTATTCAATATTATATACTTTTCATTCCATTCCATTCAATGCATAGCCATGTAATTCTTAGCTTATATAATTTGCAGCTCGAAATGATAGGTTTTAAATGCTCAGTATATCAAAAAGAATTATTTAGAGGTAAATGATTGAGACTGTCTCACCTTCAGTCTCCTGCCTTGTGATTTTCTTCTGATGGTTTTATAGGGTTTGAAACGTTTATGCCAACCACTGAGCAGAGCTTGACTGTGCTTCCTTTGTAGATGGGATAAAGCACTAGGGTGATATTTTCAGATGAATAAAGACTTAAAAACACAGTTGCATAAACATGTGGAAGGCACAGGCTAGGGAGTCAATTCAATGCTCTGGTTAAATAAAGTCTTTATCTATTATAGCTACTTCTAAAGAGATTCAAATAAAAACTCTCCCTAGACAAAGAATTAGTCCATATTTAAATTTCAGGTTATAGATATAACCATTTCATTTCATCAAAGGGCTCTGCTCTTTGCATATATATATATATATATATATATATATATATATATATATATATATATATATATATTTGGAGTATGGTTTAATTTTCTTTCATTACCATAATGGGTCAGAGTATGCAAACAGTGATTGCAACAAAATTGCCTTTTTAAAAGAAGAGGTCCTGCAATTAGCTGATGAGTTGAGAGTGATAACAATAGCTGGCAGAATACTCACAAGGTCCTTCACAGAAATCTATAGAATAAATGAACAGTATATTCACCCTTCAAAAATATGAAAAGTGTTACAGACCTAATTCAGAGTATCATTCCAAAAGATTGGATTCAAGCCAAAAATTGGGAATATCTAAGCCCTAATAGGAAGACAGTAATGTCTATAGAGTTGTAGTTTACACAGAGGTGGAATGATGGGACAAGTGCACATCTGGCTTAACAAGCCTATTGAGCTCTAATCAAACAAAGTTAAGACAGAAATAGCTAGACTTAGAAAATGAAAATGGGTTTCTAAATATTTTAGCAAACCCCAGAGATTCAAAATACTATGTGAAATAAGCACACTCTTGAATGTAAGGCAAACTGGAAATTAAATTGTAGAGAACAATGAGGCTCTAAAAGCTTTATAAGAGTATATGGTCCCTCAAAAATAGATTGATGTGTTTACATGTGAAGTAAGTCTTAATTTATGAAAACTTAATTTATGGATTCAATACTATAAAGAGCTTTAAATGATGACTTTAATTACAGAAATATGTTGTTTCTCCAACAGAAAAAAAAAATACTAGAAAAAGACAGTATTTCCAGTACTCATGCTAGTTGGTCACTTGTAGAAAATATTTTAAATGATAAATTATTCATTGCTAAATGTAGCACTGTTTTTGTTTTTGTTTTTTTCTTCACAAAGAAACCATCTAATCATGGGTGTCTACAACAGTTCCTCAGTATTTCAGCACAAATCTCTTTGGGACAATAATGTGGTTGGATTTAGCAGGACTTCTGCCCACCTTTTTCTCTGTGTAACAAAGTCCCTCTGGCATTCAGAAAGAGCCTTTAGGCAATGGGTGCCATCGAGTATAGAAAGGGATAAATTAAGGCTTCTCCACATTTTCATTTGTTAATATGCTTCCTCAGCTCTCCAGGATGCTTCCATTTCATTAGAACAGTAACTGTGTGTTCAAAAGGCCACTCCATCTGCTAACAGGACAGCTGCTTCAGAATGGTGGAAAACACAGCAAGACCAGTGGATTCCATGATCCTGGGCCCACTATCACAATTCTCTGGTTGTGAAGTGAGGTCCTTGGTAAGAAGCAATACTGTGTGGGAATATCATAATGAAGTATAAGGCATTCTATATGTCCATGCATGGTGGTTTTGACAGAAACATTATGTGCACTTAAGACAACTATATAACCAGAATAAGAACCTACTCCAGTAAGGACAAAGTGTTGTCCTTTCTGTGAAGGAAGTGGTTCAATGTAGTCAATCTACCATCAGGTCACTGACTGGTTACCCTGAGGGATGGTGCTACATCTGGAACCCAGTGTTGGTTTCCACTGTTGGCAGATCTGTCACTCAACAGAAGTTGTAACCAGGTCAGCCTCAGTAAGTGGAAGTCAATGTTGTTGAGCCCCTACATAACCTCCATTTCTGCTACCATGGTCTTTTTGTTCATGGGTCCACTGGACAATGACAGAAATGCCTAGGGAAAAAGTTGATTGTTTACAAAATGGGTCATCCTATCTACTTGATTACTGAATTGCTCCTCAGCTAAGTCACCTTTTGATGATCACTTATATGGGTCACAAATACCTTCACATCCTTTGTCCATTTGAAGAGATCTATACTTCTTCCCAGATGTTTTTCTCATCAATTTTATAATCGTGCTTCCGATCCATTGCTATAGCCCACAAATCAAAGAATAAACATATTGCCTAGCCATTTCTCATTCCAAAAAATGTATTTTCCTATGTACTACACAAAGCTCTGATAAATGTGAATTTTCCTTCACTGGCATCTTTCAGAATTATCCAGAAAAGGGTTGCAATGCCTCAGCTGTCAACTTCTAGGTTGTGCCTGAATAATGTGCAGAACCATCAGTAAACCAGGTCTTAGTCTTCTCTTCCTCAGTCAACTGATCATAGGGAAAACCTCATGAGGCTATAGGTGCATACTTAGCAGCAGATGGAATTATAACTGGATTAAAAAGCATTGGCATTTGGGCAACTTCTTCATGTAATTTGCTTGTGCCTTCAAAATTTACTCAGGCTCAATCACATAAATCCTATTTCTATTTGATAATAAATTGCTGCTGTGTACTTCCTACTTTATGACTTGGTGGGTCAGATAATACCCAAGTCATGGCAAGTAACTCAGATCCCGTGGTAACTTCGCGGCCCATTGTCAAACATTGTCAAACATATTTCCACTAAGATCCAATATCAGGCTAAGAGTTGTCTTTCAAATGAAGTATAGTTGCCACCAGATGTTGGTAGAGCCTTACTTCAAAATCCCAAGGGTCTCTTCTGTGATTCACCATAGGGGTGTTCCAAAGACTCTAAACAGCATTTCTAGCTGCACTGACACCTCAAATATCATCAGGTCTTCTGGATAATATGGTCCAAGTGGTAGAGCGTCTTGCACAGAAGCCTGAATTCCTGTTGCAGGAACCACAGAAAACTAACATTTTTCTGATTACTTGGGATATGGGCCACTGGAATAACATAGCCAAGTGAGGAATGTGCTATCTCCAGAATCCAAATAGGCCCACTATATGCTGTTCATCTTTCTTGGTGGTGGGAGGGGCCAGGTGCAATAACATATCCATCACCTTAGAAGGCATATCTCTGCATGCCCCACACCACTGAATTGCTAAGGATATCACTGATGCCTTTAAATTTTGGTTGGATTTATTTCCTATCCTCTGATGTACATATGTGTTAAAAATGAGTCCACAGTGGTTGCTACCTCTGGCTCACTTGGTCCAAACAACATAATGTCATTGATATAGTTCGCCAATGTGGTATTTTGTGGAAGACACAAATGATGAAGATCCTCTCTAAGTTTTAGCAAAGGACTGGAGAGTTAATGTAGCTTTGTGGTAAAACTAAATGTATACTGCTGGCTTGCCAACTGAACATAAATACAATATTAAAACAAAACAAAACAAAACCGTTGTGGTACTTTTTAAATATGTAGCCCAGGATGCCTTCAAACTCATAATCTATTTGTTTGAGCCTTTAAAGTCTAGGGATTATAGACCTGATCCATCATGTCTAGCTAAAATTGTTTTAAATGTATATTAAATAATAACATGAATGTAAATAAAGAGGAAACACACACACATATTCAAATGAGCTCAATAGAGTTTTCTTAAATAATCTAGTTTATATTAATGGACTTTAACTTGATGATGATGACTTGAGAGTCATCTATAGCCATACAGGTATACCAGGACAAATCTGAACATTGTAAATATAGGCATGACATCATAAACACAACCATGAAAACAATTATGATGAGAATTTTCAGTTGATGGATAAAAGCTCATAATCATTTGAGAATGTTTTTCACATTTTAATGAAATATTATACCTTTTAATATAAAACCCAGTCAACGTCATCTTTTCTGGCACTATCCTTTACAGCCTGGTCTTTCCAAACATCCAGTTTTGGCTAGCAACGGTGTTGGGCAACATACTGCCCTATTGCTAAATATCCAGGAAAATGAATAGCCAGACTCTTTTCATGTCAAAGCAAGGAAACCTGAATATAGAGCCAAAGAACTGTAGTTGGACTATCATTTTCTTTACGTTGTAAGCAAGAACAATAAACAAGGACATAAATATTAATGATCTTCTCTCAAGTGAAGTCATCCAGTTGGCACTGTTGCATTTAGAGGAGGGCAGAACTAAACTACTGTAGCATATGTACATGGGACTCTCTCAAAACACCCAATCAAGGAAGAAGGGTGGACACTGCAATAGTAAGTGACACAAAAGAAACCAATCACCTCTCTTATTACTCACATTTTCCTAGAGTTTTATTTTAATTAACTGCATTTTTAGAGACAAAATATGGTCTCTACAAAGGACATTTATATCTATACTCATTAAAATATATTTCTTTTGGAACACTTTTTTCTCTTTTTTTTTTCCAGATCTATGGCTACGTTTTCAGTCAATCCAACATAACAGATTGCTTTAGACAGCATTCTACCACATTAAGTTAAAGAAAATAGCCATTCTAACATATAATTCATTTTGTTTGGGAGCAGAAATCTAATTCATATTGATTTTGAGTAAACCTTTACATACCCATCTGCTCTGTTTTAAGCTAGGCTTGTACAGATCAATGCATCTCTAGCCTGACAACATGCAGCAAGTAATAAATGGGTACGGAAAATCATTATTTACTGTCCAGTTATTATGTTTACATTCAAATAAAATATTCTAAGATGTACAAGGCCATCCTGGAGAATGAATTCATGACCCATGGATCACAAGTAGATTGCCTTACTTTGTATTTTACTCAGATGAAGCAAATCTGATTAATGCTTTCAGGAAATTAAAGCGATGGCTATGTCTTACCTTTGCCTTCTTTCAGTTCTCAGTACTGAGGCCATTGTCAATAACTGCACGGTCTTCTAATCCCAGGAACTCTCTATCTGGTGAATTGTACTTCACAGTAACATGGCGGTAAGCAGCGGCTTTAGTCCCTGAACTGTGATCAACTCTAGTTCTGAGCTGACACCTTTTCACTCTCAGTTATACTCCCACTTCATATTTTTCACTGTTGACATTTGAACCTGCAGCATATACACAGTGTCTCTAATGTTTGAACCTCAAGTCACCAAAGTGAAGTACAGTTTAGACACGCCAACCCGACAATGTGATTCAAAATCACCTTGAACAGGAGAGCTGCTCCTGTTTCAACCTCATTTGGACTTTCGTCTCTGGTATCACTGTGGCTATAGTCCGCTGTGAAGGGAGAAGGATGAGGTTTCTAAAGAACAGTGGTAGAGATAAAAGTAAATGAGGTGCGGTGTTATTATCATCACCATGCTTTACATTTAAGTGACTCTACAAGCGTGGGGCAAATCAGCCCAGATTGCTGCTTTCCAGCAAAGATGAACAGGGGGCTAGAATGAAACTGCCCATCAAAATCTGTTTTTTCCTGTTTTATTATTCAGATGCGGAATGTAGACTGAAAGAGGAAAGAGCTGTAAACAGGTTCTTCTTTTAGTGATTTCGGTGACAACGAATCCATAGGAATATGAATGAAACACAAACATTTCATTCACTATTGTTTCGTGTGAACTAAAGAAGCTAGAGATTAAACATGGCAAATATTTGCAAAGTAATGCTAGATATATGAAAACTGGAATTATGCACTCGGGCCCACTCAGAGTGTTTGAAAATGCATGATTCAAATTAGCAAAAATAAACTTATTTTGAAAAACTTGATCGGCTTGTGAGTGTGTACATGCACATATATGGGTGTGCACATATATATGGACATGCACACATATATGTGCATGTGAGTGTGTTGGTGTATACACATGTGTTTGTGTGTGGAGGGCAGAGGACAAGCTTTTGTGTTGATCATCAGGTGCTGTGCACCTTGCTTTTTTTCAGATGGTCTCTCACTAATCTGGAGTTCTCTGAGTAGGCTAGGCCAGCTAGTCAGTGAGCCCCCAAATCTGATGGTTCTGCCTACCTCATACTTGGACTGCGTGCTATTATGTTTGGTTTTTCATAGGTGAAATTTGGGGATTGAACTAAGAACATTCTGTTATCAAGGCAAAACAGGGTGTAAAATTTAATTAAAATATAATTTGATCATTTCTCTCCCCCTTTCACCTCCTTTCTATGTCTGACTGCCATCTCAGTCCCAAATTCCTGGCCTCTTCTTTTTTAAACTTTGTTGTTACATATCATATAAATAAAACAATGTACAAATACAACCTGTTGAGTCCTTTCAGTTTTGTCTGCTTTCATTGTCTTGTTTCTAGGGCTGACCAATTGGTATTAGAAAATCAATGAGGGCTCATCTTTGGGGAATGTTAGTTCTCACTTTCTCTGCAGTCCTTAGTTAGCAATAGTTCTTTGTCTAGGTGTGATCCACATGAGATTTTCCATTTCTGATTCGGGTCTTGCTATTGAGATTCATAGGTGCAGCTTCCCCGTCATAGCTAGAAGGCACAATTTCACAGCAGACTTCCCGGTCTTCCCTCTGCTTCTTTATTTACTGACTGGCCTATCTTTTCAGGTTGTATTTAATACTTGAAAGAAAAAAATAAACAAGTATAATGAAAACAGGACCTAAAATCATTTTGCTCTGCAGTATTATGTAGCTTTCTGACTGCCGTAAGCACTAGATTGAAAAAAAAAATGTTATTTTGAACATAGATATTATTTCAAAATATAAGGCATTGTGAAATTTTACAATAATGTAGACATAGTGTTTAAGTGTATGCTTTAGAATGACCAAAGATCTCTCTTTATTGATTGTTAGCCAAAGGAAATTGTTACCATGTAGTGAAGAAGAGAAAAAAAATATGATAAACAAGCGGCAAAAGTATTTCAACTCATGTGAGTAATCACCTGAAATAAGATGAAATAAGATATAAAAAATTGATGCCATTTTTTAATATTTGCTGTTCACTAGGAGAAATAAGAGACAAGGAAATGTGTCAAAGGTAACTGAACATCTCCATGACAACAAAATTTGCTATTGTGGTATATCTTTCTTAACTTCCAGGTACACACATAAGAGCATCATGTAATTTGTTGTGATGATCTGTGTAACCAACTTGATAAAGTTTGGAATCACCTGGGAAATGGGCTTCAGGCACACGTGCTGGGGATTGATTATATTGATTACTTTGATAGGGAATGACCCCTCCTAATCATGAGAGAGACCTTCTCTTGGCCCGTGGTCCTGGATGAAATAAAGAGGAATAAGTGAGCTGAGCACAAGCATATATGCTTCATTGTGCCCTTGAGTCTGCAGATGCAATCAGCTCCTTCATGTTCCCTCTGCCTTCACCTTTCTTCCCTTACGTTGCTTTTGTCTGAATGCAGGGAAAAACAAGACATTTATATGTAGGTATAGCAAACTAGAAGAGAGTTTCAAGAAGTCAATTGCTCTATAAAAAAAACTTAAAATATTTTACATTGAGTTTTACAGGGCACACTCCCCCCTAAACCAATTTTGTTGACATGAGTAAATTATAAAAAAAATACTAAATTTAGAGAGCAAAACTACTTAATTTTACTTTTAATTATTTAGTTAATTGGTGTATTTTGTATTTCTAATTTAAAGATTTCAAGCAGCAAACTATCCTAAATGAGGCATTCAGTGAAAAGGTCAATAATATGAATCTGCTTCAGTCATCATTCCAGTTGAATATTAAATGTGAATGACATTGGGATATTCTTGACTTTTCATGATTATCAATGGTCTAAAATTATTAAACAAAATTTCACAAATAGAAATGTTTAACAGTCTTTGCTTATCCCACTGCATTTGACTGCAGTGTTATTCTAGGGTAGTAACGTTTTCCCTAGTGTATAGACACTGTACACATCATCAGCTTGTTAATCACTTAGGAGCTATTTAATTAATCAAATTGATTGCTTCAATAGCAATATCAGAAAGCTGAACAATATTTGCTATGGTCCAATGACTATTTATCTTACCTTATTTCACCTTTTCATATAAGCATCATATCATTTCATATCATTCCAAGAGGAGTATAAGTACAGTAGAATTAGGTATTTTGAGACATTATATATATATATATATATATATATATATATATATATATATATATATATATATAACTTTCTAAATCATAATTAAACTTCATTGTATTTGTGCATGTTTAGAAAAAATATAGTATCTGTATAATCTGGTACTATTTATAGTTTCAAGCATCTATTTGGGTCTTGGAAGACATTTCTTTTGGGTAAAGAGGGGAGAAACTATATCCTCGCTATCCTATAAAATGACCAGTTATCCCTTGATCTACAGTATTTGAAAACTGAATCTTTGTTACAAGTGAGGAACTAGAGGATCACTGTACTTGGGAAGCTTGCCCAGTATCAGTAGAAACGTCCCAGTCAGGTTCTCTTCAAATTATTCTTCAGTAAATCAAAGGCTGTGCTAACCTCCTAACAGTGACTAAACACTGCTTATAGAATCATTTGCTTTCTGTAAATGACAGAAATACTTTGCTTTCAAGACCTGACATATAGTCCCTATAGGATCTGAGAGTTGACTTGAGACTCCACACCAGATATTGTACTTTAATAAGAAAATCTTAACTCAAATGAAGTGTGAAGCTTGGAGGAAAGCAATAAAAGATTAACAAAGGATAATTTTATTAATACTTACAAGACTGAGTACTAAAGTGAAGCACCACTTAAGATATCTGAAAAATCCTTTTATTCCTCTGCTAGAAAGAGGTGTAATATACCGCAGACTCATGAATTATGGATTTTGTGAGTGTATGAAGCAACTGATTCAACCTTAAGATTCCCAGAACTACATCACACCCAGGAACTGTCAAAACAATGAGAAGATAGATCTTTACTCTATATATACTCAAAGCAATGCTCATTTTTCAGTGCACTGGGTGAGTTGTAAGGTTCCTAATTAATTTCAATCAACCCCAATTAGAAAACATACTATTATTAAATATTCCTATTTAAATACAGCTTATTAAAACAACCAAAAGCTTTTAGTACTCGGAGATATTGATAGCATCTAATCAATTAGAAGAAATGATAGCTTTTGATGACATGTGATTATCAATTTGCTCTTTTACAGCTAATATGCCTTTGAAAAATATGAAGTGCATGAATTTACAGTTTCATAGCTTAAATCTCAGTTAAACTGGCAAGATATAAAATCAACTTAATAAAAATGAAATACTGATTAGTACACGTCTAGAGAAATGAGAAAGTTACAAAAATAATGTTAAATATTTAACATGACTCAAAATATAGTGATCTATAAGAATAAGGAGAGTGGTAACTTATCAGAAGATGTGTAACCAGAGGTTTCTTAGGCAATACAGTCATCCTAGCAATAAGAGTATTTGAAGAGCAATGTAAAATGAGCTAAAATCCTCCTTGATAAGCTGCCTGGTAAAGTTTTAAAAATAATTTATTTCTCTTCTATTATTTGATAGCTATATTGATTTCAAGAACTGATTAAATGAACTTAGATTCTCATAACTGAAATTCAACATCCCCGAATTGAACACTTGCAGTTTGCACACTCTCAACTGAAAATATACTAACTCAGACTGAGTTAAGAAAGTAAGAATAACCCACCTATGATTCATTTTTATCAAAATCTACTTTATAACTGCTAACCTTAAATTTATGTGACTGATACAAATAAGTTCACAGGCAAATCTACAGGTAACTGTTGAAAAAAGCAACGTTAGGCCAGATTTGAGAAGCATATCTCAAATACAGAAGCAAAATGCTATCACGGAGAAATCACGAGAACGGTGCTCAGCAGCAATGCAGTAATAATATGAGATCTGTATGAAGATGAACTGAGAAGTCTGGAGCCATTTTAAACTCAAGGGAACCTTCATGACAAATGAGAAATTCTATTCCCAATAAGAACTGACGGCAAGTAAAGATACTGGCAGGCAGAAAGATTGTAGAAACTGAGACTTTTATCACCAACTAGGAAAACTTCAATTCTCACCTTGGCACAAAGGTAGCAAGACAAAGAATGACCTCACAGACCATTATCAAAAATGATCTGCCCTCAGAACATTGTGTGCAACGTTCTAGAACATTATTAAGTGGATAATTTTGCCTTAGTGGTTCAGGGAAAAGTACTACTTTGAGCAGCCTCTCAAGTTAAAAGCTGTCTGTGGATGGTGTGGAAACTATTATGACACTTTTAAGTAAACTGGGGTTATCAGTTATACGCATCAGGAATAAGGACAGAGGAAAGCTTGCTTTTTACTGTTCTACAAGCTTTTATTATCATATATATGCTTTATGTTCTATGTTGATACATATGAAATATTCATAAACATTTCTGTGTATATAGAGATGCATACATATATACATACATTTACACAAAATTTTAAAGATATATTTCAATATAATTAATGATACATACATTTAAATTATAATATACCATGAACTGAAATATTCTTTCTAAAGATACATTTTGAACAGTACAACCAAAAGTATAATCTACTTCTCATGATAAATTATATTTGTCAAAAAAGAATTAATAATTGACACGGCCTATAGTAATAGAACAAGATAAACCTTGCCAATATGGTATGTGTAGTAAACAATAAAAGGGTTTGTGGGCTTTATCAAAAGTATGTGCAGATCCCACATACAAATCAGTTTTCTATAATTAAGTTCACCTTTTTTCAAAAGTTAAGTCCTGGGCAGGGAGATGGCACCTGCCACAAAGCCCAATAACCTGAACTTGATCCTCAGAAGCAACATCATAGAAGAGTCAACTTCAACCTGTCCTCTGAACTTCAGTAATATGCTAAGTCATATGTACACACACCCCTTCTACACACACATAGAAGAAAATCAACCATAAGAAAACATTAGTGAATTCTTATATCAGTTGTCATTGAAGACTACTCAGAGTTTTCTTCTAGGTACATTAAAATAGTGAAAACAATAAAAAATCCAACAATTATGTTGTTCCTGGTCAACTAAGGTTGTTCTAGAGATTACCATGGAATAGAGATGTAAGGGGATGGTCCAGAAACATGTTAATGCTGTAAAAACCATCTATGTCTACAATCAGAAGTCTCTTCAGCCATTCCTGTGTGGAAATATTACTTTGAACAACTGAGAAGTCTCACACATTCTATGAATTTGAATTATGTTTTGGACAAGTGAGATGGAGATTCCTCATAATCCCAATAATCAAGTTCAATCCTGGGAATCTACATTGTAGAACAAAAAAATTGACTCCAGCTTTCCCCTGCCTTCTACATATATTCTATGATGTGTACACAGATGCACTCACAGGCATGGGTGTTCACACATAGTAAATAAATGCAAAAACATTTTTAAGTAACTGTTTTATTAAGTTTTGAAAGGTACTCTATCTTCCAGAGAAATGTTTGCGGTGTGACATTTTATTTTCTTAAGTTGTCCAAGCCATTGTGGCAAATTTACTTAAAACCTGGTAAAATGGATAAGATATTAAAGCTGAGATGTATGAACAGACTATATTCTTGTGTAATGACATCTCAATTTACAATAAAAAGATGAGATTCCTATTATTCTTCTAAAAGAGGCATGAATAGTTTTTTGCTTTTTTTTTTGGTAAAATGTAAATGCTACAGTTGGGTAGAACTGACAACTAAAGGGAAGAGGAGCGTTCTCTAGTGCTGTCATGAATTCTATTATGCATAAAGTCTAGGTTTTAGAGTTCTATGACTTTGTCCAAATTTAGCAAATATGTACTTAAGATATTTATATTTTACAGTGTGTAAATTTCACCTGAAGAAACCTCTATTATAAATATTTTCTCTAGTTGGTGCACTAGATGTTTAAGTATTTATGGGAAGTGTATTGATATTTTCAATTTGCTCCCAAATGAATGCATTAAAATAAAATTTAATAATAGATAAAATGCTAGATGAGTACATGTGTGATAAGTCGATTGTGCAGTTTAAACATAACAGAATGTGATTGAGTATACAATTCTCTATGAAGTTCCATAAAAATTTCTGTAATATAATATAATTATGAAAAAGAGTCATTATTTTATCCATTGATAGAAGAATGACAAGTTAATATCACCCAAGGATATTTAAAAATAAGTGATATCCTGTCTCTACAAATATTGAAAGCTTTTTTTTAACCTCAGCATGGAATAGGTTTTCTTGTATTAGTTGTTATTGTGACATTGTTAATAATGACATTGATAACCAACTTCTGTTTTCTTTGTTAAACATTATGCTTTCCAACTAGAATTTTGGAACCATTTAGACTTTGTAATGAACGTAGTGTTCCTTTAAACACTAATATGAACATCATTTTTTGTGGTACTTTTCAGGAACCTTCAGTTAAACCTTTATGGAAAGAACATTCATAAAAAACAAATAATATTTAATATTAAAGTCAATTTTGAACTGTATTAAAATATATTCATAGTTGATTGCCTCTAAGAAGAAAACTCAAGACTCTCTGGAATTATTTTTTAGTGGTATTGTGAAGAACTCATGAATTAAATCAGTAAGTACACTTGACATTTTAAAAATAAAATTGTGACCAAACCACAATCCTTCACTGAGATATTTGTCATTTATCTATTTTCAGAAAACGAATATGCTGGGCAACATGAGAGAGCTAATTCTGTGACAATATGTCTCAAAGAAGAGAATTCACATGTCATAGTTTCAATACCTATACTTTATAGGAAAAGTATCTTATATAATAAAAGCCAGTATGCATGTGTTATCTATTATCATGTGCTTGATCAATTAGTATGTTTACCAATTTTATTGTGGAAGACTTATTGAATAGCTCAAATAGTGCTGAGAACTAGCCTTGAATTATGGATGTATTATTCAATACTGTGCCTTATATGTCACTTAAACTACAATCAGCCCTTCTCTGTTGAATTATTTTTATTTGTGGAGGTTCAAGGATGAATGAGATACAATCTTCAAGATGCAAGCCTGGATCTAGAAGGCTTCAGATTCCTTACAGTCTAATCTGCAAACCTAAACCTACAACACTTCAGCCTCTAAGATTTACTGCTGATTGTGCTCACTCTGATTAGCTGTCTTCTGAACTACCTCTTTTTACTCTGACCTGTACTGTGAACTCCAAACTGTAAATCATAAACTGCTTCTGACTCTATGTTTTCTCTCTGTTTATTCTGGACTGGTTCTGGTCTTCTCAGCTTCTTCTACTGTCCCTCTTCTGCTTTTTCTGATCTGCCTTAACTAAACTGAACTAACTGCCTGTTTCTTCTCTCTATCTCTGTCTTATCTGGTTCCAATTCTGCTTCTACTTTGCCTCTTCTCCTGCTTCCTCTCTCAACCACCCAGCTCTGCTTCTATTGACTGCTCCTTTATATCCTGAGAGTTGGGATTACAGGCATGTACCATGTTGCCTTAAACACAGAAATACTTTCACCTAGCATTAGCACAAATAGAGGACAGGATTAGCCTAACATTCTTTCTGCATTCCAGCCAGATCACATAGGTCTCTGAAAATGATTCCTTACTAGAGCCATGCTGCTGCATGAAAGGATTAAATGTTCCTCTACACTTCCCATATAGAACACACAGCTTAATGTAATAAGACTAGATACAGTGATGTAGGCAAGGCTAAACAGGGCCAGAACTTGTTTTTAGACCTAAAATAGAATTAAAAGCTGAGCTGGCTTAATGCTGTGCCAGTTGTTACTATCTAAACATTGTCCCTTGGATTCTTTGTTTTTTAAGATGAAGCTTAAACATGGCTTGCTGCATTTAGGAAATACCATATTCCTACAGTGTTGGTTGTAACCATCACATGTACCTGTGATAGTGTAATGGGGAAAAATGATGTTACTAAGAGTAAGAATCTTTTTTCAAATCCATTCTGTTAGTTTATGTCTTTTATTGGGGAATTGAGTCTATTGATGTTGAGAGATATCAAAGACTAATGATTGCTAGGTCCTGTTGTTTTGTAGTTGTTGTTGGTTTTGGTGTGTGTATGTGTGTGTGTGTGTCTTTTCTGTTGGTTTTGATGGTGTGCAGTTATATATTTCCTGTGTTTTTGTGTGTGTTGGAGTTTTCCTTCTAGTATCCTCTGTAGAGCTGGATTTGTACACAGATATTGTTTAAATTTGGATTTGTCACGGAATATTTTGTTTTCTCCATATATAATGATGAAAATTTTTCCTGTGTGTAGAAGTCTGGGCTGGCTTCTGTGTTCCCTTAGAGTCTGCAGCACATCAATCTATGCCCTTCTGGCTTTTTAAGTCTCTGTTGAGAAGTCAGTTGTAATTCTAATTGGTTTGCTTTTTTTGTTACTTGATGTTTTTCTTTTGCAGCTTTTAGTATTCTTTTTAGTATTCTTTAGTATTCTTTTTTTAGTATTTTATATGTTTAGTGTTTTGATTATTATGTGGCAGGCGTATTTTTTTTTCCTGGTCTATTTTAATCGGTGTTCTGCATGCTTTTTGTACCTTTATAGAGATCTTCTGCTTTAGGTTTGGAAGTTTTTCTTCTATGATTTTATTGAAAATATTTTCTGGGCTTTTGAGCTGGGATTCTTATCCTTGTTCTACTCCTATTATTCTTAGAATTTGTCTTTTAATTGTGTCCCAGATTTCCTGAATGGTTTGTGTTACTAGTTTTTTGATTTGGTGTTTTCTTTTACTGATGTGTCTATTTCTTCCATAGTACCCTCAACTCCTGAGATTCTCTCTTCTGTCTCAAGTATTATATTGCTATAGCTTGTCTCTGTATAGTCTCTGTAATTCCTGTTCACTTTTCTAGATTTTTCATTTCCAGAATTCCTTTATCTTGTGTTTTCTTTATGTCTTCTAGTTCCATTTTCCAGTCTTGTACAACTTTGTTCATTTCCTTTGATTGTTTGCTCATTTGATCTTGAGTTTCTTGAAGGGATTTATTCAATTTTTTTTAATTGTTTGTGTTTCCTTGAATTTCTTTATTTGATTTTTTATCTATTTACTTCATTTTCTGGCATTACTTATTTCCTCCCATTGTTTGTTTGACTTTTTATTAATTTCTTTGAGGTGCACTGGCACTGGAGACACTTCCTGAACAGAATACCTGAGCTACTGTCCCTGAGCTATCACTCATGTACTAAGATCAACAATTAACAAATGGGACTTCATGAAATTGAAAAGTTTCTGTACAGACAGAGACATTGTTAATAAGACAAAATGGCAGCCCACAGACTGGCAAAAGATTTTCACCAACTCCATTTCTGATAGAGGGCTAATATCCAAATATATATACAGAACTTAAGAAACTAGACATCAACAAACCAAATAATCCAATCAAAAAATGAGATACAGATCTAAACAAAGAATTCTCAAAAAAGGAATCTCAAATGTCTGAGAAACACTAACATCCTTTACCATCAGGGAAATGCAAATCAAGACTGCTGTGAAATTCCATCTTACACCTGTCAGAATGTTTAAGATCAATAATACAAGTGATAGCTCTTAGTGGCAAGATTGTGGAGCAAGGCAAACACTCCTTCATTACTGGTGAGAGAGCAAACTTGTACAGTCCTTATGGAAAGCAATATGGTGACTCTTTAGGAAATTGGAACTTGACCTACCTCAAAATCCAGCCATTTCACTCCTGGTCATATACCCAAAGGAGGTTCCATCTTACCACAAGGACACTTGCTCAATTATGTTCATACCAGCTTTGTTTTCAATAGTCAGGAATTGGAAATAGCCTAGATGCCCCTCAACTAAAGAATGGATAAAGAGATTGTGGTACATTTATACAATGGAGTACTACTCAACTATTAAATAAATGACTACATGAAATGTGCAGGCACATGGATGGAACTAGGAAAAAATCATTCTCAGTAAAGTAATGCGGTCCCAGAAAGACAGACTCAGTATGTACTCACTTATAAGTGATTATTAACTGTTAAGCAGAAGGCAAAGGTGGTGCAATCCACAGACACAGAGAGACTGAACAATAAAGAGGGGCTCAGTTGTGAAGGGGATCTTCCTGGTGGTGGAAAGGATGTTGAGGATGGGCTGGGGGAGGATAGGAATGGGAGGAGGGAAGGCTAGATGTGGGGAAATGCAGGGAGGGATGGAGGGAGTGTACAGAGGGACAGCTGGAACTGGAGGATGTTGAGGGGGTTATCTGCAGACCAAGGGCAGTGGAAATTCACTGGCATCCATGATAGAAACCTTGGTGAGTACCTCTAGCAATGGGGGATATGGAGCCTGAATAGGCTCCTTTAACTTGCATGGCTCCCAGTGGAGGGACTGGGATACTGCAACCACAAACCTTCAACCTATATAACCTCCTCCCTACGGAACCTACTGGGACAATGGAAGAGCAGAACCCCCATGCCAAAGGAGAGAATCTAGGCCTGATTCTGCAGGGTAGCCAGGAACTAGAGACTGGATAGCCAGGAGACGGTTTCTAATAATATCCTGTACTACTCATAGATCAATACCTAGTCCAGTCTCCATCAGAGAGGCCTCTGCCAGCAACTGATGGGAACAGATGCAGAGGCCCAGAGCAAAACATCATGCAGAGCTCCGAAAAACTCACAGAAGATGGGGGAGGAGGCATTTCAAGGACCAGAGGGGTCTGGTACAATAGGAAAGCAGGCCGCAAGGAGTCAGTGGACCAGCACTCTTGGGGTCCCTCTGAGACTGAAACAGAGGAGGGAGAACTTATATGGTCTCCTAGATATGTTATGTGGTTGTCTGGCTTGGTCTTCTTGCACAGAGCCTGCAGGCTAGAATGTATATGGGGGTTCTTTGATTCTTCCCTGCTGTTGGGACACATTTGCTCCAGCTGGGCTGCCTGGTCCACTCTCTTTGTAAGGACTAGTGTCTGACCCTGTCCCATTTGTTGTGCCCTGTTTGAGAAATGACCCTGGGAGGACTGCTCTCCTCCATGGGGAGAAACAGGGGAGGTATGAGTGGGTGGGGATAGGGAGGATATATAATGAGGAGAGGGAGTATGGGGGGAGCTGAGAGGAATACAGTGAGGGTAGGAGAAGTGTTGATATTTATTATACAAAAGAAGAAAAATAAACTGAAAAAGAATAAAAATTCTATCTCTATGTATTTAATTTAAGACTGAATCATAAAAAATTAGATAAGTAAAAATGTTCAAATATAAATTCATGTGCTATAAATAATAATTATTTTTTAAAAAAGCAAGTTTCCTTTCTTCATATTCTTATTTATTGTTCTTCAGCTAAGTACTTACAAAAATTACGTACAATGGCAAAATGAAAGCATTTTGTGAGCTGTAAATATACCAATAGGTGATGGGATCTGAGCTTGAGGTGAGGCCACAGATGAAGCCAGGTAAGCTATTAAGCTGGATTGCATTAATCTAATGACAGGTGCATAGCGGGAAACACAAAGTTATTTATAAACTCAAAAACAGTCCAGGAAAATAAGAAAAGAAATATGGATTATCATTACATTTCACATGAGTTTAATCTATGGCTATAAAAGTGTACATCTGGTAATGAACAGATTCATTCATATTATTAGCAAATAACGCCAAACAAGCCTTCAAGAAAACTTTCCTTAATGGAACTAAGATGTGGGATACTTTTAACATGAAATAATTACACTTCCTATAAGATTGTCTAATTAGTAAACAGTTTGATTCATAGAAAACCTAAAAAAAATGAAATTTTATATTTTATATTCTGTGGTTGATTAATAGGCTATTTTATTGCTACTTTTTGTACAAATGTATAAACTACTTGTTTTATTGATCAAAGTATCATATTTTTCTATGAGATAGAGATATATGAATCAATATGATAAGATTTATTGTATAGAAGTGAATGAGTGATCTTAAAGCCAGTCTTTATTGCATATACTTTTCCAATTCATGTAGAGTCTTAAGACTAAATTTCTATGAAATGGCACAAGAAGAAATGGAATTCTTCCACTTTTGTGAATCTGAGATCTTTCAAAATAACACTCATGCTTCATAACACCATGGAATTGTATGGCTTTTTCATAAAAAAAAATGATTCAATAAGAACTAACTGCTCTAAGTCAACCCCATGCTTCAAAGTCCTCCAATGCCACCTATGTTCTTTAAGATACAAACTAGAGCTCCATTTCTGAACCTTCATTAACTTTGTAAATATACTATCTCTTCAGCTTCAAACCTCATGTCAGTTTTACTCATCCCTAGCAGACATTCATATTTGTGTTATTTTCATTTCTTGACACCAGAGGCATCTAAAGTGTAAAGAAAATAGTTGTAGGACCTGGAAAATTGGCTCAGCAGTTAAGAGCACCTGTTGCTTTTGCAGAAGACCCAGGTTTGCTTTTTAAGTATCCATTCTGTGATTAACCACTGTCTGTAACTCCAGTTCCTGAGGATTTGCCAACCACTTTTGACCTCCAGGAGGACAAGGCAAGCATGTGGTACACGTACATACAGGCAGGCAAAGCACACATACACATGAAAAAGAATACCAAAATTAAAAAGAAAATATTAGTTTCTCATTGTAACTAAAATTTGAGGTTTGTGAGTCTTGGCTCCTTCTCTTGAAATCCCTATAAGAAATTACTGGTTTACTTCTGTTTATGCACCTGTCTCCTAGAAATAATCCCACAGATATATAGGGCTATCATGTTTTTCACTTTTTAGTTTCTATAAATGTTACATTTATTTGTATAGTAGAAATTCAAAGAATATTCTTCAGATGAATAATTAACTAGTCCTTACTGATATTCTAAACTTTAATGACATATTATTGATATAAATGATATCACTTGAATCTTTTGGCCTGTAACTACATAAACTCCTGGTTACTGAGATTCTACCTTGGTTTTAGCAATGCTTGAGAGAACTGATGTCTATTTCTGAATTGCAGGTTTTCTAATAAACCATAGTCCTGTTTCTTCTAGAAAACTTCACTACTTGTATTTATACTTCTGCTTTGCATTTTGCATTCCACGTCCCACAAATATGTTCCACAGAATGACTAACACTAGACTCATTTTGCACTGCTTGTCAGCCTAGAAGGCCATTTTTTTATCAAATCCATAGAGTGAAAATATTACATCTGCTTACTAGATTGGAAGTCTTCCCAGCATGTCCTTCTCTTCTGGCTTTTGTCTTTGCACCTGTGTAACCCTAGGGCTTAGAACTGCATCTGTTTTCAGGGTCTTCTCAATTAGAATGATTTCATTGTAAACTGAGCCATGCTCATCAACTGCCTAAAAAAATGGCTTGTTGCAGCTTTAATATCCAGCAATGTTGTATCTGAAAAAATGATTTTATGGAACAGAACATTCCATTTTCTAATGAAAATATTTATGCAAAATTTTCACTCTGCTTATTTGCATTTTGGCAAAAGAAGAAGAAAATGAAGAGATCACTTCTTATTTAATATGGTTTACTATTTTAGACAGTTTTTAGATTATATTTTCAATGTCCCTGGGAGCAATACATAATACTTGTACTTTATATTTCATGGATAGGAGGAAAATGTAACAGTAAACACAATGGCATATATCATTACTTGTGTGTTTAATTGCTGGTCTTGATGATAAAGAAATTTAGACCTTAATCTTTTTCCTTTTGACTTTCACTGGATGCCATAAGCCCTATTTAGTAATAAATGCCATATGGCTAGTGTTAGGACATTCTTTGTAATCTATATTTATATTTGGCTAGTAAAGATCATTTTAGTGATATACTACTTTTAAATGGTAGAATAATTATTAACAAATAGGTATTCAAAGCGTTTTAATGACTAGTGAAAATAGCTAGAAAAAAAAAAAGGTTATTGGAAGGAATTCACTACTCTTTTTATTCCTGTGACCCTTCAGAAACTCTGGAAAGGCTCTGTTTGGTTTTGACTATGCTCTTTCATCCTTAGTGTTCAACTGTGAATAATATGCCAACTCCAGAAAGCCAGACATTCGAGTGCATTTCCACTAGCTCATAGAACAAAAGTGTCAGGGAAGGCTTTGTGGAGCCTTTCCTGTGCTCTACCATAAAATGGCATGGGGACTTCCTCAAATAGAGTCCCCTGCTGTGAAGCACAGTTAGGAAGCAACGCACAGGACATCAGAGACAGAGAAGGCACAAACATGAAATGGATGTGTGGCTTTGTTATGAATATGGCAGGCTTCAGGGTCAGTGCTCCTAAAGCGAGGAAATGCACACTATTTTTCAAAGGAGCCTTGGGACATGTAAAGAAACTCAAGGCTGTTTCTTGCCTCTTTCCTATGAACTCTGAACAAACAAGCAAAAAAGGTTTCAATGCTGTGAAACCACTAAGCACTATTACTGCTATTCAACTCGGACTGAATCCATTAAGAGCACCCAATCAAACAATGGTTTTAAAGAAACTCTTCAAGAAAGCATTCATTAGAGCAAGGTTTTGTACTATCAAATGACTGAGAAGTCATTTCAGGTGTGAAACATCAAATTGTAGTTTGTGGCAGAATTGTAGAGTGATCAAGGAACATGAGGGACACTAGAAGGTTATAGGCTTCTCTGTAACAGAACAATTCTATGAACTTGGGTTTCTTCTTAAACTTTAAAAGGAAGATTTAACAGGACTCTGTAATACTGTGATTCCATCACATATGCAAAATTGGACAGGCTTTGGTGGAGGCTTTACTTTCTTTTGTGGTGATATTTCAGTTATTATAAGCATGCATGTGCTCACGTGATGGTTAGTGTTGCCAACAACAGGATCTATAGTCCTCAGAAAGAAAAGCCTCGGGCCAAATATGTGAGAAGTTATCTTGATTAGGTTAACTGACATGAAAAGACCCTAAAGACACCATTCCCTGGGCTGGCATTCTAGAAAAGAGCGGTAGTTAGCTGAGTATCAGCATTCATTGCTCTCTTCCTCCTTAGTTGCAGATGCATTCTGAGCAGTTGGTTCAAGTTCATGTTGTTGGCTCAAGTTCATGTTATGCACAGTACCTTCTAAGTGTGAGACAAGCCCCTACATAAATTGTTTTTGTCAGGGTATTTTGTCACAAGAGAAAAAGTAACTAAGATACCTCCTTACAAGGAAGTGGTCTTAGAGGTATCTGAATGCAATGAAATGCAAATGAGTTTCAACTCAGTTGGATAAGGATAAAGAAGACAAGTCATCTAATCTCTGTCTAATATTATCATTTAGCATCTCCTGTTCTTACGTTCTTTCCATGAAAGTAAGAAATAATAAGTACTTCTGCAATGATAAAGAAATAAAATCGCATATCACAAATGTCAGGGTTGTAATTGGTTGTAATTCTCTTCACTGGAAATTCATGGTAATAATGTTTGTCTATTATTTAATTTGGACAGGCTGAAAATAACAAGATTTTTTTCTTTTATTATTTTAATCTAACGATATGACCTGTTAATTGTACTGGTTCTAGTATTTTGAGCAATGTGAATTTATTTTTTATTAAAAGAAAAGAAAAACACCAAATCTGTATTTTTGTAGAGAAATCAAATCTAACAATTGATTGGTCAAACTACTGGAAAGGGTCAAACCACTAGGATGGTTTCAAAAGTAGAAAAGAAGAAAACATTGCAAAGGAAAGTGTTTAATACTTGAATACAAAAGGTGAAAAACAAATCAGATTGCCTTAGTTAGTTTTCTATTGCTATGATATATAGAGGAAAACTTGATTCTTGATCTAGAAGCATAGCTGCTCTGGGAAAGGATAACCTTCAAGGGCTAGTGTAATAGACATTTGATCTCTGACCTGGCAGCATGACTCCTCTAGGGTAAAAAGAATGTTAAGCTAATCTTGTCCTCTGTTTGTACTAATGCTAAATGAAAGGGAATTCTGTGGTTTCTCCTCAGCTACTAACATGGTGTTATGGGAAACATCCAGTGTCTCTTAGTCTGACCATCACCTACTAGCAGCAAGAATGACTGGCCTGGTGTTCAGAAAGTGAATTATAGGATTCTCTTCATTAATGTAAAATAAGACTTTGTATCTGAAGGCCACTTAGCACAGGCTTTTAAGCCAACTCAGAAGTCACACCTTTAAACCCAACACACACTCAGTAGCACACACCTTTAAACCCAACAAAGCACTGCCTTTAAACCCAACTCAGAAAGAAGTAGTGGTATTTGCCTTTAACCAGAACTCTCGGGATATAAAAGGAGCAGTCATTGGAGGCAAAGACACTGCAAGAGGAAGGAGGAGAAGAATCAAGGTAGAAGTAGAGGTGAAACCAGACAAGAAGCAAAGAGCAAAACAGAGTAGAAGCAGAGAGGATCAGGAGTAGGAGATTGGAGAAGCAGCTATGTGGAGAATAGACTGTTGAGATGAGATCTAGTCAGATTTTCAGTTCAAGGTGAAAGGACATAACCAAAACAGCCAAACTTTAGCCAGGCTCTTAAAGATCTCTGCAAAGTATAGGCCTAAGTTTCTTGTTCCCAGAAAAGGAACAGCCAGTTCTCAGAAAAACCACAAAGTATGAGCCATTGCCCAACAGCCCCAGGCTTGGAATTTCTCCACCCCACACCTGTTGTCAAATGCTTAGAAAGTCCCACCCAATCAGATTATGCAATCAGATTATGCCCCATACTCTGTTACTTAAGCCACTTGTAAAAAAACTCTATAAAAAAGGTATAAAATTGTGCTTCTGGGTGGCTCTCCTATTCTGACTTATAGGATATGTGAGACTTGACCCCAACGTGTTGGTATTAAACTTTTTGCTTTTGCATCGATCTGGAGTCCTGCTGATTCTTTGAGGGTCTCTTTCTGCTGGGTCCTTACAAAAGTAAGTTATTTAGTTCAGTCTCAGAGGCTGAAGCCCTTTAGGTTCAGGCTTGCATCTTGAAGATGGTATTTCATTCTTCCTTGAACCCCCATGAATAAAAATACCTATACATGCTACAACACAATGACCAAGAGTATCTTGGAGAGGACAGGGTTTATGTCAGGTAACAACTCTCAGGTCAGGTCATACTCTATCACTGAAAAATTATCAGCATAGGAACTCAGGAATGGAATCTGGACTTGAGAAATGAAGCCAAGGCCATGGGGAATTGCTGGTAACTGGATTGATGCTCCCAATAATTTGATCAACCTGCTTTCTTATGGCATCTATAACCACTAACTCAGTGGCACCACTGTCAACAGTGGGCTGGACACTCCCATAACAATCGCCAAAAAAGAAAATGCACCACAGCCTTGCCCACAGTACAATCTAGTGGAGTTACTTCCTCAGTTGAAGTTTCCTTTTCCCAAATGACTCTAGATGTGTCAAGCTGACGTAAGACTAGCAGGCACACTGAACCTCTAATTGTTTTTGCTACAACTCATAAAGGCATTTAGAAGAAAATGTTATATTTATAATAATTATGAGATCTCTTTTCTATAGCATGTGATCACATAAATAGGCAAGCAATATACTAAGGTCCAGATATACGGGGAAAAGCAAAAATAGAGTGTTTGCTGCTTGTTTACATACTTACTCATTTATTTAATTTTTCATTCAGGGTTTTCTTTTGTTTAAGGTGGTCTCAAACCTATTATATAAATTTGGCTGGCCATAAATGCTTGATTGTCTTGTCTTTCCTGATCTCAGGAATTAAGGTATGTTTATTATAATGTATGAGTTTATGGATAGAAAGTTGATAATAGAAGAAACATAAATATTGAACAAATATAAGGCAAATATAACCAAATTTTAATTGATTCAAACATATAAAATACCTAATACATGATGATACATCAATCACTTGTTCATTAGTTAACATTTACACTAATAATAATTATAGCTGGATGTGATGGCCAATGAAACCATAAGGCTGACTGTACATTTTCACCTCTCTTTCTGCTCCTCCAGATTCTATCCTCCTCAGTCTTACCCCTAGCTCTGTATCAGAACAACTCCTGTAGTAATCTTTTCTTCTCTGACCCATATCAAATGGATCACAAAGATCTCCTCCAACTCTTTTTCCTGCAACTCATTCCATTATCCCAGCCTGCAATACCTCCAGGCATTCCCAAGACACACACCAGCTGATCAGGCCAGGGAAACAGGTCCACAGAAAATTTCTTGCAACACACAGCCATCACACTTTCTAGTGTGAGAGAGAAAGCCAGAGAGAAAACAGAAACCAAGGAAGAAAACATGCACCAAACAAAGACAAGATATCAGCACCTAGAGTTATAATCTTCCAAATCCCAGATGCCTAGATGCCAGCATGAAAACACAATCAATAACAGCCAGGATAATTCTGTCTTTACTAGATCCTTGAAACCTTACCATAGCAAGCCCTGAATACTCAAACATAGCTTAAGCTCAATAAAAAATATCTTAACACAGCCTTATGAAGATGATAGAAGTCCTTAAAGAGGAAATGAACAGCTCCTCTAAAGAAATCCAGGAGTACACAAACACTGTAAAAAAATAATAAAAGTGTTCAAGACCTGAAAATGGAAATAAAATCAATAAAGAAAACCCAAACTTAGGAAATTCTGGAAGTGTAAAATTTAGGAATTTGAGTTGAAACTTCAAAGGCAAGCTTCAACAACAGAATTCAAGAGACAGAAGAGAGAATTTCATGCCTTGAATACATGATAGAAGAAATGGATACACTGGTCAAAGGAAATATTAAATTAAAAAAAACTCCTGACACAAAACATCCAGAAAGTCTGGAACACCATGAAAGACCTGAGAATAATAGAAACAGAGGAAAGAGAAGAAACTCAGATCAAAGACTCAGAAAATATTTAATATTCAAATTGTATGTATAAAGTTATATAATATTAACTGCAAACTCTATTTGAAATAATTAGGTACTGAAGTATTTGGTCTGGAGTATTTGAGAAAGCTTTTTTTATACAAGAATGAAACATAGTTTGTATTTATAATAATTATGTGCATCCAAAATACATCTCTTTCTTATAACACGTGGTTGCATAAACTGTGAAGTGATGTACTGATGTCTTGATAAATGGCCAAAAGCAAAACCAGAGAGTTAGTCTGATTGTTTGCATACTTATTTTATTTATTATAGATAATATATATTACTGTACATAATATATCAATTTGCATTTAGGAATATCTCTTGCTTGGTGATGGGGGCCTCACACCTTTAATCACAGCAATCGGGAGGCAGAGGCAGGCAGATCTATGAGTTTGAGGCCAGTCTGATCTACAGAGTGAGTTCCAGGACATCCAGGGCTACAGAGAGAAACCCTGTCTCAAAACAAAACAAAACAAGTATTTCTCAAAAATATAAGTTGTTTACATATCTGATCCAAGTCTTGGAAATAATAAAGGCATCAGGTGGTATTAAATCTTAAAGTATATGGTAAATAAATTAAATAATTAATTTAAAGTTAAATTAATTAAATTAAAAGTAATATTAAAAATACATTAAAATAAAATATTATTAAATTAAATATTAAATATAAATATTAAAAATAAATATTACTAAGGCTATTGTACTGGTTTTGATAAGAATGGCCCCCATAGGATAATATACTTGAATGGTAAGACTATATTAGATGGGACTATTGTAAAGGACTAAGAAATATGGCTTTGGAAGAGATGAGTCTCAGGGGTTGGATTTTCAGGTTTCAAAAGCCCAATCCTCTGTCTCTCCCCACTTTTCCCCCACTCTTTCTTTTTTCCTGCCTCTCTCTGTGACTCTATGTTTCTGTCTCTCCTCCCTCAATCCCCCCACCCCCACCTCTGTATTTCTCTCTGCCTACAGCTTATGGATAAGATGTAAACCTACAGTTTGGGGATCAGATGTAAACTCTCAGCTACTTTTCCTTTGCCATGCAGTTGCTTGCTATAATGCTTCATGACATTATGGTCTCTGACTCATTCTCTGAAACTGTAGTCAAGCCTATGATCAAACACTTTTCACTATAAGTTGGGTTAGATCTTTCAGGAAAAGGATAGACGGTTAAAAGAATAATTAAAATTTTTGAAACATTTTTCTCTCAAGTCTTGCAACAATACAATTTTACAATACAATTTTGTGCCTTCAGTAATTTTGTTAAGACACATATCATTTAACTTTACAGCTGGGATTTCTGGTACAAAAAGAGGTTAAGTAACTTCCAGGAACTCAGTCTAGATTAAAGAAAGTTTTATTTTATGTTTACATTTTCCATTATGGTCAAATAGACTTAAATATAAAAGAAAAACAGTAAAGAAAGATGTGCTACTATAAATTATGGGGCAGTTTTGTATAGAGGTTTATGATAATTTAGATGAAATGGATGGGAAAATTAAAGAGGGTAAACCGGCATAAATGAAGAGTTCTTAAGCTTTTCCTGTTTTCAAATCTCTGAGTAAACATTAAACGGCCCCACAAATTTCTAAACAAGTGAGAAACTGACACTAAATTTTGATTTGGAAGTCTTAACGATAGAAGCAGACATTTGTCTAAGACTCAGTTAATAGTTATAAGCAATGTGAGACTCTCCACTGTAGCCTAGATGAAGCTCCCACCAGACACTAAGTTTCCTAATGATAGTGATGATGTGTTACTCAAGCATTCCTTACTAATTCCAAGAAGAAACTCTATTGTGAGTGTGTCAGGTCTAGTGTCTATAGCCTCTCTTTATTCTAGAGATCTGTAGATCAAATAAATTTGAATTTAATTTAAAAATCAACATTAAAGAAATAAAATTTCAGTTGCTTGATTGTTCTCAGGACACTCAAGTGCCCCATGGTATCATCTAGCTAGTAGCTATCATATTGAACAGTGATGAAAGGACCAGGTTCATCATTACAGTATAATGATGAGAGCAAAAAATTGCCCTAGACATGGCTGTTTCTTTGGGAGGAAAGTACTCAACTCAATAAACATGGGATGCCATTAAAAACCACTGTGTGAAAATGGATTATTTCTGCATATTTGGTTATTTTTGACCTCAGAGAAACATCTGTTCACTGATCCAAAAGTTTCAGATTAGTGCGCATTTCCAAATTATATTGCAGATGACCTAGACCTAGGCCTGCACATTAGGCAGGTGCTCTACCATGGAGCAATACTCCCAGAATCTCTACGGCTTATGAATTATGTAGCCACAGGCATTATTACATTATTGTAAGCTAGATTCTGCATATGAAAAATAGACTTAATACTTCTATGACACATTTTTTTCTGATTAAATAGAGTAATGTACTTGAACATAAATCCATTCCTGCATCTTTCCTCACAATGTCAAACTAATATTGTCATTGGCTTTATTTTATTTTTTTTGTGCACATATTGATGTCAGCTTAGGACTGTTTCTGCAAAAAAAAAAATCAGATGTCCTTTAACACTGTCAGAATATAATTTGTTAATTCAGAGATAAAAGGATGACAGTAACAGCAGCTTATTGGCTTGTGAAAAATCTCTGTCAGGCCAGTCAATGAGCAAGAAACTCCTTCATGTATGAGCTATATTGGAATACAGTGAATTTCCTTTAAATTTTGCAAGATTTCATGATGTGATTCTGCAATTTGTAAGCAAGTCATTTGTGCTTCAAAAGCAAAACTTTTCTTTTAAATCTGAGGTTTATGACATAAAGAAGAATTTGTAAAGTGAGACAGTGTATAAAATTTTTTCTTAATACCATATTCTATCAGGTTGTATGTCATTAGACTAACAGGGAGGGAGAAACAAGTGTACATTTGCAGATTTATTCCTATTTCCAAGCCATCGAGGTGGTGTTCACTGAAATATTCTCTCTATAAATAGACTCAAGTGACAGAATCACATATCTTCTCAAAATGCAAAGTGTCCTTCTCAGGGGTTCAATTAGTCTCAGTAAAAACAGTCAGAGCAGCTATCTTCCTAGCCCAAATGACCCATAAAATTTTGTTTTCCAAAGTATTTTCATAATCTATTATCTCATTTCATGCAACTAAAATCCCTGAGAGAACTTCTGTCCCTTTCTAATTATTTCAGTAATTAGGAGTGATTTTGATTCACTGTGCATTTCACTGTGGGAGCCCTGAATGGTGAGGTAATCAAAGAGGTATAGGACTTCAAATACTCATCATAGACAAGGTTCTTTCAAGTCAGAGGCTGTTTTCCAGATGAAGCAAAAGCATCCTGAGCAAGAACATGACTGTGAGATATTGATTCATTTTACCAAAATTAAAGAGCTTAGTATTCAGTACTCTAGTATTTTTATTAATGAAAATACTAGCAATCTACTGTACCATGCCTTTGAGATCACATATTGTTTTCTCCTATAAACTATATTTTTTGAAACAATATATTAAATTTGAATATGCTAAAATCAAACTATATTAATTTTTTATGGAATTTATTAATAAATAAGTGTATATACTTTATAACTTTGCTTCTTACTCCCTCCAAAAAGATAAATAGTTCTAGTCTCATGAGAACTGAAACAGTTGTTTAATATTGCATTTGTAAAAAGAAGTTCACTAGGTTTTGTCTACATCAGTAATCTTCTCTGAAAATGATCATGCTATGCTCCACAGAGGAGTATTTCAGGGGCTGGTTTCCTTTATAATTGTCCTGTAATAGTGACACCCTTTGTGGTAGGCTAAGAGGGCTTGAGACCTAGAAGACTCTGCATTGGTATTCCACAAATTCCTCAGCTTCTTTGATCTTACCTTCTGGGTCTCTAAAATAGAGACAATAGAGTTTAAAAGTGACTATACAGACAAAGCTCCTGGCATATAACATGTGACGATAAATAAAGCAGCATAAGAACTGGGTGTGACCTGTGAGCTGGGTCATGAATTTAGATATTTGTATGACTAAAACAAAATTAAAATATTTCTACATTGCATTTAAGTTTATATATATATATATATTCAACACACAACTTGTAACAAACATTAATAGAGGACAGACAAGACAAGCATAGAGATAACTATGTCTGGCATATTTTCATGAGTATAAAATCCGTTGGACCTTTGGTAGTTATTTTGTGACTTGTCACTGAATATGAGATCATCACAAAGGAGCTCACTATGTATACTTTTACTCATCATTTTAGGTTAGAAAACAAAGTCAATGGTAGTCACATATTTATTTTTCTTTCATGAACATGAAAGTCTAAATTTAAGTAGGAGCTAGTTTTGAGTCTAGACTTAATTTTATAGAATAAACATTTTTCTTCATCTATGACAGAGGAAAATACCCAGAGTCTTGAAAAACATTCAGTTTTACCATCACCTTACAACAAATACATTAGGTCCTAAAAGAATAATAAAAAAAGGAAATGAATTAAGAAACCCATTTTATCAGATTGAGGTCACTAAGAAAACTTATTGTAAAATCACATGAAGAGCTAAACATTCCCATTAAGTGCATTTGGAGAATAGACGTATATTTTACAATTTAATGGGGATAGTAAAGGGGGAGGATTAGTGGAGATGCCAGTAGATGGTGGAGTGTGTTGAAATCAAAATCTTTAAACTAAGAGAATTGAAGACTTGAATAGTTTAGGATAGGCAATAAAACAACAGAGTTTTATGGGCTTGTAATCTTGTTTTTCCCAGACTGTTTAACTACATAACATGTTCAGCAATATTTGCCAATAGTTGAATAAATAAACACTTCTCATGATTATCATATTCAATACTCATATTCTCTGAGACATACTTTGAGACACAAGACATTTATAACCTCAGGCTAACTCAATTTCTACATATAGCACTTCCCAAGAGAGCATATTTCAAATGTAAATCAGTCAGCCAGAGTTCATGTCTTCAACTACTTTCTCTGAAGCACACTCAAGCCACTACCCTTCCTCCAATTCTTCCATGTTGATACCAGACAAGTCAGTACTTATGTTCTAGGCAATCCTAAACTAGCTCACCCCCCGCCCCCCTTGCCCTTTCCTCTCTGCCTCCTGTCTCTCCTTCCTGGTTCTTTTTGAGGCCTCACACGTGGTATTTGATTTCACCAGAGCCCAAGATCTTTGTTGATAATGAGCCTCCAGGAGAGTCATTTCCAAAGTCATCTTACTACACCTGAATTAAAAAAAACAAAAACAAAAACAAAAACAAACAAACAAAAAAACCCAGGCATTTTAAATCTGGAAAAATGTCTCGATTGAGTCCAATTTTGAAGAACAAATGATGAAAGTAGTGTGAGACTTTTCACCTATGCCATTGTCCACAATTTTAAATTGGTTATTCTGAGATTAATTTGGTACAGATTTTATATAGGGTATCTCAGTAATTTTTAAAGCAATAAAAGAATATTTAACTCAGGTTGTGAATAAGGAAACAAAATAAAAACACTAACTAGCTGAACTGCCTAATGCCTATAGGATATTGTGATACTGAAGGTAATAAATAGAAATTATGTAAAATATATGAGATATATAATGTTCGAAGAAAATATCAAATTTATAATTCAAAACAGTAAAATATGTATTTTAATAGTCATACAACAGTATAAATACTAGCATGCTGAATGAGGTGGGTTTATAGATACTTCAAGTGTTTTATTTTGAATTTAAAAATAATTCAAAATTAGAGCAGATAAATTATGTACTCAATTTACAGGAATAATGAAGGTATATGTTTTTATAATACTGATTTTAGAACATTTTTTCTTAAAACAAGTAATTTCTACTGTAAACGCATATTATTTTGCAATCAGCAAAAACATTCTAAATATATCTGGTGTGACACTACACCATCTTTTTATATTGAACTAATGTCAATGTTTCTCACTACTTTGCATTTTAAAATTATATAAATTCATTTTGGACCTTCATTTTAACTTAAAATCTTTATTGTTTAGGGTTACCATGGGTTAAGTAATACCTATTAAGTAATACCTATTAGGTATTAGTTAATAATAAAATATTTTTATAGTCAAAATTTTTACCTGTATAGAATTATATGCATTATTATATGCATAATAATTACAGAAAGATGTTTAATTTTTTGCTTAAGGATTATTCAGAATATTAGCAGAAAATGAATTTAACATACTGAACAAATCTGAGTTCTTGTTGCAGAGATTTAACCACTGGGGTGCTTCTTTACAATAACAAAGTCCTGTCGCAGAAGGAGCAGCACATTAATTAGAAGTAATTTCGCTGCAGCTTTCCTTACTAATAAGTTTAGAAATATTAACATTAAGAACCAAGTGCCTAGCTATAATTATAATTCTTCTAGGGACTTCTAATCAGAAAATAAATTGGACAATTTTCAATTTCATTTCATAATTATATCCAAAAGACTTGTGTTCCTATTGTTTGCTTGGATAAAGGAAACTGTCTGGGATATCTGAATGAGAAATTAAATTCTAAAATCGCTCCTCAACCAAACCAAATTTGAAAAGAAATGATCTATCTGTTCAGTACCTTTAGGAGCCTAATAGAAGAGGCTTTATGAGTGAAATAAACCCAGTTGTCAAGAACCATGATCTGAGAGTGGCACCTGGAACTACTGTGCATGTCCTTTATAGCCAGCACTTGCAAAGCCCCATGGGCTTTGTTTAGTTTGGTTTACTTTATTTTATTTAAGTCAAATTCAGTATGTTGTCCAGGCTGGCCTCTAACTCCTTTATTAATATTTGGAGCACTGGTATTCTATGTATGATTCACCATGCTCAGAAGGATAAACACACTAATAATGGCTAAAAAATAGAAAATCATTATTTTATACGTAATAAATTATATAAAATATAATATATTTTTTCATATTTATACATATATATGTATACATATATATATATATACACACATACATATAAAGTTATAACATTTGGTGTGAAAATTGTGCTGCTCCTCTTCAATCCTAGACTATAAAACAAAAACCCCAAGACCTAGGCATGAAAAGTATAAGGCACAGTAGCAATCTGTTACAAGTTAGGAATCGGTTACAAATTAGGAATCTGTCACAGTGGTAGTTGGGGCAAGAGAACAGGCTTCAGAATTTAGTTACAAGGAGTATTCCAACGTGGGACAAGAGAATAACAGCTTACAGGGCAAGAGAACAGGATAATTCAGTTACATACATATGGGTGGTAAGGTCATAGACCTTAGAGAGAATCTACTACTGCCATTTTCCTAAATTAGCATGGGCCCTAACTTCATTCTAAATATTTATTTTATATCCACAGGTAAGTGTAGATATCACCCTCATCAAAGAAGCTTTCTTTCAAAGAAAAAGTAGACCATTACAGAAACTCGTCAAAATTCAGAGAATAGTTGATCTTGGGTTACCCACCCCAAATTAATGCATCTACAATATAACTCCTGTAGGTAAGACTAGATATATCAAGGAAGAGGGATCAGAAAGATTATAATATCCTGAGTCTTCTTTGAGATGATGCCTTCTCTCTCCAACAGATAAGCTACATTTATGATGACAACTTCCTAACAAGACCTTAACAATTCCATTAAGAATTGACATTATATTCTCCCCACACTTTATTTTAGTTATATACTACTATAATTGAAGTTCTGATGACTTATACTAAGAATGTGAAATTTTTTATTTTCAAAGCATCCATTGCTCTTTCATACCAATGTCCCAGAACTTCAACATTTAGGACTTAAATAATTTTAATTTTGATTAATTTTGTAACCAAAAATCATGCAGCTATAGTGTATAAAATATAAGTAGAATTTCTGTTCAAGGTGTATAATGTTCAAGGTGTATAAGCTGAATATTTCTTTTCTTTTCTTCTTTTTCAGGGATTTGGGGAATGCCTACAAAAATTTTAATTGTTTTCACTGTTATATGAGTAAAGTTATTTCTCATTGACTCTCCAAATGTCTGTCCTCAATTTTTTTCACATAGACCAAAATACACTATATGACAAAGAAAATATTCTGAAGGATAAACAAATAAAACAGTTTTATGTGTAAATGAAACTATTCTTTTGCAATAAATATATACTGATATATACTATTTTATCGAAACATTTTTATCTTTGAAAAGAAGAAACAATTCAATAATGGATTTGAAATATTGCTATTTAACATTTGCCTTTAGGGGAACAAAATCACTGAATGAAAGCAAAGACTTTGTGGTGTTCAACTGTGCAGATGTGTATTTCTCACAGCATTGTCAGACCTCCACTATGATGTCACTATATATTAAATATAAAGGTACTTGCAGTAGCGTCGAACACTCTATACCTCTGTTTAACTACAAAACAATGTTGAAAATGCTTCCAATTGTCATTGTTGGGAGATGACAAATAATAATTCGAAGTCAACAGCTCCAGCTATTGTAAAAGCAATTAGCACCTTATTCCTCCTCTTAGACAAATTAAAATGATGAATATTTCTCCTGTTAGAGGAGAAAGTGAGCTGTATTACCAAATCTGCAAGTGGCAGCTGATGCTTTATTTCAAAGTTGCCTTTTGTTTTTACAAAGGAAAATAACCTAATGTTTTTGCTTACATTCTAATCATGGCAGATAATATCAGGGGGGCTATTTCTACAATTGTAACTTGCAAAGCTTCATGGGTAGCTGAGTTCATTAGGCACAGGCTGTCAATCACACAGCCAGTCATTTGTATTGCTTTTGATCTCCCATTGCTATGTTTCCTCATGGATATTTCTCTTCTCTTTCATGGGGTGTTTAAACATTCAATTCAAATAGCTTTCTAGAGGACCCTCATTAAATTTCCTTTGTCATAACAGAGAAGTAAGATGGTTTCTTTTTCATTGTATAACCGTAAGAGACTTGAGTCTTCAATCTAATCTCAAATATTCTTGAAATCACATTTTACTATTATCTTGATACTTCTCTTCTTTGTATTTGAAGGATTTCACACATCCTAAGTTCATTAAGAATTTATCATTTCTATCAGGGATAACTCATTGATGTATATACCCATACACACACAATCAATCAATCAATCAACCAGTGACTAACTTTTAAACAGAATTGGAACTAGAATTATTCTAAGATTAAAAAAAATAACCTTTAAGTATGGGGAATAATTGATATGACTTTCAAGTCCACGTTGTCTAACATTAGAGTCCAAAATATCAAATCACTGTTAATGTGTATGTGCGCATGTGTTCATGAGAGAGAGAGAGAGAGAGAGAGAGAGAGAGAGAGAGAGAGAGAGAGAGAGAGAGAGAGAGAGAGATATCATCTCTGTAGAAAATGACACAGAGCATGCAATCATTAGCTTACACCAGGAACTATCATCTTATGCTTCTCTCCTCTCTTCACTGAGCTTTCAAGTTGTTACTACGTGTTGTTTCTAATCCCCAATGTCCCTAAACATTGCATGTTCCTCACCATTATCATTAAGGCCTGGAGTTATACTACCAACATTTTTTATGTGGTATAGAGTAACCCATAGTGCAGTCTCCAGTCTCCTTCCTCTCTGATTCATCTGTCACATAAGAGCTAGAGTGATCAGCTCTCCCATTATGTCCCTCACTAGTAAGCAATTAACTTTGAGAACCTATGTTGGTGCTAAACTCTTCTGATTGTATATTTTTTTTTCTCAGTTCTTTGACAGCATTATGCAATCTCCCAATTCTCTGCAGCGGTGAGCTGCTCTTTCAGTCACAAGTTTCCCCTTTCTGTAGCTCACTTCTGTTCATCTTACCAGACACTATATTTGGAAGACTACTCTGACCTTGTAAAATTATTTTTGGAAGCCCTGCTATTTTCTGTCATGTTTTTTTCATATTACATCTTATTTTGGATGTCATTCTAGTCAACCGTTTACTTGGTGTATTCACCTTGGTGTATTCATGCATTACGAGAACGAGAATTGGGAGGATGATCCCTTGTTTCATATTTACTAAAAAAAAGTTGAGTGGATTAAGACCGAAAAGCAAGAATTGGTATTTATATACATCCCATCATAGCTCAAATTAATTGTTAAATAGAGGGGTTTTTCTGTCTAGGGCTTTCTACTCTTTAGATCTGTCTAAATATCTAAAATAATGTCATAGAAAATTCTGCAGACATCATTTTTCTGTTATTCTGCTCCATAGGTGTTTTTTCTCCTTATTAGAGGCTAGGGATTTTTCTGGTTTCTCGTCAAATAAAACCTACTTTTTCTCTCACAAGCAAGTTTCATATTTTATAGCTGAGTCCTTAAAATGCCAAACACCAAGGATATTCAGTGGACTTCTAGGACCTGTCTCCAAGCTGGCCCTTTGTTAAGTCACTCCTCCCTTTTCCCTTTCCATAAATGTTCCTGCATGAATACAATGTAATGCTACACAAGTGAAAAGTTCATGTTAACTCGATACTATGCTGACACAGTGAAATAGTCTTCCATTTATACCAAAGTTCCTGAAAAGCAAGTTCATGTGGCTATTCTTATTTCCTTGTTCTGTGTGATGTACTCATACCTTTTTATTTCTCTTTTTACAAAAATATTCAATTCTAAAAGGTTTGCAGGAAAAGCTAAAAGTCTCGGTGTTTTTAAAAATTGAATACTTCATTGACTTTACTCAGTCACAGGGACAGAGGTTGAAAAGCATGGCAAGACAAAAAGAAAAAAGGAAAGAAAAGAAAAAAGAAAAGAAAAAACTCCCTAGTTTAAAGACAAGATTCATCCCCACCTCTGCAGCAGAATATCTTCAGCATATTTTCCTACTCCCTGTTCCCATCTCCCATGGATTATATAGATCTTCCTCTTCTAACCTTCTTTCCCCCATTGTTGCTTTGTCTCAGACTCTGACCTCATCAGGTATCCCTTGATCCCCAAACCCAAGGGCCTCTACTACCAGAGCAACAAATAGGCTGATGGTGGATTCACACCTCTTTTATTGCTCCTGAGATATAATCTCCCAAGTTTCATCTTCAGCTCTGTAGCAGGAAATCTCTTTTGGTCTCCTCTTCCTCTCTGACCCAATCTGCAAGGGATTACAAAGACCTTTGCCTCCAACATTCCATTCCCCAACTCATCCCAGTATTGAAACCTCCAACATCAGCAGGCATTTCCTGTGAACACATCAGATGAGCAGGAAAGAGGCAATGTAAACCACAATACTCTCCAGCAATCCAGAGAAGAAATAGAACCAAGGAGCAAAACACCCACCCAACAAAGACAAATCCAGAAATCAGCACCAAAGACCAATGAGCATTCCAAACCCAGATGCCGAAATGCTAGCATGAAACCCCAAATCAATAACAAAAAGGACAGCATGCCTCCACTAGAGCTCAGCTACCCTACCACACCAAGCCCTGAATATTCCAACATAAATTAAGCAGGGAAAATACCTTTAAAAGGCCTGTAAGCAAGTGATAGAGGTCCTTAAAGAGGAACCAGAACCATCAACAACAACAAAATATCAGGAATCAAAAATCATTGGCCATTGGTATCTTTCAATATCAATTGTCTAAATTCCCAAATAAAAAGACACTAGAAGAATGGATTTGAAAACAGGATCCATTCTTCTGTTGCATTCTAGAATCACACTCCAACGTCAAGGATAAACTTTACCTCAGGGATAAAGGTTGGGAAAAGATTTTACAAGCAAATGAAACTAGAAGCGAGCTGGTATAGCCATTTTAATATCTAACAAAATAGACTTCAAACCAAAACTAATAAAAAGTGATAAGAAAAGAACACTATATACTCATCAAAGGAAAGATCCACAAACAAGTCATTTCAATTCTAAATCATTGCCCCAAACATAATGGAACCCATGTTTCTACAAGAAACACTATTATAGCTTGTATAATATATTGACCCTCATACCTGCATAGTGGTATACTTAAATACTCTGCTCTCATCAATAGAAAGGTCATCCAAAAAACTAAGCAGAGAAATACTCCAGTATTTCTACTAATAACATCTGCTAAAACATCTGCTAGCTCCTTCTTGGGATCTCATGGAACTTTATCCAAAATTATCAACATACTCAGTCACAAATCAAATCTCAACAGATAAAAGAAAACTGAAATAACTCCCTGCATTCTATCAGTCCACCACAGATTAAAGCTGGATTTCAAAAACAATAGAAACAACAGAAAGCATACAAACTCATGAAAATTGAAAGATGTTCAAGACTTTCTAGAATTCAATGAAAATTAATACGTGGCATGTACAAAATGTATGGGATGTAATAAAAGAAGTGCTAAGAGAATAGTTGATATGAAAATGTGCATACATAAAAAATGATGAAATCTCATATTAGCTACTTAATAGCCCATCTGAAATCTCTAAAAAAGTAGTCACATCCAAGAAAAATACACAGCAAGAAATAATCAAACTGAAGGCTGAAATCAACAAAATAGAAACAAAGAATGATACAAAGAATTAATGAAAGAAAGAGATATACTTTTTCTTAAAAGAAAATGAACAAGGTAAACAAGCCCTTATCTAAATTAAAAAGCATAGAGAGACTATCCAAATTAACAAAATCTGAAATTAAAAGGGAAACATAACCACAAACATCAAGTAAATCCAGAGAATCATAAGGACATAGTTATCAAAACTGGAAAATCTAAAAAAAATGAGTATTTTTCTCAATAGATACCACTTATCAAAGTTAAATCAAGATCAGATAAATCAATTTAAATAGACCCTAGTGAAATAGAAGTAGATATTAAAATCTCCCAATCAAAAAAGTTCAAGGCTAGATGGTTTTAGTGAAGAATTTGAATAGACTTACAAAGAAGACAACACCAATGCTCCTCAAATTATTTCACAAATTAGAAACAGAAGGAACATACCCAACTCATTTTATGATGCCACAATTACCCTGATACCCAATCCACATACAGACTCAACAAGAAAGAAAAACAGATCAATTTTCCATATGAACATAGATGCAAAAATTCTCAATAAAATAACTCCAATATGAATCCAAGAGCACATTAAAATGATCATCCACTATGGTCAAGTAGGCTTCATCCCACAGATGCAGGGATGGCTCAATATACAAAAATCACTAAATGTAATCCACCATGTAAACAAACTGAAAGGAAAAAAAAAAAGTCTCACGATCATCTCCTTAGATACAGAAAAGGTTTTTAATGAAATCTAACATTCTTCATGATAGAAGTCCTGGAGAGATTAGGGATACAGGGGGCATACTTATATGTAATAAGGGAGATTTACAGCAAGGCTATAGCCAACAACAAATTAAATGGAGAGAAACTCATAGCAATTCCACTAAAATCAGGAACAAGAAAAGGTTTCTCACACTCTCCTTATGCATTCAGTATAATACTTGATGTTTTAGCTAGAGCTACATGACAATTGAAGGAGATAAAGTGGATACAAATTGGAAAGGAAAAAGTCAAAATATATTTATTTGCAGATGATATAATAGTATACATAAGTGGCCTCTAAGACTTATTATAGGGAATTCCTTCAGCTGATAAAAACTTTCAAAAAGTGGCTAGATATATTAATAACTCACAAATATCAGGATCCCGATTATATACAAACAACAGACTAAGAAGGAAATCAGGAAAACAACATTTTTCACAATAGCCACAAACAATATAAAATACCTTGTGTAGCTCTAAGCAAGCAAATGAAAGACATCTATGATTAAAAACTACATATCTTTGAAGAAAAATGTTGAAGAAGATACTAGAAAATGGAAAGATCCCCATGCTCAAGTATCAGGACAATTAACATAGTAAAGATGGCCATCCTACCACAAGCAATCCAGAGTCAGTGTAATCTCCATCAAAACTACGATACAATTTTTGCAGACCTTGAAAGGAAAATTCTAAACTTCAAATGGGAAAACAAAATCCCAGGATAGCCAAACCAATTCTGAACAATAAAAGAACTGCTGGAGGTCTCACCAGTTCTGATTTCATGTTGTACTACAGAGTTATAACAATTAAAAACTCCATGGTATTGGCATAAAAACAGGCATGTTAATTAGTGGAATCAAATTGAACCCCCAGAAATAAGTTAACACATGTATGGATACCTAATTTTTTATAAAGAATCCAGAAATACACACTAGAAAAAAAGACATTATCTTCAGCAACTGGTTCTGGTAAAACCGGATCTCTGTATTTAGAAGAATGCAAATAGATCCAGACCTATCACCCTGCAAAATTCAAGGCCAAGTGAATCAAAGACTTTAACACAAAATCAGATACAGTCACCAGATAGAAGAAAAAGTGAAGAATAGCCTAAATACTGGCAGAGGAGACAACTTTTTGAGCAAAACATGGAGAGTGCAGGCACTACAATCAATTATTAATAAACAGGAGCTCATGAAACTGAAAACTTTCTGTAAGGCAAAAGACACTGTCAATAAGATAATGTGGCAGCCTACAGAATGAGACAAGATTTTTACTAACTCCACATTGATAGAGGATTAATACCTAAAACATAAAACAAAAAAAACCCAAGAAGCTAGATATTAGCAAACCAAATAATCCAAATTAAATATGGGGTACAAATCTAAACAGAAAATTCTCAATAGAGAAAACACAAATGCCCAAGAAACACTAAAAGAAAATTTCAACTTTCTCAGCTGTCAGGGAAAGGCAAATCAAAACTACTTTGAGATTCTGTCTTATACCTGTCAGAATGGCAAAATCAATAACACAGTTTACAATATATATAAACACAGCAACACAAGTTCATGCTGGCAAGGATGTGGAGCAAGGGGAACACTCCTCCTTTGCTGGTGGGAATGCAAACTTGTACAGCCCCTATCAAAATCAATATGTCAGTTCCTCAAAACGGTGAGAATCATTCTACCTCAAGATCTAGCTATACAAATACAAATACCCAAAGGAATCTCCATCCTACCACAAGGAATTGTTCAACCACATTCATTGAGGCTTTATTAATAATAGGCAGATACTGGAAATAATTTAGATGTCCCTCAAGCAAAAAACATGTGATACATTTACACAATGAAGTAATAATCAGCTGTTTAAAAAATGACATCATAAATCTGCAGCCAAATGGATGGAACTAGAAAAAAATCATCCCGAGTGAGATCCGAGTGAGATTAGACCTGGAAACATAAATATAGTATGTATTTACTTTTACATAGACATTAGATATTAAGTAAATGATAACCAAGCTACAATCTGCAGGCCCAGAGAGGTCAGTTAAGGAGGAAGGGGAATGCATGGATCTCCCTGGGAGGGAAAGTAGAATATGGATGTACTGGGAGAGGGTAGGGACAGGAAAGGGGCTCGGAATAAGTATGGGAGAAGATGAGGTAGGGGAAGAGAGTTCAGGCAGAGATGGATTGAATTGGTGGGCTTTGGAGGAAGTGGTGGAAACCTAGTGCAGGGCAGAAACTGTCTGGAATTTAGGAAGGTGATTTTAATATAATTCTTAGTAATGGGGGACATGGAGTCTCAACTGGTCATCTCTGGAGGTCAGGCAAGAGTTTCAGTGCTGGGACTGGGTTACATTCAATTGAGTTTTGGCCAAGGACATCTCTGGGAAATCTCCAAACAACTCAGGCTGTTGCTAAGACAAAAGGTTACTCTCCACAATGTGACTGGTGTCGGAACCCGGTTAGGGCATTTCTGAAGACATCCACCACAAAACTCACTGAAAACAGAGAGGTTGACCGGTACCTATATAGAGCATTCCTCCTATGTTCAAGCGTCTCTGGTACAGGAAAGTACTCTGCAGGTTACCAAAAGAGAAATGTATACAGCAACCCAGGCACAAAACATTTGACCTACAATCTGTCCTGCCTGCAAAGTATGCTTTGTCAATGGTGGCATAGCACTTGTGAGACTAGCCAACTAATGTCTGATTTAAATAAGGCCCACTCCACAAGAAAAGGAACCCATATCTGACACAGCTAGGGTAACCAAGAATCAGAGACTAGATATCCCAGAGACCTAGGGAAAAAGAAAACACTGGTCAAAAGATTAAAGGCCAACAGTAAAATGACTCCTAATGATATTCTGCTATAATCATAGATCAGTGCATTATACTGCATTACATCAGTTAGACTTCTTATGACAGATATGGGAAGAGATGCAGAGACTCACACTCAGACACTGTGGAAAGATTGATTCTAAATAGGAGATCTCCATCAAATTCTTCCCTTCGGAGCTCAAGGAGTCCAGTGAAGAGGCCTAGATTATAAGAGCTAGAAGAGACGGAGGACACCAGGAGAAGAAGGCCTTCTGAATCAACGAAGCAAGACACAAATGAATGCACAGAGACTGAAGCAGCAAGTACAGGGCCCACATAGGTCTGAAACAGGTCTTCTGCCCATATATTACAGGTTTCCGCTTAATATTTTTATGGAATTCATGATTGTGAGAACAAATAGTTTTCTGAGTCTTCTGTCTGCTCTTGAGTCTCTTTTCAGACTGATGGGTTTCCATGTTCAAATTTGAAATTTGATATGATGATTTTTGCTTCACTTTACTATATTTTATTTTGTCATGTTTGGTTATTATCTCTTAGAAGCCTGTACTTTTCTAATAAGAGACAGGAAAAAGATGTGGATCTTGAGGTGAGAGAAAGGAGGCAGGAACTGGGAGGAGTATAGGTAGGGGAAACTAAAATCAGAATATATTGTATAAGAAAAGAATCTTTTTTCAATATAAGGAAAAAAGTGAAAAACTGAAAAAAAACCACATATGTCATGTGGGATACTGCTAAGAGGAGCACCACACACCTTTGTGGGTTTCATATATTTACAGGAAACCATTCAAATGCCTGCAAACATATCAGACATAGCTCTTATCTTTTTATTGTTGCCCTTGATGTTGTTGATGTTGTGACAGAAGGAAACTATTGAATTTTTAGTAATTAGCTTCAAAGTTGATTTAGTACAATGTTATAAAGTTGCAGAATTTCAACACAGCATATCATACCAATGTATGGTTCTGGTAAAGGGAAAGACCTATCTGTAGTGACATTAACAGAGGACAGAGAAAATAGTTCTCCTTCCCCTGTAGATATCTCCATTGCAAGGTGAACAACTACAGGACATACTTAGAGTCTTTATATAGTGAAAGTTGGGTCCAATGTGAAATGCTATGTTTAAAAATGGGTATCAGTTAAAGATATAAATAATAGACTATAGATGACATATCACGGCCCTTTAATAGTTCACTTGGTTAAATACTTGAAGTTTCTTTGTTGGGTTACTCTGGAAAATTTTATTATCCTCATGTTATAGATAAGTTGCTCAGGTGACTCACTGAGGTTTAAGAACTTATCAAATTTGGAGAATTATTATAAAAAAATCAAATTTTGAACATTTTGGCTGTATTCAGTTATTCTGTGCCCTATACCTAAACACAATGAAGGAAAAAATAGTACCTCAATCCCCTGTACAACATTCATGTATAATGATAACCTGAATTCATTTTTACTTCAGCCTTTTTTCAAAAATACCTTTAACTGCTTTTTATCTTCTTACTATTCATACCATCTAAAACAATTTAAATACTGGGAAATATTTAGAATTAGAAATAATTGAGAAATTTACAGTATTTAAAATTTGAACATATAAACACTATTTTAAAACTTATTTACACATTTGAATGTTTGTATATATATATCACATGTAGATGCCCATGGAGGTCAGAAGATGGTATTGCGTACCCTAGAACTGGAGTTGCAGATGGTTGTGATCTACCATGTGAATAGGAGTTGACAACCAAACTCAGGTTCTCTCTAAAAGGAGAAAGTACTTTTAATAACAAAGCCATCTCTCCATTTTCCCCAGTTCATTTACCACTTGCTTATTCAGTGTTCATATTATTGTAGATTTGTAGCAGCAAGTCAGCAAAGATATATGAATAAATCAGCTCTGCTTGAAACATTTCAAATTGAGTAAAAGATCTATAAAAAATATAGTTATACATGCAAAGATTGGTTTAAAGAAAGAGTGTCATGGGAAAAGATTACCAAAACCACAATCATTGAATAGGATCTTTAAGGATGTTTTTAAATGAATAAAAGGGTATTTGGAGGTGAAATAAAAGGCTGCGCAAAAATAGAGATGTTAAATATTTCTAGATTGCTATTCAAATGGGAAAGGAAAGATATGTTAAATCGTCAGAGCAATTCAAATATTTTCTGTAAGATAAAATATATTACTTAACCCAGGGCAACTACATTAAAGCCTCAAATAGATCACATAGACAGAGCACATTTGCTTTTAAAATTGTTCAAACCAGTCAAATGCATTTATTTTCTAATGAAGATTGCCATGGTTATTTGCCTCTGGAATGCTAGTGTCTTGAACAAATAGCAAATTGCCCCTCTTTACTTCTTTAGTGAGAAGCAGCTATCAGCTTATTCCAGTAGCTAGATGTTTGTGGTTTGGGTGCAAAAAATAAATGCCATTTCCAATTAGAACTCCTGATTCTGAGAATGATGCTCACATATCCCAATCCTCTGGTTGATAAGACAGCCATCACTCAGAGCTCATAAACTGTACATAAATAATCATGTTTTTAGCTTCACTTTTCTTTGAAATAACTTCCTAGAAATCTATTTTCATTATGATTCTGAGAGTTTTTTCATTATAAAGGGAATATTTTTAAATAAAAGAAAAAAGTAAATTTTAAAGAAAAAAATCCATCATGTATTACTTTAATAGATACTATCAAATTATTGTCACATAACTTCCCTTCTTTTATAAATGCTTGTCTTATTTTTTCATTTCACACTTAGCCAATGGCTTGATTATGTTACATTATAATTAGGGAAAGGGTATACTGTTTTAATAGAAGAGTTATAAGGCAATATTAGAAGCTGCAACATTTTCAAATCTGTATAATGTTTATAATGATGATAAACAAAGTGTTCATGCACATCAATTAAACCAAGTCTCCCGTTACCATATTTTTTCTGTTCTTACTACTCCTCTGGCTAAAATTAGAAATATCATTTCAACAGAAAAAGAAAGATACCATCATTCTTCCCCATGTCTGGGGGAAGGTTTTATAAACTTTATTGTGTTGAAATCCAGTCACTGAGTTACTATAGTGCATGTGTTTCCTTCAGGATCTAGTCTCTTTTTCCTTTAGTCCTTCCTCATGGCTGAGTGAAGGGATGATGATCATTCTTTCTGCACTCAAAGTGTGTTTTTTAACAAAAACAAACAAACAAAAAACCCCTTTCCTTCTTACTGAGCTCCTAGGTAAGTCTGCAATTGCTTGATGTAGGATAGGTTTCATTGCCTTAACTAAAGTATGATCAATGTTTCACACTGCAGCATGTTTTGCTATGCATATCCTGGGAACTCATTGGCTAGAATAGGAGGGACTGGCAAGTCTAATCATGTGAACGTCTGCATGGACTCGATTTCCAAAAATAGAGGACTGAAAGGCCAGAAAAATGAACTGGCAATGCACATCAAGATAAAAAGCAAATACACTGATGAGAACTCATATTCTATTTCTGTGGTAATACTTAAAATTTTAATTCTGTGATATTGTAGATTAAGAATACTTATGTACCTTCTGAAAAGTAGGGGCAGGAGGAAAGGCTTTAATATCTGTCATTGAAATTGTGCTTGTTCTTATACAGCACCTTCATGAAAATACAAGCAAATTTCTTGTCCATAAAGATTTGAGCCCTAGGGTGACCAGTAAGACATGTATTCTGAAAAATATCTTAGTTATCTTCAACAGTTAACCTGTATTTGACAATAATTCTTCAACTGAGAGCATAGCAGGGACAATCTGAATCTAAAGGGGTGGGGGGAACTTTCACAGCAAATGTTGCCAGCGATTACTAAGACCTGAAGACCTATGTCCTCTATCAAGTAGATGGGGGTATTGAATTTAAGGCAATAAAATTTGCTTATAGACTAGAATTTTAGATGTGAGCTAGAATTTAGATGTAAAATGTGTTCTCAAGTTCATGAAGGTTTAATCCACCACAGCAAATTAGTTGATGCTTGCCTTTATATGTTAGAGAAGATTTTCCAATCACGATTTTTCTTTAATGGAACATTTTGAGTGCTTCCACTTCACATGAGTTAGATAGCAGAGTATTTTGTATGCTAACCTCAGTTCTCATCTGTGCGAAGTGACAAAGCTAGGCTCTACTTTTTATGTCTTTAATAAAGATTAAAGAACAACCAGATATTGGCTTAGTCAAGAGTAGAGACATGAAATTCTACTTCTCTTTCACAAAAAGAATTTAAAAAATAATAATGTAAAATCATAGTGCCATTTTAAAAAAGTGTTTACATTGATGCTGGTAGTGTTTCTTTACTTTCCAGGGAGAGAATTTTGATCTATATATAGCAAATAGAAACACATCACTCCTAGGTAAATTTCATTTCATTTCGACAAAGATTTGACTACATTAATCTTAAATGGGTATATACAGGTTTAAAAATTTTTTTTTGATTTGACATTCAAATATAAATAATCTCTCTTTAAGAATCCACTTCTATATGCAGTGACTGATCATATTATGGGAGTTAGTCGTTTTGTATTTAGGAGATTCAACAATTGATTACCCCGTACATCAATTTGTGGGCCTAAAGTGGCCACAACAAAGCCAAAAAGTACATAAAAGTGAAAATAACCAATTCTTATAAATTGGCACAGAAAAGCATAATACACACAATTTGGGATGTAGCTATATAGGAAAGAACTAACTTCACTTTCATTGGAATTAGCTAATGGGTTCAAAACCAGATTTCTACCAACTGATCTCAGAAATTTGTTTCTAACACATTATCAATTGGTTCTAGTTTTGCTGGTAAAGAACAGAAGGTGAAAATCATAAGTTTAGATAGTAACATTCTCAAATTTGACTTCTACATGTCCTACATTAAGGACAAGTCTAAAACAAGGAATACGTACTTAATTATACGTAATTAAAAGGAAATGCCTTCTTTAGAAATTCAAAAAGGCAAAAGAAAAATTTAAATACATACAATTGAAGATGCATGAGGATAATTGTGTAGAAAGTATAGGTTACACAACTCAAACAGTTCCTAGGTTACACAATTTAAATCCCAGTGCTAATAGTAGCAAGATCTGTTTTTAGGTCAGGACACATTACATTAAGTTAAACAAGTATGTTCCAATAATTGATCTGAACTAATTTAATCTAATCTAATGTAATCTAATCTAACACTTTTAATGTGAAAATAATAGTGAATTTGTAATTGAAGGCAAGAATGGAAACATACTGTAGCAGTTGGTCCCGGCCTCGAGGTAGCATTTGTTTCTCTTCTAAGTCTGGCCTGGCTAATATCTTAGGTTTAGGATAAGCAGTTGGGATATTCAGGTTCAGACATGCTCCAGACCTTTAATGTGAAATACTTCTTATTTCGTGAGCAAGATTTAATGAGCTAGGATGTTCAAGGTTTTGCTCACATAGAAATAAGATGACATATTCTATGAGAATTTAGTGCCACTGAATAAAGAACCTAGGGAAGAAATGGTGGATGGATTCCCTATAGAAATAAAAATGAGATAATCTTTTTAACCTGTGGCCAATTTCACAAATAATGCCTAGTGTCCTAACTGGAAAACACAACTTCTAGAGTTTGTCTGGCCCATGAGCAGATACCAGAGGTGGGGCTAAGGTGCTCTCAGGCACAGGACTCACTCAATTACAAGTGAATCCTGCACCACAGGGAGCAGCTAGCACCTGGCACTGGAAATGACAACAAGTAGCCCCATCTTTTGATATGCATGAGAATCATGATATCTATTAACCCTCTTGTCTAACTCAGAAATGGAATTGTCCACCAGTTCTTTCTTCTGTCTTCAGCATAAGCCACTCTCTGTATTGTAGCCACCACCATTTGATTCTTACATATAGACTCTGGAGATAATGACCTACTTCATGAGGATGACAATAAAATCTGCATGCAAACCAGTCTACTGTATTCTCATAGACTAAGGGTGAATAAAACATGCTGTGGTAGTATTTGTTAGATCATTCTCAAAGGATCTCAAAATTAGTCATTTAAATAAATCACAGTACAAGCATCCAAAACTTTCACAAGTCAACTGATCCTCTTCTAGGAGATGGAAATGAAAAGCTATGAAGAAAATGATAAAATTATATTCTTTGTATTTGCTTTCAGAGTTAATAAAAGAAAGAAATATGTTTAATGAAGAAAGAACTAAAACTTCAAAAGCATAAACCAAAAGGTGAAAAAGAGATAAAAATCACACACACATACATACATACATACAGAGGGAGAGAGAGAGAGAGAGAGAGAGAGAGAGAGAGAGAAGGAGGGAGGGAGGAAGGGAGGGAGGGAGGGAGGGAGAGAGAGAGAGAGATTGATTTCAAACTGTGAGGAAAGAGAAGAAACTAACACAATGCTATATGTATTTGGGTTATATGTCTTAATCATGGTCTTTTAACTGTCAAGGGACACCATGACCAAGGCAACTCTTATAAAAGAAAGCATTTAATTAGGAGCTTGTTTACAAAAGATTAGTCCATTACTACCTTGGCAGGGAGAAGAGAACATCCTAGTCCTCAGGCTGCAGTATAGAGAAAGAGACACTGGATCTCCTGTGAATTTGTGGAATCTCAAAGCCCAACCTCAGTGACATATTTCCTCCAACAAGGCCACACCTCCTAATTCTTCCAAGTAGTTTACCAACTGGGAACCAAGCATTCAAACACATGATTCTATGAGGGTCCTTCTGATGGAAACCACCACAGTGTGGTGTACATGCATATATGTGCCTGTAAAGGTCAGCTGCAATGTTGGATGTATTTCTCAGTTTCGACTTTATCTTCTGACACTGTCTCTTACTGAAACTTCAGTATATAAATTCAGATAGAGTGGGTGGGCATAAGCCTTGCGTATCCAGCAAAAGTATATACTGTGTCTGTTTTAAACATTAAATGCTGGGAATCTAAGTCAGGTTCTTATGGTTAGCTAACAAGCAATTTACTGATTAAATCATTTACCCATCCCATCTTTTTTTTCAGATTTCATAATATTTTATTAATTATTTAAGAAATTCATTCAATATATCCTGATCATATCCTATTCCTACTAGGACTATTCTTCTACTCCTGTGCCCTCCAATAAATAGATGATGATAGATAGATAGATAGATAAATAGATAGATAGATATATAGATAGATAGATGATAGATAGATATATAGATAGCAGACAATAGGTAGATAAACAAAAAAGAAATGAAGAAAGAAAGGAAAAAGAAAGAATGAAAGAAAAGAAAATCAAGTCCTTTGGGGCATGTTTTGACTCCAACTGGGTAGATCCTTAAAGAAAACAGACACCACAAGAAGGCATCAACTGTAAAGAGCTATTACTCAGTATCTCTATCACAACTTTTTTGGGGGGATTGGTGCAAAAGCCCTCAATGTCACTCATTTTTAGTCATGATTCTTAAGTGGTTGATACCACTGCTAAAGAAGCTCTCCTGTAGGCATAGCTAATGTAGGCAGAATGGCCCTGGGTCATCAACATGGTTTTTGGTGACAGCATGGATCACATACAAAACATGCACTCCAGAAGGAGCATGGTTTAAAGACATTAGCGTGGTTTTCAGTGGCAGCCCAGATCTATATGGTTTCCAGTGAAACTATAGATCAGGATCATCAACAAGGTTTCCAGCAGTAGAATGTTTCACTAACAACACATGGTCTCCAGAGACAGGATGGATTATAGACATCAAGATGGTTTGTGCTGGCAGCATGATTCATGTACAGCAACATGGATTATTGTGGCTGTGTGGATATTGGATGACATGATTTCTGGTGGCAGCCTGGGTCATGGACATCACATTGCCTCTTTCAGCAGCCTAGATCACAGAAATCAAGATGGTCTCTGATGGTGACACTGATTACAGGCACCAACATGGTTTCAGGTGAGTGTGGCACAGACTGCAGACATCAACATGGTCTCTGACAACAGCAGGGATCACAGACATTAACATGGCTTCTGACTGAGTCACAGGCCATAGATATCCCTGGAAGCAGCAAGGAACATGGGTATCATCACGGTCTCCAGCATCAGCACAGACCACAAACATCAACACAGTTCTCTGGCATGAGCCACAGATTATCAACATGGTCTCTAGCAGCAGCAGGAATCATGGACATAAACATGGCCTCTAGCTATAGCACAGATCATGACATCAACATGCATTACAGAGGCAACACAGACCACACAGAGACATGGACATGGATTCCAGTGGTAGTGTGTTTCATGGAAGCCTTTCAAGATTTGACCCAGATAATGAAACATTCTTCACCTGGGATATCTTATTGCTCAGAAGCAGGGTGAACCCTCAGTTTGGCAGCACATTCAGAGGCAGGACTTGATGGAGTTCCAGACTGATGCACATCATCCTACCCTCAGCACCTTCCTCTCTGCTGGACCATTGTGCTTGCAGCCGTTAGGCAGTGCTGCAGCCCATTCTCTCCCACCCCATAGGCTGAGCTATGATAGCAGCAGCACCAGCCTGGTGGGTGGTAAAGGGGCAAGGTGGATCTGGTGGTAAACCAAGGGCCAGTCCCCTGTCCACCTTGAGTGTGTGCCCATACCTACCACTGCCTCCAGTAATGTGTCTCTCAGTGGCGAGTCCCCAGCTCCATGTCTCTCTTCTGCTTGTGCTGCTCGGTTCTCCAAGTGGCAGCCCCAGCCTGGTGGGTAGGTACAGGTTGAAGTAGGCCCAACTGTGGCTCCTGATAGCCCCAGTACTTAACCCACTCCAGGTTGCCTAATCCTTTGACCACCTTTTTGCTTGTGCCAAGCCACATCTGAATCTCCAGTTCATTGTCTCTCTGCCTGCAATGGGGCTAGGTGGGCAGGCAGAGGCCCCAGTCTTCCAGCTGCATTCCCGTATCTGTCATCATCAAGACTCTAACTCCATGCCTCTGCTCTTCACCCTGCTCCATTCCCCCATCTCTTTCTACTCACGGCCAGGAGATTTTCCAAGTCTGTTACCTTTCTAACCTCCTTTAATTCCAGTCTGACTTGAGGTCAGAATAGCTTATTCGGGGGATGGGGGGTGAGGGTGGAGGTGGGGTGGGGTCCTGTCAAACTCTGCCACCATCTTAAGTTTCCCACAAAATACTTTCATGTTACCAGTCGCTAGAACATTTTCCTGCAAGTGTTTTCTACATATTGTCCTTGACACCTTCATCAATATTTTCTCAAGAAAGTCCCCTGTGTATACCAGAAGAAAATGTCAGAATATCATGTAATTTTTACTAACAAAGTTTCTAATAAGAAAATACACTTTCACTATTACTGTCCAGAGTACTGTGATCCTAGGATGGACTTGATGGTCAAATTCAGTATCCTGTAAGATGCAAGGTTGGTTGCTCAGAGACACTTTTATGTCAATAATGGGATAGGATTATCATCTGAAAGTAATAAATAAAAGACCTTTAGCCTCTCTGGTCAAGGTCTAGTACAGCCTGGAGTGATCCCTGAACTGACTCAGGAAACATTACAGAGTAAGTAGAGAAGGTTAGACACAAGGCATGGGATGTCCTTATAAATAAAACACAAATATTATGCTAATTCATGCACTTGCTATTTTTCTCACATAGCCACCCACTTTACTACTGTTTGGCAAGAGCAATAGAGAAAGCAGACTTATGTGAGCACACTGACACAAATGAACATGGCTGGCTGACATTCCTTCAGAATATACACACAGAATCCTGACAAATAGTCTAGACACTCACTGCTTTCCTTCTTTGCTCATTTCACTGAAATAAACAAAGCATGGAGAATAAAAATGGGAAAAAAATCTGTTGAGGAAAATAGAGCAGAATAGATAGGAAGTTTCACTTAGTGGCCAATCAACCTTCAGCAAGACTTCTCAGTTTTCTATTTTCCTTTGAGGTTATCAAGAAAACTTTAGTTAATTTGAGAGCATAAATACACAGACATTTTATGTCTTACCTATTTAGCTGGGAAATAAATCTAACATTGACAAACAATGCCTGTAAATGTAACTTTACAGTTACAGATCTGCAATAGCTTAGTTTCATAAACAAAATTTTACAAAAGAATGATCTATTTCACTTAAAATCTTTCTACTTGGTAATATTTCATCTAATATATGTGGCATTTATTTATTTATTTATTTATTTATTTATTTATTTATTTATTTATTTATTTATTTATTTATTTATTTATTTATTTATTTATTTATTTATTTATTTATTTATTTATTTATTTATAGAACACATGAGCATTCCTATGTCCACTAGAAGTTCAACTGTTTGTCAGGCATAAATATAGATGAGAAAAAAATGTGTTTTTAAAATGTGTTGACTAGAGGTCATGGAAATTAATGGCTGAGACAAGTAGACAGAGGCCTTCTATACAAATTCCCTTCAGAAGTAGCATTTCAGTGTGAAATAACATGATATAATAAGGCTGAGATTACACCAGTATAGGAGCAGTACTTCTGATTATTAGAAATAACTATTTGGGCAAATACCTTTAGAATGGGACACAGAGTTAGAAACTTCTAACAAAATCTACTATTATGATTATAATCACATTATCATATATATATATAAAATAATGAATATAATCAAATTATGGTTATAATAGTCTAGTCTATAGTGATATATCAGTGAAAAATAATAATTTTGCATGATTTTCTTTTTAATATCATTAATGAAAGACAACTTTAGCATTGCTAAAAGAGATCCTGAATATTTTTAAAAAATCAGAAATCAGATTGCAATATTGTTTCTCAAACAAATCTTATCTGTGAAAAAATATATGAAATAGACTTACACATCAGCACACAGTTTTAAATTAATTAGAATATATAGAGGGTAAGAAACTATTAAGCAGTCATAAGGGAAGATTTCACAGAATTGGAGGTGGAGGGAGGTGGGGACATGTACTATAAATAAGGAATGGGGAATAATGGAGAATTAAATGGGTAAGGGATGGGAGCCTGGTTAGAGAAGAAAGGATGAGGCGGCAATACTAACAGTAAAGACCTTATAAAAAGTCATATAAAAATCCATACTGGAGAAACTTTCTCAAATACATAAAAATATAAAAAAGATTTTAAATGGATTTACCCCTAAAACAGAGGAATAAAGCCCTTCCTGAAAGCTATTGGCTATCAAACAATAACATAATAACATTCAGACAGAGAAATGAGAATATCATGTTGGTATGGAACTGGTAACATTATTCCTACTGGCTGTCTTTCACAGTGCTGAATGAGATATGTACACTGCCAAAGGAGAAAAGCAACCAATTTTATCCAGCAGTTATCATTCTGAAATACAACAGTGGCCAGACTGGCAAGATATGCTAACTGGTACAATGGTGGCAAGAACATCACAGGAGTAACCAACCACTTTCTGATTTGATTTATGGCTCACTCCACAAGATGGAATGCATACTTAGGACTATTATCAGGGACAAGAACATGTGGTCAGACAGGTCAAAGGTTTTCTGGAAAACCCATTAATATTATTCTACTGAATGGACATAGTTATAAGCTGACTCCTAATTACTTCTCCTCATGCTTATAGATTAGTGTATCTCTTAATCCTCATCAGAGATGCTTCTTTTTGCAAGAGATGGAGATTAACACAGAGTCCCCCAATTGGTCTGGGTAACAAAAGATCATGGAGTGCTTACTCCTATGTAGGATAACTAGATCACAGCCAATCCTCTCAAGGGTCAGGGATCATACTGGAAGCATAGAGATGAAGATTGTAAGAGGCAGATGAAGTAAGTAGGTGACTACAACTAAAGTGGCCTCTTGATACAACAGAGCAGTTACACATATACATTCATAGCAATTGTGACACTATGCACAAATACTGCATATTATCAAGCCAGACCCTATCCCATCACAGTAGGGAAGATGTTCTTGAAGTGTTATCCTTAGATGAGAAGCCAGTGCCAACTGGGGATTGCTGGAGAGGAAGAGTCAGTTTTCTTTAAGGATGAAGTCTATCCATTCTTTACTAGATGGTCTTGCACCCATGTAAATACTGGTAACACTAAATGAACTCTATGAGCTTAATAGAAGAGGGGAGAGAGAGAGGAACAGGGACCGGGTGGGGAGAATATACTTGGAATACATGAAACTGAGAGGGAATGATGGTTGGGAATAGTGGAGGAACAGGACTGGAGGGAATTGAGAATGGACATAATCAAATACATTACACATATGTACAAAATTATCAAACAGTAAAAAGTCAAATACATTTCTGCTATTTTGCAAAGCAGATTTGAATTATTTTATGTAAAAGACACAAAGTACTTAACTAATTTGAATCAAAGCATGTTATTAAATAAATATAATATCTGTAGTTCAATATTATGTTTAATGTTGAAATGATTATCAGTTTAATGAATATTTCTAGAACAAATCATCATCAAGAAAAATTTCACTTAAAATTGAGTCATATAATTAAGAATTCACCACGATAAAAATGGCAGCCAATTCAGCCACATTCAGTTTTGTGTTATACACTGATTTAAATAGCCATTTCTATCAATTATGCATCAGTGTTCATTTTTTCCCGTGCTTTCATCAATGTGAAGCAAAAGCATCCATTACCAAAAATCTTTTTTAAAATTTTATGAACTTTTAACTTAGGCTCTCCTATTTTCTATATTTCACCATAGTTTTCACAATTAATCTCAAATATAAATAATTAAAGCGAGATATGCTATTTCAACTGAGTTGTCATTTTTCAGTCGACCTCACGAGGACTTAAAACTTAAATCTGTAGTGAGAGAAAATGGCTGTAATTAATCTGCACTGTGAACATTATTATTATGATAAACATTTGATGAATGTTAACTTAATATGTTATTTCATGGTCTTATAATATGATAGATAAATGGTGTTAGAAGACAAATATGAAATATAACCATACAGAAGCACATACACATGGAAAGAAGTAGAGTGAAAACGAGCGAGGTTGAGACAGAAAGGAAGGAAAGAGGCTGAACAAACATCTGTAAGCCTGAGGTGACTTACTGAGTAGCTGAACCTGTTCTTTAGTTAGTTTTTTTTTTTTTTCCAGGTCAATACTTTAATGATTTCCAATCATCTTTAAGCATATACATTTTGTGGCTAAGTGGAAAAAGTTATTAACTCATCAATTGCCCCTTCTTTCCAAATGTTTGCTATGGATTAAAGTTGATTTGTAACATCCAATAGGTTTCAAAAAGTGTTTGGTAAAAACTGAAATTCTCATGGAGATGTTTGAGGTGTCATAAACCTTAAACTTAAATCCTCAGGATTTCATTGACAACTTGGCTTTTAGTTTCTTAAAGTCAGGAATGTAACTGCACAAATTAATAAAGAGATGCATGAATGCATATTTCTAAACTGATAGGGACATAATTTTAACTCCAAAAGGATAAACAGCATTTGTAAACTCCTTTAGGCAGCATTTTAATAAAGGACATTTTTTAGAGGTATCAAGAAAGTCATTAAAATCAGAGAAGTTACATGCACACCATTTACCTAGAAGCCTAAAGTACTTATAACTTTTTCCCTAGAATCAGGTGCAACAAAGCTCTACCTGAATGAGAGCCAAAATCTCCACATCAAATGGCTGCTGTTTGTCAGTCTATTGATTCCTTACTAAGAATAATCAGAATACTCACTTAAATGGATAAGATACGCAATGTCTCATAAGCACAATCATCATATAATCAAGTACTCAAATCTAGACTTTGTTATTAGAGAAAGTGGGTGCTATTAGTAATTATCCCAACAACAACTGGAAACTCACACTGTTTCCAACAAGCACAGATGTGTACAGTCTGGGCTTCACCAGAAGAAGTGAAGTTATGAAGAATATGAGTTCATATTCAATCACGCATTCAATTCTGAGTAAGCAACTCATCTCTGGTCTATGTTTACAAACAGGAAGCTCATTTAATTGTAACTGCATCCATTATAATTCTAGAAGGCTAATCTATGTAAAATGCAAAAATGTCTTAGAATCTTTCTGAATCTGTACAAATAAACAAGGTCTTCTACATAACTTCTTTCGAAAAACCCTCCATTCTCCAACAAGGAGGTGCTCAGTTGTGATACAGGGATTTCCCTGGTGGGGAGAGGTGGAACAGCAATGCAGGTGGGCTGGGGTAGGATAGGAAAAGAAGGAGGGGTGGCCAGCTGTAGGGAGAGGGAGGGAGGGAAGGAGGAAGTATATGAAGGGATAGCTAGAAATGAGGAAAATTGTGAGGGGATTTAGAGACCAAAGGCATCACTGGAGCCCATGATGGAGACCTTGGAGAGGAACCCTAGCAATGTTGTATGGGGAACTTGAACAGGCCTTCTCCTGTAAACTGTAAGGCTTCCAGTGGAGGAACTGGGACATCACCCCAGCCACAAAACCTTTGACCTATAACTCATCCTTTCTACAGGACCCACTGGGACAACAGAAGGGCAGAACTCCATGCCAAAGGAGATAAGCCATGCCTGATTCTGTAGGATAGGTCAGGAACTAGAGACTGGATAGCCAGAAGACGTTTTCTAATGATAGATCAGAACCTAGTCCGGTCTCTATCAGAGAGGCTTTTTACCAGCAGCTGATGGGAACAGATGCAGAGGCCCAGAGATAAACATCATACAGAGCTCTGGAAAACTGGCAGAAGAGGTAGATGAAGAATTTCAAGGACCAGAGGGGTCTGGGACATCAGGAGAGTAGGCCCTAAGGAGTCAATGGACCAGTGCACTTGGGGTCCATCAGAGCCTGAAGTGGCAGATAAAGAGCATGCAGGTTCTCCTAGATATGTCATCTGTTTGTTTATCTTGGGGTTCTTGCAGAGAGGCTGCACGCTAGAGTGTATCTGGGGGTTCTTTGACACTTTTGCCTGTCCTTGGGACACATTTCCTCCAGCTGCCTTATCTGGTCCACCCTCTGTGTGGGGACTGGTGCCTAGCCTTGTCCCATTTGTTGTGCCCTGTTTGAAAGGTAACCCTGGGAGGGCTGCTCTCTTCTATGGGGAGAAGCAGGGAAGGGAAGCATGAGTAGGTGGGGATGAGGAGGATATATAACAGGACAAAAGTGAGTATGGGGGGAGCTGGGAGGAATGGAAGGAGGGTAGGAGGGATATTGATATGTATTATACAAAAGAAGAAAAATAAACCTAAAAAATTTAAAAAATAAATAAATAAAAATCTGTTTTCTCTGGTCTTATTTCCAAAGAAAATTCTTACTTCTTTTGCTTTGTTTATGTAACATTTATCAAAACTTGTTATATATGGTTATATTTAATCTGTTCTTCATGTTCTTCAATTAAAACCATTCAGATGCAGGGCATTAGTAGTGCATGCCTTTAATCTCAGAACCTGGGGGACAGAGACATGCAGATTTCTGTGAATTTCAGGCCAACCTGGTCTACAGAATGAGTTTCACGACATCCAGAGTCACAAGAGGGAAACCCTGTCTCAGGGCAGGGGGGGGGGGGGGAGGAAAGCAAGAAACCAAAGAATAAAACAACAACAAAAAATCTTACTCAGACACTTGAGATTTGTATTTTCCTGACTTCTTCCTTTTAGGCACTCTCTCAATGTGCCTCAAATTGACCTTGACTCACTATGCAACCCAGACTGTCTTGCTAATTCAGATTCAGATGCTGGATTATATGTGTGTACCAGCAAATCTGGCTGTGGAAAGGACAGGTCTGAACAATACTTTTCATTAATGAGAACAGATTTCTTTCCTTTTTAATGTAACACACATGAATTAAAAAGCTTTAATTGTTTGACACATTTAGTTTATTTAGTTCATGTGCATAGACTATTATCCATGTCACTGACTGTGTTAATGAATAATTCATATGTACTCATGTGGTCTAAGGTAGATCTTTCACACCAGGTGGGTTGTGCCAAGCAGTTAACAACACAAGGGCCATCACTTCTTCGTGGTTGATGATTGCATAATTAGAGTGCTGCTGATAAAAGAATTCAGTGGTCTATTTGTTAACCGGGCCTCTATCTTTGCAAAAAACATTTCCTCTATCCTTGGCAAAATCCTAATCAATGTTTCTGATATGTCTTTGTCTTCCCAGCCTATATCTCTTGTCCTGCATTCTTTTCTATGGAAGAGTTGCATACTTCAGTCAATACAGATATGCAGTAAAATATTTTCTAAATAATCTGTGTGAATATATACATGGAGAATGACTCCCATGGAGTACAGATTATTAGGACCTGAAGTAATCTGTCACTAAGAGTTTATAAGCATGATTAGGAGTATGAATGTGAAGTGACTGCCATAACTCCAAGTTAGCACACTGGAGGAACTATCGCCAACTGTATTCCATTTTCTATCTAGAAAAGACAAGATATTTCAAGACTTTCAAAGTCAACTTTAACTCTGTTTTTCTCACTTTCCTAAGACTTGGTGTAACTAGGTCACTCTAGATTTGAACTCATATTTTATTTTAAATAGCAAAAAATGAATATAACATAAAAATCCCAGCAGATGTGATTTAACTGGAACAACTAATATTGGGGACTTAGCTGTAAAGTGTTAGAAATAAGAAGTCTGTACTCTAACCTGCCTGGACACCAGCGGTTCCATGTAAATGACTCCTGCCTAGAGTCACAGTGATCCACTCAATTTTGTTAGGAATTAGAATTAAAAGCTTAAAGTAATTAACTATATAACTCTTAAGCTGTTCAGTTTTCATTGTGACACAATTAAATAATAAAATGAGGACACTTTGAAAAAACTGACAAGATGAAAGTAGCTAGGATAAAACCTTTCTGCATGTACCCAAGTCATATTTGATTCATATTTAATCCTCGTACATCAAATGGATCTTTCAGCCATGTCCTGACCAAAAGAAAAAGAAAAATCTTGTATCTTATAAAATGCTTTGAATCATTTGCGCAAACTCAAAAATTATTAAATGTTCTACCTTGATTGGTTCAAGAAGCCTTGGAAACATGAAAATTACTTGTGGTCATTCTACCCCAATTGAGGTAAAAGTTACTTATTGGAAATTCAAATTACTTCATTCAACATAAAGAGAAAATTATAATTATGCTAGAGCAATATACTGGTAAGGGTAAAAATCCACATAAATATGTTGGTAATTTTATTTTCTGAACTCTACAAACTATTTAATATTGTGTGAATCAAATACATACTAGAAGGTAAGTGATACTCACTTTAGAAACACTTTGAAACTACTTAGATTTGTTAATAATAAAATTATTTTGAAGAGCTAATTATCTGAAGCAATTGTTATATTATTAATCTTCAAATACAAGTTCCTATGATTTCTAATAAATATGATTTATACAATTTGCTGATTAGTGGGTACAGACCATAAGTGAATTCAGGATATTTAAAATTAGTAAAGTGGGAAATGAGACAATCACTTTAATATACTTAAAAGTGTATCTATTACAGATGATATATTTTTATGAATAAATTTATAAACATTCATATGGAGAGCTATCTGATCCTGGTCTTCTATTATTCTTATTTTTTCTGAAACATCACTGAATTTACTGGGAAAAAAAGAATTATAGCTTTTATGAAATTTAAGACTAAGTTAGAAAATATTTTTATGTATCTAAAATATATAATAATTGGGCCACACTATTTGAAATACATAATGACCAGAGAAACAATGAATTCTAAAATAGATATACTTTACTTGAACACATAAATTATTCTAAAATCCTGTTTTGCCTACAGTTGTATGCAAATATTTAAGGAAAAATGTCTAACAACTTACATAAGATTATTGCCAAAATATATAAAGATCTATGAAGTAATAAAATGACAAAATATCCAAAAGTAAATGAATCAAGAATATTAGTTTGAAAAATTACAAAAGCTTTCTTCACAGAGGAAATTCAAATGCCAACAATAAATATAACCGAAGAACAATGAGAACCTTGAGACCAATGCAAGAGGAAGAATGAGACCACTGTCAAGGCTTATATGGAACATCCAGGAAAGGGGAGTTTGGAGGATGACTTAATAAGGTGAGAGCACAAAAGCTGGTTGTAAGAAACAGAATATGTCTAAACGCAGAAGAGGGAGGTGGAAAGATTGTAAGAGCCGGATGATCAGGGAGATTCCTGTGAGATTGTATTTCCCAGGAAGGTCAGAAGCTATACCCATAAAGTCTCACAAATGTAACTATATAAATATGAGCTGAAACAGCTCATTAACAATATGCATGCCAAAGTGGAAGGTGGAAGGAGGAAAGACCATGAAGTCTCAAGTCTACACAAAGAAACACAGGTGCTACAGAATGCTGAGAGTGGAGAAATAGTTTTCCACAGGGAAAAGCACACATTTATTATGTAAGACCAAGTGATAACCTCTGAAAACATATATACAAGTAATATTAAAGAGACTTAACATGTTATATTAGGAATATACATGTATATAAATATACATGCACATGTATGCATGTAGCCACAATTAATGAAATTACAAATATTCACTTCTCCATCAGTATATGCTGTCATTTGTTGGTTTTGATCTAGCCATCTTGGCTGGGTTAAGATGAAATCTCAAAGTAAGTTCTCAATTCTATTTCCCTCATGCTGGGTGTTGAACATTTTAAAATATCTTCCTCAGCCATTTGTATTTCATTTTCTGAGAACACTGAATTTAGTCCCACGAACCTTCTTTTTTAATTGGGCTGTTTTCTTTATGGTAAGATTTTTTAATTCTTTATGTATTCTGGACACCAACTCTCTGTCAGATGTATAATTAGTAATGACTTTTTTTCTCATTCTGTAGTCTCCCTTTTCATACAAATGACAGTGTTCTTTGTTGTTGAAAAGCTTTGTAGTTTTTGTTCTTAATTCCTGCACTATTGAGGTCCTGGTCAGAAAGTCCTCTCAGGTGTCAATAAAGTTCAGCTGTGTTCCCTACTTTCTCCTCTATCAAATTCAGGGTATCAAAAACTCATATGGAAAAAGACACAGCCCTGTAGAAGCTTCAATATATGTATAAACCTGTGCTTCTGGAAACAACAAAGCAGTTGCACAAATGAATTAACAGCAGCTGCAACAACATGGACAAGACCTGATAAGCTCAAGCCAACCCAAGTACTAAAATAGAGAGGGAAAATGTGGATATAAAGTTGGAGCGTTAGCCAAAGAGCTATTCGCAATTACTGGCTGGTATGAGAGGAGAAGTTGGTTTTCTTTAAGAGTGTAAGCCCTTGTAAATTAACCGGGCTTTACTGAAAAGTCACCCACTCATGAATACATGGGCAGCATACATTAGACTTGATGGGTGAAAAACAAAAAGAGGACAAAAAGTTCTGTGGGTACAGAAAGGAGATTGTTCTTGTAGGAGTTGGGGGAATATGATCATAACACGCTGCATAAAATTATCAAAGAACTAATGATAATATTTTAAAAATTCAAATATGCATAAATATCAACAAAACAATGAAAAATTAAAACAAACTCACTGCCATATATGACTAAATAATTCAATGTTTTGATGAAAGGATTCATTAACATGGAATGCAGTTCTCATGCACATTTAAAATTCTAGCATCTTAAGGTACCACAAAGATTAATAAAATGATTTATCACTTCCTCACAATCAAGTCAGATATAATCAGTAATGGATCGGGATTGCTGTTATGGAAAAGTCTTTATTAAGCAACAAAAAATCAAAATCAACCAAAGGTATGTTCCTTTTAGAAGTGCTACAAACTTTATGGACAAAAATTATGTTAAGCCAACCAATAAAGAATGTTCTTAAACTATTAAATTTTTTTCATGCTATACATTTTGCTGAAAATCTCAAAACTGTAGTTGTCAAACACAATTTCATGACTTCCCAAAGAAAATGGGTTGTATACACAAAAACTATCACATATTACATCTCAGAAGAAATTACTATGCTGAAATTATTTGCATTTTCTAAATTCAGGGTTCAACAGATAGGAATGAATATAGACTTTAGTGTTCAGCAGTAGCCTAGTGAAAATAATCAAATAGGCTGGCTTTGGTAAGCTGATTTCTTCATCTTATTCTTTTATGTGCTACCTTTCAAAGACAGTTCCAGAATTATTATCTAAATATGGATCCTGTTTTACCTGGAACACAAATCAGATTACCACAACCAGTGTTGCTTAAGAAGATATGTTTGCTGAACAAAAAAACCTTCAGAGGTGCATTTCTAGACTCTTCCTATTTAATTTACCCTTTGACTCTGTTCAAAGCAAGATCACAAACTGTCAATTGAGAAAAGGAGAACCCAAGGGTAAAATCCAGATAGCTGCTTCTAGTCACCAAGCCTGCTGACATACAGCTAGAAATCTACCTCTCCAAAGAAAGAAAATCAATATTAATAGAACAGCAACCATTTCAAACACATGGTTTTATAACTACACTCAATTTTCATGTTCCACATTTACAAGGCTTGTTTTGTAAAGAGTGGTTTCTACTTACATCGTTTAATTTGAAAGGATTTGCTGGGGTAATCAGATTGGCTCCAGCTGAAACAGACCAATTACTAGTAAAAAACTGCCTCAGGCCTTAAGGGCCAATGGGCTTTAAAATCCATGATGCTGGACAGAGTATTGGCATCCTTAAGAAGACAGCCAGAAAGCACACAAAACACATGCTAGAAATCTATTCTTAAAAATGCTACAAAGTGGCATTGCTTCTCCTTTTATACACCAGGTATTGATGAATTAGAGACACACCTATGCTTTCAAAGTAGCCAAATGACAAATGAGTGAGGGCGAATACAATGAGCACATAAAATTACTGCAAAGTAATCAGATGAAAGCGATATGCATGTAAAGCCCTTCAGAGGTTCCTGTCAAACATTAAATACATCAGAACTCAGAAAAAACAAAAGAAATGAACAGGTACAAAAAGCATCTTTATTTTATATATTTATGAAATTTGTATTATGCTGCCTTTTGTCTTTAAAATTATTGAGTTAGTCTTAGAAACTATGATTGGTTGCAGTGTACTTACATAATTATGTAAAAATTATAAATACTGGCCACACATAAACTAGCTGGACTTTCTTTCCAGGCATATGAAGAGTGCCTTATTCTTTTATTTTATCTGTGAGTGATTAACCTGGCTCTGCATAAGAAAGGAGGGACTGGAGCTGTGATGTGATTCCTTGGTGTACCCAGACATCTATAGATAATTCAACATAAAGCCAAAAAAGGTGGCTCCCATCAAAATGCATTTTTATTTGTTGATTCTTCAGATTACCAAAGAAATATTTTTGAACTCACAAAGTAATAGGAAAATTTCTAGATATTAGGGATATTAGTGTCTGAAAGACTTTAGACAGAAAGATGTGTAATTAACCTTAACACAATACTGTAAGTGCTAATAGTGTGCTGTCCATGGTATCTGTATTCACTTCATGCTCACTGCTATGACAAATATCCTGGCTGGAAATCAGCTCAAATATCTAGATTATATACAGTCCATCATAGCAGAGATGTCACAGTGGCAGGCACTCAAAGCAGCTAGTCATGTCACTTTCAAGAACAGATAGAAATAAATGCATTCAGGCCTGCTTGCTTGTTAGCTTTCTCCTCTCTTACACAGGATCCCTTGCTTTAGGAATGAGGGGATGATGCTTCCCACAGTGGGCTGTGTTTGCCTCATGAATTAATGCATGCATATCTGTATCTGTATTTTCATTACAGTGAATGATGTAATTTTACGCATGCTTGTAAAAGCCTGCATGGTCCTTGTACAAATTTACATACTGTTCAAGAAAATACAAAGTCAGAAACTCCTCACTCTAAATAATAATGAAGACTTTTGTGCTTTTGACTTTTCAAAAATGTAGAATACATCAGAATCTATAGCATAATTAAATAAGGACTAAAACCTTTAACATAAAAATGTCAGATTCCTGGCTTCCTGATATTTTTACTATCTGATTGAGGGAGATCTATAATGTGATAGGGCTTATTTTTGTTTGGAGTCTATTAGCTCTCGCTTCTGACCTACTCAAATTCTCCCTTTCCAATGAGAAACTATAATTTTGTATCTTTAGTTTCTACATTTTAGGCAGATTGCCCATTCCCTTAGTGCAGAGTGCCAACCTATCAATGGCTCTTATGAAAGTCTTCGGTAATTTCAGTCCATTCCTGTAATCTCTTTTCTCTACCTGCAAAGGTAAAAACCTGTGTGGTAAGACCAATAACATTCCAAGTGCTCATGGATGTGATGGAAAACGGGCACTTTCCCATTATAAAATCAGCCATTCTGTGAATTCTCAAATTAGTTTAGAGATTGCATCAAGTGAACTCTGAAAATGACCATTTCTGTGTATTTTGAAAATAGTCACTCATTTACTTTTTTTTCACTCAATTAAAAATTACACAAGATGTCTAATACTGAAGCTTGGAGATCAATGCCCTGTAAATAAGGCAATTTTGATCCAAGCAATTTGACATGGAGGAAGTTAAAATGCCTTAAAATGGGCTCAAAACTTGTTTCCCAGCTGTCTTTTCCTGTCCCAGGACAGCAGTAAGATTTGTCTGAAGTTCTCTGCCTACAGGAATTCAAATTTTATCACTGGCCGAAGAAGTAAGGTACCCCTTGTTTCTTTTCCTAAATTTTCATTAACTAAACTCGGACCCTGAGAGCAGGATCCTGTTGGCAACACCAACAAGCCTGCATTTTTGTCATAGCACACTGGTCATCATTTTCCATCCATAGATACTGTAATGCATTGTTGCTGTTGTTATGCATGTGAACTGGACATTCCCTACAGCATTGTATGTTCTCCTAGTCTACTCCCCAACAAAAATCATTCACTGTCCCAGCTCTCTACTTTCCACATCTCCTGCAGAAAAGAGTATGGAGGTTTTCAAATCATATGAGCCTACTACTGGCTCACAATACTGTGACTATCACCCATGACTTTCACCAGTTTTGCACATTAATGAATTTGCATGCTTTTTCTTCTTGTCAGTTCATTTCAGTCAACTTCAGATGTTGGAAAGGAAAGGTCTCTTTTCCTACCCTAGCATTACTTTCCCCCTGTGATGTCACTGAGCATGAGTCTGTGGCACGTTTTCGATGAGCCCCAATCACTTATATTGTTAAACAAGCTTCATGTAATTCTCCGTAATACTTTTTTTTCCCCTCCATTCATTCTTTATTTATATTGTAGCTTAAGTGTTTCTATAAGTAATGATTTCCATTCAAGAAATACCAACAAAAAATATGGAAAAGGTTACATAAATGTCACTGCTTTCCCGCAGATTTTACATGTTCTGTTGAACTCTGTGAACATCTGGGGAGAATTTCTACTATAAAAGAAAATACTTCTAGTCACAAAGTAGTGTACCTTGAAATAGCATTTTGAATTGACACAGAAGGAGCTTGAAAAAAGTATGAAAAGGTCACTCTAATTACACATTCACACACACAGTGCCTCCATTTTTCTTTGTGACATAGAATTCTAGATCATAAGAAGATCTATGCTGACTTTTCTAGTCTTCATACATGTTTATTATAAAATCAGTTAATGGCATTATATATAGCTTCCAAAATCAGGGCATGTCATTTAGAATACAAACTAATTTTAAAGATCTGTAATAGATTATATTGCAGGAAACAATATAAAGGTGTGAACTGTTATGTTTCAGTAGAACGTATCAAAGAAAGAACATTTAAAATGTTTTGTTAATAACACCAAAGTCCTTTAATTTTTATGTTGATATTCAGGTGCATATTTTGACACCTCAAAAGCCATCTTTGTATTTTCCTTGCAACATTTACAATATTTATTTATTTATCTACAAGACCGGTTAGCCTTGTCCTCCTGATCCTCATGCTTCAATCTTCTGATATTTTATTCTCATTTCAAAGTATCAATATTCTATCTTTTCCTAGAAATAAGCAATATGGGTCTTGGAGGAAACATAGAAAATCAGGATGAAATCATTAAAAATTCCCTCAAAGTCCTGCCATTCTGGAACTGAATTATTACGTAATTCCATTTTACTAAAAATATCTTTCCACATAAGTAATACTTAAATGTTGAAAAATTTTAGAAGACATAAATAGGTATAAACAAAAGAATGCTAATAATCGTAACTTGCCATGCAGCTGTAGTGCCCACTCACTTTCATTTCTATATAACAAGATCTGTGAAATTGAAGTGGGAAGCCATTTTTCATTCGGCATTGTTTCATTGCTGCTTTACTTAAATTTATTTACAGTTTGCTATGACATTTAAGAAAGTAAGCCAACACATAGCATCCATGTTGAAATATAAGTAAAAAAGTCCTATATGCATTAAAATATATTTGAACATCTGTATGTACTTCTTTTTTTTATGTATAGAATAAAGATGAGATGGGAGAGATTTTAAAAATACCTGTATAAGAATCTCTCCCATTTTAGGTGAAAATTACTTTATCATAAAACTTTCTCGTACACAATTTTCCACAATATTCTGATGATGAGTAACATTTTATTTTAGCTCTTAAGATGGTAAGAGCAATGAAACAGGCAGTCAGCATGTTTAAATTTCTACTTTCCTTTTTAGAGGAAAGAAAATGTCAACACTGCATACCTGGGGATATGATATAGAAGAAATCTTTAAATTCATCCATCCAAACTTCTGCCAGTCTTCTGTTGTTCTTGTTAATGACGTGACCAGTGCCACCAGGAAATGTATATGGAGTTGCCTTTCGAAAAACATGACCTACGTGAGAGCAAGTCACAATCTCCAAAGAGCCTCCACATTGCCAGATCTAGGGGGAAGAACAATCCCATGTGAGAGGCGTTGGGAATTATGCGGTGAGAAGACCCAGCATGATCAAAGCATAGGCAGAATATATAGATGTTATACAGTTCATCAAAATACTATATAGACACAGGATTTTGAGCTATGATAATCACATTTTATAAAGGAAGATCTTCTCCTCAAATATTTGTAGCATTGTAGATCTTAGACCTAAGATGTAATTCTTTTCATAACATTTTATTAGGTAACCCAAGTTAGAGTCTCCAGTGGTTATCCATTTGTCATTTAGTAGATAATTTAGTATCTAAATTCTGCTACAAATGAGTGAATCTTATTGTGGATTGATATAGATATCTAATTCCAAAATCTAAATTTGATGTGAAGAAAAATCAATCAATTATATTCTTTCCATTTGGGATTGCAAATACTTATCCAGCTCTAGCCATCCAATTTTCCCTGAATCCCTTACATATTTGGGTGATATTACTCCTACTAAATGTTCTGAGATGCTTTTACTCTTGCTAACCACATATACATCCTTCAAAATCATTTTTTCCTAGGGTAATCTTTGGAGAAATTGAGTACTGGTTTCCTTTTGCACTGTAAACATTATTTTAGTAAAGAACTGAGTGTGTTGCTTCATAAGCAATTGTTTATTCATAAATGAGATTTTTAAAGACAGTTTCTTTGAAATCAGGAACTTCTGGAATATATATCTTAGATTATTTGGTATTCTCCCTATTCATATTCAACTACTCTGTAGTTGAAGACAGGTATTATATAAAGTTTTCACAAATATTTATTTTAATAACATTTCATTGTATAGCCAAACATTTTAGAAGTATCTTGGGTCTGTGTTTGTGTATATAGTGGGCCCCATGTGATAAGTTCTGAATCTGTGTATCCAATCAAATATGGATTAAAATGTTGGCAAATGCTATCTTTATTAAGCACACACATGCTTTTCTGTTGTCAAAAAGAACAAATAGGGACAGTAAAATGGATCACGGAATAAAGGTACTCTCCCCGCAGCCTGACAACCTGGGTTCAATCCCCAGAACCAATGGTGGAAGGTTGTCCTCTGACCCCCACAATTATGTGTACCACAAATATACACACACACACCAACTAATGTAGCAAAAGAACAGAAATATAGACTAAGAACTATTACATAATAACATTTGCATTGTAAAACAAAAACACATTCTTGAGACGGTTACAAGTACACAGAAAGGAATGAATAGGTCATACGCAAATACTGTGACTTCTATATAATGGACATGTATGCTACAGATCTTGGCTAACTGTGACAAGACCTAGAACTAATTACCCCATCTACACACTCACACATGCACACACGCACACACACGCTCACATGTGAGAGAGAGAGAGACAATACTACTACTACAAACAAAGATATAAATATATGTATATGTATAAATATATGTAGTGCTAAGAATCTTAGTAGACTAGCAGTTATTATTATATGTACTTTGAAGGATTTGGTTTCATGCTACTAAAAATAACTGTTATGATTTAGTAGGTTTTTTTGTTTAAATGGCCCATTATTAACATGTATAATTTTTATACTTTCATGTATGTGTTTAATGCTCATTTTAAGAATATTTTTCAGTAACTGATAATGAAAACAATGTAGGTTAGGAACGGTCTAGAGTTGGGCTATACGGATATATACATTTTACCACACTACGACAAACTGTACCCATCACCATGGTTTGTATATTTGATTTGTTCTTTCTTTTCTTCTATTTATCCAGCATTATACAAGTGGAAGAAATGAGAGGTCCAACACTTAAGCAGCTCAAACAACAAGCAGCTTTCCCTAAGGTATTTCATATGCTCATAACTCCTTTACCCTTCCAGCATGAAGCCTACAACCCATCTTGCAATTGCAGACATCTTAATAGTCTTCCTGACTTAAAACTTAAAATAGTCTATCTTATCCCAACAATGGAAAATCAAGGTTTAAACATCAGTCTAAAATCATTCTTATAGATGTTTCTGATTTAGTTGTATCCCTGTTGTTCTCCTGATATCATCGCTTCACCCTACAGATTACACATTTGACTTCAGTGTAGGTGTCCTAAACAGCCAAATCCAATGCAAAATTTATAAAACACAAAGACATCATAATTTTATCCATATTCCCATTCGAAATATCTCATTTGCACCAATGTAAAATACAAACTATGTCTTATAGGCACATGTTAAATCTCTTTTGTTCTTCTACTCACTGCGAAATGCTTATTTCTGTATATATTCCTTAAAATGTGTATGATAGAAGCTGCAAATATTTACCTAGATGACGTATCTAGAAAACTCCATTATTGGAACCTCCTTTCCTATGTGCTACTTCACAGTTGTTCCTTCTCTCTATACTACTATTTAAATGTTGATCTTCATTTCTCTTCATAGGTTAGCAGTTTATCTCATTTGTTCTGCTAACATAGATATGATCTAAATCCTCACAACCTTAACATTTATATTTCAACCTAGACCTTTCCTATGGGATGCAGATAGTATAGACAAATATTTGCTCAACATTGTTTTTGTGTGTCTCAGAGATGACAAAATATGCATATACATAGAGAAATTTTCGAGTCAATCATCTTTTACTAGTCTGGTCATATTCTGCCCCAGGAATTTAAAAACTGTCATTAAATGTTTTCACCAATCTGCCAGAAGGGCAAACCAAAATAAATAAGAAATAAAGTAAAACCAAACCTCTTATCATCACTAATTTCTCTATACATTAAAAAAAAATTCCTCCCATCAACCAACCTTAGTAGTATTATATGTAAAATAATTTACTCAATACTCACTTACTCAGGATGCTACAAAGTACCAGATCAGTAGATGATAACTTAAACAACAGAAATGCCTTTCTAATGTCTGAGAAATTGGGACATCTACTATTCTGCTGCTAAAGTGATCACCTCCTGGAGAGGGCATTTTTCAGGAATCATAAATGATCATCTCCTTCTTGCCTTCTCACAGACTCAGATAGTAAATGCTAAGCTGTCATTTCTTTCTCTTATAGCATCCCTGGGCCTTTTTGATTAAGGCCCCACTTTTGTGAACTAATAATCACTACATGTAGATCTAGTCTCCAGGCACGGGTCTATGGGATTTCTGTCCTTCAACATATGAATATTGGGGTAACATGAATCATTGGATGATGCCACATTTCTGTTTTCAATGTCATCATCCTTAACCTAGTTTTAGTCTCTTGTATTCAGTTGCTTCATCAATGACTTTTCTCCAACAACTTATTTTGTTCTCAGAAGTCACAAATGTATTTTAAAATTTAATCATTTGACTTTGCTTCACTGCTTAAATCCTTCAATAGTTTCTCACTGAGCTGTAAATAAAAATAAAATCCTTTCACAGTTCCACAAAGATGATACAGAATTCTTTCCTTCTATCAATAGCCTGGTGATACTGTCTCTCTGCTATCTTCCAGAATCACATTACACATTTTATTAAACACCAAAGCCTCGTCATATGTGTATTCTGTACCTACACTGTAATTCTGCCATACCCTTACCTTAGATGTACTTTCCTCATTCTTACCCAAACTAAAGCATCATCTCACAGGAGACATCACTACATCACTACTGGCTAGAGAAATACTCAGTCGTGCTAATACTGCTCTTGAAGAGGTCCCAAGTATTGTTCGCTCATCTGTGAGTTGAACTCTCAGAACCCATGTTGGATGACTTTCCAGCATAGAGACATGCTCAAAGTCCCACACAGACACACACACATTTTTAAAAGAGAATATCAAATGATTTTTAATAGAGAGGGTTTCTGTATCTCCATATTTCTTTTATTCTCAAGTAGAATGAAGACTATAAAAAGGCAAAGATAAAGATGGCTGGCCGTTTCTGTAGCCCGTAGAGGCAAATACCATCTTATATGCATCTCAAAGCAGCGAGACAATTATCTGTATGTTGTCCAAATGAGCAAATAAACAATTTAAAATTAATTACCAAGGGTAACATGAAAAGAAATACACTGCTAGAAAAATGATAAGATAAGCACATTTGGGGATGCATATACGTTACATACTGCAAAGTATTTTTAAAATCTAGATTAAGACAAATTATCTTGTCAAATGTATGCTGATCCACAACTCTTGAAAACTGAGGAAGTTATTTAGAGGGTGCAAAATAGCACAAGAGCAAAATAAAAAATAATTCACTGTTCATAGTGAACAATGTTGTTGAGTGATGTTGAGTGACAAAATAGCAACTTTTCAATTGCTACTGACATACTTATATGAAATCTTATGCCCCCCCCAAAAAAAACATGATTTAACAAAGTACTAAGCACTTTCACTATAACCAGGTTTTCCCTTAAAAGTGACAGGAATTCAGAAAAGCCGCACACAGCATGTAGTAAAATAGAGAGAATTTAGGGTCTTCCAGTTATTAAAAGGGGTTCGTATTAATGGTAAGAGGAAATTTCCTCCTTTCCTATTGATTAGACAAAAAGAAAAGCTTTGTTCTTCACCAGCTATAAAAGGGAGTGCAGTAAATAAGGTATAAACTAGCCTTTCTCTATCAGATAGACGTCCATAGCAAATAGGCAGGTGATTCCAGTACTGTCATTTGAACAACAACAAAATGTGTTTAAAGGGTTCTTGGAAAACCATTGAACATGAAATAAAATCTTGTTTCTAGTGCAACAAGAAAGTTGTCCAATCAAGAGAATCTTGGGACTGTGCTTGGGGATGAGATTATAGCAGATCTGCCATGTCAAGAAGATGTACTGACTGAAAGTGCTGCTAGCTAGCTTCAACTGATTTCTGGGCCCTATGTATAGAATACACTGCATAGAAAAGAGAGAATGAGTTGTCAACTAAAAATACACTTTACTCGCAAGTGTTTGCACAAGAAAGACAATTGATAATTGTGTGCTGTGACAGAAAGACTAAGACCACCCTCTCTCCAAAGACCCTCAAGAGTAAAGGGAAAGTGTCCAAGGCAAATCATAGTTTTGTGAAAATAATAGACTGCACTGAAGACAATCACTCCCAGGAGAATGTCGCTCTACATGGAGCCAATCACAGACAGCTACAACCTAGCATATTATACATGATCTACCATTTCTTCAACCATTTCTTTTACATCACTGTAGTGGAGAAATATTGAGTGGCAATATACACTCAAAGATCCTTTGTCAGCGTGGGCCCATGATCAAGACACACAAATGTCAGCTATTGTTTCTCTAACAAGGATTTTACATAGATCAGAAGGATTTTTCAAAAAGAAGCCATCAGAAAACATTAGAATTTATGCTGAATGACAAGCATTACCTATGCAAATGTCTATCTTTCAAAACATAAACATAGTTGGGAGAAAAAAGGAAAACATTTTAAGTATATAGTAAGTGTACAACACAGCAAATACACATTATACAAATGCATCCTCCAAGAATCAGTGATTATCCCTGTCCTCAGAGTTCTCTCTTTGCTTTTATATTGCAAATGTATATTAGCACTGGGGTTCTGTGAGTGCCCAGAATTCTGTATATCTTCTCTGTCAATTCCTGGCACTATGACAGCTCACGGTCTTATGGGTTCTATGTTAATAATAGGGCTTAGAACCTAGTAACCTCAAATATGTGAACTTGACATTTGGAAAATCTGCAGAAATCAAAAGGTCACTTTCTCACCTGAAACATGGTAATAAAAAATTTCTCTGACCTAAAAAAACTTGAAAGTCAGTCATAAGACCCTCATTCTAAAAGTGTCACTGGGGCCAAGGTCAGTCTTATCAAACACGTCTAGCTTAATCCTCCTATTTTCAACTCCTCTCTTTATTACATTAAATCATTGACTTTAGTCTGGTCATATTTCATGACTCATTCATTTCATTTTAATTAAAATTAAAATGCACAGCCTTCCATGAGTCTTTTGGTCCTCATTTCTGAAAACTCCTCTCTCAGATAGCAGTTTTCTTAAGTACTTTGAAATTATTTCCTCTTGCTATCTGTCTTTTGCAATAGGAGTATCAGTCACCTTTAACCTGGAAATGGGTGAGAAAGATACTAATTTTCTTATACTATACTCTGACCAATGAACACACAACAGAGGATGGATTTATTGAAGTAATGTGGTTGCACTAGCCTCTGTCCTTTCTGCCTTCCAATCTCCATCCTTTCTTCTTTAATAGACAAAATGGGAAGCACTGGTTTTATGCTACCTTACTAACTGGCAAAGATAATTTCTATGCACAAACACCAACAATAAATTCTCCATAATGGTTGTTGATATATAAGGCAGAATAGAAATCTTGGTTATGACTCTTAAACATATCTATGTGCTTTGCTAGAGATGGTGACAACTTTCTCTATCTCAGTAAATCCTCGTTCACAAAAACTGACTCCTGAAATTAGAGGCATCCCCCATCAGTCATCCATGCTCACATATGTCATAAGCACTCATAATACATTTGGGGACTACTATAACAATATATTTTACTAAGGCTGATCTGTCATAATACCAACACTAAGCCAACATAAATATTTTTCAAAAGAACTTATTTCATCAACTATTGGCAAAGACTTGCCATATATCTAGACTCTAAACAAAAATAAGGAAGGTAAAACAGAAATTTTAATTACAAGTAAATGGGTAGATATACAAACTACATGAAGTGAGACAACCTCGGTTAATGTACCAGTTCCTTTAGTAAATATTTTGGAAGAAAAGTTTTAAAAAGTGTAAATAAAGAAAAAAGTATAATAAGACGAATAGTTAAAATATGCGTGCCAGGCCTAGTCCCTTCCTCTTTCACTGACAGTACCCTGGGAGCTGTGGCAAAGAAACAAGAGTTAAAAACCAAAGCATGTACTATGAAACAAACATAGAATTTTTTTCTTGAGATAAATTCTTTTAGTCCAACTTTCCCTTAAACATAGTATGTAGCTGAGAATGACTTAAATTTGGATTCTCCTGTATCTATTATCCTAAGTGCTAGTAATAGAGACCTGCAATACTTGAAAGCCCTAAAGTCAGCAGAGAGCACATACAGACACCAGACTCTTAACAAAAAAGAAGGACAAAGGACTTTGTCACCAGAAGGACAAAGTACTGTCTCTGGATAGAGTAGAGACAGCATTGGTTTGTGGGTTTTGAAGAGCCCTAGCCTAGGAAAGGAAGCAGGGGAGGTACAATTGGAGAAGGGTTGGGGTAGTTGTCTCCAATTGGCTTGGAGAACAAAGAAAGGAGGGAGGCGTCTGTGGAGGGATTTCTGAGATTTGTGTGTGAGTCTGAAACAAGGTATGTCTGCCTGCCTTTTCCTGACACATCACAGTATTGGGGTTAGATTGGGGATGGAGTCAGGACCAACAATATTATGCCTGTTTTAGGCAGTGTTGGGGCTTGAATGCAGAGCAACATGCAAAGTAGGAAATTACTCCATCAACTGAGCTACAATCCCACCACAAACAGAAGTATTGAATTGTTGCCTCCACTCTCTGTGTATATTTGTGAAAGTTTGCAAGTGTTCAGGACCTTAACTTTCACATTGGAACTAAACCATGATCATGGAAATGACTTTGAAGATTCTGAAGAGCTCTTGTCTAATATCACACCTGACACTTAATTTAGGAACAATTAAAATTATTTCTTGCCTATAATTTAAGTTTCTTGTTGATATACTGCTGGTGATCCTTGTTCTTTGAAAAATAAACAAATTAAAATCATAAATTTTGTATTTCTTAAAAAAATTATAGCATCATTGTCTAACAGTTTAGGTACACATAGTCAATTATTTTTCAACTGTGTTCTCTGAAATTATTTTACAAAATGGAAACAGGATAAACTGAATAAAAATATCTGTCTCTTCCATATAAATCATATGAATAAACTATAAACAATCTTTATCCACAGAAAATTGAAACGAGTTACTATGTTTGCTTCCAGATGTTTTTTATAAACTTCTTTTGATGATGCAGACTATTAATTAAAATATAAAATGTCATTGCTCATTTGATTATCTACTTGATATTCTTCCCACTGCCAAGAGAAAATTAACTAACTTACTTTATCTTTTTCATGTGTTTGGACACATATAACAGAGACATTCTAATTAAGGGTCATAAAATCCACAAACAGCTGGTTGTGGTGGCACATGCCTATAATCTCAGTATTCAGAGGCTGCAGCAGGAAGACCACTACAATTTCAAGCCAATCCTGGACTACATAGTGAGTTACTGACCAGTCTAGGTTCAAGTATGAGACCTTGTCTTTAGTAAACAAATAAGACAACTGTCATAAGCTAGAATCTGCAATTGTACTAACAGAGACACTGATCCTGACTTAAATTTGTGTCAGACTCATTCAAGCAGCTGCCTGAAATAGCTGAGTTTCACCTTTTTCCCAACCTGCCAATATCTCTGCACTGAACCATTGTCTATAACATCCTCAATAATAAAAAAGCAAACAACATATAATGGAGGCACATGGATCAATGGTTATGAGTGTGTCTTTAGATGCTGGCATTTGGCTCCTGCTCTACCTCTTACCAGCTAAGTGACCTCATTTGCTTACTTTGGTCCTCTAGGTTGTAGGTAATAAAACAAATTAGAAAGTTGTACCCAAGAGAGCTGCTGTGATGATTAAGGCAAACTAGGGAACATAAAGACATTTAGCCTTTATTTGGAAAAATGATTTGAACATACAAAACTGGAGAGATGTATTCAGGATTCATTGCAATAATCTAAGGGTGAGATGATAATATCCTAGGGTGATGATAATGAAACAAAGAAGCATGTAATAGCCTAATACAATTTAGGAAATTAAAATTATGAATTAATGCATGCTATGCCTTCTCTATTAGGCCTAGCTCACATTCTTGCTTTCTGCAAACAGTTCTTGACTATGTTATTTTCCAATGATCTGCTTTCACTTAAATAAAAAGATATAAACATACCATCTATCTCTATCATATGCTATTGAACTTTTAATTTTAAGTTTCTTATGGTGTTAAATACTTTTGTGTGTTTCAGTATGGGTGTTTTACTTATGATTTCTTGTGTAAGACTATGTGGTATATATGCATATATCATATCAGAGAAGCATCACATTTTACTTTGTAAACCAGAGGCGCAATCTAGGTGGTTAAAAAAAAATAAACTGAACTTTTAAAAGATTCACCATTTTACACTAAAAAGAAAATAAAATGTCTATCTCATTTAGGTTTATAGTATATACTGATTAATTTAATAGTGACATAGAGAAATATGGAGAGTTGTATGATATCCACCAAACATGTCTACCATACAATTGAGAGAGAAGTAACAGCTGTTATTTACATTGTCCTTGCAAAGAGGAAACTGGTGATATTTATGGTGTATATTCTAATCACCATTAGTCCTTCGACTCTCCATTTTGTAAACATACACACACACACACACACACACACACACACACATACACACACATTGAGAGAGAGAGAGAGATACAGAGAGAGAGAGAGAGGGAGAGAGAGAGAACCAAATAGAAGGATGGCAAACTCAAACGCTAATTTTTACAATTGTAACAAATTTTACAAAAGCTTCCACTGATATACTTTATTTATTTGTTTTATTTTTTGGAGATAGATTTCTCTGTTGTAACTCTGGCTGTCTTGAAACTCACTCTGTATTCTGTAGGCCAGGCTAGCCTCGAACTCACAGAGATCCAACTGCCTCTGCCTCCTGAGTGCTTGGATTAAAGGCGTGTGTCAAGACTCTTTGGGCTCCATTGATATTCTTAAAGCACTTTGATGTTTGATAAACTAGTGCAGACATGATTCATGAAATCACTATTCTTAGTTGGTAGGCATGTGACATTCAGTGGGAAATTTTGCTTCATTTGTAACATAAAACATGGCAGCTTTACTTTTCTTATTTAAAAATTTCTTATACAATATTTTGATCATATTTTTCCCTCTCCAACTTCTCCAGGCTCTTCCCCATCTGCCTTCACACCTAACTTCATGTTCAGTCTCCCTTTCCTCAAACCTCCCTATCTCTCTCAAAAACAATAAAAAAATCAAAACAAATTAAAGAAGAAGAAAATGGAGGAGGAAGAGGAGACAGAAAAATATATAGAGAGAGACAGAAACAGAGAGAGAGAGTGACTTATTTTCTACTTTTACCTGATTTTAATAGGAGGCACATGTGATTTTTGAGTAACTAAAGCTGAAGTTACTTCTTTTTGTTAAGTCTCTTTGAGACAAGTTCTTGTTATATAGTCCAATTTGGCCAAACTCATCCTTCTGCATCTGTCTCCTCAGTGCTAGGTCACAGATGTGTGCTACAGAATCTGACGATAGTGTCATATCTTGGTGCGAAGGTAAAATTGAAGGTGAAGATTTGTCTAGATCAAGTTGCAGTAGTCCTTAGCTTGTCACTTTCCAGAGGCAATGGAAAGATTCAGAAGGTTGATAGATCTATCCCAAAATTCGTACTTCATAATTTAAGAATTCATTTTGTTTTACAATACTGTGAATCATACACGAGGTTATGCAAGCCAATCTAACTCTATTACTAAGCTATAACTCAGCCCAATTGAATACTTGTTTCAGAAAAAGAAAATTCCTTACTTGTATTGAAAATAACATAGCTTTATATTTGAAATTGCAAGGAGAAATTTTGGTCTTGAATAAGACACAATGAGATTATAGAATTTGGAAGATGATACTAAATTTTGAGCATTGTCAGAAAATTCAGAATTAATAAAAGAGAAATCAAGACTGAAATATTTTTGGAGCTAGAAAATAAAACCCTTCAAAATTTTAATTAACACTTTCCTACTTAGTTAAGCTAACTTTACTTCATCTGTATGGAAGAACAGAATAAAAATACCATTTGGGGAAGCTAGGGACACTCATAATTTTATAATCACAGCTTCATGGACAGAGAAACTAGCAGATGTCAGAGCCTCTGCATGCAACCTAGCCAGCATATTTGGCAAGTTCCAGGCCAGTCAACTATCATGTCTCAACAAAGTGTGTTTCACTTGTGTCATAGCTGCGTAGGACTGTTGGTTGCTTCCTTCCTTTGGAAGTCTGCATGGCCCCTTCTAATACCATGAAATCTTGTCCTCAGGGAGGAGTCTTTCAAATCAGTTCCTATTCAGGAGCCTCTGGGCCCTGTGTCTGAGTACATGGTGTATTCAGAAATAGGGACTTAACTTCTACCTTTGGTGATTAGCAACAAAAGGCAACAGTAATAATCTGTTATATTTTGGGAGTCTCTTTGACAACCTTGATCTACAACTCAAAAGAAAACTTTTCATGCCTGGTGCAGGAGTTTTTGTTAGACGGCCTTTGGCTCCTGGAGTGAGCATTGTTAACCCATACATAAATTTTCATCTACATTATATATGAATATTTATATTTAAACAAGGCTTTTGTGTATTGTAGGATTTTTTTGTGGGTCGTGAATGTTATGATTTCTTATGACTTTTTGTCAGACATCCTTATTGTTAGTCTTTCTTCCTTTCTCCTTCTTCTGTATTTATCTCCATCTATATACAGAGCACTCATTTTTCTCATTTCTTCTATCAGATCACTTGTACCCTACTATTCCCTTCTCTATTGTTCCTCCACCCTGGCAATGATCCCTTTTTACTTTCCTGGTTTCTCCAGTTACTCCAGGATTTGCACTCACATTGTTACCAACAAGGCACTAAAAGCCTAAGTATGCAGTTGTGGTGATAACCAACACATCTCTATTTGGACTTAAGACTGACTCAACAAGTGGGAAATCATGCCCATTACTGGAAATCTAGCCAACTACCTAGGGCTAATGAAGTATTAGAACTTAAGGAAGAATCTACAACCAGCATTTTACTAACTCAGTCAATCCTTAACTATATTCTAAATATCTGTCCTTGTACCCAGCAGTATATGTAGTCTTTTCACCCAATTAAGAAAACTTCTCTTTAGGATAGATGAAGACCATTACTGAAAAACACAATGAATCAAAATGTAGAGTTATGGAGTCTAGATCCAGTGAATATATCTGCAAAACTCCTGCAACTAAGGCTCAGGAATTGTTGCACAAGAGGGAGATTGAGAGATTATTAGAGTCAGAAATCAGAGAATTTTACATCAGAATGTCTCCTAGTGATGATGGAAACTACACCCATAAAGTCTTAACAACCTAACTGCTTTAGCATAGACTGAACAAGGACAACAATTGTCCTGCTAATGTGAGTAGGAAAAAAGACAAGGAGGTCTCAATCAAACACAAAGAACTACAGGCAACTAAGGAATGGTGAGAGTGGGAAGACTACTGTTCCCTGGGAAGAGCACACTATTGGTTAAACAAATACAAATGGCCAACCCTGAAAACATGAGTATAAGTAATATTATACAATCTAAGAGGTTGTATTAAGAAATATACATTTATATCCATATATATGTAGGCTATGAAACTGCAATTGATGAAAAAAATAGGGCAGAAAGAGAGCAAGAAGGATTATATAATAGGCATTGGATACAGGAGAAGGGAAGGGCAAACAATGTAATTATATTATAAATCCAAAAAATACATGAAGTTTGAAAAAAGAGTAGATTGCTTCTGAGGAATGACAGGTTGATCTCTGGTCTCCACATGTGTGTCATACACATGCATATGGATCCACATGAACACAATCTCACACAACACACACACACACATGCACACACTGTAGGAGAAAAGAAAGTATAAAAACACTGGTCCTGTCAAACTCATAATGAAATGGTACATTTTATAATGATACATCTCCTTATGTAAAGAATTTCTTGTTTTAGATAGGTCTCAAACTTTTTAAAACTAGTAGAAACTCCAAATATGGACATGTCTATCTGTAACATGAGTGCAGTGAAGAAGGCTGAGTCAGGAAGCCTTCATGTTCACAATATTTTCTTAAACTGGGAGCCATGACCTTATATGGAGGCAAAAAAACTGAATGTTGGGCCGCAAAAGTTTAACAAGAGTAAAAGTCTTCTGTATGCACACAGACTTAAAGATTAAAAATCAGATGCTTACTGTACCCTAGGTACATCTCAGAGCATGTACCACTCGCTTGCAGTGCAATGCTATAGCCCTGGTTCTATGAATCAGAATTCACACATTGAACTGCACATACCTGCTGCCACACTATGCAACATCAAGCATCCCAAAGTAAAGCAGATTAGATTTGAGACTATTGTATACAATGACTGGCAAAGTCTTTACTGTACATGGAAAGCTTTTGTTTATTTTTTAAAGCTTAATAATTCAATTATGGAAATCAAAGATAATATTTTCCTATTACCATTATTTATCAAGTAAATAATAAATTAGTACAGCTTTGGATTATTGCATTAGGATGCTTGACTTTTAAACTCTTGACTGAGTTGCTGTCTTGGGTCTCATAAAAAACTACTAAATAAATTTTGACTTGGAATTAAGGAAAATTTTTCAAGAATTTTTGAAATGGCTCTACATACAATTCTGCCATTTTGTACTATGTATTTATGCAAAGTGATGTTGTCAATAATAACACTTATAAAATCAAAATGTTGATCAGTTCTGAAAAACATTGAAGATAAGAAGATATTCTATGTCCTAAAGTGTCAAATTCTCATCAAAAATTTACTTATTTCTACATAAATTAACAAATATATCTATTTCATTTGTATGCAAATTTAATCTTTAATAAGTGTTAAAATTAATTACCTAATAGTATAATTTAAATTAAATATGTATGTTGATTTTCAGTACATATTTTATTGGTATTTCTATTTGTATATCTTTATACTTGTAATCATGTCAAAAATAATTCAGGGAAGAACTGCTCACATGTGGTCCAAGAAGCCCCGATATAGCCTATAAATTTGTTTCTAAAATGTATAGCCATAACTGTTTATTCACATTTTCCCCTACTCAAGGATTTCCCACCTCAGATTAGTAATGAACTTCCTAAAAGCAATAGATTACAGTTGTCCCTTTTACAACATCTACTTACTTTCTAAAGGGTATAATAAATATAACAATGAATAGGTTTCTCATGCATGCTTAAGCCAGACCAAATGCCAGCAAAAGAGAGGGTAGACATGAAACCCCAGCCAAAGCCTAGGTGATGCTGGCAATAGGTAGCTGCTGCGATTTCTGGAAGACTCAATTTCTTTAGAATGTTTCTAACATTCTTAGAATGTTGCTACTGGTATGTCTACAAAGCTCCAGTACATGGCTATGCAGCCATGAATTTAAAGACACTGCAAACTGGACTTGATTCATGGGTCAGGGGATAAAAAAAGCACAAAAATTTGCATGGTAAGGAAAAGAAAGTAGGTCTGGATAGAGCCGGGGGAAGAGGTGAATATGGTAAAAACTTATGGTACAAAATTTCCAAAGAGTTCATTTTTCAATAGACTTTAGCATTTTGTGCTCTGTTTTCTTTGTCATTACCCTGAATTTTGGATGGTACTGGAGGAAACCTAAGGGATGGAAAAGGAAAGTATAAAATAGAAAAAAGAGTATGATTTTACTGAGCACAGAATTGAAATGAAAACATTTGTGTATAGATCTGAATTTCCTAGGTACATGGTAAGTTAGTAGTGTCCCTGATGGACTCTTCTGTGTTTTACTCTTAAACAAAACTGTCCATCCTCTATAATTCAAGTTCACAGTGGAGATACTCCTGATATGCATAGGCTATTTTACAATGTATATACTATTGATAATTTTGCCTTGGAACAACATTTTGTCCATGAGGATTTCTGACCTTTAGAGACACTGCATTACAGAACTGTATTTTCAGGAGTTGTTTTTTATACATCTTATAAGGGCTGATATTTTAGAAAACTTCTTCTCTCCTTTAGATGTACAGGGCCACCCATGGCCATGAGTGTGTTATGACAAATCTTCTATCTTCTGCTTAAATTAAATATGTGAATAGGGCAGGCTGTGAAGGAAGACTCCAAAGCAGTCCCCAGCATATTGAAAATCCCACCAAATAAAGTTATCCTACTAAAAAATAGTGACAAGATTCCTATATTTAAAATATAATAATAATTTCTTTGTTATGGTTCAAGTGTTACTGGGAAGCTAACTCTAGAAAAAGCAAGCAAAGCATTATTATTAGGAAAATAATCTCATTTTCTACTTTCAATAGTCAATAATCCTAAAGCATAAGAAATCCTAAAAGAACTTTAGCAGTTTATTTAAGGGGGTTGTTTTGAAAGAGCCAGAAATATCAGCCTATGTGATGCCTTAGCTTTAATGTTAAAAATCATGAATAAATTTCAACTGTGAGTATGCCAATGTGTCCAATTACTGGAAAAAAAGTGCCTGTCATTTGTTAAATGATATTCAGGTGAGATACTTTGCATTATATGTTGGTATCATATAATCTGATCATATGACTGTCAGAAATCAGTAACATCTGCTACTTCTTGTCACAGAGAAGCTCATGGCAGCTGCATGAGGCTGTCCTAGAATTAATGCCAAAAGAGTCCCCTTTGAATATCAGTAGACCACCTGGGTACCTAGCTGCAGTGTGTGACATCTCTTGCTCTTCTACAGATGCCAGAAATATATACAAAGAACAGGGATAATAAGGAAGAATCCCTCGTACCTCAGAAAACAGTTTCTTCTCTGTTCCTGAGTTCCCCCACCTGTAAATCCTCACTAAAATATAGATGTCTCATTTTAGTTGAGGTGAAATCTTCTGCATAACTTGTAAAGTGGTCAAGTGGTTTTCTAGCATGATGGTGGATGTGAAGACGGGGTGACCTCTTTCTCCTCTCCAGAATTTCTCTCAGGATTTGACTTGTATCAATCAGCAAATACACACTCACCATTGACTTTGTGTCAAGCACCCTGCTGAGCTATGGGCACTGATAAGGAATAATAAAACATGGCTCTGTTTTCAAGTAGCTCACAGGCCAGTTGAATTGTGAATGGTAAGACTGTGCATATCCAAGTCTAGTCATCACTTTGCATTTGACAGTAGAAGGGCTGTTTTCCATGCCTTCAAGAAAGGGACTGACTGAAGAGGATATCACTCATGCCAAGCCCACTCTTTTCATGGCCTGGATTCACAACTCCTTCACTTTAATGAGCTGCACCTTTCTTTTGAAGGACATATGAAAATTTTTTTACAGAGTTTTACTTAAAATATTTACTTTCGTCGTGAGGTTAGAGGTATAAACACTTCTAATATCATAAATGAAAAACTATGATTCTCTTTAAAAAATCATCTTACAGATACTGTTTTATGAAGTAAGCCAAATATGAAACACATAAAATAACCACATTAATTTCATTCCAAATGCTCATTAAAATACCTGCAAACCCCACATTATTATTATTATTATTATTATTTTTTTTAGTTTTTCAAGTCAGGTTTTCTTTGTTGTAACTCTGGCTGTCTTGGCACTCACTCTGTAGACCAGGCTGGCCTTTACCTCACAGAGTTCCACCTGCCTCTGCCTCCCTTAGTGCTGAGTGCTAGGATTAATGCCTTTATCACCACCACCACTCGGCTTTTTTTCTTTTTTTTTCTAATGACAGTTTTGATTAATAAATTAAATTAGTAGTAGTTAATGTCAACCACACTGCAGACCAGAAATGAATTCATAAACAATTGTAAGGAAGCTGAGGGTGTAGCTTACTTGCCATGCACTACACTAGCATGCACAATGCCTGGTTTCAATGCCAACCATTAACGTGTGTGTGTGTGTGTGCATGTTTGTGTGTGTGTGTTGTAAAAGTAATCTTCGTTCACCTATGTTTTCCCAACTACAGCTTTCCTTCCAAGAGGAGTGACAAGGCCACCTGAGGCCTGCTGATTCCAGGCAGAAAAGCCATGGAGAATGGGTGACACAGAGACTGTGGTTCTTACTGCATTCCCATCCAGTCTTTGGAAGAGACCGCTGTAAGAGGCGTGAAATGTGTGTGTATGTGTATGTGTTAGTGTGTGGTGTGTGTATCACCATAAAACAACAACATTTAACATATTAATCTGCTCATGAAGTCAGAGGAAATAACAAAAGTTCCACCCAACATGATGCTCAAAGCATAGTAAGGATACTCTCTTCTCTTTCCCTATACTTGCAAGATGCCATTCTTGTGACATTTAAAGCTTCTTCCTGTTAAATGTTTTCTAAAGAAGCCATGGTTAGTAGGAAACCTGTGCCTCTTATCAATATCAGTTCCATCTTCTCTTCCACTTTTTCTTGAGCTAAAGAAGGCTTGATCTAGACCTAAGGCTCATTTACAAAGAGAAATGTGTCAATCAGATTTAGTTTTTTCTTGCCTCTTTCAGGAAGACAATGTATTCTCTGAACTTAAACACTATTCTGGGCTTCAAGAACTCAGAATTCAGGCATTCTAGAGTTAGACCCAAGGGAGGATGCTTTGATGTTCAGTACTGCCAATTGCTAACCACACAGCCTTTTCTATAATGATCAAAATGTTCAGCTTATTTAATAAAATCATAGGACCTCACAGTGTTGTGATAAGGATGTAGTCAAGTAATGAATATGCAGCCTTCTTGCCAACTAAAAGTATTACACGCATTATTTTATCACCTCCATAATAGTCCTCCAATATTGCAGGCATTTATCTCCTCAGTTATCTGCTCTATTTCCGTATCAAGTTGTATTTAAATATTTGCTATGAGTCTATATTTTGTTTTATTCCCCTATGCTAAAAGGATAGAAAATATAAAATAATCACTTTGATCATATTACTCCTTAAGTTGATCTGCAGTTTCTTCCCTGTTTGCTGGTAAATGTGTTTTTAAAGTTTTTCTTCCCCTACATATCTTCAAAATCCAATTACCTTATCTTATTTTCCAGAATCCTGAATCCATCATCCAGAGCTGCTCATGAAGCCTTTTATGAGCTTTCATTATTCTTACTTTCCTGCTTCTCTGCAGCAGTTGACACTGTTGACAATCACCATAACTTTCTAAGTTTTTGTGACATTGTATTAGTTCTTCTCTGACAGCTTTGCCTTTGCCGTCACTTTCTCTTCCTTCTCCCACCCCTGGATGTAGGTGCTGCTTAAGGACATGCCTTGCTCTGTTTCTTTTCCTATTTTCTCTCTTGGCAAACCCATCCATGCTAAGATACTTATTTAATTATAAATTTTTTAAAGCTGGCTTTCAAATCTGTCACTTTGCCTATACTTTGCCTCAACTCTGCAACACGATTTCTAACTTCACCAAGTACATCTTTAACTTTACATGACCTTAAGAAATCTAGAGTTTTCATTCTAGTCCCCAGATGTGATGACAAAATTTTCAGTTCTTGGGTCTTTCTGCAGAGTTTCTGAGATGACCAGGGAATAGTCACTTTCAGCAGGGAGGTGCATTTTCTGAAGAGACTGTTTATTAAAGTTTCTTATTTTGTTCCAAAGAATCTGATGATTTTTCAGAAATTCTTGCACTTAAGATGTCTATTTAATCAATAGATTACAAAATGGTTTGGCCTGTTAAAATATAGAACATAAACACATAAATGCATAACTTAATTGATCAACTAGAATAAAGAGAATATATTGAGCAAGACTTGAATGTTGCTTAGCTATGAAATGACTAAATAAATAGAAAGTAGGAAAAAATTTTATAACGGAGTGAGAAAGTGAAGAAAGATTTAATACCAAGGAACGTCCTGTTGGCACTAAAGGGTTAATAACTTCACACTAAAATTTTGTATCCATTTTAGCATATTTTTAGTACAAATTCGTGGTTAGTTTGAAAATTAATGAAAACATTTTTACAATCTTTATTTAGCAGGATTTTTAGAGGTGGTGAATAGTGTGAAGTTCATAATTTTCAAGGATAATTAAAAATCTGTTAAAATCTACAATCAGTTTTTCAGTGATCCTTAATTACTGTTTCATGAATACTTAACATTCAATTTTGAAGTCAGATCAAAGTCTCCCTTCAGTATTATCTCACACCTCAGAGTCATTCCTCATATTGAGGATCTGTTATTCCTGAAACTGTTGAGGTTTATTTAAACGAATTTCATAATTAGCTTCTTTTTTTAACTACATATCTGGTTGTCTAAAACAACACTGAAATGATTGGTAGTCAAGTACTTAAGATAGACATCACTAAGGGTGACAGTATAATCATAGCTTAAGATGTTGCACACTTATTGCAGTAGTTACCATAGAGATTTAAATTTGGCTTTTTAATAAAATGTACATGGGTTTGACTTTGAATGCATCAATTCTGGTGAGCAGTAGGTTTCCTAGTTCATGGAAGTGGCAGTATTGGAATGTTGCCCTAGAAATCACTTTGGAGTCACATACTTACAATTATTTAAAGCAATTTCTTGATATTTTAATGGATGCTTTATTTACTCCATCAATAAAAATGCTATTTCTACAACATACATATGAACTCTTTTGTGATAATTTAATCATTTAAATTTCCAGAGGGGAAACAAAAGGACAGATAGGAAATTTTTATCTCCTTCCCTCTCTTGCCCCTTCTGTTGTGTGTGTGTGTGTGTGTGTGTGTGTGTGTGTGTGTGTGTGTGCGTGTGTGTGTGTGTGGACATTGAGGGTGGCCCAAGGAGGAAGTCTGGCCTCATCCTGTGTTGCTTTCTGATTGCCTTTAAACATAGTCTTTCATTGAACTTCAGACACCATTTTTTGGCTAAGTCTATTCAAAGTGAATCTCCTGTCTCTGAACCCCTATGCAGATGTTACAGGGCATAAGATCACATGTGGCTTTTTATGTGGGAATCTAAACTCAGATTGTTAAGCTATGTTCTTACTCCATCATATTCTCAAATTTGGATATAAAATATTCTAATGTTAATTTAGAAATGACAACAAAATCAAACAAACAACAACAACAAAAACAAAAAAAGGAGCCTGAAAATAAATAATATAAACAGAGACTACGGATGTCTATGCTCTGCATTTCCGATGTTACCTACAAGCCTAGACCACTGAAATTTATAAAACACTTTATTTTATTATTATGTCTGAGTGTGCATATAAGACCTAAATTTTACAATTTATAATTCTTCCCTGGTTCTATGAGAGCATGGCAATCTCCTTCCTGTTTAAACATAATGTATCACATAAAGGGACCCAGAACTGTACAATTTTAAGCCCGTTTTCCTAAAATTCTCACACTAACTGAAACCAATAAGCCATAATTTAGAGGTGGCAGAAGGTATACAGCAAGCATTTCAAGATACATTCAAGATAAGAAACAAAGTAGTGGAAAAAATGCTACTTCATATGCTTAATAGATGTCAAAAACTATTATGACAATTTCTATAAGGATATGCTATAACTTATTTTGCAAATAAAAGCCTTCAAAACAACAAACTCTCATAACATGGCCTGGGCTGTTTGATTCTTTTCTATATATTTCAAACCTAGGACAGTGCTTTGTCGATAGCAAGCGTACAATGACTGCTAAATACGCCAGTTAACTAAAATTTTTTTTTTTCTGAGACAAGGAGTTGCATTTTCAATGTTTTCTTGCCTTTCAGATGCATTGATCCTGTGCATTTAGCATGAATTAATCCATCTAATTTCATGGCTCCCCAAAACCTTTTATATATTCTGTATGCATTATCTTGAGCATCCCTCTGCAAAAGCTTGCACAACTGGGTTCTTCACATCATTTTTGGGGGCTCAAATATCCTCTTGGAGGTACCCCAGAATGCTCTAAAGTAATAAAATATTCATCACTCATCATCCAAGTTTGTTACAACACTTTATATAATTTTATTTTTTTAGTAGGCATGTCTTTATCTACAATAGGAAATTATTGTTTATTTAGTTGTTGTCTTTAATCTTCCAATAGCACAAAATCCATGAGACAGACATTGAGTGTACAGGTACTCAAAATGTGACTGCAGTTTTTAGATGACTTGTAAATGACATAATTTAAAATATTTGTAAACTACAACTTAATCTAAGGGCAAGTATCTCATTAACAAAATCATATGTACATATATATGATGACAAAATATTAAGGCTTTTTGTAAAAATTTTTCTTAAACTTTCCATTTTCAGATAAGAAAAGTTAAAACTCAATTTCTATGATAAATAGTTCTAAGTTAATTCATCATATTAGCTATAAAAAGGAATAATAATTTCACATAGGTATACTTCAGGGGCACATCAACTATAAATCAGTAGGATAGTTGTCTCAATTTTTCTTTTCCTATATTTCTATTAAAACATTTTTGATATAATTTATGTTAATCATGTTTTCCCCTCCCCCAAATTCTCCCTTATCCTCCTCACCTCCCTATTTCAGCAACTTAATGTCCTCTCTCTCTCTCTCTCAAACCCCCTCCTAAACACCAAGAAACAAAAACAAGATTCAAACAAGCACACAAAAACATAAAAATGAAGATCAAACAGAAAATGATCAATAAGATAAAAATGTCAAAGCAAAGCAAAGCAAAAGGAAACAAAAGACACACAAACGTAACATTGAGTTACAGTGGCCCCACTGTGCCAATTAACCAGCACTCTTAGGGCCCCACAGTGACCGAAGCCACAGATACAGAACCTGCAGGATCCACTAAGTATATCTTAGGGCTATTTGGATTTCTGTTCTTGAAAAACTCATACAGGCTGGTGTGGGGGTGTCTCTGACCCTTTTATCTATCCTCGAGAACCTTTTGCTCCTGTTGGGCTTTCTGGCCCATGCTTGATGTAGGGATTGGTGAGTGGCTTTTTTTCCATCCTGGTATGCCATGCACTGATTGTACTGTACTGAATGGTTCTTTTCTGGGGAAAACCGTGTGGGGGGATGTTTGTTGTGGGTGATGGGGGGGTAGATCTGGGGGTAGATGGGAGATGTGGGGAGGAGGAGGGGAGATGTGGGGAGGAGGAGGAGTGAAGGGAGGGAAGGAAGGGACAGGATTTTATAAGTTGTATAAGAGGTGAAAAATTAAACAAAAATCAAAAAGCATATTTACTGGGAGGTATACAAAACTTTGGTTGAAAGAGAATATAACAAACATTTCTATGTATAATTTTATGAAGATTAACTTACTTTGAAAGCTCTATCATTATGAAGGATCAAAAAATCAAAGAGCTGGTTCATTGAGAAGATAAAAATGATCAAGTGATCCTTGATCCAATTAACCAAAAGAAAGAGGTGATCAAAACGAACAGAATCCGATATGAGCATGGAAACATTGCAAGAGATTCAAAGAAAATTCAGAATAATATCAATGCATACACAAAACACAAACCTATGCACAACTAAACTTGAAAATCTAAAAGAAATTAATGAATTTAGATTCATCAAAACTACTGAAATTAAATCAATCAAAAAAGATAATGAAGCATGCTTCTAATCAACGAAACAATTAAAGAAAAAGACATCACAATCCTCAACATATGGGGGTGAAAGCCTGGTGCACTCAATATCATACAGAGTATTCTGCAGGACTTAAAAGACACAATTTAATTATAATTCTGTAGCATATGTCATTTCAATAGTCCACTGTGTCCAATGGACAAAGCTTAAAAATAGCAACATCAAAAGTTTAAACAAACTCACACAAATAAGGAGTTTGAAAGATTAATAAAAACAAATCCTTCAGAATAAAAAGCAAACCAGGGCCCAGGTTGATTCACAGCATAATTATATTAGACTTTCAAGGATATATGGACAATACTTCATAACTTCTGCAAAATAAGAGAAACAGAAGGAGCACTTCCTAATGCATTTGTGAAGCTGGTTTCACTCTAATACCACAAAACAGGTAAAAACACAAGAAAACTAGAGTATATATCCCTGATAAACATACATGCAAAAATCCTCAGTAAAATATTAGCAAAGGAAATACGGACATATATGAAAAATATCATCCAGCATGATGGATGTCTTTATACCACAGGTGCAGTGACATTTCAACATATATAAGTCAGCTATATAAATAGACTTAAATGAAAAAAATCACATGAGCATTTCAGGAGATTAAGAAAAGGGGTTTTGACAAAATATACAATGTTTTCATAATAATAATCCTAATCCTAGATAAAGAATAGATCTATAAGGATTATACCTCAATTTAATAAAGATCATATATAACATATGCACAGCCAGTGCCATCCTAAACTTAGAGAAACCTGAAGTAATCACATTAAATTCACGAATAATCCTGGCCCCCCACTTTCAAAATCATTTCGGTGAAATACATGAAGAACTAACTAGAGAAATAACACACACAAGAAAAGTAAATTAAATGGATATAAATAAATAAATAAATAAATAAATAAATAAATAAATAAATAAGATTACCTCTATTTTCGGGTGACTTGATATACATATATAAGACATTCCAAAAAACCTCATCAGAAAAGTTCTGTAGATAATCAACATTTTCAGCAAAGTGGCAGGATATAAACTAAACTCTTATAAAAATCAATAGCCTTTTTATATACCAATAATGCACTAAGAAGGAAAACATAGAAACGTTCCACCTCACAGTAGTCAAAATATATCTAGAAATAGAGGCTGGAGAGTTGGCTGTGTGGTTAAGAGAGTTCATCGCCCTTGCAGAGGACCAGGTTTTGATTCCTACCACCTACAGTGCAGTTGGTAAGCATCTGAAAGTCCAGTGCTAGAGCATCTAATACCCACTTCTGAACTATGCAGGCACCAGAAACATATGTGATGCACATATATGCCTGCAACAAAACACTCAAGCAAGTAAAATAATTAAAAAATAAAAAAGTATAATGATAAAGCTAACCAAATAAACCTAACCAAATAGGTGAAAAATATTTAGAGTGAAAAGTTTTTAATTTCTGATGAAAGAGATTGAAGAAGACACTAGAAAATGGAAAGATCTCCTATGCTAAAAAATTGGTAGAGCCAGGCAGGAATGGTACACTCCTTTAATCCCAGCACTTGGGAAGCAAAGGAGGCAGATGTCTGTGAGTTCAAGTCCAGCCTAGTCTCCAAGAGAGTGAGTTCCAGGATGGTCAGAGTTACAACAGAGAAACTCTATCTTGGAAAAAAAATTGGTAGAATTACAGCTTAGAAAATAACCATGATAACAAAAGCAATTTACAGGTTCAATGGAATCTAAATCAAATCCCCACATCATTCTTCATAGAGACAGAAAAACGCATTCTAAAGTTAATATGAATCACAAAAGACTATAGATAGCCAAAGCAATTGTGAGCAAACAGAACAGGGCTGGAAGCATTGCCATAGCAGATTCCAAGTACCTACAGAGAGCTATAGTAATAAAAAGAGGATGATGCCGACACAGAAACAAGACACAGAGATCAGTGGAATGAAACAGAAGACCCAAACAGGACTGTACATCATTATGAGCATTTTATTTTGGGCAGAGGCAATAAGAATAAACCCCAGAGGAAAGATGTTATCCTCAGAATATAGGTCTTGGAAAACTGAATGTCCATGAGTGAAAGAATGAAATTAGATGTATATCTTTCACTGTGTACAAAAAAAAAACCTCAAAATGGATCAAAGACTTCAATCTGAAACCCAAAGGGCTGAAAATGCTAGAGGAAAACATAGTCATCCCATAATATACATGAGAAGTCTTTTACCTTTTCTGGTTTAATCTAACAAATGTAGTCCTCTGAAACTTTAACCTATTATAAATTAAGAAGCAACGCAGGCAATGAATGCTTGCTGGTATCATTATAAAGTTTTATTAGTGTCTAACTACTTGGTCATTTCCTTTGTTCTTCCTATGGGTATTTGGAGAATCATACAATGAAATTATCATAACTCAAAATTAAACAGGATTAAATAAATTTTCATACAATATATTCTCATCATGCTTTCCCCATCTGCCAACTTCTTCCAGATCCTTCTACTCACCTTTCTTTCTTTCTCTTTCTCTTTAAAAAAACAAACAAGCAAACAAACAAACTGAACAACAAAAAACAAAAGAACATACATACCACAAAAGCACAAAATCATCAGATTACTATTAAAACAACTAAATTCTTGTATGGCATTTATTCAATCTCAGTTTTAAAACAAGAATGATAGAAGTTATAATTTTGGGAGCATCCTAGGGTTTTACTCTGTGATTTAAATTTTAAAAGCCACTCTGAATACAAGGATATATTTAAATAATGGGCCATTCTAGAGTGATAGACTAGACATCATGAAATTATAAAGCCAGACATAGTAGATCCTAATAATCTCAGCAGTCAGGGTGGGCTGTTATGAGTTATAGACAAGCCTGGCCTATCCAGTGAGATCCTGTCTAAAACAAACAGCGGCAGGAGCAACAACAAAAACAGTAAGTAGAAAAACGTAGGAAAGAGGGAGGGAGGAAATCAAACTAAGCATAAAGGTTAAAAATTCTATCTACTGGAGTGTTTGAGATTTAGCCTGAAATAAACAGGTAACCAGAGAGTTATTAACTGGATCACTTCATCAATATTGGTTTAGATTCTTTATGAGGTCATGGATGCATAGGACCTCAGTTTATCATCTCATAGCTTTATTAAAAATGAGCCCAATAAATCCCTATATGAATATTATTACAATTTCCTTTAACATATTTAAAGAAATATATTCTACAAAGCCACATAAATCAAAATTATGAATAATATATGAGCATACTAAGATTAATCTTAATTAAATTAAAAACTTCCATCATACTCTATTTCCTAAAACTTTTCAAATAAAAGAAAAAGGAGTCAAGATTTATACATTGACAGATAATATATTTTCCTTATGCAAAAGAATTAAGTTTATAAAAAGGCAAAGAGTTCTACTATAACTATTTCAGGGAGACATTTGTCTAAAACGATTTCTAACAAGCATGCCATTCTGACTGACTTTCACTTGTTAAAATTGAAACTGTATGGATATTTCTGGGAAGTTTTTTTGGTTTCTTGTAATATTGTAAAACTGTTTCCTCGGCTCCTTTTGACACTATGTATTGGAGCCTCTGCTTTTTGTTTGTCTGCTGTTTATTGTGTTCACTAACTTCTTTCCACCCCATTGCTTGTACAGTTTGAAAAGAAGTCAATTTCATACACTGAGACGTTTTCCTTCCTTATATAAACAAAATAAATATATTGAACTTTACAATGGAATTTGTAAGAAAAGAAAACTGGTACACTGAAAGTAAATTCTTCTCTCTAAAGTAAAGGATCAGTTATTGGTAAAATTGATAAATAATTGATTATTATTAATTTTAATATCAATAATAAATAGCAATAACCCCATAATAATAGTCAAACCATGTTTTCCCAAATGCAATTCCTTGTTTTTTAAAAGTATAGGGTTAAATTTGAATTAATTCATCAATACGTTTTTGTTAGAGCCATGGGCAGATATTGCTTTGTTTTCTATATATATTTTCAATGTTTCAATTCTATTTATTAAAAATACCATTTCTTTTTTCCTGACCAGACTTTGAATATTTGCTCACAATATTATGCTCATACATTTGTGGGGTTGATTCTAGATTTTCAGTTTTATTACACTGGCTTGTTTCTATGCTTATTCCATAGTCTTATTACTATAACTTACATTTGAAATTATACTGGTTGTTCAACTTTTTGTTTTAGCAAAATGATTTTAAGTATTCTACGTCACGTGTGTTTTCATATGGATGTTAGAATTGACTTGTCAAGTTCTATGAAGAAAGGTTCCCTTGAATTTGCTTAGTGTTAACAAATAGGAGGAAAAAGCTATCTTTAGAATGTTGAAGCTATCAACTAATAAATATAATACATTTCTGAATTTACTTATATCTTCTGCTTCTCACAGTAGGAAATTGAAGTTTTAATATTGTCAGATAGTCACTGTATCACAATTTTGGTGCTACATTTTTTTTTTCAGTTTGATGGAGTTGGGTCCTATATGGAAACGATGACTACTGTATATTTTAAGAGTACTTTATGAATTCTACAGAATTTTTGAGACAATCTACAATGACAACATTAACTTTTTGCTTCCCAGTATGTTTTGCTTTGATTTTCATAACTCTACTGCACTCCTAAAGGCCCCACAATTAATATAAATAAAACTAGTAAAAATGCTAACCTCATCTTTTCCTCATCTTCCTGTGAGAGATAGTATTACATCTTTTTTTTCTTATTCTTTATGTGTATATGTCGTGTGCATGTGTGGATGTGTGTGAGTGCACATTACACCTGAATATGTGTGTGTGTGTGTGTGTGTGTGTGTGTGTGTATGTGTGTGTGTAGACTCAAGTTGATGGTAATAATCATCCTCTCTTCTTCTTCCACTCTATTTATTGAAGTAAGTTTTACCAGTTAAACCTAGAGTTCAAAGACATGGCTTGTCTTGATAGCTACCTTCCTTTGGTGCTCCTCTATCTCTGACTGGCAGGGTTGGAATTATGAGTACGCTGTCATGCCCAAATGGCATTTATGTGAGTTCTTGTTGTCTTGCTTGCTTGGTGATTAGAGCTTTAATCACCAAAAAATTTCCCCAGTTTCTAAATTTCATTTTTTGTTGCTAGAAATTTGTAGATTATATTTTCTGTCTCTATTAACATTTCCCTAAAAAAAACACCTCTATCAACTTTTAACAATTCATTTGTTCATTTTCTTTTTTACTTTGTTAACAGTGACTTATATTGACTGATTTTTAAACATTTAGCCAATATTTCATCTCTATGATGAATTCCAGTTAGATGTATATTTGTGGTTTAGGAGATTAACTCATAAAATCTTTTAAGGTAGATTTTAAATCTATGTTCACAAGAGACATTGGTTTATAGTATATTATTTTAGTGTTTGGTTAAATTTCTGTATCAGATAAATACTGATTTAATAATGTCAAGAGAGGGACATCTCCTTTAATTTTCTGGAAATATTTGCATTGAAATTTATGTATTTCTATAGAAATCTTTGATAGGATTCACCAGTGGTATTATCTGTCTATAGAGTTCCTGGCTGAAAAATATTCCATAAGATTCACATATTTTTTTACTTTATGCAAGACTAATATTTTGATTTCCTATGTGTTTGGACAATTTTTCTTTTAAGGAAATTGTCGATTTTATCAAGTTTCTTAGGTATTGAATAACACTGTACTGTCCATACCATTCTTACATATCAAATATAGAATGCAAAAATCCATCCCTCTGTTTCTTTTCTCTAACTCAGCATTGGTAATATTTGTCATCTCTCTGTTTTCTACAAGTTTGGAGAGAAATTTAAATATTTTACTGATTTTCCTAAGGAAATTCTAGTTTCCATCGTGTTCCTTTAAACTGTTACTATTTTATCATTAATTCATCTCAGCTTTCATCCTTATTATTTTTTCTCATGTGGGGATTTTGGGAGACATTTTATGTGTGTTGCATATTCAGTCACTGAGGACCTTTTATGTGTAGTCTCTCACAGCCAGATGTTAAGGATAAAGTTATTATTAAATGAATGAAACTCAGGAAAGACGTAGTTTGCTCAGTGCTCCAAGCATATTACCATATTTAGAGAAATCCTTCTATGGTACAATTCACTTGTGGGAAACAGTATACTCAAAACTGTATCCATAATTAATTTTATCTTTCTTTCAAACATATAAAGTGCTGTTCTATCTTTTCCATTCTAGAGATGGGCAAACTAAAAGCTTGGAGATATGCTAACTTATTCTAACTTACTCCTACAGATAGAACCAGAGCTTGGTTTTGGGCCCAGGTTTCAAAACTTCCAATACAAACCTCTAAGTATCTTATTGTGGCTTGGAAGAAACCCTTTCAAGTCTTGCTTTCTTAGAAAGTTTTATGAAATCAACTCAAGTGATTTAACAATTGGAAGCCTATGTTCATTGTCTCATAAACAAAATGATTTGGAGTCTTAGGACCACTGATTTTTGTGATATTACTACTGTGTTATTGTTTATCTGTGTTATCCCATGTGTTATTATTTATAAAATTCAAGGAATATTAGTAGCAATATATGTTTGTTGACACACTGATAAAACTATCATTTGAAGACAGAAGGCACTTTAAGAATAATTTAGAATTCATTTTCATTTTTTCATTTATTCCTCTATAAAATCTACATATCCATAAACTCTGTAAAATTCCAACCCCTTACCACATTCCAAAAAGGAGTAGTTCGTTGTCCTCAACCCTTTTTTGATTATGTTCTTAAACACTAATGACTGATATGTTAATACATTTTACTGATCTTGTGCATCATTGATTCTCTGTGTTAAAATATAAGTTTCATAAGATCATCAAGCTTGTCTATCAGTATAATAGACTCAGAATTTATTGAACTCAATAGATCCTGATTAAATTAATTCATTTACATTTAGATATTATTCTGAGCATTTGTATTATGTCAGTGACATGTACTGAATTTAGTGAAGAGAAAGATTCAAAACTAATTTTTGGCAGAGGCATTAGGATTTCCGAGTAACTTTCTCATGGCTGCTGGGTAAAATTTTCTACCACAGATGGGAACAGTTGAAGAAAGAGCATCACAGATGAAGCAACTATGTCAGAAATCTTGAAGGAAAATGCATTTGTGTGGAAGTTCTCTTCAGTACCAATAGCTCTTCAGTCTGTTACACTACAGCAGGATGGCTGAGGATGTCAAGCAGGATATATAACAGAGCTTGCATTCTCAGACTGCTAGGTTTGGTGCTACTACTAAATTACTACTAACATTAGAAGACATGCCATTATACTGTTGGAAGGAATTTTATTTGTTTTTACTTCAAAGTACCTTGTTATGCTTTGACACTGTATTTAAATCTACTGTTAGTAAGAGGATAAAAGCATTTTTTTTCTGTAAGTCTAAAACCTTAATCTGACTTGCTAATGTCATGAAGTTCCTATATTTCCCTAATCATCATAGACAAAGTGATGCCATAATGAAAAAATAACAATTTGCAATCCATTCCTTTGCTTTATTTAAAAATTCTATATGTCTTTTGTGTATACTAATACTTTTAAAATTCTAAATGTTTCTAATGTTTTTACTTACAGTAGTAACTAAAACACCACACCTGTAGAACTACACCAACTTTACTATGATTGTCATCTATTCAGCTGAGGTGAACTGGCTTGCTCACATGAACTTATTTGACTTAACTTATTGACTTATTTGACTTGCTTACATGAACTTATTTGATAAAAGAAATTATCATGTGATTTTTCTGTCAATAATACTTATGCATTTGTCTTATAGGAAAGCATCATGCCTTATTAGTCTTTGTACCCTAAACAATTGAACAGGTTAAATCATACCCAAATCATAGATCTGTCATGAAATATGTAACCTGGATAATTGAGTCAAGGTTTTAGTATAAATCACAATATAGTCTCCTGCAAATAACCCACAGACAAATGAGGGGAGGACTTAAAGCAATAATAAGATTTGAAAACTTTGAAAACAGGTACTCACGGGCACTTTAATTGGTTAATATTCCTAAGTAATTGATGACAGAAATTTATTCTCATTTTTCAGAGTTCTGATTATTCTCTGGACCATCAGCTGTCTTCCTTCTGCTTTCCTGACATCCACACAACGCCTTTCATACATGAGTACCCTTGTCACACTTCCTGATCAGGCCCATCTAAATGTTCACAGAAGTCATGGGTTATCTTCAAGCATATCATTCAGACTCCCTCCTATGTGGAAGCTATGTGACCAAAGAAGTGGGAGCTATTGGTAGATAATCAAGCTTAACTGATAGAAAAGTGATTAAAAAACACTTAAAAAAATAAAAAACAAAAAAAGTAGAGGAGATAAGAAATGGGGTCAGAGGTAACAGAATTGTTGTTCTGTTGATTGTTCTCCTCACACAATCTAAGGAAATGCCCAGATTGTCTTTGTGAATAAGAACTTACAGACATTTACTATTTCTCCTAAAATAAAAATGATTGCTTTAGTGTTTATTAATATTTTTTACCTTTTGTCTTTCTCTTGTTTTTATTAATTTGCTTGTTTTATTTATTTTATTTATTTTTTTGGTTTCTCTTATTACTGCCATTTTTAGATCTATTCTAAAAAGTTTAGGTCTCCAAATGGATTCTGGAATCCATTTCTGGAAATTTCTGGAAATAAATTTACATGGCCATGATAGTAAGATATCAGTTCAATTCATGATTCTGACTTTTTGTTGAGAAGTTATACATAGTATAAATGTATACAGAATTAACTATTTATAGTCATTGTAGTCATTTGGCTCATAAGCAAATATAATACAAAAAGACCATTTACAGCTTTTAAAATATCTCAGACTATCACAGACTAACAAAAATCTACATTAGAACAAATAGTAATTTTATTAAAAAATTTAATGACCATTTTTGAAAGATGTTTTTAGATTTACTTTTATTTTATTTGGTCTTGACGTATATATGTACACCACATGTGCCTGGTGCCTATGCAGGTTAGAAGAGGGTGACAGATGATTTCTAGATTCAAGTTATAGATGATTGTAAAGAAATAAGTCAGTGCTGGGAATTAAACCTGGATCCTCTACCAGAACAGTGTTGCTTTTAACTATTGAGCCCTCTCTCTATTCCCCCAATTTTAATAATTTCTTGAACAGTATCACAAATATTTGTGTTAATGGAAAACAAACTTTCAACTTTAAGTTCAAAATTTACTATCAGTTAGTTTTGTAAGTAGTCCAGACTCTGATCACTTAATTTTACAACTGATTTTTTTAGAAAACAATACTGTTATAAGTGTTTTAGATGGAAGTTTAGTAAGGAATAACTAGTCTTGTTAAAATAATTTATTTTAAAATAATGTGTGGTTGAAGGAAAATGCATGAAACCTCTTTTCCATTCTTAGAATAAAGACACATTTGGGAGCTTTCATTCCAATTTTGCCTACAAAATATACAATAATCTTATATAAACTTAGTTTTTGTTTTTCATTTGTTTGGAATTTCTTTTATTAAGTGAATTTGTATTTTTCAAATAAATTTATTAAGCAATCGTGTCTATGGTTGCAAAAACAGTCATACTTCTTGTGGAATTATCAGAATTATTTGACCACAGTCAATCTTAAATTTTCTTAAAACGAACTCATGCAGCACTTAAAATTCAGTTTACATAAACACTTCCAAGTATCAGTTAAAAAACACAAGATTTGGATTGTGGAGAAATGCTTCAATCAGAAAATGAAGCCACTATACTTAAACAAATGAAAGCTCTAACATATTTTGAATATAAATAAAACTGACATTGGAAAATGTAAATTCCAAATTTAACAGTAAAGTTTGCATGCAATAGGACTTAATAAAGGACTTAAATAAATGTATATTGATCACATGATCAGTCAATTGCATCACTTAGAAAAATTTGACATTAAATTATCGGGTGTGATAGGTGCATGCTACCACATACTATGTTCAAAGTTTAAATATAAAGAAAAATGCAATTACCCTAAAAGACATTTCAAGATTCTCTCCACCCCAGATATCCATTCCTGCATCGTAAGTTCCTATCTCTTCAAAGTAGTTTCTGTCAATAGAAAATAAGCCACCGGCCATAGTAGGGGTCCTAGTTGAAAACAAAACAAAAAGAAAAGAATATGTTTTGAAAACAATGTGTGGAGTTCAGTGATACTACAGCAAATAGTTTTGACATCTTAAATATTAAAATATTTCTAGAAAATTCAAGCTGAAAACATAAGGTGAAAGTGTGAAAGCATTTAAAATTTTTATATTGCATTTATATTTCACACGTTTTGCAAAACTCTATTAAGATACTCTGTTTTATTATAGGTGTAAAACAGAAACACGGAAGGAACACTACTCATTTAAATCTGGGGCTTCTACATTCACTGAGGCAGAGCAAAGAGAAGGTACTGCCTTTTACATGGTCCTTGAAGAGGTTACCTGGTCTCAAAGACACCAGTTGTGATCTTGGCTACAGAATTACAAATCATTTTAACGTGAACTCCAGAAAACTGAGAATTTCTCTTTCTCTATGAAAATACGTTTTCTCTATGAAAAAGATCAATCGTCTATCACAATACAAAAGTATAAACTGCTATGAAAAATGTTTAAAGAAAGAGTCCAATGTTAGTTACAAATGAATTTTAAACAAAGGAGGTAAAGGAGCTTTATATCCAATTGTTTATTATTCATTAGATATTTTAAAAGATAGACTTATTCATCTAAATCTGTGGATATACTCAAATCTTACATACTATTCAGGAGTTTAGAAGGATTTGTATTTGGTTCTCCTGTTAAAAATTTTTCTATAAGATCTAAAATACTGAATCTGGCAAGGAAAAAAGGTAGCTCTACTTCATCTACCCTTTCTCACCTCCAAATCCAATCTCCAAGTGCCCCTATCAACCCTTCAACAATGAGACTACTGAAAGAGATCAAGGAGATATATATTGCAATAAGAAAGTCAAAGTATATTTAATTTCAGATGAAATTATTAAATATATGAGACCCTAAAACTTCTGTGGGAAACTCCTACAGCTGAGAAACATTTTGAGCAAAGTCGCTGGATATGAAATTAAATTGTAAAACTCAGTATCCCACCTGTGCACAAATGGTCTGAGAAATAAATCAGAAGAACAGTACCTTTTGCAGTTGTCTCAAATAATACAAAATATCTTGAGCTAATTGTAACTAAGCCTGTGGAAGATTTATATGAAAAACATTTTAAGACATCGGAGAATGAAATTGAAGAAGCTATCAGATGATAGAAAGATTTCTGATGTTCAGGTACTAGTAGGATTAAAATGGACATCCTACCAAAAGTAATCTACAGAGTCAATGAACCCTTCCCAATTACTATTCATTACATATCTTGAAAGGACAATATTCAGGTTCATTTTGAAACAAAAGTAAACTCAAGAAAGCTAAAGCAATTCAGAATGATAAAGGAAAAGCTGGAGGTAACACCATCACTAATTTGAAGTTGTAACTGCAGTTAAAAAAAAGCATAGTATTTTTCACAAAAATTGAGCAATGAAAACAAACTGAAGACCTAGACATAAACCCACACACCTATGGATATATAATTTTTGACTAAAAGGCCAAAAATATGCACTGGAAAAAAGACAGCTCTTCAACACATGGTGCTGGTCAACCCAGATGGGGGCATGTAGAAGAATCTAAGAATCCATATTTATCACCCTCTACAAAACTCAACTCCAATTGGATGCCAACACAAAACCATAAGACCATGACATAAAACCAGATACACTGAATCCTATAGAATAGAAAATGAGGAAGGGCCTTGAACTCATTGGCACAGAACAAGGCTATGAGAATTGAATACCATAAGCACAGGCTCTCAGACAAACAATAAACAAATGTGACATCGTGAAACTGAAAGTCTTCTGCACAGAAAAGGACACTGTCACTCAGACAAAGCAGTAGCCTACAAACCAGAAGAGAATTTCATCAATTACATATTAGTTATATGTTTAATATCCAAAATATGTAAAGAACTCAAGAAATTATATATTAAAAAAAATAACCCAATTGAAAAATGGTGTACACAGCTAAACAGATAATTCTCAAAAGAGAGATCTTTAATGGCTAGAAAACACTTAAAGAAATATTCACCATCATTAGCCATCAAAGAAATGCAAATCAAAACTACTTCAAGATTTCATCTTATAGCCTTCAGAATGGCTAGGACTGATAAAACAAGTCATTCTGAGATAACCCAAACCCAGAAAAACAAATATTTTTATGTATTTGAGTGTATGTGGAAATTAGTTGTTAAGTCAATGATAAGCAAATTAAAATATATAGAACCACAGAGAATAAATGGCTAGGGGAAAAAGATTACACTAGGAAGCAGAAACGAATAGTTATGGATGATGACATGAAGCAGGATAGAAAAAAATGTACAGGGGTACAAAATAAAGCCCATTTGAGGCATAGAATGGAAATCTAGCACAGTAGAAGCTTCCCAAGGTATCTCTATATGTGAAGGCAATCTAAATGAATTTGCTAAATAATGAGGAATTTAGAGCCCCAACTAACTATCTCATGTCACGAAGTGAAGCTTCCAATACTGGGATTGGGTGACTCCTAATTGAGTTGCTGGTAAATGGGGGCCACATGAAAACCCCCAAACAACCCATGAAGTGGCCAGGACTTCAGGTTGTTCTTTGCCAACTGACAACAACGCCCCATTGCTGAAGACAACACCTACACAATTCTTTGAACATGGAGAATTTGAGCTGGTTCCTACAAAGAGCTTTAACCCCTACGTTCTAGAATCTTTGGTACAGGAAAGTACTCTGCATGCTACTAAAGAAGAAATTTAAAACACCAACCCAGCAACAAACCCTTGTATCAAAAATGGTGTTCTTCCTGCAAGTATGCCAGAGCAATGGTGACACAAAATTTGTGGGAGTAACCAACCAATATCTGATTTGAGTTAAGACCCACTCCAAGAGATAGAATTCATACCCTACATTGCTAAGGTGACCCGAGACTAGAAAACCAGGGTAAAAACCAAACACCACTGTTCTTGTAAAAAAAACTGTCAAAATAAAATGACTCCTAATGACAATCTGCTATCCTCAGACCAATGCCTTGAACAGCCACCATCAGAGAAGTTTCCTCCTGCAGCAGATGGGAACAAATGCAGAGACCCACAGGGAGTGAGAAATGTTAGAACTCTCAGCCCTAAATAGGACGACTACCCCTTAGGGCTCAAGAAACCATGTGGAAGAAGTAGAAAGAGTAGAAGAACCTGAGGGACTAGAAGTCACCAAGAATGCAAGGCATCTAAGTCAACAGGATCAAAACCCATATGAACTCAGAGACTGAGGCAGCATGCAGAATGCCTGCACGTTTCTGCAGCCGATGGTCCCTAGAATTGAAAGAAATGGACACATGCCTCCATCTATAACCCCTAACCCAGATCTAATTTATAACCACTTGCAAGTGAAAACTTAGTTTCTTCCAAGGGAATCTCACTGGATAGACTGCATACCCAGCAGTAGATGACCAAACCAAAAAAAAAAAAAAAAAGAATTCCATCTTTGGTGGTACATTTTTTATATCTTATTATTTTAATTTAATTTTAATTTATATTTTTTCTTTTTACCTTTCATGTCATGTACAAGCAAAGGGGTTTCTGTTTCTTGAGCCTTCTCTTTCACTTTTTTCCTTCTGTTTGTTTTTCCTAATTCATAAGTGTTGGTTTTTGTTTTCTTATATTTTACATTATCATTTTTTTATAAAATGCTAAAATATCATGTTCAGTTTATAAAGTTTTAACTAATATTAATTTCTTAATTAAGACAGTGGTTCATGTATAAATTATATTTTTCTTTTAGGGAATGGGGAATATATTTACTAAGACCTATTTTACCTATGCCCAAATATAACTAAAAGTAGCAATGAAGACGTTTGAATGTTACCAGGGCATAATGGTTTCATTGCACATTATCTACATCTGAAGTTCTTTCTTTTAGTATTTAATTAATTTGAGTCCTGGTCTCAGTTTATAACTCAGGCAGGCCAGGAATTAACAATCTTGTCTCTTAATGTTGAGGTTGCAGACATGGGCTATTACTCCTAGTGATATCTTTCAGAAATGGTTCTCATGCTCAGTTACTATCCATCATAGACTGAGGCTACACTGACATGGTCTGGGTATCATATAGTACTATGGAGAGTACCCTGTTCATTCTAATGCTTTGCCAAAGAAGGAAGTAATAAGCAAATAATTTAGATTTGTAATGCACATGTGCACTCTGTGAGATGTTTTAAGAACAAGCCAACAAAACTCATTGTTTTGTAGAGATTATATATACCTGTGCTAAAAACTATACCACTTTCTAATTAAATAATGTAGTTTGTTATAAAACTGCCTGATAACACTGTAGGTGGACATCAACTAGCTTGTAAAACTATTTCTCTAGTGTCTTTGCAGTTTTATACTCAGGTAATGAGCTGTCGATCAGCTGCAGTTGTCTCAGCTTGGTGGTCTCAGAGCTGTTTTATTTCATCTCCTCTTGCTGGGTTCCTATCTTATAGAATATCATTGACCTTCGGAGTTGTAATGTGGAACTCAAACAAAGCTAAACAGATGGTAATTATGAAATGGCCATAACTTCACCTGACAAGGCCTTGGGAACTCTATGGTAATAACTATACAATATATTATGGCACTACAGAGTATATTTTATACAATTAGGAACAAAACTGCTGCAATTACCCTATCATAATGCAACCAAATGCTTGAGAATGTTAAGTGATGCATTTTTAATCATCAGTTCAGAGATCACATCTACCTCGCTTCTTCTTGGCAAAGTACTAACACATTTTAAGTATGTGTATTAAATTTTATCTTGAGGTTGATCATATCTATCTGTGAGAAATACAGAATAGATAATAATAAAACTACATGTAATTATAAATATGAATCAAATAATTTTCACTTATATTTGAATACTAAAAAACAAAAATAGAATAACAATTTCTAAAAGTAATCTCATATTTTCTGAAGACAGAAGGTCTCAGTGAGATTTCATTTGTATTTGTTATTAAATAACTAAAAATGTTGCTCATTTTGTTAAGCATGCTCATTCTACATTGACTGCTTCATTTTATTTTTTAAATATTTATTTATTTTATTTATATGAGTGCTCTCTCTACATGTATATCTGCATGCCAGAAGAGGCATGCAGATCTGAGATCACATTATAGATGGTTGTGAGCCACCATGTGGTTGCTGAGAATTGAACTCAGGACCTTTGGAAGAGCAGTCAGTGCCCTTAACCACTAAGTCATCTCTCCAGCCCTCAGTTGACTTCTTTATAACATCACAGGTGAGCTATTTATTCAAGTATGTACACATTCCGAGTTCAGTGACTCAAAAATAAGAGTTGGATCATTATTAAATCAGGTAAGATTGTTTGCTTTTTAACATGTGTCTATACAGTAATGAGACTACCAACCAAAATCGTCAACATGGGGTGAATGATAATCATTTCACTGACTGTAAACACTCTAAACTGTATGGATAGGTGAAGAAGTTAGATCACTCAGCACAGTGCTGAGCACTCAATAAACCATTAATAAGGTAAATGTATTAGCTAATGTACCCTTGCTCACATTGTTATTTGATACTGATTGTTATCCTCTGTTGGTAGTTAGGGTTCCTTAGTTCATCCATAATCTCACATTAATAATCCCTTTTAGGGATTTTTCCTTCATCCTTATATCCTCTCTATAATGTTCTGTCACATCTGTGAAGTATTGGTTTGTGTGGCTTTGTGTTGAATAAACCAATTCTTCCTGCAATGCAATGTGCTTAAGCTCATTTGTAATTTACTTCTTTCAATTCTGATACAGAGACCAAAGAAGGTCTGGAAACATAGTGAGATGACACAACTAGTTATTGAGGTCAACACTATAAATTTTTGTACTTGGCCACAAACCATTTGTCTGTGTCTATTTGTCCATCTCTCATATTTTCAAACGAATTTTTTAAAATATTGGATTCTTAATTATATGCGAATTAATGAAATGAACACAACCCAAAGTCCCTAAGAGCTAAATGTAAACTCCCTCATGTTCTACCTGGATGTGTTTATGGATCTTCCTTATACACGTCTCATCTTTCTTATTTCTCTTATAGGTTAAAATTCTTGCCATGACCTCTGCAAGCTCTCTTGACTGCAGTTGATCCCTGGTTCATTTCTCCTCACATTATATTTCATGCCTTGGATTTTGAGTTCGTCCCCTTGAACTTACAAACCTGCTCAGTTAAAGTCTATACTGACCCAAAGTAACCTTCACTCTATCATACGGACTTTTTCATATGAAGCACTGGCATTCCCCATAGCCTTACTCGAAACCATATTGAAGGAATATTTTTTGCATGCTCCTTTGATTCCCTGTGACCTTAAATGAATCTGGGTCTGTCTCTCACCCTTGCAATAAGTTCTTTCTGAAGGGTCCCCATTGATTCCAAACTCACGTAGCCTTTCTTTAACTGCTTCTTCTGAAAGCATTTAGCACAATTCATCAACCTTCCTGCTTCAAATTCTTTCCACCACTGGCTCTCATTGCATTTTCTACAGAGGTTTGCTTCTACTGTATTTTATGATTCTGACTGATAGCCCTTCCACTTCATTATCTAGCTGTTATTTGACTGTGAGTGCTTAGATTAGCATATGTCACTTAAGCAAAATACAATATTACAAGTTTTGTCTCTTCCTTATCTGGATGCTGTTTGACCGTGGACAAGTGCTTAGATTAACATATATTACTTAAGCGAAACACAGCATTACAAGTTTTGTCTGTGTTTTCACTTAAGAATTATCATGGCTTATTTGATCTGTAGCCTTCCTAGGGTCTCCTTGGGTGCTGTTCTCTTTCTGTGGTCTTTAGTTTTGTGAGGTTATTCATCACATGCTGTAGACAGTGAGGATGACTCCTACCTCCTAATGTTTTCTCATTTCTTCCCGTGCACTAATTGAATCTTTCTAATTACTCACATTTTTCCTTCAAAAAACTCCTCTAGGCTAATACAATGTAAAAATAATATTTTATAGCATAGGTTTAAATCTGCTTTAATAATTTTTCAGCTATTGCAAATTATTATAAAGATAAATTTTAGTATAGAGCATTTTCAGGGTCTTTTCAGTTGTACAAATTTGAGGTAAGAGGTGATGAAATCTTGTTTGATTTAGTATTTCATACAATCAGAAATCAGTTGGAAACTAAATGCTGTTTCTCCCTCTTTCTTACATTGTACAATGCATCCAGAGGAAAGAAATCAAACTAAGAATTAAGACCCTTCTCTTGAGATAATAGATATTAAATATTGAACGGAATTTAAAAATTTATAGACAAAGCAAGTTCTGTGGGATATTTCACAGCATAGCAATCACTGAGCATAGGTTTAGAAATAGTTGCATTTGGCTCTGGAGAAGAAGGGTTTATACTGGCTTAGACACTGGCAAGGAAACTTACCCAATCCTTAGAGTATTAAAAAACAAAACTTCAGGGCTGCTTTAAACGCTAAAAAATAAATTTGGGTTACTGTATGCAAAATCCTCACTTTGAGGGTAAAGAAGTCCTTTCCTAAGAAGTCTGGATCATGAATATTTTTTTCTTAATGATGATTAAAGACCTCACTTTTAATACAAGAAAACCCTGTCCTTTCCATGTCTCTATTTTTTTAATAATTGTAACTGAACATCCAAATCTCTAAAAGGATAATTAATATTTGGTACAAAAGTTTTTTTTGTTGCTATACATTCATTTCATACTCAATAAGTTTCAGAATAAGCAAGGAAGCTAACAAGAATCAGTTGAATTTAAATACTTTGGCTAATATAGTAACATTCATTATTCATGTAGTAAATCTAATAAAGTTTAATAATTCCATTTTAAAATTTTGTATACTGCCCCTGTTTATTCTCACCTCAACAGATTATAACCAAAAAATCTTTCAAAATGTCCCGTATACATAGGAAATAAGAGAATACAAAGATATTCTTTCTATAAAGACTATAAAGATATTTAAAGAATATAAAGGTACTTAAGAGGGTATGCTTACAATCTTTCCAAACTGCACATGTTAGACTTAAAAATAAGGATACAAATGGGACTAGATGAACAGTCAATGTTCAAAGTTTTCTTTCAAAACATTTATTCTGCTCAATTCATTGACATTCCCTGTGCTTCTGTTTCGACACTTTGCTGCATAAGGATATTTGTCATGTTTTATCCATATCTACTTCTATTTTTATCAAATTTAACGTAAATTTTAGATAGACTGACAAGTATCTACTGGAAATTCTAATAGGCTAAAAAATAAATTATACATCATTATTAAATAGAATTTTCTCTATATGTTTTTACAGGATGAAATATGTGCTTCTGATTTATTACACTAAAGAGACTAGAAACACTGGAATAAATGATGAGTTTGAGAGCTAGAATCACAGAACTAGTAAGAGATAACAAGTAAATAAATAATTTTGAACAAATTGTTGCTAAAAAGCTAAGTGAAATAAAAAAGGCAAAAGTGTAATTCATTGGAAGGGCACTTGCCTACAAAAAGCAAGGCCTATGTTCTTTTGTACTAGTACTGGGGTAAAAGAACAAATAAATGAAAATTAAAATTAAAATTAAAGCTTTTATTTGGAAATAGGCATAAAATTCATTTTGTTCAGTACATGCTTAGAATGCTTGAAGCATGAACTTCCATCCCTGCACAGAGCCAGGTGTAATAGCACATGCTATGTGTAATCCTAGCACTGGGCAGGTGGAGCTAGGAGGTTCATAATAGACTCAAAACTATATTTGGCTACATAGCAAATCAGTAGCCAGCCTGAAATAAATAAGACTTAATATTAAAAACAAAATGAAACAGAAAAAATGCAAACATTTGCTATATAAATAAGGGTACGTATGGCCTAAATAAGTAAGATACTAGCAGCTAGTAAAATTTTCTAGGAAAAACATAAAATAAACAAACTAACAACACCAATTTATGTAGCATAAAATACTAATGAACAGAATAACAAATTATACAGAAATTCATTTGAAGAGAGGCTCTAGAAGGAAATAAGGCACTGATGGAAGTGGGGACGATTAGTCTTCTGTTTTCTTGCACTTTTAGACACTTGCTGCAGTGACTATGCAATGCATACATTTCTATTTTCAGGAATGAATTTAAAACCCAACTTCTCATTCCTATCACAGATACTTCTCATTTAATACTCTGTATCACTCTAATTCCTTACATTGCTTAAGACATAGAGAATAATTTTCAGCTTTGTAGTTAAGAAAATTACCAGATTTATCCACAAATCTACCTTCTACAGTGCTTCTCTGACAGCACACTAGAAGAGTTTAGAGAGAACACCTGAGAAATGTCTGAGTTTCTCATATGAGGGCACAGCATTTGCAATACAAGATATTACTAATCATGTTATCAAGTTTATTTGATATCCTTTGGACATACATAATTCTAATTAAATAAAAAGTAATTGCATATCAGATAAATGTTAATAATAAAGAATATAAATGTAAGTAACATACGTTCTGATTCAATAATTAAATCAAGGTGTGTGATTCATTACGAAAGCAAGAATTAAATAAATACCTAAAGCTTTTTATTTACTCTCAGAATACACCTGCCAAGGTACTGGTTGAAAGAATGAATGAAATTATATTAATAATATAGGTCTATTTCAAAGAAATATACTTTAATCGAGAAATTTAAGTGGAAATAAGTATTTTTATAACTATTTTTGTGGATCACAGACAGATCATAATTAAAACATTAATGCAATTGGTAAGATCTAACCCAAGCTCTTTTTTTTTTCAGAAATATACATTGCTGTAGTACTAACATAGTTAATTCTTTGTACACCCACATTCAGTCAGTCTACACATTCTGGCCTCTTTCATCATCTAGAATATGTAAGGCCAATATTAAAATGTGGACGTCTTTACAGCAGAGATTTCTGAGAGACTTTTGAATGTACAGGATCCAGTACTGTGATCATCAAGGTGCATGCATGTGCATTTCCATACAGAATAATGCTCATCTCAACACCTAAACCAAATCGCCTAGAATTCCATGTACTAGAAAGAAAATGTAATACATCTCAGAGATGGTTAGCGTTGTCAACTTGACAAACCATACAATCACTGGGAAGGGAGTTTCAATGAGAGATTGTAAAGATCAGGCTGTTTGTGGGGAATGGTCTTAACTGTCTTAATTGGTGTGGGAAGATCCAGCCTCAAAGTGTGCAGCACCACTCTTAAGTTTGGGACTCAGGACTTTGTAAAAGTAGACAACTCTTGCTGAGAACATAGATCCATTCATTTCTCTTCTTTTAATTGTGAATGTGATATGAGTAGCTGTTTGATTTTTCTTATTCCTTGATTCACTTGTTATGCTGGAATGTAATCTGAAATTCTGTAGTAAAATAAATTGTCTCTTCCTCTTTTGAGGGCTTTCTCTCTTGTAACTCTGGCTATCCTGGAACTCATTGTAGACCAAGCTCATAGTAGACCAAGCTGGCCTTGAACTCACAGAGATACACCTGCCTCTGCATCCCCAGAGCTAGGATTAAAGAAGTGCACGACCACTGCTCAGCAAATTATCTCTTCTAACTTGCCTTTTGTCAAGGTATTTATCATAAAAACAGAAATGAAAGTAAGGTGGTCTCCAACTTGACAAGGCTATTGATTAACAGGCAATTTTGCTATTGGTGGTCTATTTTATTGGATAATATATACACATAATCATGTAAACTAATATATTTGATGTGTTTCAAACTCAGTCATTTCCCAAAAAGAAGACTCCAAGTTGAATGTCATAAACCTAAAAGGTCATAACCATAGTTAATTGTAATGTAAATTGATGTCAATATACATAGTTCTCTCACCTTTGTTTGAGACTAGGTTTCTAAACTGTATTTCTCCAGGCACAAGAAAGATAATAAATGACAAGTGACCCTTAGGTTTTAGAGTCAGAGACACAATCATAGGAGTGACAAAGATGGTGCTAGCTCCCATGCCTCCTGTGTATAGGTTGTTCTACTCAGCTCACTTGAGTGCAGAAAAGGAGGAAGGCTGGATCATTGTAGTAAGAATTTTTAACAGCCACAAGTGCCAACTTTTGTTACAAATACCTCATTTCAATGTTGGTGATTTTCTGCAAGTACAAAGCAATAAAACTAAACAAACGAAACACATTTAAACAATATGTTTAGCTTATAAATTCATAGATTGTGCTTTCTGGCATAAAATCTGCTTACTGTATTGTGCAGACAGCTGAGGTGCTAAATGCTGTCAAAATTTTACTGATTAAAGGAAACTCAATATTCATAAAACTCCCCTTTCATATACCCCTTTCTTTGAAAACCAAACCTATCGGACAGTACAGTACAGTACAGAATAATATGCAATGTTATAGTATCATCACTATGCATTTTACTTTTAAAATGACTGAGCTTACGTCATGAGTTCAAGTTGGTGCCCTATGACTGCAGTTGCATGCTGGTATTTCTAAATGATGATGAGCCAATTACAGTGACTACACGTTCTATCGAAACGGACACTTAAAATTAACCATGCTACTAAAAACAATTACACTTTCAACTTCATTTTGATCACTTTAGCTATTCAGAGTTCTGTTAATCAAGTGGGAAAAAAAAACCTATCTTCAAAATATAGAATGATTTATCTGTTTGCATGAGTGTGAGAAAAAATGATCACATCTCTGAGTAATAGATTACAAAGTTCACACTGCAGTGCTGCTGATGAAAATTACCTGCCTGCTGTTACAACAGAGCTCATGAATTAATTAACCTTTTGCCATAGGAATCTTGAAACTTCAGCAGACACTGCGGTTTCCCCATTCCTTTTGCTGCACTCTGATTATTTTAGAAAAAGATATAGCGTTCACTGACTAAGGAAAATACATGAAAGAAATAGATTTGGTTTTCACACTACTTCAACAAAACCCCACAAACTGTGGTTAACATATGCTGTGTTAGATGACTCACTTTTACTTCAGTGAGCAGAAGATGAGCATAATGGTTATCACTTTTGTCACTTTTTCTTTTATGAATGAGATCAGTTATTACTTACTAGGAGTGTTTGCTACCTTAATGGTACCTTTCCAATTTGAGATAATAAGTTAAATAAAGTATGCCTTCACTAATGTATTTTCAGGAAGTGTTTTTTTTTCTTTAAGAACACACATCCATATATACTTCATTTTCAAGTGAATAAATACATTGACCATATTTAAGTGTGTCTGGGAGTGTTTTGATAGTTTTCACTTGGAACCAAAACTTAAAAATTACTTAAGTTACATAACACTAGAATGTGGGACAAGAGGATTGTTTAAAAAACTGGGAGTTACTATGGTTCCTTAGCTAGTTAGTGCAAGCAACAACAAGGCTGTGTAGATGAAAGATTATGAAGCATTTAAAAACTGATTATACACTCTCAACATTGATAGATCTGATGCAAATATTAGGGGCCACATGGTTTTCCTGGCTATGGTAGTGTATCTTCTAAAAAAATGCTAACATTATTTACTATTTAATTTTTCAGTAACATATAAGTAGAACTGTCTCTTCTACTACTTAGATTTTTTGTATTTTTAATTTAATGCATTTATATACTTAGGAAATAATTTCACCCCTATCTCACAGTATCTACCAGTAATACTACAGATCAGTGCCTTCTGTGCATTCTGTTTTTGAAATTACAATATTTTTCTAAGAGAAGAATAGTTTGTTTAAATCATCTTTAAAGAGATAATCTAATAATACATTTCTCTACATAGTATTTAGATGACCAATGTTTGGATGTAGGTAAGAGATTTATAAAAAGAAAGAGATACTTTAGTGTCATTTAAATGAGTGATCTTATAGTAAATCACGATGCATACCTGTTTCAGAAATAAGAGTAAGATGTATTTCAGAGATAAATATTTTAAATTAAGGAGTTGTTTAATTTGGAACAAAAAAACACTGATTCTGTTAATGCATTAAAATTTTTTTAAATGACTATTTCTGCGATTCTTAAGCAAAGATTGGTTTTTAAGTGTGATAAATTTGGAATATTCACCAAACATTTTGGCCATTTTACTTTTGAGAACACTTCTACTATAATACATACACTTCATATTACACATACTTACTTCAAGTATCAAGATGTAGATGTTGATTCAGGGCAAAGGAAGCTTGTTCTTTGGCTAATTTGATCACCTGTACTTGTCCTGGAGTCCTGGAGCATTTCAGCCTCCATGCAATCTAACATGTTTAAGTCTCCAGGATCTACTGCTGACTGAGCCACTCTGACTAGCTCCTTCTGAACTCAGAGCTGTACTGATCAACTCACTCACGGTTCTGGCTCAAGCTCTGCTCCAAGCTGACTGGTTCAAAATGATCTTTTGATCAGGCTGATTATTTGTGACTGAACTCTCGACTCTGGCAGATTCCAGCTGATTCCCACAACTTCTCTGACTGAACTGCTCTGCTCAGTTTCCAACTGACTCACTCTTCCTGTCTGATACTGACTTCTGCCAAGCTGCCTCTGTGTCTCTGTTTCAGATTCCTCAGACTCCTATATTTGACTGCTTCAGATTGCTTCTGCTTGCTTCTTCCTGCCGCCTAATACCCCCTTCAACCTCTCTGCTTCTCTGCCTTATCCCCAGTCAAACCGCTTCATTGTCTCTGTGTCTTGTCCTCTGTTTCTGAGCTGAGAACTTGCATTTATATCATGAAAGTTGAGCCTGTCCTCACTCTAAATCATTCTGCTGACTCTTCCTCTGGTTTGTCATTTTACCTGCCCTTCACTCTGACTTATCTCAAGACATCACTTCATAGCTGAACACTGACACCTGAATTCTGTATCTTTTATTACTGATGAAAGGCATGTGCTACCACTTCTTTCAGAATACTGGAATTAAAGGTGTGTACCAACATTCCTTCTACATTCCATCCAGGCCACCTCTAAACATGATTCCTTCATATAGACCCCTAAATTTGATCCCTTCATATAGATTTTTGGATTTGATCCCTTCCTATCTGTCACACAGGTATATTCCTCTACATCAATGCATTTGCAATCATATAGAAGTATATATCCTCGTGTGTGTGTGTGTGTGTGTGTGTGTGTGTGTGTGTGTAAATAAGCATCAGACCTCAAAGCATACAAGGATACTTGACATTTATATCAACACAAAAGTTTGCCAGTGATAATTTTAACCATATTCAGTATTGTCATTGATTTTTTTAAGATTGTATAAAGGGCGAAATATGTACATAAATAATAAGTATTTCTAAGGATTTTAAAATTGAGGCCAGACTCATAATGTACCTTGGTTAACATAAGAATAAAACTATGATTCGTTAAGATATAATGATCTACATACCTCACAGGTAATGTCCTGTCTCCTTTTCTTCTATCCATTTCTCTTTGAGGAACCGGATACCATCGAAAATTTAGCTTCCAGTTAAAACCCCCATAAGTCATGTCTGACCCAGCCATATATTCAAATGTATCATCGCTAATAACATCAATGATAGGGCACACAACTGTTTTTCTGTAGAAAAACAAAAACAATTTGTATATAAATGATAATTTACATTAGCTTCTTCAAGTTGATTATAGATGCCATGATAACATTTAATTATTTTTATGACTTCACTATGCCTTTCATTTTATTTTGTCCTTTTTGTCTGCAGAAACATTTCTTCTGATATTGCCTTCCTTCCTCACCTTTACTTTAATGCTATGATGTGAGATCTAATCAAATATTCTAATTGACCTTCAAGCTGATTTCAAAATGCATTTTAAGTGCTAGCTCAGCAGGATGAACATGGTCTATTTTCATAAACTTCCACCCACAGCATGATTAGTCAAGTTTCTTTGATAGTATGCATCATTTTAGCTATTACCCATTGAAAAGCAATAGCATATAGGGTAAGGGAAGTGGATGAGAGAAAATTAGATCTGGAGGTTTGCATTTCGAATACATTAAGTTAGTTTAAAGAACACAGGGAAATATATTACAGGAAAAACTCCCTTTAGGAAAAACAAATACCAACAACCAAAACAATTATAAGTTCCCGTAAAGAGTCTCTATGTCAGACACTAAGACCATGACAACTTAACAGCAAGGTGTCAGAGAACTAAGAGTCTATTGTTGTCTCAATTTAAGTTAAGATAAAGACTGCAGCTCTTGTCTGTGAGTTCTACCCTAGTATCTTATAGTAATAGAATAAGCAGGATGTTCCAGAACCTTGTGAGTCTATTAAGGGTAAGTATGGTTCACATAGGTATTTTATTGGGTACTTTTTAAAATCCATGTCATGGCTTCTCTCATTCTTTGGCTTCTTGTAGCTTCAATGATTCACTATGGGACCAACCATCAATCATCTCCATAATGTAGCTTCAATGATTCACTATGGGACCAACCATCAATCATCTCCATAAGGAAATGTTCAAGTCTACTCCAGGTAGCATTGATTGTAGATAATTCTGAAGAACAGAGTAATTATGTGAATTCTAAGTCAGTTATAAGTGTGGAAAGAAAAAAAAAGAACTTCATTTATATCTTATTGATGACAGCAATATTATTGTCACTCATCCTAATATGCCTTATATATACCACATGATGGCCATACCCTGAAGTTCTCTGAAATCAATAAATTTCATTTACCCTTGAAAAAGCTTCTTGGTGAAACTGGACACAAAAAATTAGAACATTTTTCTCTTTATTGGATTTAATAATTTAACTTTAAGGAAGAGAAATTAAATCTAATAATCTCGAGCAAATTTTGCTGTCTAGTTATGTTAATGTAAAAATGTTTAATTAGAACAAAAGGAATCATATATATACAAATACAATGCACAATGCAAATGAATTGTTAGACTAAAACCAAATGGCTTGTGCATGGTTATAATGAAACATTATATTAAAATCTTATCAAGTTGAATATAAAACAGATGTTTAAAAGAACAGCATAATGTACAAAATGTTGCCAGAAAATGTACTGAGGATATTCTAAGCTCATGTTGCTTTGTCAGTCTCGCTCTCCTGTGGGCACTGTACAACACACAAAATGATATTTGCCGTGTACTGTGCTCAGTTGACTAAGAGGTTCCCACTGCCTTCTTGAACTGCTGTGGTTTATTTTACTGACAGCCGCCATCTATCTTCGTGGCAAGAGGCAGCTCCTGCCATTTCTGTGATGCGGCTGAACTAGCTTACAGTAAGCAGCCGCTGTCTTGAGTGTCTAATTACAACTTCAGTTCTGGGCTCTTCTACTGCACATGAAATAGCTATGAAAGCAAGGTGCTTTGCAATGATTTATCACATTAGATAGCATTCGATGTTTGTTATCTTCATTAGGTACTGAGAATTGCACTAATTTATCACCCATATTTATGAATAGCTATGAAATGTCATCATCATTAGAGAGAAATGCAGATATGCATGAAGGGTCTTAATTTCTATAAAGTTCAATTTTTCAAATTTTAAAATTGACAGGTGGAAAGAATATGTTTAAGTAATCATATTGTGCTCTACTTGTTTTGTTAAACAGTGATATTGTTTCAGGAAAGACTGCATGTGTGCATGTGTGTGCGCGTGTGTGTGCGAGTTTTCAAATTTGAACTAGGCTGTGACTGAGTGCACTGGAGCAGTGAGGAGAACACTGCTGAACAAGTGAAAGCTGAAGTATTCTCTGCATATCCAGTAACACAAGCAAGTTTGTAACAACGTCTGCAGTCCCGGAATACGAGTGTTGGGAGAACCAAAGGTGCTTTGAAAACAACATATTATGCTGTCAGACTGGAATGTTTTACTTCACCCATAAATACTCAAAACATTTTACTTTGAATCATTTGATTATTTCTTAATCAATAACCCATGCTCAACATAAATCAGTCTGATTCTTATCTTAACAATGAGAAAAAATGCCCCTTTCATAGCATATGAAACAAACTTTCTGAAAATAGCACCTTGGACGAGGCATTGTGATAGACAGCTGGAGTTGCCCTCAAAGGTTCAGGTGTAAGCCTTGCAGACTTAACACAGGGCTCCCTACCTGTCTTCCTTTATTCTCGCCAGCAAGGGCTCCAGCCATCCTAATGTGCACTCGCAGTGTGCATCCAGAAAAGTTATGACCTGTCCTTTTGAAGCAGCTGCTCCTCGGAGGCGGGCACGTATTAACCCAGAGCGCTCTTCCATCCTGATAATTTTTACTGGCACTTCTAAAGTTTTCACGTAGTTCTCTAATGTCAGCTTGAGAAAATCTGTAATGTGGAACAAGAAAGACTTGGAGCTATTTTAGAACAGAATGGTGGCACATCTAAGATGAAAATTCAACAAAGAGAAACAGCACAAACTCATGTGTAGACATCATATGCATTTATAATCATGACTATATATATATATATATATATATATATATATATATATATATATAAAAACTTAAAGTGAAATAAAATAATAAAGATCCCATCAGTTAAATAATGTTACATATCAAGTCATATAAATTCTCATTATTAACTAGTTGTAAAGAATAATGCATTTAAAAAAATCATTTTGGCTGATTTCTTAAGATAGTGTCAAATAGGCTATAAACAAACTGAAAGTATTTAATTGTTCTGAGAATGGAATGGTCATAAACAAGGTATATTATAGATGAAATGCATATATGATTACATGGTTTATATCGACTTTATAGGTGGTTGACTATAAAGCAGGATATAGATCATTGCCGAGATACTTTCTCACCACAGAAACGGTTCCTAAATATAGATAGGCAAAGCAGAGTCATACCTCTTTCACTGGCATCATCAACCAAGATGACCTCAGAGAGCAGGTAGTGTGGGGAACGATTTATGACACTATAGACAGTTCTAAGTAGAGTGCTCCAAGCTTCATTATGGAAAACAATAACTACACTTGTGTTTGGAAGTTCATCAGGGTAGACTTTTGTCTTGCATCTGGAAAGGAACAAATAAGACTGATGGTAATAAATTCATGTTTTATCCTGATTTTCTTCAATAGAAATATTCATAACAATACAACTTCGGACTTCAAAGTCCTTTACCAATGAGCTGATTTATGAAAACCTGAAATAATTTTCCTTTGTATAAGTGTTGTGAGTAATCACTTGGCCTTTTGAAAGTTAAATATGCATAATTGCCAATATTTTATTTTAATTCCTGCAGGGAACAAAAAAGCATGATTTCCATAATTCTAAGAAAAATCTAAGAAAACCAAAATAATATTCTCAAACTCTCAAAGAGTTAAGAACACCAGATACAAAAGAGGCAAGCAAATTCATTTACTACAAACAAATATAATTCTTTGTTTCATAATAAAGGAATCATAACTCAAAAAGCTGTGAAAGTATAAATAGGCACGAATCTGTGACAGTTTAAAGCATGAAGACTGAAATTGTTTTCTATTCTAAAATTTAAATAGATAAGTTTTTCTCTGCACTTGAGAATGTACTAAACTACTTCTACTTTCAAAAGAAGGTTAGCCCTGTGGCTCCTACAGTGCCTTTATATTCTTGATATAAAGGTAAGAATTTGGTTGCCAGTATTGCCCAAATCTAAACTTTAATGTGTACAATTTCACTGAAGGATTTGTTAAAACACAGATCTAATTTGCCAATTCTGAGATGGAGCATGAAGTCCTGCTTTGTTGCTAGCCTCGGGAGCAGATGGATTCGTAAGCCATTGAATGAAAGTTATTGTTAATTTTACAATTTACTGTTTTGAAAAACAATTTTAAACGTGTTTACAAGTTCAAATAAGCCAAAATATTACTCTATGGGCCATCACTGCAAAAAGATATGCTTTGATAAACAATTTGTGAAATTCTGTATATGGGCATCCCTAAACAGAATATGCAGATGGTCATTTCGTTTGTCAAGTTTTCAACCTTCAGACATTTATTTTGTGTAACTTTAAATCCTATTGGCTATGGAAAATTATCAGAGAACTTCCAGAGCATGAATAGAAGTTTATTCCCCTTAAGTTATTTTTAAATTAAATATTCTAAAGAGGTAGAAAATTAAAATAGTACCATGAAATAAAATGAACCAGATACCTCCTGTCATTTATGATAATGAATTATACTATGCAGTATTGTTATAATTGTTTTTTCAAAAGGAAGTAAAAAATATTCAGTTAAATATAGGAGGTGAAGGCGCACGCGCGCGCGCGCACACACACACACACACACACACACACACACACACAAAATAGAACTGAGATTATCTATTGAGAGTTTAATCCAAAACAATCTAAGATATCACCTAATCAGTAAAATCTTCTAAAATAGAGTCAGGTAAGAATATCCATCCACATCATATACATCAGGCCTAACTTTTTTAGCATGGACTTATTTGAAAATAAACATCCGCTAAGCACTACAATCCAAAAGACACTGTGCAAATAAGAAAAAAAATGTAATGGGTTCATGACTCTTTCCACTCTATGGAAATGTTCAAACAATATTCTTGCACTTCATCATCGTTTCACTTCTGTTTCCATACAGTTAATCACTGAATGAACTGAGAAAGCCATCTCAGTAGTTGAGAAGTGTTCTTTTCACCATTTTTTCAATCCTCTACTCATGGCCTCCTCAAAAACTCCCACCACCTTCATCATGCCTCGTACAAATATGGCAGTATACTCATCATAATCACTAAAGTAAATTTACACAAACAGCATGAAGAGGGTCCAACATTCAAAAGCTAGCAGCTTAAACCAGGACTCACGGTCAATAATGCTACCTAGCATCAGTTTTTGTTTTTTTTTTGTTTTTTTTTAATGTGATTAATTTTAACTCAGGATTTTCTGTTTGGAATTCTAAATGTCAACTAAGAAAATGTGGATTGATATAGAATAATCTTAATAAATAACAGCAACTGAGTATGGTAGATCATGCTTATGATGCCAGCACCTATGAGTCAGAAACAAGAGGACTGTCTTGAGTTGGAAGATACCATAGGCTAACTACATAGTAAGTTCCAGGTAATTCTGGTCTATGCAATGGAAGCCTGTCTCTACAACAATAACTTACTCTTAATGCAGATACTATATTTACTTATAGAGAATCCCCATTGTCTCATTAAACTAGCACAAGATAATGTATAGCTAATATGTTTATCAGTTCTTTCTCTTCATTATAGAGGAGGAATCACTGACCACAGGGAACAAGTGCTGCAGCTGGGGTGAAAGGGGAGCAGTGATTTGATGAAAGTATGGTGGTCACACTATCACTGGCTTGTAGGCTTGATGCTATCAAAAGGGTTTGATATGAAATTCTTACCACCAACAAAAAAGTCATGACAATGTGACTTAGATATTTAATTACCTTGATTACGGTAACTGTTTTAGAATGTTTACAAAACATCACGTTGTATACCTTAAATTTGCACAGTATTTTTTTAGAGAGACAGGGTTTCTTTGCTTTAACTCTAGCTGCCCTGGAACTCACTCTGTATACCAGGCTGGCCTCAAACTTACAGAGATCCACCTGCCTCTGCCTTTAAAGTGCTGGGATTAAAGGGGTACACCACCATCGCCCAGGTATTTATACAATTTTTATTTGGCAAGAATAGTCAAGAAACTGCGGCACAGGGCAGCAGTCATTCAGTAGAAGAGCTATGTTTTTTAAATTGTCAATTTATAAAAATTAAACATTTTCATGTCCGCTTGTACAGTTATCATAAATGCACAGATTGGTATTCATAACAGTAGTGATTTCCATGTTTTCTGATCAGATAATAAAACTCAAAGCTTGTTTTAAAGTTTGCATTTCAAATACATAATATTCAGCCATGGTAAAATGAACCATGACTTTGTGTACTAAAGTGATATTACCAAATAAACAACAGCACTATACATCAATTATTACAATCTATTTAATTGTCCAATGGAACTTAGAGGAAAAGGCTTTTCAGTCCACTTACACATGACTTCTTATGAAATTATCACATTTAATTTATGAATCAGCCATTGAGTTTGTACTGTTTTAAGGTTTCTATCACGTCTTTTAAGATTAACTCTCCAGTTTCAATTTGTGTTATTTCATGTACTGGAGGCAAACACGAAGCTCAGATCTCAGAAATAAAATGTTTCACCTAGCTTCATTGGTACTTTTCCATAGACTTCATATGAAATGATTTCTAAATACTGAGGTACGAATGAATTATATAGGGATCTTGTTAAGTGCAGCTTCTGCTTCAGTAGAACTGGGCTGAGCCCACGATTCTGCGTTTCTAATGAGATCCTAGGAGATGGTGACACTGCTGGTTCCTGGCTGACAAGAAGCCAGGAACTACGAAGCGCTCATTTGATGATCAACAAGAACCAGAAATACAACCATTTCTCCAAATGTATATTTTGCTTCATCAAATGAAATTTAATATTTTCCTGCAACTTGCTGCCTTTAATTTAGATGATCACTTTTGTGCTAATACTAAGGAATCTAATAACTATGAATAAATGAAGACTTACAATTACAGTTTTATATCTGTAGTATAGAGTGCAAACATGCAGCTTATTTGAAGGAATAACTATATGGACAACTATGACCATACTCACAAGATTAAGAAATGCCCCTTTGTATCAGTCTACTGCCAGCTACCACACCCTGAGATATCTAACAGTAGACTCTAAAAACCAGCCTAATTTCAGATTTGTAATATTTATAAAATATGCACCTGGAAGAAGATGAACACAATATAACTCATAGTTAGCACAGAAGTAGTACTTAAAATGATATTTAGTCATTTAAGCTGTCAGAGTTTTAACTCACTGATTTTTTTTTTCATTAATAATGTAAAACTAAGAAACGGTAGAAAGGAAGTTTAGAATTTAAGTGATAGAATCAATAACTAGGGCAGGGATAATATCCCCTTATCCCTAATACATGAAAAACAATTCATTTTTGTAATAATAATAACAATCTTATCATTTTCCACCACCAGTTTTGTCTTTGACAAAATGGGTTTAAAGCAGACCAAAACCATAGATCTTACCAAAAGCATGTAGAGAACATTGCTTCATAAACCTACAGAATGGAGCTCAGGATCTCCAAGTAGCTGGGCTGGAAAGGTTTTCAAAGTTATAAGAGTCACCTACTTGGTTTACAGGAAACAAATTTCAAATCATATATCTACAATGCTGTCCCACCTGCAATATACATTGGGGCAATAATGGTAGAAAGCTTGTGGGAATAACCAGCCAATATCATATTTGAGTTAAGGCACACACTCCAGGAGATGAAATTCATATCTTACACTGCTAGGGTGACCAAGAACCTCAGATTACATAGCCCAGAGACCATGGGTAAAACCAAATAGTACTGTTCTTAAAAAAAATACTAGCAATAATGTGACTCCTAATGACATTCTGATATATGCATAGATCAGTGCCTTGCTAAGCCATCTTCAGAGAAGCTTCCTACTGCAGCAGATAGGAACAAATGCAGGGATCCACAGGTAGATGTTATTCAGAGTGCGAAAACTTGTCTCTCTATCAAATACCCCCCGACATGGGTCAAGGAACCCTGTGGAAGAGGCAGAAAACATTTAAGAGCCAGAGGGGATGGAGGACTCCAAGAAAGGAAGGCCTTCAAAATCAACTTAGCAAAGCTCATATGAACTCACAGAGATTTACGTAGTGTGTATAGAGCCTGCAAGGATCTGCACCATTTCCTCTGCATATGTGTTACAGTTTCTAGTTATACTTTTTATGGGATTTCTGAATATGTGAAAGAGTCTCTGATTCTTTGGCTTTCTCTTGGGCTCTCTTTCTGCTGTTTGTCTTGCCCAACTCTGATGTGTTAATTTTTGTTTTATTTCATTATATTTTATTCTTTAAAGACATAGCATGTTTTTTTTTTTTTACAATTTATTTTTTATCCTTTTGTATAATACATCATCCCTACCTCCACTCCTCCCGGCTCCTTCCCATCTCCTCTCTCTTCTTGATCTACCTCCCATCCATACCTCTGCTACCCCCTACTAGAAGAACAGTCTTCCCAGGGATGCCACTCTAACAGGACTTAGGAAGATAGAACACAGCCAGGCACAAACCCCTACATCAAGGCTGGAGAAGACAACCCCGCTGGAGCAAAAGGGTTGCAAGGGCATCAAAGAGGATAAGAGATCTCTCCCCACTACAACATGTAGGAGTTCTACAAGAACAGCAAGTCAAACAACCATAAGATATATGTAAGGATCATGCAGGTTCCATGTCTGCTGCTTCAGTCTCTGTGAATCCTTAAGAGTGCTGGTCAGTTGAGTTCATGGAGTTTGTTCTCCTGGTGTCCTCAACCCCTCTGGTCCCCACAATCTTCCCTCCACTTCTTCTGTGGGGGTTCTACACAGTCCACACAATGTTTGTCCCTGGGCCTCTGCATCTGCTACTATCAGCTGCTAGAGGAAACCTTTCTGATGAAGATTGGGCTAGTCACTCATTTATGGGCAAAATAGAATATCTTTAGAAATTGTCTTTGAATTATCCAATGTCTGGTTCCTGGGTAGCCCTACAGTGTCAGGTAGGGGTTACCTCACTTGACATGAAGTTTTGACCTCCATTGCCCTGGCAGATTCTGAGGGCAGGATAGGCTAACGGTCAAAGGTTTTGAGGCTGGGTTGATGTCACAGTCGCCTCACTGGAAGCCTTGGCTGGTTACAAAAATGGCTTGTTTATCTCTCTATCCCTCATTACTAGGGATCTTCACTAGGGTCACCCTTGTAGGTTCTAGGGAGTTTCCAAATTCATTTGGTCTCCTTTGGTCTCCAGATATCCTTATATCCTCTCCCTCTATCCCTCTCTCCCATCATAGATAAAGAAATCAAAATATTCCAGAATAAATCCATATCCAAACTATATTTTATCCCATTATTATCCTTTAGAAGCCAGTTCATTTTCTGAAAGACAGAAAGAGAGGATCCGGTGGGAGTGGAGGTGGGTAGACACTGGGAGGATTACAGGGAGGGAAATATGTAATCAAGATTTATTGTTTCAGGAAAAAAATTTCAATAAAATGAAAAAGTATGAAAAATTGTAAATCAAAAATAAGGAAGTTTGTTCTTTTATTGTAAAAATAACAATATCTCTTTCATACTCTCTTGAATGTTTAATCAAATTTTAAATAATACTGTCTAGAAAAATAATGCTAATTTTTACTTTAATCAGAAAAAAATAAGAAAAATAATTTATGTAAAATAGATCCAGCATTATACTGTATTATGAATATTTACATGAAATAATCATTTTCCTAGGACTATTTCTTAAAGCCGTCTTTTAGGAACTGAGGTGCCACTTTCCTACCCTTAATGAGGCTCTGGATTTAATACTAGCATAGGGAAAAATAATTCTCAATGATATCATTATAAATGGTAAGACACCTTAAGCAATATTACTTAAAAATTATTGTTTGTTTTTTTATAATTGTTCAAATAGAATGGTGAAAAATTGGCATTTTTTGGAACCACTATATATGTAGTTAACTTCAATGATAAAAATGACAAACTACAGTAGAAATTGATTGATGTCTTCTTGTTAAAGTAAAGGCATGCAACCTGGTACCCAAGTAGAATCATAAGCTTGGTCATGGAAACATTTCATATAGATACTGAATTGTCACATGATAAATTTAGTTAACACCAGCAAGGAAGTTAAAGTTCACTTCATTCAAATTTTATAAGGCTTCATTAGAATTTTATAAGGTGTGTCTGTGACTCTTACTCATAGTTAATCAATGTATGAATTACCTTATTATTACTTCAAAAACATTGCTGTATTGATTTAGTTACAGAGATGCTGATTAAAATAGCTTTAGTATGGTCATGAATGAGTAATAGAATTAAAACATGTTTATATTGGACATTAAAAATATGGGTATTTGAGCACTAAAAGTAACTGAGTGTTCAGACCCCATTCCTGGACACAACATACTTTGTTTGAAAACACTGAGAAATCAGTTTAAAAATTGACCCAGAAACTCTCTCTGCTGGTTAGTTTTCATAGTCCTGCTGGAAGGTGCTATGCAAGGTGCTGTGGGAGAAAAAGCATCAATGATCTTGCCCAACACTAGAATCTACATGCTAGGTGTGGGACTGTACTGGAGCTGAGGTGGAGTAGAAGTAGAACCCTGTAATTCTCATTTCTGAGCACAGAAGGAAGGCATTTGGCTGTTCTTCCACCTGCTGCTCTGACAAACCACAAGCTATGCTGCCTGCTCTCACAGCAAGGCATCACCCCCTCAAAGGTATGTGACCTGACAGATTGTTTATTTGGAGTTGTAATTAATTCTCCCTATATGACTATATAAAATCTATCCCTCTGGTCCCGGAGTAGGGGGTGGTGGTGGTGGAATACCTAGGTCCAGTCATCAAGCCCCAACATGAAAATGGGGGTCTTAGTACCAATGCTGTCTTAACCAATGAGCTCTCTCTGATGTCCCTGGATACCAGAGACCCTTCCTTTTGCTATAAATATGTCCTCGTTCCCACAGTAAACTGAGTTACGCCCTCTGCCATGTGCTCCCAGGAATTCTGTACTTTCCTGCTGGCTCTCAATCCTCAGATCAATGACTGCATGGACCCGTAAACCCACACCATACAGCTTTGCTTCCCAGAGCTTTGCCGCTGGCCACAGCGAAGCTACCTTGCTGGAATGGAAGCCACCTCTGCAAGGAAACCCTACATGTTATAATACTGACCTATCAGGTGAGTTGTATCCACTAGTACAATAATGATATGGCAATCATGGGGAAAACAAACAACCTTCTTATTTTATTTAATCCCTGTTCCATAGGAAGAAGTTCATGTCTGATACTTTAAACCTTGCCAAAAGACAAAAAAAAAAAAAAAAAAAAGAATGGATAGATCATAGGAAGAAACAAATGGTGTTCTTTTGCTAGATGGTCATATTGTCAACATGCCTTTTTGATATCTATATTTATAGTCATGAACTTGTGCTGCTCTCAGTTTTGGTCAAGGAAGTTCTTTTGCAGAAAGTAGTAGCTAATGCAAAGACTCCTAACTGGTCAAATCCTCAGACATGGAGGGGTCATCTATAACAACCTTCTTCTATCTATAGCTAAGGACATATTTTGAAAGACAAGGCAAAAAGAATGTGAAAGCTGGTGGATGGGGAGGAGAGCTATGTGAAATACTGTTTTCTGGACATGGCATGGCTGATATTCACAATAACTCACAGCAACTGTGCTTGTCCGCAGAAGACGTGTACAAGATCGAGACAGCAAAAATTTCAGCAGAGATGAAGGACACGCTTCTACTGCCTTACCTTTAGTTAAAATGCTGTCACTAGCTGATGACCTCTGAAGGAGGCATAGTTGATTTGCTTCAGAAATCTAGCAACCTCAGTTTTCTTATTCTTCAGTGGATGGTGTCATACCATGAATATTTGGTCATCACTAATTGGACTCATAGGGATAATAATTGTGATGATACTAATATAATAATAGTAATAATAATAATAATAATAATAATGATAATGATAATAATAATGAAGTTGAGGAGAAGACTGATTGGGTGACATCCATAAGGGCAACTGGAGGGAAGTAAATGGGGTAGATAAGATCAAAATACCTTTAATTCATGTATAAAATTTGTGAAATTAATCAAAAATATTATATTTAGAAGTATATTTTGTGAAGTAGAAACTTAGAACTATAACCTTAAATTCTTTGACTCACAGACATATTAAAAGAATCATCCCTTTTGACCAAAACAAATTTGAAATAAAATGTATGTGGTTAATATGATTTGAAACTATTTTGTCTAATTCTAGACCTGAAGAGTCAGAGATTCTTAGCTCCTTCACCTGCAACCTGTGTGTCATCTAGATAAACCGTAACATTCAATTCGCTGTCCTTTGGTTGGAGATTTATATATGGAGAAGGAAATCCAGATACTCTACTTTGGAAGGAATATGAGGATACAGGGATGTTTCAAACAGCTGCAACCTGGAAATGTATGAGACAGTGCACCTATTTGCCATCTTTCCCCTTGGCTATGCACACACTATGAGAACATAAACTGTTACAATTTGATTTTCTCCTTTTCAAAGGCATATTGATGTTTTCAGATAAGCTACTCAACACAACATGATACATCAAAGGAAGAAAAATTGACTGTAAGATGAGACTGTGAAATCACAAAGGAGCCATAATTACAGAGTGGTTTAGTTAGCTATAATCTATTTAGGACTCCCAACAAAGGTTGTCAACACTACGGTGTGTGTGTGGCTTGCTGGCAGGCTGCTCACTGAGCCAGTGGTTACCTTTTACTGCCTCAAATAAAGAAGATTAATAATAACAAACTGAAGACTTGTAACACAAGCCCTCTATATATTTCTTATTTTTAAGAGCTATGAGAATTGCAGAATTACATGTGGCTTCCATTCCCCAAACAAGAATAATCACAAACAGAACTTATGCCACACCCTAAAGCATCCATGTGAAGCAAATTCAGGCAACAAAAAATAGTTCTTTCACAATCTTTAACGGCTTGGGGCCTCAAGTAAAATACATTATTTAACTTTGTACATATTTTTATAGATTGCTTTATATGTATAATATATGTTAAAGTTGTCCAAAAGTGAATTCTTTTATCAAAAATTAAGACACTGACACTTTAAATTTGATATAAATCAAGATTTTGTTGTATTTAAAATTGAGGTGCACACTCTACTCTTCCTTGGCCTTTTGGATCAACCCTTGCTCCTTCTGTTTTCTTATACATATTGGTGCTAATAGGAAAGAGTGCCTATGGCAGGGATGTTACTACATAACTCTCTTACTTCTTGGCTCCTCTTCTTAGATTCATTTTTAAATATTGCCCTCCATAGCTCAGGGGACACTGTCTGGCTGGTGTGCTTCAGGAAACAGAAATAGGAAGTAGAGAATTTCTTTCCCTTCTCTTCTCTAATCTCATGTAACATTATTCAACCCCTTCCTGCCCTCTCATATGCCTCAACAGGTCTACTTTTTATACTTTCACAATAAATCTAACATCTAATGAACAGGAGACTCATTAAAAGAAGCACAAAAAAAAAAGAAATATGCTCAGCCCTCAGCATATGACACAATGCATGACATAAAATGTATCTAATAAGGAATTGTATAAATTAAAACTTAATGATTAGGTAGGCTATTATAGAAGGAAGGAGATCAACTCTCCAGTCATATCTCTACATTATTAAAATCTGAACTGGAGACATACACTTACATTTTTTTCTATAGTTTTCTTGAATCTTTCATTGATTTTTGTTTTCCATGTATCTATCTATAGCCAGACAAATTAATGAGCAAATCATAGGGAAAGGAGAAAGCTAAAGATCCATACGTCATTTTGTCCTAATGTGTCCCCCTAATGGTAAGTGACATAATTCCCGTGGGACATACTGAAGTCAAGTCTGTGTCTTGAAAGTCTAGGGTCCTTACTTTAATTGAGTATCCATGTTTACAACTTCTAAATAATCATCTTTGTCATCACTTTGTCATCACTTCAATGAAATAAAGTTTCTACAACACATATGAAAGACTTTTGAGGGCAACCAAATCTTAAATGAATATTAAGAAAGTATTTTATGATCCTAAGAGTCTTGGATTATAAAGCTCTCAATAAATATTACAAAGTCTCTGAAATTACATGAATTGGCCTTGTTGCTGGTAGCATTTTGACCATTAACAAGTTTTTACCCATTTGTAGTTTGTTTTTCACTCCTGTGGCCGCGTCACATTTCCACATCTCCCCAACTCAAACACATTTTCATTCACAGACCATCCAGGCTCAGAACTGTTGTGCTTGTCCAACAGAGACTGAACTTCAGACAGCACAGTAGGAGTCCCTCTATATCACATATTTCCCTTCATTCCAAATTTCTCTGGCTTTCTCTGTCTCCCCATGCTTAGATATTCCTGCTCACTTTTTAAATTTCAGCTCAATATTTTCTGTTTGAAGAATCAAGGGGGTTATATCTGCTAAACGTTTTCCTGCTTGTTTCCTTTTGAGCTTCTGTAATCTACTGTGTAATAACTTGCGCTGCTTCTTAATAACAGGACTCACTGAACTACCCACACCTCTACTGGTTCTAGCCGAAAGAGCCACTTGATTATCAAGTCATAAAAGATTTGGCCAAGATAAGGCCATGACCACATCTAATGTAACAACCACATAATGAGACAAATGTTAGTAAGTGGCTTTGGTTTTACCTAAATTGGATAGCAACTGCTGTAATCATTTGTTTCTGAGACCAGACCTTTTGACTTATAGGCTATCAGAAAGACAATAAAAGTACAACTTCATCAATATCATATATAACCTATTTTCATATTTTAAGAACTTGAAGAAAACAATTGTTTAAAGTATAAACCCAAACTTCCCTCTTTACATGTGAGGGAATACTCACAAGGGCAAACACCTTTCTTTATAGGACAATATATTCTCTATGTAAGTAAGATGGTTGCTCATCAGCACAGTTCCAGACTGTCTCTGTGACTAACAATCCTAAGCAATTAAATCACATATTATTTTCAACTATGATATCTTATCTGCATTGAAAGAGCTGTATCATGCCACTTAGGCTTAGACACACCAGGGTCTATAAATCCTCATGGTGGTCACTCTTTGGCAATATAAAAGGCTGTCTACTAAACAGAACTTCTACAGTACATTGGAATAGATTCAAGTTTTCATTAACAGCCTATTCTAGTGTTTTGTGGGTGCAGCAGATCTGATAATCCTCATCCTATCTTCACTCAGAACTCCCGTTTAATGGGTAAAGAACTAATGATAAAATTGGCAGGTAATTTGCTTCTCAATAGTGAAACTGGGCTTCAAACCAAGGACAACAGAAAAGTTGTTACTATTTCTCCTACCTGATAGAATATGAATTTGTTGACTTTATTTATATGTTTTCCTTTAATACAGGAATTATTTCTGGTAACAATTTTATACCATGTGTTAATTAAACCATATGGATAATAAATGGTATATTACCTTTGTTTCCTATTTTTTACAAAATATATAGGATTGTAAATGTATTTATTTCCCTCAGTAATGATTAGACTGATAATAAATTTGAAACCTAAAGCAGTTAAATGCCCATCAAAACTTAGCGCCTAGAAATTCTCAGTGTCTGCAAAGACTAAGGGAACATGTCCTTCATACTGAGATGCTATTATAACCCAAGAGCCACTATGGGGTTCAGAGTCAGACTCTTTATATTTTTAATTTTCCATATTTAGTTTACATAGCTATAAAACAGGAAAACAACAGCATCTAATGCACAGAGAGGTGATGGTAAAAGAAGAAAATGCATGCAATGCTTTTATGCCAGTACTTAGAAGACAACATCCATTTAACATGTGTAGAAAGTTCATAACCACCGTGTTTTTAATTGCTTATTGATATAGTTGTTATACTTTAATTTGAAAAATATATAAAAGTCAATTGAAATAAAATCTATCTAAAGAATAAATCTTTTTGGTTAACTCACCATTCCACTGGTAAAGAAAAACTTTCCCCTAGGAGTGTAAACTGAAATCAGAAGAAAAAGACTTCATACAGAAATATTAACACATGACAAGTTGCTTTATAGAGGATTTTGGTACTAATGAATGTTCTTTAATAAATGTTCTATATCAACTTTTAATAAGTTTAGTACTTCACAAAAAGAAACAGCAAAATCAATATAAACCTAAAGGGAACAAACAAAGAAGCAAACAAAAGAAAAAAATTAAGAAAAGTAATATATTAGTTGGAACAAGAACATTGATAGAAACATGAAGACTTTGGGGGGAATTATTTGAAGTGGCCTTGGAGTATTCAAACTATAAAGAATAGACATGATTCTCCTTTGAGGAAACATGTGCTCCATTACTGTATCAACAAGTACTGGGATGACCCTACAAGATAAAAAGAAAGCATGGCTTTCAGGGCAACAATTCCTTCCGAATACACTAGATGAATCAGGCATCTTCTTGTAGGTACTGACTCTTGTAAAACAGGAGATCACTAAATGATCTGAATGAGCAAGAGAGAAGTGCCTTTCTTCACCTAACACAGCTTAGATGTTAAGGACATTTAAATAACACTTGTGCTACAGTAAAAACAGAATATGTTCCTGTGTCTGCCTGCTAGTGACAGCCATCTACTCTCTACCTGTCTTCTTCCCTTTGAGATTGAACAGCTTGCTACCAGGGACCTTGAAGAGGTGCTAGAGGGAAATCTCCAAACCAAGGAGGGCAACTGCACCCGTGAGGGCAACTGCACCCGTGAAACCACAGGAAAAAAATTAACCTCACAAGAAGGAGGGGGGGGAGGAGGAGGAGGAGGGGGGAGGAGGAGGAGGGGGGGGGGGAGGAGGAGGAGGGGGGGGGGAGGAGGGAGGGGGAGGAGGAGGAGGAGGAGGAGGAGGAGGAGGAAGGAAGGAAAACACACATGTACTAACAAACACACACTCAAGCACATATATCATGACCACCACCACCAACTAAAATAAAACAACAGCAACAAAAAAACACCCAACATGAATTAACAATTATTGGTCATTAATATCTCTCAATATCAGTAGTCTCAACTCCCCAGTTAAAAAAACACAGACTAACAGAATAGATGCAAAACAAGATCCATCATTCTGCTGCATATAAAAATACATCTCAGTAAAAGAGATAGTCATACCCTCAGAGTAAAGGGTTAGAAAAATCTATTACAAGCAAATGGACCTAATAAACAAGCTGCTGTAGACATTCTAATATCTACCAAAATAGACTTCAAACCAAAATTAGTCACAAAAGACCTGGAAGGATACTTCATACTCATCAAAAGAAAAATCCACCAGGATGACATTTTAATTCTTAACATCTATGCCCCAAATACAAGAGCACCCACATTTGTAAAAGAAACACTACTAAAGCTTAAATCACATATTGACCATAACCCACTGAAAGTGGTAGACTTCAATACCCCACTTACACTAATGGCCAAATTTCCAAACCAAAACTAAACTGAAAAATACTGGAACCTAATAGTTATTTATATAATATTTTACCTAAACATGCAAAAAGTATCTTCTTCTCAGCACCTCATGGAACTCTCTCCAAAACAGATGACATCCTCGGTGACAAAGCAAGTCTCAACAGATACAAGAAAATTGAAGTATCCCCTGTATCCTACTAGACCATCATGGATTAAAACTGAATTTCAACAACAGAAACAAAAGAAAGACTACAAGCTTGTGGAAATTGAACAACTCTCTACTGAGTGACTATTGTGTCAAGACAGAAACATAGAAAGAAATGAAACAGTTTCTAGCATATAAATAAAATGAACATACAATATTCCCAAATTCAGGGTGCTAAGAGAAAAGTGTATAGCACTAATTGCCTACATAAAGACATTAGAGAGCTCTCATAACAGCAACTTAACAGCACACCTGAAAGCTCTAGAACGGTATAAGTATAAGCATACTCATGAGGAATAACGACAAGAAATATTCACAGTGAGGTTAGAAATCAATAAAATAAAAACAAGAGAACAATACAAAGAATCAAAGAAACAAAGAATATTTTTTGAGAAAATAAGCAAGATGGACAAACCCTTATCCAACCTAACTAAAAGAATGAAGGAGAATACAGAAATTTACAAAATCGGAAACAAAAAGGTGTACATAACAACAAACCTCCAGGAATCATTAGGTCATACTTTAAAAATCTATACTACACAAAATTGAAAAATTTAAAAGAAATTGATACTTTCTGAAATAGGTACAACTTAGCAAAGTTAAATCAAGATAATATAAACAATTTAAATATACATATATCCTATAGTTAAATAGAAACAGTCATTAAAAGTCTTCCAACCAAAGGAAGCCAAGGGTCCAATGAATTTTAGTGTAGACTTCTACCAGATTTTCAAGCAGTTAATGCTAATACTCCTCAAAGTATTCTACAAAATAGAAACTGAAGGAATATTGTGAATTTAATTTAATGAAGCTACATTTTTCCCTGATACCAAATCCACACAAATATCCAACAAAGAATGAAAATCACAAACCAGTTTCACTCTTGAATGTAGAGTTTAAAATGCTAAATAAAATATTTGAAAACTGAATCTAAGAACACAGCAAAAAGGCCATCCACAATGATGAAATAGCCTTGATCCCAGAGATACAAGAATGGTCTGACATACAAAATCCATCAATATAATACATCATTTAAACAAACTGAAAGAAATAAACTACATGATTATCTCATTAAATGAGTAAAAGCCTTGACAAAATCCAACATCCCTTCATGATAAAAGTTTGTAGAGACTAGGGATACAATGGATATATCTAAATGTAATCAAGGAATTTTACAGCAAATCCACAGCCCAAATCAAATTAAATGAAGAGAAACTTAAAGGAATTCCACTAAAATAAGGAATCAGACAAGGTTTATCACTCTCTATATACCTATTTAATATACTACTTGGAATTCTAATTAGTACAATAAGACAACAGAAGGAAATCAAGCCGATAAAAATTGGAAAGGAACAAGTCAAAGTATAGTTATTTGCAGATAGTATAATAGTATATATAAGTGACATAAAAAACTCTACCAGATCAACTAAAAAAATCATCATTCCTCCTATATACAAGTGACAAAGGGCCTGTGAGAGAAATCAGAGAAAAAATACCTTTCACAATAGTCACTTATATAAAATATCTTTGGGTAGCTCTATCCAAGCAACTGAAAGTCTTGTATGATAAAAACTTCAAGTCTTTGAAGAAAGACATTTTAAAAGATATCAGAAGATGGAAAGATGTCCCATTCTCATCGATCAGTAGGATTAGCATAGAAAAATGACAATCCTACCAACACCAATCTATAGATTTAATGCAATCCCCATAAAAATTCCAGCACAAATATTTACATATCTTGAAATAAAATGACAATATTCAACTTCATATGGATAAATAAATAACTCAGGATAGCTAAAACAATCATGAAAAATAAAGGACCATACAGAGGTATTAGCATCCCTGATTTCAAGCTGTACTCAAGAAACTAGACATCAATAAACCAAATAATCCAATCAAAAAATAGAGTACAGATCTGAACAGAGAATTATCAAAAGAGGAATTTTAAATGACTGAGAAACACTTAAAGAAATGTTCGACATCCTAGCTAGCAGATAATGCAAATAAAATCTATTTTTATATTTGTTTATAACTTTTGTACCATCTTATACTTGTCAGAATGGCTAATATCAATAATACAACCAATAGCTCATGCTAGCAATGATGTGGAACAAGGGGAACACTCCTCCATTGCTGGTGGGAACATAAACTTGTACAGCCACAATGGAAATCAGTGTGGTGGTTTTTCAGAAAATTGGGAACCATTCTACTTCAAACCCAGCTAAACCACTCTTGGGCATATACTCAACAGATGCCCTATCCTACCTGAAGGACACTTGCTTACCAATGTTCATAGCAGCTTTATTCATAATAGCCAGAAACTGGAAACAATCTTAATGCCCCACAACTGAAGAATGAATGAAGAAAATATGGTAATATACACAATGGAGATTTACTCAGCAGATAAAAAAAAGGACACCATGTAATTTGCAGGCAAATGGATGGAACTAGAAGAAATCATCCTGAGTGAGGTAACCCAGACCCAGAAAACAAACACGGTATGTACTCATTTATAGGTGGATATTCACTATTAAGTAAGGAATAACCATGCTATAATTAAGACCCAGTAAGGACAGGTAACAAGGAGGACTGTAGGGGGTTAGGGCACATAGATCTGCCTGGGAAGAAGAAATAGAACAGATTTTGTGGGTGGATGGAGGTACATAGGGATAGATGGGAACAAGAGTGGAGGGATGGAGTGATAGAGTATGGGGAGAGAAAATTCCATGGAATCTTTGAGGATAACCCTCATGAGGCCTTCTAGTAGTGGAGGTTATGGAGTCTGAACTGGCCATCAGATAAATGAATATGAATTTTTTAAAAGAAAGAAAGAAAGAGAGAGAGAGAGAGAGAGAGAGAGAGAGAGAAAGAGAGAAAGAGAGAAAGAGAGAAAGAGAGAAAGAGAGAGGGGGAGGAGGGAGGGAGGGAGGAAGGAAGGAAGGAAGGAAGGAAGGAAGGAAGGAAGGAAGGAAGGAAGGAAGGAAGGAAGGAAGGAAATGTCATTATATATGTTCATTATCGTTACTCCTCTGGTGTCAAGAGTTAAAACACAGTTGCCCCTACCCAACTGGACATAAAAACACAAAACTGACCTGGAGTGTTCTACAATAAAGTTCTATATTTTTCCTATTGGGAGGATCTCTCCTGAATTTGAGAAATAAGTCACAATTGCACTCTCTCTCAAAGTGAAAGAATAGTATTCAAGGAAGTATCATGGCCTTTGTTGTTCTGAAAAATAAATATATGTGTTTGTGATAGAATGCAATGTATACAACTCTCAAAGAACTAAAGGAATAGAAAATAAATGAATGATCAATATCTATGGAAATTTGGAGAAACAAAAAAAGGACAAATCAACTAAATTAAGTGGGTGATTTGTCACTAAAATGAGTGCTCTGTCTTGATTCCTTCTCAAGTAAACAATGAAAAGTGTCAAAGATGAGACCACATTTACAGCTGACATTTATCAAGGATTCAGAAACAAACACAAATGCCTGTGCTTAGGAAATAATTTTCTTTTACCAAATAACTGCCACATTTTCATTGCAGATCAAAATGAAATCAAATCAAAAACTTCCAAAGTTTCAGTGATTGCTCTTCATTGCCCAATCACAAGTGTGAATGGGCATGTGACTTAGGTGTCCTGTCCTCTCACTATCTCCTCTAACTCTGGGAATACTGATCATCTTGTTTTCTTTGATTAAAATTCCTACTGCGTTTATCTCTTGTGACCTCTAGAATTTCTTAAAACTCTGTGTTCTACACTTTTCTCAAGAAATTACCCATACTCTCCATGGAGAACTCAAGTTACACTTTTCGTTAAAAGAAATTTTTTTCAAAGTATATTCTACTGTATGTTCTATGAATTCCCAGTACACTTTAAATGCTTATTCTTTGTTCTCATATGGATAAGATGTTGGTAAAGTCAAACCACTAAGACTGTATAGTCATCCTGAGGAGGGTGAAAATTCTCCACAACATTTTAAGTACTTGCTCTCAAAAAAGTAGAATAAAATAAATAATAACATTTGGAAAACTCATAAAAAGATTCCTATTCTCTTGATATTATTTTTTATTTAATTTTATTATTAAATTTAATTTTATGCGTATCATATTTTTGCCTGCATGCACGAATGTGAACCATGTGGAAGCAGTGGCCAAAGAAGCCAGAAGGGGGGATTAGGTGTCTACAGCATTTGATGAGGCCAAAGACAGTCTATTCTTTGGGTAATTCAATCCCCAGACCTAGTCCTGGAGGCCTTGAGCATTTTGTGCTTTAAAAAATCTAAACTTAAGCCTAGACCTGGAAGACTGCAGCCTCCATACATTCTAGACCACTTAAACCTTCCTACAATCTAATCTACCTCTGAGATTTACTGCTGACTAAATCACTCAGACTAGCTCCTATCGAACTCTTCTGGGTGAACTCACTCACTATTCTGGCTCAAACTCTACTCCAAGCTGACTGGTTCTAACTGGTTTTCTGAGCCAGCTTACTGTTACTGACGGAACTTTTCTAACTCTGGCAGACTCTAGCTGATTCTCTGACCACCTCAAATTGAACTGCACAGCTTGGCTTCAAACTGACATCAGATTGTCCTGTGGCCATGTCTGTGAGGAACTGTTTTGATTTTTAATTGGGAAGAGAAGACCCAACCTAAATTGTGTCAGCACAGTTTCATTGGCTGGATCCTGTACTGTATAAGAATTAAGAAATCTCGCTAGGAAGCAGATAGCACAGGTTCACTCATTTCTTACCGCTCTTAACTATGGTTGTTGACATGGCTAGCTGCTTTGAGAAGCAAATCAGATTATGTCCTTAGTTACAATTCCAGGTTATAGTACACCTCAGCAGAGAAGTCACCAGTCACAGACTCTCAAATATTATAATTATGTAAAAGCAGGAAAGAGAGAAAGTCTATGAACTACTGTTTTCTGGGCATGATACATCCATTTCAATCATGAATTCATAGCAGCTGAGCTTGCCTATGCAGGATTCATGGGGTCCTGTCATTTTGTATTAGTTAGAGTTTCTACTGTTGTGATAAAATGCTATGATCAAAGCAACTTGGGGGGTGTTATTTCAGCTTACATATTCAGGTGATAGTCCATTACTGAGAGCAGTGAGAGTAAGAATTCAAGGCAGAAACTTGTAGTCAGTAACTGAAGCAGAGACCATAGAAGAGGAGTATTGCTTGCTCAACCTGCTTTCATATAAAACTCAGGGCCACCTGCCCAGAGTAATTATCATCCAAGATGTGCTGGTAGAATTCATGTGGGCCCTCCCACACCAATCATTAATCAAGAAAATATTTGACAAATTTGCCCTTAGGCAAGTTTTACAGAGATATTTTATCATCTTCCCAGAGAGACACTAGCTTATGTCAAGATGACATGAACTAAACAACTCATCTTCCCTGCTAAACTGATAGACGCTGGGAGTGGAAGAGTCATTGTGTTTCCATGTGAATCCACTGATGAACCTATCAAGTTTAACTGGAAATTACCATCGCCATAGTTTTACAGATGGCCATGGTTAAACTCAGGGAATCAGAAAACAAAGAAAAGAGCTATAGATGTGGATAGGAGTCTACTCAGGAGGGGAGGACTGATGTAGGAAGGAGAGAATAACCATAATGTATTTTGTACATACATAAAATGGTCAAGGGGAAATTTTAATTAGTACTTTTTAAAAATAAATATATCCATGTCTTAAGGAAGTTTCTGGAGCTATAACTATAGTCAGCTTCTGACATTTGATTCCACTTTCGACATGCTGCAGAAAGGAGTAGTTGTCACTGGAACCTGCCACAAGAAGCTACGAATAGATTGTCCTTTCACTGTCTAAGGAGAAATGACTGCAGCTGTGACTGCCAAGTTATTAAATCCTCAATGTCATTCTCCTCTCAGCTCTCAAATGGCACATTATCCTATAATTACAGATTCTGTGACTAAGGAAGAAAGTCAGCTTAAAGCCATCATCTAAAACAAATATCTCCTGAAAAAACAAAACACTTGTTGTGGTGACATACTAACTTCTGATCACAGCAGATGCTGGATTTGAATAGGGCTGAGTATTATTACTATTTGACTTCTTGTATTTTAACTTCCCTTACTACTGTCCTTAACATTAAAAAAGTAGAATTCATAATAAGAAATTCAGGTGTTTGGGATGAACAATCTAAGAACTACTAAAACAAATATATATGAATTAAATTAAATATATATATATATGGAAAAAATAAAAAGGAAGGACATGATTGCTTCTGGGTATGCTGGAGGAGAAAATTTAGTGTTGACAGGTAGAGCATAACCAGAATCGTCTGCAAGGATTCAGACTGAACATAACTCTGAGATGAACCATGTGAGGAGAGGTGAAAGTGAAGAGGAAAGAGAGGAGAGCCTGGAGAGGCAGCTAAAAAAGGAGGTCAGGGCAACCAAAATTGCTTGATTATATAGGGAATATCAGCCTAGTCCTCTGGGCTGGAGTGCTGTGGGGAGATAGCAGGCAGTATGACTCTGTAACAGGTAGGAACTGAGGGATGCTGGGAAAACCTGGAGAACAGTTCCATTGTGATATATTAAATAGGCACCTCATTTTTCCTGAGTTTGAGATCTAACACACACACACACACACACATATATGTATATGTATATATATATATATATATATATATATATATATATATATACACACACCCATGTATATTCATGAAATTAAAGATTTTAAGTAAAGAAATGAAGTCATTAAATATATAAGAGCTTGACAGAAATTATCTGTAAAACTGATGCAAGAATATATGTACTAGAAATGAGATGAGCCATCTGTGCTATGTTGCATTGTCTATAGTAGACATAGACAGCCTTTGCAGCACAGAAATGCGTCCCTGTCACATTAAGGAAAGAACTAATAGCACTTCCTCTTGTAGTATCTTGTATCTTGAGCCCAATTCTCTCCCCATGTCTTTCTTCTTTCTGTAGTTTTTTTTTTTTTTTTTTTTTTTTCCTTTCAGGTTTATCCTTAAGCTGTCTGATGTATGAGTCCGAACCTCCCTGCCTGTGTGTTCAGGAATACTTTACAAAAATCTTTAACAGAGTTTTACATGGGATGAAACTTTACTGACTGCAAGTGACACCAATAGTCCAGGATAACAAGCAGTACTGCAAACATCACTTCAAAAAGTCTATATTTGTGTAGCTTTCAACACTATGGTGGATATTTTTTAGTAAGGCCACTTTGACCTATTTGATGTTTTCAGAAAATTAGTATCACAGCACACATACAAATAGACATATATTATTCTCTGAGTCAAGGGCATGGAAAATATAGAAATTAAGATTATAACTATGCATTAGCTTAGGTTGTAAAAGCTGGAACAATCTAAGAAATCCAAGGCAATCAAGGTAGTACTGCATTTGTCTCCTACAGGCAGGTTAAATAACAAGTTAACACATAGCAGGATGCCCATTTTTAACCTTAAATGACCTCAAGGTATATCATTAACTCAGTTGTGGTGTTCAGAAAAAGTTCTGGTCTCTTAAAATTATTTTTATAATGTATGTCATTAGTTTCTCCACATTTTGCTGACCTCTAAATACTTTTATTCATCTTAATATGTTTCCAAGTTTTTAATTACTTTATACTCCTGTCAATAATTTAAGTTTCTGTAGTATAACAAATGAGCACTTTTAAAATGTATGACAAATAGATACAATATGTGCCTGGAACATATGTGAACATTCCGTTATGGGGGAAGTACTGAATAGACATGATTCCATTACCTAGCATAGTGGAGAGAAGCAGCTGCAGCAAAACACCAAAGATGCTTATACACTGACAGGTTTAAAAACAAACAAACAAACAAAAAGGGACACATGGCTACCTGTGGTGCCTGTTAGCATACCAAAGCACATACTGGCTTCAGGTTCATTCAGTATCTACGGCTCCTTTCAGCTCTTCTCACCCTCATCCTCTACCCTAAATTTCTCTAGCTCATGAGCCTCCCTTCCTCCAGCTTCTCATTCCTATATAACCCTACCACTTTGGCCATACTATCTCTCCATACCTTCTCTTGGTACCCAATCTTGGTCCCCTCTCTCACCATCCTACTCTCTCATTCAACCCACAGCCTTCCTCTTATGGTCCTGTCCATTCTGTGGCCATGTCTAGACTGCTACATTTTCTCCCTGCTCTGTACTCTTCCAGATGCTCCTGGCTCTACTCTCCCTCATATCTATAATGAAATCATTCCCCTCAATCATACCTTGGAGTGTTTACGTCCTCACTTGATTCATCTGGTGACAAAAACCTCACTTTATATACACATCAGGTTATTTCTTTCTCAACCGACTCAACACTCTAGAAGTAATTTTATGTTCATGGATTTATTATTTTCTTTCAAGACAACTACAAATTATCTTAGATATGAAACTGTGCAAAACTAGTTCTGCCCACCTTTCTTTGGATATATGTGAGATGTGCCTTCATTCTTTACTTATCTGAAATGAGTTTGTTTCTTTCGAAGAACATGCCCTTGTGATTCAACTTCTGAGTGTCACACAGTCTACCTGTGGCAGCACATATATGTAGTATCAGCTGCAAGAGAGGCCAAAGCACAAGGATTCCATCTCAGGAGTTCAAGACCAGCCTGAGACATTTTAAACATGCTAACAAATGGATTAATGCAATATTGAAGTGACTAAGAAAACACCATCAAAATGAGCATCTTGAGGTTACTCTGATTCTCATTATAATTTGATGTGAGTTATGGTCTTTGTGATTTTTGCCTTTAAAAAAATTGAACCCCTGAGCTTCAGCAAAAAGAACCTGTGAAACATGAGCCAACTCTTGGTGGCTGGATAATAAAGGATGTATATATTTATAATTGACTTAATCAGTATGGTTGCCTGTATCTTTTTCATATGGGATATTACAACATACGATCAAAACTGCATATTTCAGTTTTGCTGAAAATTTCAGCAAAACCAACCTCATTACAATTATCGATTCTTAGGAATAGAGTAGAATCACACAGAAAGGGAACAGTGCCTGATCATGGCACAAGAAGGTAAGCAAATACAGAGATCTTTCATGCTTTGAGAAGTTCAGTTCTCTAACTTCTCTCATATCCAAGGCTTCATAAAAACAATTTACTTAATAGCACAGCATAGCTAATGAGTCGCATAAGTCACAATTTCACACTAGCAGAAGGTTGGTGGCTTTTTTTTCCTTTTGTAATGATGAAGTGAAACTTGACCATAGTGATGATATATAGATTATTGTTAATTGGGTTATCAAATATCTATTGCCTAAATTAATACAGATAAAAAAACTTTAAAAGTGGTAAGATGAAAGAGATTAATAAAAAGGGATGAAGAATAAAGGGCAAGTTCAACACCAGATATTATGCATTCATTAATTTTTTACATCTTTTTTCTCTTATTTTTGAGATTATAATATAATTACAATATTCCTTCCTTCGCTTGCCTCCCTCTAAACCCTCTTATGTGACCCTCCCTGATCTCCTTCAAATTCAGGGTCTCCTTTCTTCATTTTTATTGCATGTATATATATATATATATATATATATACATCATAGGCACATGCATACACAAAAACACAAATGTGTACATGTACACATATACATATATGTATGTATATATAGCACATATATACATATATCTATATATGTATGTGTGTGTGTGTGTATGTGTATATATATATATAAACATACATATACATATATATATGTACTGATCAGGTTATAAATAGGAATATATATATATATATATATATATATATATATATATATATATACTGCTCAGTCCATATAATATTGCTGGTATGCATGTTTCTCAAGACTGACTATTTGGCACTGGACAACAAATTTGCATAGTCTTGCCTGGGGAAGGGCATTTCTCACTCCCAACTAGCTTTCCTTACATGCCTATAGTTCTTTGTGTAGGGTTGAGGTCTCATTGGCTTTTCTTCATCCAGTTTCACATGTCCATTGGGGTCACCCTTGTTCACCTCACATTTGGGTGGCCATGGTTTGGGTAGTAGGATTTTATGGGTGTATCTTCTGACATTAATAGGAGACAGAATTTCACAGCAAACTTCCCAAATCTCAGGCTTGTACAGTCTTTTTGCCACCTCTTCCACAGTGTTCCCTGAGGCTGAGGTTTGTGAGTGTTTTAAAGATATATTCACTGGGACTACAATCCGCAGCTCTGCATTTTGATTGACATGGCTTTCTGTTGTGGTCTCCATCTGTTGCAAAGAGAAATTTCCTTGATGACAAGTGACGACCACACTTATCTGCAAGAATAAGGACAGATATTTATAGATTGCTGTTAGGAGCTGTGCTGGTTTAGGAAATCAGAGTTTGCAGTTTCTCCTCCAATAACCAGGACTTTAATAGCACTGAGGATTTAGCTAGATTTCCACTACCAGACACAATTTTCTTCTTGTTGAGTGTGTCTTAAATCCATACCTTGATTCTCTCATTGGCTTGGAATAAAACTCTGAAATAACTTAATCATGCTTGGCATTAATTTCCTCATATTTAAAATGATATTATTAAAAATGTCTACCACATAATGGTATGTGTATATATATATATATATATATATATATATATATCTGTTTAATTGATTACCAGAAAAATATATATATATATGTATGTATATATAAAGCACTTCACACAACGCATGGTCCTAATGACTTCTCAGTCAACATTAATCATTTTTTATCATTATTATTAAAATAATCTAAGAAACAAGTAAAATTAAAAAATCATTTATATTTTTGAGGCTTAGAGACTCATTTTTGTGTGTGATAAAAGGTACAGAATACTTGAAATTGCTACAGATCTGAAAGTATATATAATAAACATGAGACATACCCCAAATAATGGTTATGGGAAATGTAAGGACTTGGTACAGGCATCATTTAAGGCTATAATCAGCCAGGATGTCTTAATACTGATAGATATAATGATATAAAAATTTTTAAAAATCAAAAATTTCAAAAGCTAGTGATAATGTAGAGAAAATATAATATCAAAATGAGCAGTTAAAATGAATGAGATAAAAGAGGAACTAATTGAGGAGCCTGGGTAAGAACACTGAGAAAATCTGGATAAGATTCAAGGAAAAGTTTTTTTTGGGTTTTTTTTTAAATCAAAGACATACTTTAAGAGCACACTGGAGCAACAGATGATTACTGTTTCTTCTTCTTCTTCTTCTTCTTCTTCTTCTTCTTCTTCTTCTTCTTCTTCTTCTTCTTCTTCTCCTTCTCCTTCTCCTTCTCCTTCTCCTTCTCCTTCTCCTTCTCCTTCTCCTTCTCCTTCTCCTTCTCCTTCTCCTCTCCTTCTCCTTCTCCTCCTCCTCTTCCTCCTCCTCCTCCTCTTCCTCCTCCTCCTCCCTCCTCCTCTTCCTCCTCCTTCTTCTTCTTTCTTCTACTCTCAACACAAAGATCTCCCAGAAACTAGTGTGAAGACCTGGGGTAACAGCCCTGAGTGACCAATGTGGGGTTACATTGGGTGAAATAATGTATTAGAAGGAAGATGAGATGATAAGTAGAGCCTAAGTTTTTTCTAGATTCTTAGCTATTAAGGCAAATAGATAAATAAGGAAAATCCAGGTGATGATTGCTGGTTAAGCAAAGGCATAGTTCTTGTTTCCTCATTTGCTTATATGGTAGAAATTATGGTAGAGTATATATAGGTGAGTAAAGTATAAGGAAAAGATTGAAGATTGGAAAAAAGAAATGTAATTAGCTTCATATCTCTACCAGTGGCAGATGCTAGAATGTATTTGGATGCTTCTATAAAATTTTCCACGATGTTCTGGTTCATCACATGCACCAAGTCAACAGAATCAAGAAAGTTTTTTGCAATATCTCTGCACCAATGTTCTAACACTTGCTCCATTCTTTCAATTTATGCCTGGAATTTTGTCACATTAGTGAATAAAATAACTGATAAAATGATCCACACTCAGAAAAAAAAATGTTATGAGGAAATTTGTTTCATAAAAAGAGCATAGGATCATAGCCTTTGAGTAAGCATATTAATAAAATTCTTGTAGAATGTCAGTGCTGCAGGCTGTCATGACCACTCACATGAAGTCAAAACCTCTTTCAGTTCATTGATACATATTTTCACGTTTGATCCACATCCAGTCTTATAGCCTGATGTCCTAAAAGCTGACATGTCCTTATATCTCTGTAGCATGTCCTTACTAGAGGGAACTTTCTGAGTAAACTTTCTTGTATTTGCCAGAAATTTCACGTCCTACTACTTAATATACATGCTGCTCACCTATGATCTCCTTCTGGAAAAACTTGTATGTTATCAACTAGGTTCAGAAGTAATTAGCCAGGATTCACATATTCAGGAATCAAAGGGTAGGAAGAGAAATGGTTCCACATGCTATTACCCCTAGTGAAGTAGTATAAGTTTTGCTTCCTATTCCCAGAGCATTAAATTTTGTGCTGGCTTAGAGTTTGGGTGTCGGAATGAATAGTGTTCCATCCAGGGAACACAACAAACATTCCATTGAATTAAAGGCTCAGATTCCACCCCCCCAACCCCCATGGCCACTTTGGACTTCTGATGCCCTTAAGCCAATAGGCTAAGAAAGGAATAATAATGTTAGAAGGAGTGACTGACTCAGAAAACCATGGGAAAGCTGGATTGATAAGGAAGATTTTGTCTGGAGTACAGGAAATTATTTAGGGCATTTCCTGGTGTTATCATGTCCTATGATTAAAGTCAATGGGAATCTATAACAACCTACATAATCCAGGCACGATAACAAAAGACACAGACCCTTCAAGAACGAAGGTATGGGTCACTCTTCCAGGAAAAGAGCCAAGACCTGCTGAGGTACTTGCTGGAAGTGTAGGAAATACTCAATGCACAGTAGAGGAAGGTAGTTACAAATACCAGCCAAGGCCATGTGACCAGGTGCAGAAATGCAGATTATATTTGACATTAGAGTTTCTGTTCTATTTTGTTAAGAATGTATTTGAACAGGTATTTCTGTTTTCTTTCCTCAATTTCTTTAATGCGTAAAGTAACGGTAGTTATCATATTTAAGTTTCAGATACTAAATGAATGTCCCTCGAGGAACATTGCTACCTGTTCTAAAATTTATAATGTATTTCTGGTTGTGCAGGAGATAGTTATACCATGTTAGGCATAATTATGAGCTGGTTATTGTTTCCTTTGGAAATTAAGCATGACATAAGGAAATATGATTATGTGTTAAGTAGACGAAATTTGAACGTGTGATGGCTATACTTGGTTGTCAATGACTACATCTGAAACTAACTAAATCCAGGGGCCTGGGTACACCTGGGAGAGATTATTCTTAATTAAATTATTTGAAGTGGAAAGACCCACTTTTAATCTGGATCTTTTGAGGTGGGAAGATACTTCTTTAATCCATTTCTTTTGAGATGGCAATATCCACCTTTATCTGGGCCACACATTCTACCAGCAGCCCATAAAGAAGACATGGAGGAAGAAAGCTTGCTTTCTTTGCCTGCTTTCTCATGATCTTTCTAGAAAAGCCATCCTTGGTATTAAAGCCTAATTCTTCAGGGTTCAGGTTATATTAAAGACCAGCTGAGACATCCAGCCCCATGGACTGAACAACGATTGGATTCTCAGACCTTCTGTCGGTAGAAAATTATTGTTGCACTAGCTGAACTAAAACATGTAAATATTTTTAATAAATCCCCCTTTCTCTCTCTCTCTCTCCCTCTCTCTCCCCCCTCTCTCTCTATATATATAAATCATAACAATGAAGAACAATTTAACATTATTAATTTAAAATTAAGTAATGTCAATCTAAGAAATGATCTAAATATTACTCTGATATCTATAATAAAGAAATTAAGACAGAAAAATCTAAAATATTGATTAAAATTCAGTCTTATTTATTTTGGACAAGCTCACATGGAAAGAGTGTTCAAGATAATCATTACAATATAATTTCTCATGTGTTTGAAGATATTTATTTAAAAGAAAGTACAAAACTCATTCATATATATATATATATGTGTGTGTGTGTGTGCATATGTATACATGTATGTATGTGTATGCATGTACATATATGTATGTATATACTTACATATGTACATATATATGTATATATAGATATATATAGCTATAGATAGATGTGTATATATGTACTTATTTTTATCCTATCATTTCTGTTCATCTATAGAACACTGAGTGATACATCTACTTAATGACTTGCTCTGGTTTGCTTAGCTATCTTCCTTATATTAATCAAAACCACAAAGATGGATGATAATACCCATAGTGGACAGTGCCTTCTCACCCACATCAGTCAGGAATGGAGAAAATAGCCCCACAGACATGCCCACAATACTGTTTAATGGGGGTAATTCTGCAATTGAGATGCCCTCTTCTCAAGTATGTCTAATTCAAGTTAAATTGGTAAGAACTAACCAGCACATAGACATCCTGTCTATACTTTGAAAGTACATCTTAAAATAATTTTTCAAAGAAATGACTGATTTTCTTTCATAACTATGAGCATGCACTGGTATTAAAATCATGCCAGTTGACTCTATGGGTGTGTTCTCCTGATATCCTCCACCACTCTGGTCCCTGCAATCCCCCCTCCCCCCTCTTCTTCAGGGCTCACCAAGCTCTACCATATGTTTGTCCCTGGACATCTGCCTCTGCTCTCAACAGCTGCCTGAGGAAGCCTCTCTGATGATGATTGGGTTAGGCACAGATCTATGAGCACAGCAAAATACCATTAGGAATCTTTTCTGGGCTATCCATTTTCTAGTTTCTAGCTAGCCCCAAAGTGTTAGGTATGGGCTCCCTCCTTTGGCATGGGTTCTGTCCCTCTATTGTCCCAGCAGATCATGCAGGCTATATAGGTTATATGTTGACGCTTTTGTGGGTTGGTGTCTGTCCCACCACTGGAAGCCTTGCCTGGTTACAGGAGATGGTCTTTTCAGGCTCCCTATCCCTCACACTAGGAATTCTCTCTAGGGTCATCATCCTAGATTCCAGAGTGATTTCACTGTACTATGTCTCCTGACCACTCTCTAAATGTCCCCCAATTCTGATGTCTTTCCCTGTTCTCTCCCTTCATTGTTCTCCCACTGCTCCTGATTCCTCCTGTTCCTATTCCAATCTGCCCCCAGTTCACCTGCAACATCTATTCTATTTCCCTTTCCTAGGGTGATCCATGTGTCCATACTAGGGCCCTTTTTGTTGCATAGTCTCTCTGGGTGTATGGTCTGAAAGGGCCAACACTGAACCTATATGGGTCTGTGCTACATCTCCCACATATATCCTATGGTTGTCAGGCTTAGTGTTCTTACAGAACTTCTAAATGTTGGAGTGGGTAGGGTCTTTAACCCTTTTATCTGCCCTTTGGACCATTTTCTTCCTGCTGGGCTGTCTCATCCAGCCCTGATGAAGGACTTGTACCAGGCCCTGTTTCTTCTTATTACATCTTATTTGATTGGCAACCTAGGGAGGCCTGCTCTTTTCTGGGGGGAACCTAGGGGAGTGTGGATCTGAGGGAGAGGAGAGATGGAGAGAAGAAGGGAAGAGGGGAAGGAGAGTGGAGGTGGTGGGGATGTATTGTATGAGAGATGAAAAAATAAATTAAAATTAAAAGAATATAAAATCATTCCAATCATATTGTTGCATAATTCTCATAATACTGAAAGGCTAATTCCTTATGGGGATGTTTTTACATCTTTGATAGATATTTCTAAAGCTTTGTGTACATTAGAGTTGGAATAACCAATAAAATTCATGAAGTTAACAGCTGTGAGAACATATGTATATACTATTATTTGATATCATTAAAGCCAACATGTTTAAATTGGAATGGAACATGCGATACATTAAATTAAAGCACAAACTTAGAAAGTACTGATGTTCACCTTTTTTCCACTAACTTAAGCAATTATACTTTCCCACTAAAGACACTAGGTTGTTTTCAAAATACAGAGTCAGATGTAATAACTTTCAGAAAGAGTACTTTGTTCATTGTTACATTCCGAGTAAGAAGTTCAAGTGAGTTACGTTCTCAATACTAAGAATTCCATTGTTTGAATTTGAGATTCACATTTTATCTCTTACCTGTCCACTATCTCGTGATAGCAATCATAAATAAGGAGCCATGGTCATGCATGCCTTTAATCCTAGCATTTGGGAGGCAGAGGCAGGCAAATCTCTGTGAGTTCTAGGACAGCCAGAGTTAAAACAGACAAACCCTGTCTTGAAAACAACAACAGCAAAAAAAAAAAAAAAAAAAAAAAAAGAAGGCAAAGGATAATGTCTTTAATCGCTAACAGGTTAAAACAAAAGTCTAATGAAATTAGATTCATCCCTATCGATGTATCTAAATTCATTAGTTTATTTAAACACAAACCTAGGCTGAATTTCTAACACTACTCTACTCTCACATCCACTCTGTCAAATCAGATGTTAGCTCTCAGCTATTGCTCCTGCACCGTGTCTGTTCGTCTGCCTGCCACCTCACTTCCCATCATGATCATCATAGGCTAACCCTCTACAGATGTAAGCAAACTCCCAAGTAAACACTTTTTCTTCTCAGCAAGAGAACAGTAACTAAGATAATTACTGTATCAAAAGATTAATATATTACCATACTTCCAGTAGTTTAAATACACTGATTTGTTATTAGAAATATAGGAGCACACATGCCTGGAATTCAACAAACATGTCCTAAAATACTATACACCTTAATTATAGAAAGCAGATACCAGAGAGAAATAAAAGACGTGCTAAAAAATATAATTAATGTTTAAGGCTCTAGAGAGATGGCTCAGTGATTTAGATCATTGGCTCTAAATTCCTAATATCCACATGGAAGCTACAGCTGTCTATTATACCCATTCCAGCAGCATTCAATGTCCTCTTTGCCCTCTGTGGGTACCATGTATAGACATGGTACACAGGCATAGATACAGTCAAAACACCAAAAAAATTAAAAACTATTTCTGTTAACAATGAAGATTATTTAATATTGTTATAACAGAAGAGTCCACTAAAGATGTAGAATACAAAACAAATATTAATTGCATTACCTTTCACTAACTATTAAGCTTCAAGTAGGAAAAAAACTTACAGTTTTTTAAAAATAAAACAAAAATTCTTAGAAATAAAATTATGTAGGGGATGGAACCTCTATATACTGGCAAATTTGAAACATTAAAAAAAAAACCTGAAAGAGCATTCAGATAATTCTTGCTCATGGATATTGTTACAATGTCCATCTTACTTGTCTTGTCTTTTTAAATACTCGAGCAGAATCTATGGGACTAAATAATTTACAAGAAACAGGCTTGTCAGGCCTTATAGACATAAGAGCCAGTGATGCCACAATTAAATAAAGACCTTTATCTGCTTATTCCACAGGGGAAGGCTTGCACACACCAAAACACAGAACATCACAGGGAGGCTGTAGTAATTTACCTGCCCTCATAACTAACCCAATACCATGAGAAAGGCATTTATCTCTCCTAATGATCTAAGTTTCACTACTCATCATAGCTACAATGGAAATCAAATTTCAACAGAAATTTTTGTTTTCCTACACAAGCCAAGGGATTTGCACATTCATTGTCATTAAATTTCTGCTGACATGTTGACATTCAGTGAAATAAGGGTAAGAGGAATCATAAAAGAGTTATAAAAGAAAAGAAAAACAAAACAAGTGTGACTTAAGCAAACTAAGACCTAAAAATTCACAAAAGAAGAACAGAAACAACAGCAACAATTAAAGAAACAGAATACAGAGACCAGGAATAAGCCCACCACTGAGTGATCGCTTATTAAATTTCCATGAAAGCTCTAAGAGTACACTAGGGTAACCTGATTTTGGAAAACTACACAAGAACGTGCAGGCAGAAAATATCATCTTTATCTCACATATCATTCAAATAACAACTCAGCATGGATTAAGAGGTTAAATGCAAGATAAGCTGTAAAATTTCTTGGAAGAAACACATGGTAAGAATTAATCCTAGTTACTAGGACATGGTTTGTCTTTGTATTTAATCCATAATAGAGATTACCAGCATTTAGGAGATGCATGGAAAGGGGGAGACATTGTTAAAAATGAATGAAAACATTTAATTTAAAGAGAAAAGATGTTTTTGAACCTTATTGTGTAGTATTTAGTCCATATTTATAATAATGTATTTTTCTGAATTTCTAGGGGTATTAATTTCAAATGTTTAAACATAAAATAAACATTTGAAATAGTAAACATTTTAATTATTTTGATTTTATTTCTACATTATTTATATCATAACATTGTACTCTACTCCATATACAAATGCTATGCTTATTTTTTAATTAATAGTTTTAAGGGGACATGAAATGCTCACTCAGATGAAATGCCCAAATGTACTGAGCAACAGGGTACATAGGACCAGTTTTGAAAGATGGATTTCTTTCTAAAACATTTGACTGGGAGAAAAGTCATTGCAAAGTTTCAATAACATCAGCATTATGTATGTTATAAAAGGAGACAAGTAGCAAAGCACTGAAAATGTACACTTAGCAGAAAATCTTTAGCAGGAGACAGTGGATTCTGAGTGCATTCAGTAAAATGCCCTCAATTCATAGACATACTCAGAGTTATTAACCTTAGGTTCATCCCTTGGGTTGTATTCATTGATGGCGTATTTTAAAGTTTGTATTTATTTGCATACATGTTTTATGCCTGACTGAAAACAACCTCAGCTTCCCTTACATTCTCAACTGAGGTTTATGATCTAGAAATAGGTCAACAACCACCATCAACACTGAACACTTTTGCACTTCAAAATGTAATTAAATTGGCTTTTATAAAGAATTTGGGCAGATTTATTTTATCTAGTTAGAAACACCATTTTATTTCATTACTGACATTACTATGTTTTTCAAAACTTTCACAAATTTGTCTTTTCAATCATAATTGTTGGTATTTTTGTTATTGTTTCCCAAAACACTGAAGTTTCTTATTCTTTGAATTGGAACTGGCACACAGTGGGAGGAATCTAAATACTGTTTCTAAAGTAATATATAAAGCAAAAATATTGGGAAATAGGGTCCTATTCATTTATGTCTTAAGTGCAGGACAAGACAAAGAAAATTGAAATAAAAAAAGATTTCCAGCCTTCCTTCTTCAAGCCAGGTAATATTGCCACAGGTCTTGTCATAAAGAATATTATCATAGGACATGTCAAGGCTATGTAAAAAATTAGAGAGCTGAATCATAAGAAGCAACTTATAGAAATTATTATATTGGAAGTCATTTTAGGTAACAGAATATATAAGCATTATCTAATGGATGGCTAGCACTTTTCTAGCCTATCAGATACAAACACAGACACACAAACTCACAACAGTACAACTAAAGCAGTTTCTCCAAACAGTTTAGATATTGGACTTTAGTGTAAAGCAAATCTTGACTGAATTTGATGAGCTGACACCATGTGTCTCCTGGAGGCACATGCAACCTTACATCCAGATTACTAGAAATATAGCATATAGAAAAACAATAAATGTTCAATAAATGCAATTTAACATTATGGTATTTCACAGTATGTTAGAGAAGTGTTTACTCAGTGATTTAATATTTTATATAAAGGCAATATGGAACTTTTCCATGTCAAACCATGTTAACCTCACAATACTGGATCAAATATCTAGAAACAAGGTTTGATATATAAACATGCTTTATCACTAAATAATCTTATGAGTGCTAGACATGAGGAAATAGCCAGCTATTAACTCTTACAGAACTTTCCTGTCCTTTCTAAAGTTATTTCTGCAGTGACTTTTTAGTTGTTAATTCTGCTTTCACCAGCTGCACAGTATATTTCTACATTGATACAACTGAAAACAGCAAAGAAACAATGCTAAAATGCTTATTGGTTGAGAACCTAATCAGTAGTATTAAATATAAGAGATAAATAAATGCTCATAGAGGATACGATGAAATTTCCTTCAAAGCTACGGTCCTACCCATCGTCGCTTAAAACTCACATGGCTCTGAGGGAGCTTAGAAGGAACAAGTGGGGAGTAGAGCCTCAGGGGTCAGTCAATGCATACGCTGCTGATGACTGACAGGAGGCGCCACTAGGCTGCTGGCAATGCTGCCTTAAGATTTTTTAGTTTAGGTCTTATTTTGAAGGTCTTTATTCTATTGTGAGATCTCCCAGTACCATTTCTTGTTTTTTGTTTTTTCCCCCAAACTGTAACTGATTACCTAATCTACATTAATTTTACTATGTTAACTGAAAGACTACCATGGATTCATGTGTGGAAATAGACTACTGCCATGCCTTATAAATCCTAACACTAGTCATGACATGGCAAATATTCAGATACTTATTGTTCTCCAGGCACATGTATTATAATTCAGTCATGATACACAGTAAAGTACACATTATTTAAAATTTCTAGTGAATAAAATAAACCACACAGAAAAGAAACAATTTGTGTCTTGCAGAGTCATCTTGTGGGAGAGATAATTAGCAGGTGCATGATAGTATTTGGTATGGATTTAATAGAAAGATAAATGAATTATTAAAGGAGGAGTAACTTGTAGGTTCAGCAAAATCAAACTGAGTGTGGTACAAAGATGAGGTAAATAAAGACAGGGCTGTTATTGTTGGGATATGTGTCAAGAAACAGGAGCAGTAAGCAAGACATAGTGCTGGAGAGGAGACGTTCAGACTCACAGGGGCATGCCTGTCCACTCCAGCAGTTATGTTCTGTATCTTACCTGCATTGACTTCAGGAACACAGGGGCATGCCTGCACGCTCCAGCAGGGAGAGCCCAGCGATGTTTTGTCTGCACTGACTGCACAGCTAATGACTAGATGAGGTTCTTAGTTAGGAAAGTGATATTTCTGGATGGTAAATATTTAATTGTTCCTCTAGTAGTAATACATAGAATATATTTGATAGAGACATGACAGATGCATGTTGAAGTCATCTAGGTGAGGAGAATCAAAGCCTCTGAATAGTAAATAATGTCAGAATTCATAAAGATGAACAAGATGATGTATTCAGATTGTTAGTTATGTGTGGTCAAATAATTTCTTTGATCTCATAATACAGGAATTATCAGATTGGAACTGTGGTGAAATAAAAATAAAAGTTATTATCACTTTGACGAGTACTAAATTGTTTCTTCAAGTATTTATACCTATAATATCTAAGCCTTTTAGCAGGGCTAATAATATAGTTATAAGGCAGACAAAGCACTGTGCTTTAAAGAAAGCTAACTCTTATTATGTGTGTATGATTTAAAAAATGTATATAACTTTAAATGACATGAGATAATTTAATGGGTAAAATACAAAAAAGAATGAGTTGAATGCCTAAAGTGTAGCTTGGCTGAATTATACAAGCCTCTTTAAGATGGTTGATTTTTGAACTTGCATTCCATTAGTGAGGACTCAGGTAAAGAGTACTTATGAGGCAACGCTGACAACAGCTCAGAGAGGTTAAAGGCCTATCGGGCATGTAATAGTCTAAGTGTAGATGAAGTTGAAAGATGAAAATGGAAACACTCCAAACAGAATCAAGAGGATAGGGGAAAGTTTACATCATTGTGTCCTAGTAGCTAAGGCAGAGATACTGAAATTTGTTTGATAGAGTAATAACATATCAGTAAATTACATAGAAGCATAACTGTATTACATAACTTTGTAGAGTCTCTTAGTGATTCTTCATGAATACTGGACAGTGAACAAACAACAATGGAAATGCAGAGAAAATGATTTGTCAGAGGAAGAGAAAGGGAATTAATTCAGAACACATGATGGACTGCATACAGAAAAAAAAGCAAAACTTAAAAAGGCTCCTGGAGTTTTCTCCAAGGCACAGAAAGGAAAAAGTTATTTACTTATGCAGAGGTGACAGAGGAGTGGGGATTTCCTGGGGATAATGAGCTAAGAGTAGCTTCCAGGCTTGGATTGTACAAATCTGAAATGTATTACATGGCTAAGAGGATATTTTATAATAAACTTATTATTGGCAGCATATAGGTATGCATACAAAAACTAATCGTTAAAAGTTTCAAATAATATAATATGTCAGTTCATTAGAAAGTTATGTTGCTACAACTGGGAATGACAATCCTGACAGCTGGACATCAAGACTTTCAACTTTAGTAAGTGAAGAATGTCCTGATGTTGAATGCTAATAAGTTATTAGCCATTCAGATGTTTTACATGAAAACAGAATTTAAAATGAACAAGTAGAGGTTTTTAAAAGACCGTTTCCGCCGCATCATTTCCTGCTGGGGATGCTTCAGGCAAAAATGACTACTCATGCTGGATTTCACTATTTCATATCTTACTCTTTCTTTTCCTGATAGTATAGTATAACGAATAGTAAATTCTAGCATATCATTGGTAAGGGGCTAGTAATAGCTCCTGACCTCAAATAGGAGTGGAAATATGAAAAAAGGAGAGAAATAAAAGTAAGAGAGTGAACAATGTATTTCTAGTAGTAGAACTGTCATATCTAGGTCAATTGTATCAACATTGCATAGACTCAGAGAGCCAAATTTGCTGAAATTATACTTTGAAAGTCCTTATTTTAATGTTTTGGTGTTGTAGTCAATACAGAGGGATTATTGCTAATATTTTATGGTATAATTTAAAACACCTAGAAAATGTGATACTTAAAATTGTCTACAAATAAATAGACAATATTAGAGATATTATAAAACCTAATTATCAGGAGTTGATCAATGAACACTCCCTAAGTATACCAAATTCCCTCAACAAATAGAACTGTTAGCACACTGTACCCACCATCAATGTGTAAAATTATTGTCTGCCAAATGAAAACAAACTCTTGATTTTCCCTGCCTTTCCAACATGTACTTCAGCAAAATGTCTGATGCCAGGCTCAAAACTGTGCACCTTTTTATTACATTCTGTGGGAGATGGTGATGGGCAGTTAGGATAGAAGCAGGGATCATGGCATTGATTACTGTCATACATCCTTAAGTGCTGAGCGAACTGATCTCAGCCTTCCTAAAGATGCCAAAGAAGAGCAGAGTCTAATTAGGCACAACCTCCTTAGTACTTTTCAATAGAACATCATGGCGATAAAAAATCGACACCCATTGTTAGATTAATTCAAGATTCAAAAAACAAATTCCTTTTAATCTTGAAGGCTGAATATTGGTAATCCTTATTAGGCAGATAGTAAAGTTCAAAACACCTTCTACTATATCTTGTTGCTTTATCATATGGTTTTAATTACATTGGTTAACTGGTTGTGGTTAAGAAGTGTAGTGATAGTCATAACCTTTAATGTGAAAAATCCACTATGAACAAGTTTTCAAAATAACAACAAAATACTATTGAGATGCAAATTTGAAGAACTGTGTTCCCACACACATGAAGAAAAAAACAGTCCTGTCCCCTGAGAGATTAAACTATCTCACTAAGGAAAACACGGCATTTAATATATGCACTTTGACACATGCATCTTTCAAACCTAGCTCAAGCGTAATTTTTCTCAGGCATTCATTTCTATTCCCCCTCAAACCCTTCTGATGAAGGGTTCCATACTAAGTAATTCATATCTTCATTTTATTGACATTTAGTTGTCTGATTTCCTGCCAGAGAGAAACGTTTTGCACAGCCAGTCACACAGTAGGCATTTCATGAAGCTATTTCAGAGTGAATGAAATGTAAGAGTAAGCAAGACAAGCAGGGAGAAAGCATGAAGGTCACTATAATCAATGTAACTTAGTTGTAAAAATATGACTGTCAGGAGATAAATTTTAAACAGCTGCAATAAAATTAGATGAACCCCTCAGTCCTGAGATGTCAGGGACGAGGAACGGGGAACATCACTGTCAAGTCAACAGTCTCTCTAAATGAGCAAAACTTCAAGTGGATTGGATGGAAATTACTATGAAGCAGGAATCAATCTTGCTGACACACCTGCTGAACTAGGTGCCAATTCGGCAAGTGAGAAATAAGGAATTCCCAAATACACATATTTCGGGAAAACATTCAGAACTGGTTCTTAAACTAGCAGGACAAAAAGATAAAGGAAGACTATTAAAAAAGGGAGACAACCAACCTGCATTTTTAATACAGTGATGTGAAGAACATTTTATGGTCAACGGTTTAATTTCCCGAGTGTGTCTAAACTGCAAAATTATCTAAACCAGTTGGACAAGTTATCTAAAGGGCACTCTAAAGAAAGTTGGAGGGTGACGTTGCATGCATGTCCCATGGTTACAAACATTTTCTCTTCATGATTTGCTAATAAGTGTAAGCCATCATTGAGGCCATGCTTCACAAAGCAGGTAACAGATGCGCTGGTCTCAGAGGTTCCTCCCTAAATTGAATTCTGTCACGAGAGCAGCAACAACAAATCAAACATACCTTATACGACATGCCAGAATTTCAAAGTGAACCTAGAGAGAATTCTTTTCACAAGCTGTCATCAATGCGCACTCATGAACGTTTCCTATTATCTTTATTAAAAGAACTGACAGAGTTGACTTCATTACTAAGCTACCTTTATTGCATTATGAGCACCATGACATCTCTATGTATACTGCCAGCAATTCTTGCAAACTGAGATATAAAGTATCTCTGAAAAGTTAATGCACAGTTATATTGTACGTATACCACCTGCTAGGACTACACAAAGAGACCTATAATAGTCCTCAAATGTTTAAACTGATAATAGTCCATGAGGTCTTAAAAATTTGTTTGCTTTGTTGTGAGTGATGGTGCCTGCCTATGTTGCCCAGAATAATCATGATCAAACCACCTCAGTTTCACAAGTATCAGAATTTCAATGTGGGGTCATGGCCATTCTTAGCCCAGAGGTTTTGGAGAATGAAGAAATGATGTAATTACACATTTACATCTATACGTTAAAGATAATTATCCTTAACCTAAAAGAAGAAATATTTTTTTGGAGTCACTGTAAAAAAAATTCTCATCATTTTTTAAAAGTGTGATGGAAGGTTATGTAGCATACAAGATTTATACTAACCAGAAAGGCTCTGACTCATAATTATTTTTATTTTCACAAAATTTAATATGAACACAGATTTTTCATTTCATTTATTTTTTCGGATTTTTTTATGTAGATATATAGATATATAGATATAGATATAGATATAGATGTAGATGTAGATGTAGATATAGATATAGATATAGATATAGATATAGATATAGATATAGATATAGATATATAGATATATAATGATCAAACCCCAGTTTTCTTCCAACTACTTTCTGACCCCCATTATCATACCTCCATCCCAACTTCATGTCCTATTTTTATAACTGAGTCCAATCAGTGCTGTCTGAGTGTGCATGGATATTGGGTCATGCAGGGGAGCAACCTTGCAATGGCAACATCCCTGGAGAAAACTGACTCTTCTTACCAAAGCTTTCAACAGTGAAAACTCTTCACAGAGGAAAAGTGTTTCGTGAGCCCCTCCCAAGTTTTTGCTGGAATTATGACTCTCTGATCTTGTGTAGGTTCTGTGCAGGCAATCATGTTAAGTTCATGATTGCAATGATCTTTATGTCTAGAAGGCACTTCTTCACAGCAGTTCTCCTCAAATATTTGTTAGTAGTGTTCCTTCTACTTTTCCCATCATGTTCAATGAACCATGCCAGTAGAGAGTACAATATAGGCACATTTAGGGTTCAGCACTATAAAGTCATTCACTGTTTCAATCCTGTCAGTAGGAGTCTTAGCATTAATTACTGTTCACTGAAAAAAAAAGAAAAGAAAAGAAAAAGAAAAGAAAAGGTTTCTCTAATTAAGGTTGACAGTTATACCAATCTATGGGTATATAAATAAGTATTTAGAACTAGATTGATATTATGTCCATTTAGCAAAATAATCATAGAAGGTGTTCCTCTAAGACCTGTTAATATCAACAGCCACAGATTTTTGGACATGCATGAGTTTCATCCTATAGAGTAAGCCTTAAATACAATCAGAAAGTGGTTGGTTACCATCATAGCATTCATGGAACCATTAAACTAATGTGTAAATCTTAAAATATTCATGATTACTGTAACTTACAGTGTTCACAATGAGCTTTTGATGACTTTTCTCTACTAACAGCCTATGCAGTGCTTTCCAGCACTATGAATACTAATTCTTACAAGTGAGTGCCAGATTGTTTTCTGAATGTCCTTTGACATGAATTTCCAATGTCTTCATCAATATAGAGTTACTATAGTAGATAACCAAGAGTAATGATATAAACAGTTTCATCTAGAGTCTCTTTGCACCCCTGACCAATAACTCAAAATAACTGACCAACAATTCAGTTATGGCATCCCATAAATGGCAATGATAATCTTGATAACATATAGCATCAGGAAGAAGCACTATCTCCCCATGCAAGGGAACATAAATAAACTATTTATGTACGTGCATACCTGCGTGCATGCATACACACACACACACACACACACACACACACACACACAAGATCTTATGTGTCCATGTGTGTGTTTATTGATGAAGATCAAAAAACAGTGTTTCCTCCAAACACCCATTATCAGCGTTAATTTTTCTCTACTCTCAAGCCACTCTGCACTTAATCATTAACTCAATTATCCTGTTTTCTATTTTAAATACCATATGTAAACTTCTATATTTTTACACACAACATCCACAAACAAGGTATCAGTCTCTTCTTTGTAAAATGTTCTTATATACTCCTGAACTTTCCACTGACTTCCATTTTCTGATTTACTAGATACTTGTTTTAGTTTTCCTTCCTGAAGTTAATAACATTTGTATTCTGTTTTAAAACCTAATCTGTTGTGGGATATTTCATAGTTATGGATAATAGTCTTACATGCTGTAAAAGTAGAAGGGTGTTTTCTGATGCCTTGCAACAAGTACGGGAACTGCTTCCTACCTGCTAAACAATGGAATGGACACCCAGTTCTCTATATGATCAGGCCATTCCATAACCTTAAGGCAGATGAAGGTTAGGATCCATTCATTTGTATATTGCAGGGCTGGGTGGAGACAGGGAGGATTTGGAATGAAAAAGCACCTAGTGCTGGGGCTGAGAGGAGAAAAGCAAGAGGAGAAGAAAGGTGTGATAAAGAATGGAGTGAACTCTGCCTAAGCCGCCAGGGTACGCAACCCTGAGACTTCTCATGGCTTGTAATTAATAAGTAACATGGAAAAAAACATTTATTAACACTAATCTGTTATATGTTTAAAGGACATTTAGAATGTTACGTTTCATTCTCTAAAAGTCCACCAAATTTTCTGCTCCAAGAAAAGACACAGCTATGCTTGTAATATGTTGGAAAATAGTAATTTCGATATGGAAGGAATTTATATTACTATTTAGAACTATGAAAATAAAATATTAATATCATTATTTATTAATAAAATAATGATAATTCCTTACATGAAGGATAACTAAATTTTCAAAAAGCTTATTTTTGTAAGTAGAATTTCTATATAATATAAAGAGAATCATATAGAAATGAGGTATTTCATGATTTGATACTGAGAAGTATGTAATAATAATAGGATCTAACCAAACTCTCAGTCCATGGTGCTTAAACCATTTTCATATAATCACCTAATGAAGAGTATGAAGAAAGACTATAATATAATTTTTAAAGACCAACTTCTACGAGTGAATATAAAACATCAAATAGAAGCAGATTTTATTCTGAAAGTTTAGCTTCTTAATATAGTATGAATAAACATGGTTTTGTTTAAAATCCTGAAGTTTATACAGTGTAATTAAACATAAACTCACAATGACTGACACCAGCTTCCTATTAATAGAAGCAGCATTTACATGTTAATCATTACATATTGATTAAATCAAAACCTTAAAAGAGGAATTGAGCTTTATCATACCCCAATTTTCATTTTGTCTTTATGCTATCCTTGAATCTATGATTAACTAACTAAGCATTTTATTTCTCTGTCTTCAGTATGAGTATCATCTTTGGATTTTTTTTTTTTTTTAAAAAAAAGAAAGTGCTGCCAAGGTTTACAATTCAAGCATGAATTCTCTTCTTCTTAAAGTACCATTTAGGACCCTTTTTGTTATGTGTAATCAAAATTCCAGAGAGCATAGCCTACAGCAGAACAATGCATTGAAATGCTGAGAGTTCTATCATGTTGCATGTTGTTTGACCTGAATCTTTATAATGTAATTTATAAGAATTCTCCCCTCCCCCTGAGTATCAAGTTCTTTCTAAGACTAGCCTTTCTTTTTCTTTCTACCAGAAATGACAATAATTTTTCAAGATTTTAAGTCTTGGATCCAATACTCAGAAGAAATAATCTTATAACAGCACCACCACATGCATGCGTGCATGCACACGTATGTGAGGATGTGAATGCGCACACACACACACACACACACACACACACAACATAACCATGAACACTTTTTTTTTTTTTAGCAGAACCAGCACATATACCATGTGTTTCCCTTGGTCAAAATCCCATGTCTACCTTAGGAAGAAATTAATCTGAGCAAATGACATTACAGATCCCAGCCTTCCCAACTAGGTCCACAGCATCCTAATCATTGATGTATGAATACAAGAGAAGTGGTTTTCTAGAAAAGCTGGATTCAGTTACCTGGAAGAAGGAATGAAGTAGAAAGAGCTGCCAGATCATTTCACTGGCAAGTGCTGGACTTCACAGATTTGGAGTGTGTGTATAGATATTTACCAGGTTAAGACATGAGTCAGTACAATTAATTTAGCCTTGTACCTGAGTTTTTCCTTCAAGTTTGAAGAAATTCATCTTTAATGTTCAAAAAGAAGCTATGAACACTATGTACTGTAAAGAAAAAAGTATATCTATTGTATATTACTGTAAAATAAAATAGAATAAAATAAAATTCTTAGACCAAAGTGTCACAATCTAAAGAATGTAAGGTTATAGAAGGTTAGTAAAATATGAGTAATATAAAATTTGAAATGAATGTATTTTATCTGAACAATTTGAGTTGAGCTGTTAAAACATTGGAGAATGATGATTTTTCGGGAATTCTGATTTACCTGGTTGATTTCATTTATTGGTAAAGATTATTTAATCATGTTGAAAGTAAAGAGCCCTGAAGGAGAAAATCCTTCATTTATCCTGTGGTGAGTTTTTAGAAAAAAATAGAAAAGCTTTCCCCACAGCAATGAAACTTGAAACGCTAAGAATAGTGATTTCAAGTAAAAAAAAAAAGCCAGTGGTCAGAACTGGAGGCTGGCAATGAAATCTGAGAAGAAAGCAATGCATATAATAAGAATATTGCTGTTTCCTATAGACAGTAGTCTGTACAAGGATGTCTTCATTTTCAAGTGTATCTGGCTAAATAACTGCAGCTGAGGGCAGCTGCAGCCCAGATGAGAGAAATCATTAGGAATGAGGCTCTGGAGTCCAACTCCTGGGGCTGAAAAGCTTAAAATCCTGGCTACATCAAATAAAAATACTGCAGCTTATGACACCTTGCTCAGTCTTTCTGATCATGGCCAGCGGTTGGTTAATTTGTAATATTAGTATTTCCAAATTCTTTATATTTCAGGGACATTTTATATGAATCCCAAAGAACGGTGCTTGACTCCCAGATGATGTTTAATAAACCTAAAGCTATACTAATATTGGGGTAACACAAAGTTTCCCCTGAATCTAGTGCAAACGTGCTCTGAAGGGGCTGTGGGAATTTCTGAGGAAAAGATATAAAGGCATTCAAATTCTCTGTGTGGATAAGCCAGCCCAGGAAATGAGTGCTCTGTCTAGGAAGTAGAGATTTTCTTTTGTCTGCATTATATTTTTATGACTAAATTTTTAACTTCCTGTGAGCCTTTTCCAAATTCTTTATTAGCATTGATATTTGAAATTTTTATTTTTAAATTGCCTGTCAATAAAGTTTAAACAAAACATATCCAGTTACAGTATCAAGGTGTTTTGCTGTTGGTTTTTTTTTCATCATTTTTACTTCTTCTTTGAGAACTTCATGAATTTACACGATGTATTTGATAATATCCATCCATCACTTCCTCCCCCATAAGTCTCTCTAGCATCCTCACTCAGTCCCCTCCAACTTCATGTTCTCTTGTTTTATTGCTATTCATAACTCTGGAGTTCCTTAGTGCTGCCCATATGCACGTGTGTATGGAGCCATTGGGACATGCCCATTGCAATTGACCAGCTGCCAGGTCTTCAAATATAGTGACTCGCCCCACCTCAGCAGTCACACACGACCAAAAGCTCTTCTATTAGGGGTGGGGCCTCTGTTGCCATTTTGACTAGGTAGATATGATACAGATATTCTGCAGACAACTACAACTGCTTCAAGTTGATATTTTGAATAGCCATATTGTGTCCAGAAGTTAACATTTTACAGTTCTCCTCCTCATCCAACTCTTACACTCTACTCTCTCATTTTTTAATTGCTTCTGGAGCCTTGGGGGAAGGAGTTTATATAGATAATCCTTTTACATCCAAGCACTCACAGTACCTTATCCTCAGTACTTTGAACAATTATAGTCTCACGATTAGCTATTATGCTCTGCAAAAGCAAGCTTCTCTGACCAAAATGGTAATGGTAATGGTAATATATATATATATATATATATATATATATATATATATGTATAATGTATAATCTATAATATATATAATATATACTATATTATATAATATACAATGTATAATCTATATAATCATTAGTTGGATGCCCAACTAATTATTAAGAAGATAGTTTGCCAGCATGACTATTTAGCAAACCATACTAGTGATTTCCACCCTAGGCCCTATGATCTCCCAATCATTAGCTTAACACCATGCTGAAAGTACCAAACATTAAACCTTTCCTATGGAACAGGCTGTAAATTCAGTTATCAAGCAGTTTATACCATGGCAGAAATAACATGGCATCATGATACAGTGGGTACAACTAACCTGTCATCCTGTTATTGTAGCATGCTGTGTATGAAGGTAGATAAGACCACTGATGTCTTTTCTTCCTCCAGAAGCCTGTATAAGATCATCTACATCTTTTAAAGCTAACCAGCAGAAAAAGATAATTTCCTGGTCTGCTCAAGCTTGATTTCTCTCTGCCTGCATCCAAAGTATGGTGTTGTCTTTAGAAGTAAGGTCTTACCAGCCAGTTATGATATATAGCCAGAAGAAATGGTTATAAACTCTGTCAATTTGGATGGCTCTAGAAACTCCGTTACTGTTAAGGAAATATCCTGTTATTGGAACTGAGATTTTCACTGAATAAACCAGGTTTTCTGGGAGTAGTATTATCCACACAGAGACCCATAGTTTAATTAGTGTCTGTGTGCACGCACACACAGTAAGCTTAATTAAATAACACGTATATATTCCTTATTTAGTTTACTAATTAATGAGCTTCCATATGGCTTCTTCATATATACTGGGTTTCCTTTAACATACTCCTTACCATCTCCTTTCTCTAATTCAGCTTTCTTCAATTAAACCTTTAACACCAAGTATTATTGCCCCTCCTTTCATGTAAAGAATGTTCTCTTTCTGTATTTAACAATTTGGGGTTAGTGTTAGAAACTTTTAAGCGTTGTAGTTTTCTTTATTGTTATCATTCTAAAACACCATGAGTTAAAGGGAGTTTTCCACTGATAGAAGCTAAGTTAGGAAAATAGAGACAAGAACTGAAGCAGAAGCCACAGAGGAACTCAGTAAACTGGATTTCTCCTAAGGCTTGCCCATAGTGCTTCCTTAAACAACTAGGGACCACCAGCCAATGGAAAGCATGCACTTCAGTGGGTCGAGTCCATCCAATAATCAAGAAAACAAATTAATCAAGTAAATGTCCTATAAGCAATTTGATTGAGGTATTTATTCAACTGAGCTTCCTCCTCCAAGATAACATTAGTTTGTGTCAAATTCACAAATAAAAACAACAACAAAAACAAACATACAAAAAACTTGACAATAGGAGTCCATAAAGCTTTTCATGCACCTTTTATTTTGATTAAGTCTTATGCAGTCAGTTCATTTCTCCATTCTCTACCCTCTGCATGTATGAACCTGGTGGAAATGTTCTTTAAATTAAACATCATGTGAATGACACAAGAAAAGAAAACAGTCTCTGCTTCCCATTTGTGTTTTCTGGATGAATAATGATATTGAGTAATACAATGGTCTAAAGTCAACAAAGCACAAAAAGATACAGCTAGTACATTGTTAGTTTTGTTTTTTACTAGGAAAGCTTGGCACTAGTAAGAAGGAATATGCATGCTTAATGTAGTCTGAACAATAATTTGCTGTATGTCACAATCACCTGTGTACCTGTTTCTTTAAAGGACTTTTGATGTGACTCACCTCTCAAGTTTCTAATTCAGTAAGACTAGGTTAAAACAGGTATCTTGATCCTTTTAAATTCTCATTAGGTAATTTTGATGGCTACCACCTGGAATATGCTGCAGGGTGATACTCTGACATGCTGATAATTAAAGTTGGCATCTTTTGTTTGATTATCCAGTGCTAGGCCTTGTTTCAGTGTAGTTTATATGAATTAACACATCCAACCTACAAGGCACCTATTCTTTGCAGTGATCCTGAAATGACGGTTGCTCTCATAATTCCCATTTTTCAAATGAAGAAATAAAGACAAAAGAAAATTTGTGTAATATTTCCAAGCCAACATGGCTAGTCAGCAAGGAAGCTGGAACTCAAACTTTACTCCACCAGTTTTCAGAAAGAAAAAAAAAAGTCTTTTGACAATCATTCTTGGGCAATGACTGGAAGTAAATCTGATGAGGAAATGTGTCATCAGGATTTGTTTGAAGCATGGGGGAATGCTTTTTATAACTTCTTGCAACACAGTGCTAACTTTTGTCAGACCATGTCAAGATAACAGTCATGATTAACAAAAAAAGAAGGAATTTTGAGGAAACTTGTCACCAGAAGATAGGAGGAGAAGAATAAAACTTCTAACACCCAAGTGATCTTTAGGAATGGATATGGTATTTGGGAGTAATAAACTATCTAACACCACCTGAAGAAGGGTCCCTACCTTTCTTCAAAGGAAGCTGAACTAATTCTGGCTATAACTGAAGGACAGAGACTTGGATACTGGGGACTGAGACCGTGTGTTCCACAAAACAGTAGTGAGAAACAGCAAATAGAGAATCTGGTAGCACCTCAGACTGCAGGACAGAAAATTGAAGAAAGTACATGAAAAACATATTTGCAGATTTCTGACAAAACAGTTATAAGTTCTTTCCATGATTTAAGTAAATGTATTTGCTATAATTCTTTATGAATGGGCAGAAATGTCTCGTGATCAAAAGTAATCATCATGCATGTTTGCATCCTTTGCTAAGAAAACATTTTCATATGCATGTAATATTTTGAAGAAAATATTGAAGGCTTTTGGCACTTGATATTTTATTATTTTAATAGACACATGTCTTTTGTTTCATTCTTTTCTTTCTTTTCTTTTTTTGTGGGGAGTTTCTAGACACAGTTTAATCTGATATAACTCTGGCTATCCTGGAACTCACTCTGAAGACCAGGCTGGCCTTGAGCTCACAGAGATCCACCTGCCTCTGCCTCCCGAGTTCTGGGATTAAAGGCGTGCACCATCACTGTCTGGCTTGTTTCTTTTTTTTCATAAAAATTACAGATATTAAAAAAATTCAGAACATTTTAAATTTCATTATTTTGAATCTGTTATTGTTAATTGTTGATGTGAGCTTCTAAATTCTGTGTTTTAAACACAAACTAGCTTTTGGAAATAAAGATTTCAACATCTTATGTGAGATGTACCAAAAATGGGGAGTGGGCCTAAGTCCCATAAAAGTCATAATAAATAGACTCAGCAAGTGGTTTGTATATATTTATGCATATATGCATAGATGTGTTTCAAGAACAATCAAATAAATAGATGTCACCAATTTGAAAGGGATTGAGGGACATGGGAGGGGTGGAGGGAGGAAAAGAAAGAGGAAAGTGATGTCATTATATTTTGATTAAAAATTAATACAAATAGTAACCTTAAAACTCTTAAAGTTTTATTGAGAAAATGCTGCCTCTCAAGTTTTGCCTTCAAAAAAGTAAAGTATTTCTGTCTGGGCTTAGCTTGAAAGAGCTATGGGTGGATTTGGAGGAGGAGGTAAATATGATCAGAATATATTGTGCACAATTCTCAAAGATCCACTAAAAATGAAAAGAGGTATTTCTGAAAATTATGTACTTGATATAAACAAATAGAAAGTATTTATCAGAAACTATTATTCAAGTGAAACTCTTGCTAAGAAGGAAAATTAAAAGTCATATTTAGTAAGATAAATGAAAATTTTCTAACTTCTTCAACCAGGGAGTACAGTATAACAGAAGTGATTTTATAATGCTATCAAGTACAAACAAATGAGTTCATTTTACAGTTGGTAAAGCAGAAACAAAGTGACAAAAAAGTCAATGTTTTGCTCAAATAACCCTGTGCATGTAGAAGTGACTCAACCCAACCTGTCTGACTTTTTGCTCACCTAGAAATCATGTCACATTTAAAAACTGACCATTGAAACATATCTATACATTGAAAACCTGGTGAAATGTCTGTCCCATGGAGATTACTCTTGTCTCATTGAATTGATACTCTTAAATTTTAAATTCATTTTCTGGTAGTTTAACATTTTTAATCCCTCAACTAAATAACCTCTAAATCTGACTTAGTAATGTTACCTTTCGGGCATAGATTTTGTGTGTATATGTGCACATTTTCTTGTGTGAAGACATACTATGTATGTGCCAGGGTATGAGACTATGTGTTTATAATGAAGTCAGAGGAAAATCATGGTGTAAATCTCAGAAATACCACTGTCTTCCTTTGAGACAGGATCCCTCATTGGTCTAGGGCTTCAATAATTAATTATGTTAGCTTGGGTAAATCAGCGAGCAGTAAAATCCCCCAGTTCTGTTTCCACAGTACTGGAATTACAAGTGCATAACACCACACCCTGTATTTTGATGTGGTTTCTGGGAATGGAGCCCTTGCTTGTGCTTTACTGACTGAGCTTTCTTCTCAGTTTCCTTTTCTGCTTCTAAATGTAGCATATAAAAACCAGCCTTTAAAATCTAAATAAGCATAAATTTTCAAAATCAGTTCTATGTTTAAGTTAAGAAAGTCTGGTGAACATAAAATACGTAGTAGGAATGGGGCAGAGGGAGGAAGTTGCTATTGTTTGTGGTGTATTTTTAAGAGAAATTAGCCTCCAAAAACATTCATAATAAAGAAGATTCCCTAAAGCAAACATTTTGGTGCATCCTTCCCAAATATTTCACATCTCCATTCTTTTTCCACTCAAAAGTTTTGAAAATATATGGTTCCAGAAAAAGTCTAATATATTAAGGACAGTAGCCTTAAACTACCTGCTATGCCTGTAGCTAGTGATTGTTGACCACTCCGTGTATGCCTTCCTCAAATTAATATGTGCTATAAGTGTAAAATATATCCAGGATTTGAAAGATGCAGTGTGAGTAAAAGAAGAAAAATTCTCATTAAATATATCTTAAGTGTTAGGTTGGAAAGATGTGTCATCAATTATGAGGATGTACACCTGTTAAAGACCTGGACTGAAGTCTGAGTACCCACATCTTTAGCTCAAAAACTTCTGTACTCCACTTTCTTGGAATCCCATGTCTCTCTTATCTATGGACACTGACACTTGTATACACACACATACACACACACACACACACACATGGGGACACACACACACACACACACATACACACCAATAGACATGCTAATATGGAAGGATAAAATCTCATTTTGCTTCAAACCTACACAACTTAAGAACAATAAGAGCATTCAAAAGAGTCTTTCCCAGAGAAGAACCCCACAAATGTTTATCCAATGCCATGTGGCCAACCCTGAAATCATATACATACAAGTAACATTATATGTGCAGAACAATTTATATATATGTATTTAGGAATATCTATATATGTGTGTATGTCCATGTAAATTCTCTCTCTCTCCCTCTCTCTCCCCCCCCCCTCTCTCTCTCACACACACACACACACACACACACACACACATATATTACATAGCTATCACAACAACTAATAAGAGTCCATGAATTTGAGACAAAACAAGGGGGTGTACATGGAATAGATTGGAGGGAGAAGTGAATCATTTATATTTTAATTTTGAAAAATAAAAAAATAAAATCTGTATAAAGAAATATTAAGAGTTGAGGTTTTCTGTTTAATAGATCGGGTAAAATAATATGTATGTTATACATATATTCTCTATATATTATTGTATATGTTGTATATTATTATAATTCATATTGTTTTTCTTTACATATTTATAAATATATGTTTATATTATACATAAAATTTATATATTGCTAATATTAGTTTCATCTGTTTCTTTTTACTTTTTAAAATAGAATAGAAGGAAGGAAGGAATGAAGGAAGGAAGGAAGGAAGGAAGGAAGGAAGGAAGGAAGGAAGGAAGGAAGGAAGGAAGGAAAAAGGAAGGAAGGAAGAAAGGGAAGGAAGGAAGGAAAGAAGGAAGGAAGAAAGAAAGAACCCAACTGACCTGAATTGTAGCTTGCACCACATCACTACCATACAGGTCCACACTACTCTCATATTCAGATCTCAAAATTTGTAATGAAAACAACCAGCACCACAGTGTTTGATTAACTTCATAAGGGAAAAAAAAATCTTACATTGTTTCTTATACAGTAGATGGTCACAGACACAGCTGAAGTGGACTGTTTCCTCTGTAATTCTTAAAATCAGATGTTTTATTAAAAGTAACTTCTTTATACATATGAAAGAATAATCTACTCAATTTAAGACATTATATTTTCCACCTGTATTTTACTACAATTTGTAACCCATAATGTGAGTATATAGGACACAGTCTCTAAGAAGAGCCACAAACCCATTTTCACCTTTGACTGTTTGGATAGAGCATTCTTCAGTGGATCATACAGAAAAGCTTAACTTTTATTCCAGCAACGACTGGTTGGGTCAACAGTGGTAATCACAGTAGACATCAAGCTTTTGAGCCTTCACTTGACAGGCAAAGGGGATTGCTCTACATGAAGGAGGCAATTTCATGCTTGAATAACCCTGCACTATTAAATCAGAAAATTGAGTTACAGTCCTCTCACATCATGGACCCAGCTGCATGCAAGCATGCCACTAAGGAGCCTTGGGTGGAATTTCATTGAGAACAAGATGCTGAAAAGAGATGCACATAAACAGCAATAAGGTGTCTTGTTATGATCTGAAATTCCTCTTTAAAATGCCTCAAATTCATGCTTCTTATGATTTGATAACCACTGGCATTTTACATATCCAAGATATGATAGAAGAATTCAAGCAGTATTTGCTATTGTTAAACCAGTGTGAGTCTTATTTTGCCTGAGATATATATATATATTTTTTTTTACTTTCTTAAGAGATAACTTTTACTAATGTTGGTCAGTTTTACTTTTTATTCTTACATTCTCTTCCAACTCTGTAATTGTAAGGTAGATAACAGAATTAAATGTAGTTCTGCTACAGTATTTTTCTACTCTTGGGACTAGAATATTTACTATTTTAAGTCAATCTGTTTTTCTGAATAAACTTCTATTTTCATTTGTCTTAGCATGAACACCACAAATAGTCTGAACAATAGAATAATATTGTCAGAGTTGTGGAAATTGGCCATGTAGGTGCCGGGCACCAGCAGGATCAGATTCAGGCAAGCACTCCTCCTGGCTTACAGAAGGCAACCTCCTGCTGTGTACACACATGCCCTTCCTCTGGGAGAGGTTAAAAGGGAGTGATGAAACTACCTGTGTCCTCTAAGGCAATTATCCCAAAACATCAGCTTCATTCTGTCTTAAACCCCACATCTGAATACCATGACAGTAGTGAAAAAGATGTCAATATATGCATTTGGGGAGACATGACTATTTCATCAATGTTGAGGGCCGATGATACTCAAGCTGTGGACATAACCAGCTTGACACAGATCCTGGTTTTTCCCTTTGATAGGAATCTGAAGCCCAACAACTACTTTGCCCCTTTCTTATTTTTACTGTATGGTGAAAAAAGCCTCTCATCAATAATATTGTCTATTTGGTCTAATAGTGAAAACTCAAACCAATTCCTGGGCTAGCTGGGAGAGGAACACTGCCATCTCAGCTCTAAGTAATTGTAACAGTCTTACTGGCCTTCAAGTTTTTGGCTTGTGAAAACTATTCATGCTTTCTGTAGACATATAAAAACGTATTCATGGTTATATTGACCTTCCTATAGAGACAAAGCCATAGTCAAGATCAGAAATGAAGTCTAGACAGTAGGTTAGCAAGCTTTAAAAAACCAAATAGATAATTCACCCTGAATGTCTATCCCCCTTTATTGTAGTAAGTATAAAGACCTAAAATCAGCTAACCATTAATTGATTATTGTGTTAAAACTACCCACTAAAATTAACCTTGAAGATTAGAAGCCTGCAGCTGGAAGGGGATGAACACTCTTGCTTTGATGTATGCTTGAACACCTGCATTCCATTAGATGAGAAGTTAGCAGTTTTGCTGTTTTAGTTAGAGCAAAGTCCTTGTCTGAAGGAGAGTCTTGTAATTTTTCCCCAATGTGCACATTGTTAATTTTACTCTCTTAACTTTTTTAACTTCTTACTTCATTATTTTTATTATTAAAAGAAGTGCGTCATCATACAAAAAGTGTGTCTATGCATGGCATTAAAAATGCGAAATGTGTGCCATATGTGGTACCAAAAAGAGAGAAATACTGTGTTCACTTGTCCTAGCTTTTGTTGTTTATCCTTCTTCACGGAGACTAAGGAATCCACCTCGGGGACTAGAGCTGGACTCAGTCCCCGCAGGTCAATACCATTATTTAATTACTCAGTTTTAAATATTATGTTTATGATAAGATAGTATCATGTATGTACTTTTTAGCTATGTGCTACTTTGAATAGCAGAAAATAAAGTTGCAGAAATGATTAGCCAGTTTTCAATGTTTTTTATATCATTACATAAAAAAAAAAACCTAACTCTACCAGATAGGATTGCTAGATCTATATCTCACCATAAGAAACTGTTGTATTCAGCTTAAACAATCAGTAAGAGACGGTTTAAAATATGTTTTCATGTAGTAAAATGTGGAGATAATGGAAGTCTGTATTTTGAGCATTACAAATTTGTTTTTCTTTATTTTAAAAATGAAATTTCATGTATTTTTCACACAGGATACCATGTCTAGCAGACCAAAATAAACAAAATAAGTGGTAAAATCCAACTCCATTTGCTATATAGAGTACAGATAGAATTTTCAAGAACTAGATATGAAATAGACTGTTACTTATAAAGTACTATTTGTAGTTAGCCAATTAATATACTTATATTTTTGCTTTAATATTAATAAATGTTAACCAATTTGAATGCAAACCTTCAGCTAGACTCAAAATCACAGTATCTTCTTGTATTTTGCTCTTAGCACTGGCAACTGGCCCAGTAATAGGTTTTATTTTTATCCAAACATGGATACATTGTATAATTCTAATTTATAATAACTTCTAATAGACCTAATTAAAATCATCTTGTAACAATGAGTCTCTGTGGTGTAAACCTTGCTTTCATTGGTATAGTCAATACTCCTTTCTTCTCTAAGAATAACAAATTTGTTTTGGTTATTGTCAGATGTTCATACCCTGCCTACATAGCTCAAATGTGAAGTAGCACAACTTTCTGTGACTAGAATATTCATCAGACTACAAAATAAGTTCCTTTCATGTGATTTCTAGATGACTGACCTAGAAATTGTGACTTCTGATAAAAATTCGAGAGGCCATGTTTGACAATTTTTTTAAAATGTGTACTACTGCAGACTTGATGGCAAAGAAGAGAGAACGAAAGTGACACACAGAAGAGACTGTTTGGCTCCCAATTACCTCACTACTTTGGGGGCAAAAGAAAAAAAAAACTAACTAACCAGACCACTGAATGTCATTGTAACACACAGATGATTTTTTTTTCTCATTTAGCTATAGAAATAAGGGATGCCAATGTATGATCATTAGGTTAGAAATACAAGTTTACAATTATGAAAAGAAAAATACAGCTTAAAAAAACTTAGTTAAAGCTTAGTTGGGGTAGTTATTTTTAGACTTTTCACATGTAGTTACAGGTTTTAAAATGCCTTTAAAATCGATTGTTTACATTTATAAATGGAGGCTGGGGCTGAGCGTGTGGGTCAGAGGGAGAGTGCATGCAAGTTCTGAAGTTTGATCTCTAACACTTACTGACAATAAGATCCATAAACATAAAAATAAAATTTTTTCCACCAGTACATGTAAGTGTATAAATTTGTATCTTTCAGTCAGAAGCTATAATTTAGATTTCACAAACAATATGATTAGCTAGCAAGTTGGCTCAGTAGATGAAGATGTTTGCCATCAAGTTTTAAGGCCTGAGTTCATTCCACAGGAATTACATAGTAAAAAGATAACTGGGTTCTGCAAGTCATCCTCTGACTTCCTCGCATGTGCCATGGTACATGTTTACAGGCACATGCACAAATAAATTAAATAGTTGAACAACAGCAATATGATAATTTTTAAAAGTGCTGCCTTGACTAGCCAAAAGAATAAACACTAAAATTTGAGGAAACAAAATGAACTATCAAAATATATTTAACATACTAGCTATGTTAGAAAAATTAGAAAATTAGAAAAATCAAGGAACAATATTATCACAGTTTTTATTTTTACTGTTCAATAAACCAATTTCAATATAGCTATGAGTCTGGATCTATTTTGAAACAGCTTAAGAATCGCTGAACAAAAGGCACAAAACTCAAAATGATTATGAGAAAGCCACAGATGTCACCAATTATTTTCCAGGCACGAACGTCTTCAACGCCATCTGTATAATGCGGTGTTTGAGTTGGTTGGAACAACGTGATGACACCTTCATAAAGTATTCACACTGAAGATGTGAATCGCAATATAAAATGAGCAACACATTTCTGTAACTTTTGCTGTAGAATCTGATTTCAAATCAACCACATAATGAAAGACACTTGATGTCAGCTACTGCAGAATGTACAAAACATCTACCTCCTCCACCACTAGAGCAGGTCTACATTCAAGTAACGCATAGAATTATGCTGAGGTTAGCTGAATGCATCCTTCGCAAGATCTTTAGTAGGAAGGTGATCCTCACACCAATAACTCTGACACTTAAATAACTTTTCATCAAAAGGTGTTTTGACGGAGTAGGAAACTGTAGCTGAAATCTCTTACTTATGTGTCAGAATGAAGGAAAAGCCCTTCAAAGCTTGCATCTAGGGTTAGGGACATGACTTAGCAGTTAAAAGAACATGCTTCTCTTTTTGCGGACCTGAATATGGTTCCAGCATTCAAGTAAGGTGCTAACAACTGTCTATAACTCTGACTGCAGAGAACCTGATGCCTTCTTCTGGCTTCCTGAACACTTGCGCAGATGTGGATATACTCTCAAACACATGCATATTCATGTATGTAAAAAATAAATAAAATTTAAAACATGTCAGTATCTTCTTTAGGGGTTATTTCATAATAAAGTGAGTGAACACCAAATCTTCTATTTTACAATAATTATTAGTAAAAACTCATCAGTATTCAAACTACAGCCTCACAAAGATCACTCTGGTGCAAAACATATAGTGCCTGTCCCCATTCTGTCATTTTATTGTTGCTTTCCCTTTTCAGCATTTCTTTCCATTTCCGTTTCCCTTCCTTCTGTGCTTCCTTCTTTCTGTCCTTCCTTCCTTCCTTCTGTCCTTCCATCCTTCCTTCCTTCCTTCCTTCCTTCCTTCCTTCCTTCCTTCCTTCCTTCCTTCTTCTCCTTTCTTTCTCTCTTTAGGAACAGTGTATTGTTTTACAGTCCATGATGTCTTTGTGCTCACTTTGTCACCTTGCTTGACTTAAATTCATTACTATCCTCCTGCCTGTCTTCTGAGTGCCAAGCTAATAGGCATGAATGTCTGTACCCAGCGATCTCATTTGGAAAACACTTTTTGTTCATTTTGAGGTTTAATTTCAGCATCACCAAGAAGCTAAGTCACATAAGCAATTTTCCAATTTTTCTTTCATAATTTCTTACAAAACCAACCATTACAGAAAAATAGTATTATATATTTCAAATGAAGAGGCATTCGCTCATTTATTTCCAATCTACCTGTTCATTAAAACTACTGAATATTTTCTATCTGCTAAGAATGTAGAAACAAAGAGTCTGGTCTCCAATGTGTACTCTTAGGCATGGAACTTCATAAATGAATTGAATTCTATTAAGTTGTTTAATGTTTGCTGTCAAAAGGCATGAGCAGTTTGTTGGACTATTACTACTCATGTTTAAACTAGAGTTAAAGGTGGGTGGGGTATGTTAGTGAACTTTCTGACTGTGATAAAATATCAGAGATGAACAACTTAAAAGGTAGTAGAATTTATTTTGTTCAGAAGTTGAGAGGTTTCAGGACCTGATCATTTGGGTATTTCTAGGCTATTGTGAGCTAGAACATTATAGCAAAATAAGCATGGTGGAGAACAGCTGTCTGCTTCATGGTAACCAGGAAGCTGAGAGACAGGAATTGGCAGGGGAATACATATACCATCAAAAGCATACCCAGATGACATTTGCTTTTACCTAGACTCCATATCCTAAAGTTTCCAGCACCACCTCTAGTGTGTTCACAGCTATGGACCAAACTGTCAATATATAAAACTTGGGGTATAATGTATAGCCAAACTATATCAAGTGTTAGAAGGTATTCTTAGGGAGCAGTGAGATGACTCAGCAAGTAAAGGTGCCTGCTGTCAACTGTGAGGAATTTTGTTTGATCCTGAGGGGGGAAAAATGATAGAAGAAGAGAACTGAACATCCTGCTAGTTTTTCTTTGACCTACACACACTCCTTGTGGCATGTGTACCTGAGCATGCATGTGAATGTAAACACACACACAGACACACAAATAACACAGACACATTGTAAAAACATATTAAAAATAAATGTTCCAGAATAAGAAATGGTTTTAAGGGAAGTTAAAATCTGTCTGGAGTTGTACCATGTGGATTTTGTGAGCAAGGTAATTCTTACAAAAGGAACAGAAAGGTCAAGAGGTTATATGAAACTGAGTTATTTGAGTGTGCTCAATAAATATATGGCGCAGCTTTTAAGTGACTTGATCATGACACTTTTGACATAGCAGCTGAAGATAGAGTGACAAATACAGTCTGATGACTTCTAAAGAGATGTTTCCATGCTTGGACCAGAATCATAGAGAAAGATGTGAAAGAAGCCATGAGAACAAATTGACACTGAGAACAAACCACTCATAGACTTTGAGAAAAACAAAGGTTTGCTAAATAGGACAAAAGTTAACCACAAAATTGGTCGCAGGTTTATAAATTGAGAGCCTATTGCAGTGATAAGGACAATGGGATTGCAAGAGACAGGAAGACTTGAACAACATGTAATTTATGGACTGAAGGTTTTAGCAACTAACTGGAAACACAATTAAAGAGAGAAAAAGCCATGTACATTGTTCAGTGTTTTCTTGATGAGCAGATTTTTAGACACTCATTTTACACTGCATTCTAACTCAACTTGAAAATCTCTGGCTAATCTGTCAAATGCTAAAGTTGTCAGAACCATGTTGATATAGACTTGTGACTTGAGCAGCTAGCGTTGGAGGCTGGCAAGTCAGGAGACAAGAGCCACCCCCTTTTCCAGTTAGTACTAATATGCCTGCAGCAAGCCACTGCTAAATCTTTGCAGCTAGCTCATGCAAAGAATATGAATGAGGAGGAAAAGAATAGAATATAAAAAGTCTTTGCACAGTGCCTGTCCCTCTGCAGGAAGGACCGCAGCTATAGATAAAGAAAGATCTGAAGATGTGGTAGCACTGCCATCAGCACTGTCACTCATCCATGGTTGAATGAACGTATCAATGAAAATTCTCTTCCTAAACCTTGATTTCTGCATTACTTGAGATACTAGGTTGGAGGCCTATATTATACAAATCCTTTTTTTTTTTTCTTTTGGTGTGCTTGTTTTTGGAAACAGAGTGTTACTATGTAGCTCTGACTGGTCTAGACCTCAGTACACAGAAAAGACTGGCTTCAAACTAACAGAGATATGGCTGCATCTATTTTGGAGTGCTGGGAACAGAGAGGTATGCCACATAATTTACGTGTACCACGTGGGCATAAGTCAAATTCTTACTAGGTCATTGAGGCACAAAGGTGTCCTCTCAGATCTTGGCAGGACAGTGACTTGTCTGTAGAGCTGTTACACTAAACAACTATCTCAGTGTTTCTAGATAAAGATGTAATATTTGATTTATTTCATTATTATCATTGTTTCAAGGCAGAGAATAGTTTATTTTTTGCTAATTCAATCCTCAGTCCTAAAGGATTTCAGCTTCTATACAATCTAATCTTCAAATCTAAACCGAGACTGTTAAAGCCTCCAAGACTTAATTTTGTCTGAGCTCACTCTAACTAACACCTTCTGAACTCAGAGCTGTACTGAACTCAACTGACTCTTCTGGTTGGCTGATTAACTCACTTTGACTGTTTTGACTGTTTTTGACTGCTTTGACTGTTGCCCAAGCTGATTGGTTCAAACTGACCTTCTGAGCTGTCTCATTGCTTCTGACTGAACTCTCCTGATTTTGGCTGACTTCTGCAACTTCTCTGACTGAAGTGCTCTTCTAGGTCTATAACTGACTCTCAAAGTTAGCAGACTCTTTCTCCCAAAGTCACTCTTCCTGTCTGACACTGACTCCTTCTGCTGAAGTGACTCTGTGTCTTATCTGACTGATTCTCTAAATGACTTCCTGAGTCTCTGGGCTGAGAACCTGCTTTTATATCATGAGAGTTGGGCACATCCCCACTCTTCACTCACTCTGCTAACTTTTCTTCTGATTTGTTGTGTTGCCTGCTCTTCACTCTGATTCATCTCAGATGTCACTCTTACAAGTTTCCATCCTGATTAATTCTCAGACTTGGGATTAAAGGTTGGTACTCACTCTATACTTCACTCTCCTTCTGACTTTCCACATCCCAGCTAACTAACATGCTCTGACTCAGTCTTCCATTCTCTCAATCTCTACTGCTTCTCTCCTAACACTGAACTGACCATGAACTTTAAACTGAGAACCATGGACTGAGAGCTGTAACCTACTTCTGAACTGACTGCATCCTATTACATCCTGAAAGCTAGAATTAAATGCTGTGCCACCATTGCCTTCTGGCTTGGGTTATTTAAAGGCCTGTGCTGCATTCCAGCTAGATAACACAAGCCTTGAATGTGATCCTATCTCAGAGCAGCCATGTTGCTGGATTAGATTAAATATTCCTCTACACTTCTTTATTTAAGAAATATTTAAAAATTGAGAGAGCTGAAGCATCTCTTACTTCTTTTTGCCTCTTCCGTTGTACAACATCTCTATTATTAATAATATGGTTCAATTGTTACAACCAATAAGATAATACAGAGAAAAAAGATGCAAATAAACAAACTAGAATAAAACAACACAAACAAGCAAACACATAAACAAAAAAGCATGAGAAACACATGTAGACATGCAGACATGCAAACACACACACACACACACACACACACAAATGCCATCAAAACACAAAATCAAAGAACATAATATATAGGCAAAAGACCAGTAAGGTAACATATGCCCAAACAATGCATTAAGAGACAAAAAAAGAATAAAAGAAAAAGATCTCCAAAAACATCATTGAGTTTATTTTGTGTTGGTCATGTATAGCTGGGCATGGAGCCTGCCCTTAAATGTGATTTGAACACTCAGTAAGCGTCCATTGGAGGAAACTAATTGTGTGTGTGTGTGTGTGTGTGTGGGTGTGTGTGTGTGTGAATTAGAGATAAACTTGGATTAAGCATGAGGACTTGCGTCCACTTACTCTCTCTGCAGTGGCACTGAATCTGGCTCTTCAGGCCTTTAGCATGTTGCCACAGTTCAGTGAGTTTATATTTGTACCAAGCCTATTGTTTCTGGAAGGCACAATTTCCTTCATGTCTTCCATCACCACTGGCTTTTAGAATTTTACTGTCTCCTTTTTAGCATAGCTCTTTGAATCCTAAGAAGATGGGTTTGGTCAAGACATCTCAACAGAATTGAGTGTTCCAAGGTCCTTTACTCTCTGCACACTCTGTATGGGTCTCTGTATTTTTTTCCATTTACTGTAGGAGGAAGCTTCTGTGATGAAGGCTGAGAAAGATACTGATCTGTGAGTATAGCAAAATGTCATTATTCAGCATTTTATCGCTATGCTCTCCTGTTGCAGAAGTTTATTTTTAGTTGTGTTTAAAATAATTGTTTTTGTGGACTTTTGGGGAAAGAACAGCCTAGGCCTTGGTTTTCTGTATTGTTTGCAGGTTTCGGATATATGTGGGAGCTGTGTAATTGCTTATGATCTGCATGTAGTATCAGTAGAACACCTAAGGAGTTCTGAATCAATAAAACACCTGAGCTCGGGTGCTCAGAGTTCCACTTTTGATTGAGTATGGCACTGGCAAGGACAGGGGTTCCTTCTGCTGAGGTCTGGCAGAGTTTACACACATGAGAGAACTCCTCCTTGCCGAGCCACCCCAGCAGCAGCATACTACTACATTCTTTTAGCAAAATTGTATCTGATTTTACCCTACATCCATTGCCTATCTAGTCTCAGGATCTTGGGTACACAAAAGGTATTAGTCATGGGTACTATTAAAATGAGTGAGTTTAATATCTAATCAGAGAATAATTGGTTGGTTACTCCCACTACTTTTGTGCCACCATTGCATCAGTGTATCATGCAAACAGAAACAGGTCACCATTACAAATTGAAGGGTTTATATAACTGGATTGTGTTTCCCATTTTCTTCTGGTAATATTCAAAGCACCTTTCAGCTCTTTGAACACTAGTTAGTATGGATAAAGGCTCTAGTTAGGCAAAAGCATGACTTTGCTGTGTTCAGTAACATTTGTAAGGATTATATTCACCAATAGTTCCCTACCATCCAGTTGTAGAGATCGACCAATAGCTTTGGTTATGGCTCCAGATGTTTTGTGGATTTTTATGGAGCCAAGTTGGCCAAAACCTCAATTAGATGTAACCCAGTTATAGCACTGGAGACTTTGTTAAATGTCCAGACACATATTATTGGAATTTATCCTCACACACTATTTGGTGATTCCAATTGGGATTTTTTTTCATATTTGTATACAATTTAAGAAGCTTTTTCTGAGGTAGGTTTTTTCTTTAACCACTTCAAATGGCCGTTAGAGTTAACTGCCCTCCCTATACTTCCTCCCTACCCTCCATCTTCCCTATTCCCCTGTATTTGTTCCTCCCTTTCAGATTTCCCCTCTTTCTATTAGTAACTATATATTCCATTTTTCCCTCCTTGGGATATTCTTTCTTGATGCCTATCCCTAACTCCAATCTAACCTCTGTGGTATTATGGATTATAACATACCTTTTGAAGGTTTAAAAGCTAACATCTACATATAAGAGAATGCATTCCATATTTGTCTTTTTGTTCTGTTACCTTACTCAGGACACATTTTCTAGCTCCATCCATTATCTATAAACATTATGATTTCATTTTTTTCAAATAGCTTAGTAATAGTCCATTGAGGAAACGCTATGCATTTTCCTGGTCCATTCATCTGGTGATGGACATTTAGGCAATTTCCAATTTCTGGAATTTATGAATAGAATAACAATGAACATGGATGAACAAGTATCTCTGTAGTCAGATATAGTCATTTGTGAATATGCCCAAGAGTGGTATAGTTGGATCTTGAGAGAGATCTATTTCCTGCTTCCTGAGGAACTGCCACACTGATTTTTATAGTGGCCATACAAGTTTTTGCACAATGAATAAGTATTCCATTTTCCCCACATTCTCCTCAGCATGAGCTGAAATTTGTGTGAAGATGAACACTGTCCTTTCAATTTTGTGAACAATTATTTTTGAATTTTGATGGGGATTTCATTGAATCTGTAGATTACATTGGAACACTGGCCATTTTCACAATATTAGCCTTATCAACCTATGAGCATGAGAGATGTTTTCAAATTCTGATATGATCTTCAGTTTCAGAAAAGTGTTTAAGTTATTATGCAAGTCTTTCACTAGCTTGGTTGCAGTTATTCTGAGATATTTTTGATGCTATTATGAAATGCTTTTCCCCTTGATTTCTTTCTTATCTAGCTATTTGTCATTTGTATATAAATATATTTGGCTTCCTCCTTTCCTATATATATCATCTTGATCTCTGTTAGTTGTATTATTGCCCTAACTTCAACTAAAGAATAAACTGTCCTCCGTTCAGAAACAACTTCTACATCTGGTGAATCTACATCTACTTCTACAATTACACATTTTGTTATAAACTAAATATTTAAATTTTACTATATATAAACAGAGAGACTATATTCAAATTTGGAATTCAGAAAATCAAAATATTTGGAAAAATATAGTAACTATTATGAAAACTGAAAAGGACATTTTGTTTTGTTTTGTTTTTAGCTAAAGCATATCTTAAGCTTATGTGGCCAGATGTTGGGCCTGATGATTTTCAGTTTTAGAGTTACAACATCTAGGCATATACATGATCAATTATGTCCAATAACTACAGCTTAATTAAATTAATAAGTAAACTGTTTGAAAACTTGAACATAAGGTGAAAAATACTTGATCAGTGGTCAGTATGTCTGCTGGCTCAGAAAGTTCTAAATGATTGTTCAAGGGAAGAAAATAAATGAAAAAAAAATCTAACATAGAATTTTTTTTTCATTTTTAAGTCCATATTTGTGGGAAAGAAATATAAAAGAACTACGGAACAACGAAAATCATGTCAATCAGAAATTTAAAGTTTTTATTTGGAGATATCTGTTTCATTACATGTCTTGCAAAACCCAATCAATAAATAGAAGTTATCCTAATTGTCTTGTTTGAAAAGCTTTAGTTCCCATTATGGATTTCTTTCTTCACTATTATTTTTTGTTTGTTTTTCACACATTAGCTACAATTTTACAATTTTTGGAGCTTGGCATCTAACTGGAACATGTTATTTACAACTTCAGTATGTTGCTAATATACATGTAAAATAAGCTCTATAAAGGAAATAAAACAAGCACTGAGTTGAATTTTATTTTAAAATGTAATTGGATTTTTACTTAAATTTACTTACTTCTGTTTTTTTATTGCAATTTTCAGAAAATAATTTACTAAGGTAAGATGTACATGTAGGATTCTGATTCCTTGTACTGAAATATTTAAAAGCTATTCTGGATATTTTGGGAGGATGGAGAAAAATTCTAGCAGAATGGTTGCCAAACTATACTAAAGAGCTGAAGAGGTAAAATTAAACCTGGATCTGGCTCCAAGCTGAGATGAAATTCACACTAAAAGAAAGGCTATTATTGGACTCACTAGAAAAGACACTCTTGCATCAAATTCCACAGGGTCAAAGTTTCCAATTAATTATGAACTCCAGAGAGTACCAGTCAGAGGTAGTTTCTGCTGGGATCTTTTGGTGCATAAGCAGTTATTAGTTAAGACTGTATGAGACATTTGGAAGTCATAATCTAGATCTGCTACACTGGGCAGTTTCTCCTTAAACTTCCTTAGTCTAAACAAACAAGCTTTGTATTTGTTTTGGAAGACTGGGATGGGGGAACTCAACTCATTCACTAAATAAATATTGTTAAGTTCAACCATATTTCAGGAACTGTGCCAAGCCCTGTGATTGCAAATATGAGTGAGATGTATTCCCACCCATTCTGAAATTTATAGTCTTGTTGAGAGAAAGTGGTAACTACACAAGAAATATCTTACACATTACAAGCTTAGAACCAAATTGAAGTATTGTTGGAAAAGGCATACACCACTTTAAGAACTTGCTTCTTTCCATAAATTGATAAAATATTGGGATTACTGTACTAATTGTATATGTGATACTCAATCAACTTTTACAATTTATAAATGTCAGAAATGTTACTTTTTGAAAATGCAGCCCTTTCTTCTAATGAACATTTTGAGATTATTAGGTAACATAAATTGATGCCTTTTTCCTCTTACTCTCTTGACAATTCCTTCTTTTTTTTCAAACACTTTAGTTCAGTGTGTATGCAGTTATAGTCATGAGATCCAGGGTCAGTCAAAGCAGAGATAGAATCCTGCAGGCAATTTCATTTGGAGAAAGGTAGCAGAGCATGCAAACTGTAAGAAGGGTAGCAACAGTGGCATAACTGTCAGAGCAGCACGAGTAAAGCTTGCTGCTATGCAGACAGCTTCTTTGGGTATGAGGTTCGTTGAAGATTAAAATGTCCACCCCATGAGAAGTCACCTGTTGGGTATGTCAGTTCCTGACCAGGATAAGGAGGGCAACATTGTAGGAGATCTTCCCACAATGGGTATCTGACAAAAAGGAGGTCCAAGACAGGATGGTAGAACTCGGACCACAAGAGGGACTGCTGTATTGTTGGGATATATAGGGTAATATTTCAAGATTTACTTTGGTTCATGGGAATATTGATATTTTGCAGGCTAGGCTGACAACTGGAGACTATGGGAAGAGGTAATGCTGTACTTCCTGTCTGAATGGAATCTTTGGGAAGAAGCCATTTATTTAGAAGAGCTCAGCCTTTTCTATAGTACTTTAACTGAAAGAGGCACACCCACATTAGGAAATGGCTGTTTTATTCAAATCACACCAAAAAAGTACTTTAAGAGAAAGTTTTAAATACAGTTTGACCATGTGTCTGGGATCTAGCCAAGAAGACACACAAAATTAGCCACTGTAATCAGAAAGTTGACTCTAGACATAGGTATATTTACTACAATTGATTTGTAAGCTGTAGACTTGATATTTCTAGATTTGAAGTAGAAAAGATTAAACCTTACAGTTGTTGTGAGATAGTACTAGCATCTATACAATACTTCTGATTTGAGATTTGATGTCATTCAAATGCGTTTCAACTATGGAGGGTTTCAAGGATGAGATTCTACTCCAGTCTCAGATAGATACTACTGAATCAGATGACTAGACAATTAGTCAATTGGTAATGGATACAGATCATCTTCAGAAGAGGCCATAGATTTATGAAAATCAGCTCTATTAATCTATGCAGACTTCAAGGATTTGCAAAGTGGAACTTTGTTCTGAGTGAAACTGTCTAAATACTCAAATGATCAAATTTGAGCTTCTTTATGCACATGAAAATATACATAGATTATAGATTACATAAAATTTATATATATAATCATACATGAATTTCTCTAGTAAATGACTTTTTTTTCATTTTAATTCCCACAGGTGAAGATGCTACCTAACTATAATAGAATTGTGTCCTATTAAACCTTTTGAAAGTAGAAGACAGAGTTAATACAACTAATTTACCAAATCTATAGCTTAGGCTTTCCTCCCTAAATGTGTTTAGAATATTCATGGGTACATAGAGTTTCATATAATTAGATAACTCCTAGATTTTTTTTATATTAAAGTACTGAGAATTTTGTGCTACATTTTAAATACCTCTATCCAAGGAAAAGTGACAAGATGGCAAACTTCATATTACACACATTTTTATGTGTTTCATTTCCCAGCTGTGTTTACTCTAATTGAAAACTATGTCAGTCTTCATCCAATAAATCCATCAGTGCTATTTTCTCCAGGACATGAACTTGTTTCCTGTGTCTGTTTTACATTTCAATAATTCTATACATATTTCAAACTTTCCTATTATGATGAATCTACTTTTGTGATATGTGATCAGTGATTTTGATGCTATTCTCACACTTCTTTCGGTATATCACAAACAATCCGCTTGTAGGAATAAATGTTGGGTGTGTTCTGCCAACTCTATTGACCATTTGTCTTAGTCTTTCCCCTCCTTCCCAGTCTTACTTTCTTGATACAGAAAATTATTAAAATTATGTGAAGTAATAATTATATAATGATTTCTAAGTGTTAAAATAAAATACAGAGTAACTTCCTTTGAGTCAAGTAGTCAAGGTTTAAGCTTAGTAAGGAATAGGGGTGTAAGATGAAAGAGGGTGTCCACCAGGCCTCTTGTGCCAGGAGGCTAAGTTATGAATTCAAAGCAAAGATTATTGAAGGAAATTAAACTACTCTTCCAGTAAACATATGAGAGTTGAAAGTTAAATCACCTCTTTGAAGACACAGAGAAACTTCTAGTGCTTTTGAAAGATCAAACCAACAACAACATTCTTAAGCCAAGACATCAATTGAAGCCAGATTCTAACTCTCTTCAGCCTATGAAGGCTTAGAGGTAAAGATACAACAGAATAGCAATCTGAGGCCAGCCAAGTATGATGCACAAACTTAGAAGATTGACATTTCTACACATAAAAGTTGATATTAGAGCTTCAAGAGCTGATGGAGAAGCTGCAGCTTATCATCCTGAAGACTGAGCTAATTATCCACCCAGGTGAGTACTGTCCTGAAAACATTATTATAAAAAGCATGGTCTCTAGCTACGGGAAGGTGGTAGAAATTTTGGAAAAGGTACCTTATTGGAAAAAAGGCCTCTCCTGGAGGCTAGGAGACACTGACCTGAGGACTTATTTGGCTTCTAGGCTTATGTAGAAGAATAAATGAGTATATTTCCCCCATAGTATACATATATATATATATATATATATATATATATATATATATATATATATACACACACACACACAAACACATATATAATTATACATGTTATATATATATGTATATATATATATATATATATATATATATATATGTGTGTGTGTGTGTGTGTGTGTGTGTGTGTGTGTGTGTATACACACACACATTCCCCTTAGGGGGATACATATACATATATCATCCCCCTTAGGGATGATATTTTTCTTTTCTTTTTCTGTCGTTGAAAATAGGACTTTTTCCCCTTCGATATAACATACCCTGATTACATTTTCTCCTCCCTCTCCTCTTCCAGTTACTCTCCACTGCCCCAGATCCACCTTATTTCTGACTCTCATTAGAAAACAAAGAGGCTTCTAATGAATAATAAAATATATAATGAAGTAAAATACAAGAAGATAAAAAAACACATTCAAATTGGATAAAACAAACAGAGAGAAATGAGGATTTTGCCCTCAGTGCCACTCTTTTCCAAGTTATAGCACAGGCAGATCTCTCATGTTACTTCGTATATATCTTTAAAAGAGTGCTGTGGATTTTTAAGTCTTTTCAGTCTATAAAGTGGCTTATATACACTAAATCTCAGTTGAGCATCAAAAACACTCATGAGTTAGCAACATCAACTGACCTCATTTAACACTGCAAAATAAGAAATTCCAAGAGGTTATCTGACTTGCCTAGATAATACAGTTAAGAATGAGAAGAGACAGCCAGGTTCCTACCCAAGCTTCATTAGCTCCAATGTGACTGCCTTGTCTGCTTTGATCATACCCGGGTCCTGGCCTTTGTAATAGAAACTCCTGGATATCTGATTGAGGCAGACAGCAGTGAAGTACGCACACATAACAGCTAAACTATTTCTCAGCTTCACAGCTTGATTTACCAGCTATTTCAAAAACAGTTCCACTTGAGAGGTCTATACTTCTGACCTGCTGTGATCCACTAATGATACAATCCATTCAGAAAAGTTGTGGTAAATGGTTGGTTATAATAACTCTGTTGTGAGTTTCTTTCTATTAATTACTTATTATCACATTCAACCCCAATGGATTTTTGTTAAGAAGACATAGTATTTGTGTTAGGTACCAAATTGAGATAACCCACACTTACAAAGACACATGCATACACATATTTAAGATAAATAATAGTGTCTTCATCTTTTTGAAGTTTTAACACCAAAAAAATGAACCTAGGTTTCAAATAAACTGAGACATCTAACTAACTTTGCCAAGGGAAAATAGAGGCTTTTGTGTAGGGTCATTTTCACATCCATATTTTAAGCCAAAATAATCTTTGAACATCAAAAGGCATAATTTAATAATAATGAGCTTACAATTTATGTTTTGCTCCATTTTTTTATCTTTCAAAATACAATTTAAGCTGCATTGATATTTTATAGTCATAACCCTTCACTGAAAGTCTGGAGGGTTTAAATATAGCCAGATAAAGTACCTCATGGAGTTTACACGTTTGCATCAAATACCACACCTGTTATCATCATGTGAAGGACACACACACAATCATTCTGAGCTGGTTAAGCAGTGTTATTCTGGGGTATCATGTCTGTGAGTCCACATATCATATCAAACTGCCATTGATCTATAGCGTCAAAAATCTGAAAACAGATGAAATCTAAGTTGTTGGGGATCCTATTAACAAAAGAGCCAGAATAATTGGTCTGAGGATTCTCCCAGCTTACATACGGTTTCATGAACATATTGGAAAGCTTTTTTTTTATGAAAAGGACACACATAAAATTTAAAAAGTAGGTATTAGCCAATGTAGAATAATCTTTGCTAGTCAAGTTTCCCATGTGACCAAGTTTAGGAACCTTTGACTTTACTTTAAAATATAATCTTTATTTCATTTTCTTAGTGCAAGAGCATATGATAAGCTTAATATTTGGTTCTCTGACTGTTTAGAAGTGTCACAGGAAAAAAATACTGAAGTGCTTTGATAATTCAAAGCAATTCCAAGAAAGATACAACAAAAAAAGAAGATGTGTGGTCACTGAAATATTTTAAAAACTGATTTCCAATAGAATACCTTGTTCTGGGACATTGCTTCTGTCCTATGGACTTCTGATAATGACCATGATTTCCAGAATAGTGATGGGTTTAGGTGAGACAGAAAAGTTTTGTTCTTTGTTAACTTTCATTTTTTTTCTACCATGGTCAACGTTTTTAAGTGTACATCTGATAGTATGAAGATAGATTTCAATCTTGGGGAATCTTATTGTCAATTTTGCTATATTGCTATTATTATATGAGACAGTCTCAGCATTTTAGAAAGTGCTTTATCAAAAGTTTTTTTTAATTAAAACTTAGGCAGACAGTTCATGTTAACATAATAACATATCTTTTTCCTGATTAATGAGTAATAGTCCCTATCATTTTGTTAATTCAACTAGATAAATTTCATATTTAGTTTTTTTTAAGTAATTGAAAAGGACAAGTATTCCAGATTTAATTGTTTCTAATAAATGCATACTTCTAAGAAATTAACTCATTATTAGGAGCATTCCTTTTTCAGTTTTCTGGAGCAGTTTGCTTTATGAGTGATAAGCTAATTGTTCAACTCATCTCTCTTCCTACTCAAGTCTGTAGTTATTTCCTGGAACAGACATTCACAGAACAAAATATGGTGCTAACAACACACTGAGAGTAATTTGTTCTGGGTCAGAAGATATGGTTCTCTGCTTTGAGGAGTGGTCATATTTCCATTACAAACTGTGCATGAAAGATGCTGGTCAGATGGGCCTGAAAACCATGCAGAGGAAATAATTAAGCCAGTTGGTTTCTTTGTGGCATTTGCAAGAGGAATAGTGTTTTGACCAAGTGGTTCAAGAAGTTCTCACTTTAAAATATCATGAGCTCTTTGTGAAATTCAGTTAACCTCATGTATTCATGCTCACAGTAATGTTTTCAAATGTAAAATAAAACTGAAAACAATTAAAAAGAAGAAGAAGATACACAGTCACCAATATATCTTAAAGATGGTTTCTGATAGAACTCTGTGTTCTCTGACATTGCTTCTATTTAATGGACTTCTGATACGGATCAAAATTTCCAGAATAGTGGTGGGTTTAGGTGGCAAATAGATGCCTACAGCCATATATACCCGCGAGAATGTCTATAATACTTGTCAGTGATAAATATCAGATATTGTAATATGCCAGTTTGCTACCTATCCTTATGGTTAAACTAAATCTTGCACCTAACTTAGAAATTAATGAAGTAAATTTAACTATGCTATTGAATTCTTGAAACAAAATTTTGATCTATATGTGGTACAATAAATAAATTCTTGCTGAATTATGAATGCTTTTTCTGCACAGTAGAGATCATCACAAAATCTGAGACCTATCTACATAAATTATATTCAGCACATGCATTACAAAACAAATAAATAAATAGGCAAAACCAACTCTTTTGTAGTATAGTTCTTGGATGTTTGTTATGGAAAGCTGTGTAACTTTTGTAAGTCATTGTGACACAGGATATGTTCATGTTCTTTTTTATAGTTTATACTTTAATTAACTAATCAATTTAAGAAATATTGTTGAAAAATTAAAAGGTAGTTATTTTGTTGTAAGATGTAAGTTATTGTGGCTGCTGGTGAAATGCTGGATATAAAAAGACTACTAAGCGAGGTCTTCTCCCTCTTTATTTTATTATGAGTACTATGTTATTCATGTGCCTCTAAAAGTGCTTAAAGTATACATTATATATCACTCCTATATGCAAGGAAAAATATTTAACAAAAATACTACCTGTGGTGTAAATTTATTTTTAAAAACTCCTATGTTTGATAAAATTTATAATTCTTATTGTTTTATTAGCATTCCATAAGGCATGGGGCAAGCAGGTAACAGCAGCATCTCCTGTAGACACGGACTTAGTTGTACATTCAAGATCATGCCCCTTCCATACTCTGAGCCAATGAACCATAAAATGAGGAAAGTAAGGTTAACGTGATCAATCTATAAGATATAGACTATCATTTTATTATCATTATGCATGTGTGCATGTGGAATATATGTTGATATATGTGTGTAAGTGTATCTGTATGAATCCACGGGATGGCCAGAGGAGAACGTCAGGTGTTCTGCTCTGTCACTCTCCATTTTAATCCTTTCTAGACAGGGTCTCTTATTGAACATGAAGCTAGTCTGGGTGGTAGGAAACAACAGAGAACTTACTGTCTCAACTCTCCTCCACAGTGCAGGGGTTACAACTGCTCCTGGGTCTACATCTGTATTAGTTGTTGGTGCTACTGACTTTAAAAAAGTTCTCATGCTTGAGATGTAAGCATTCTTCTCCCTGATCACTTCAGTTCAGACACAGATTATCTTATATAGCAATAAATGTTTGAATTATTTTCAGGAAAAAGAGTTGAATGAGTGGGGAGATTGGGAGAATCAAGTATAAAATAAGGATGAAAGAATAATCAGAATATAATGTATAAAAACTTCACTTACATTAAAATAATGATATCAACTATTGCATGCGAAAATGGAACAAACCTTTTACAAAACATAACAGTATTTCTAGCCAATCATTAAAGTTTCATCTCCTGAATGAAAATAGATAGATGACAGATAGATACACAGATACCTAGATAGATTTTTTATGTACTAAATTCAAGCTATCATGTGTGTTTTAAAGGACATATGCATTTCTCCTCACATAGTAGAAGATATTAACAAAATACTTTGTGAAAAATATGACTACATGTTGATATAATATACATATTATTAGCATTTAAGCTATCATCCTAACTCAAACATTTAATTCATATAATACATAAATGTAATGCCCTAAAATATAAATATATATATTGCAATTACTCTCGAGACTTAATTACCTTTATATGCTATTTACATAGTATTCATATGGTATTTTTCTGTAGTTATGACAATAAAAATAACAACCAGTCCTGGATTCATTAATGTATTTCAATATTACTAAGTCTGACAATTTGTATACTTTAGATACAAGTGTGTTAGGATGATTCTATACAATTCCTATATTATCATCACTAATAGCCACAAGAAGATTTTAGAAATATTCAAACCTTTGTATTTTAGTAATGACACAAAAGCCTTTTATAATTTGGCAGCCACATGGTACAGCAAACTTCACTAAAAATTATTTATAACTGGATAAATTCGTAAGCTGAAATAGAATAACTGACAAATAATGTAAGTTCAACACTATGATAAATAAAACACTATTAAATATGGAATATTAGTGATCTGCACTATGAGACCTAGTTGGCTTATGATGAATGATAACATTTTTTAAAATGTTATCTGGAATTATTGTTCATTGCTACTCTAAAACAAATGCTTTAAAACAACTATTTTTATGCGTCTGCACTTAATTTTAGCATTTCTTTTAATTTTCCATGTATTTCCTTATTCCTCATTATATTCATATATAGTTGACTCCTGGCATTTTGACTCTCAGTTCATTATTACAGAATGTATACAATCATGGTTGAATGATAAACGTGAAGGAGCACATAGCTATTGTAATTACTATATGTTTGTCAAACTGCCAGGATGATGACAGAGACACCACAGCATGGATGGACCAGCCAGTGAGAAGAATGAAGGAAAATTAACATATTCAAAGAACATAAACAGAGAAAGGTTACATTTTTAAAAAATAAATTCCTTTGAAAAGCTAAGCTAACTACTACATCCTTCCATTATTTCATCTGTAAGCATAATCAGGACAAGTTGAAATATCTGACATCAAGAGTAGTGAAGAAAAAAGTGTTTAATGTTGTATATATACACACACATACACACATATAAATATATACACATAACAACAATGCATTAATTATTGTATAATTCCTATAAATACAAAAAGTTCCTATAAACACAAAAAGTATGAAATGTATTACTCCTTAGGATTTCATATTATATAACTATTTTTCAATAAATATTTTAAAGCTTCATTTTTAATCACAGTAAGGATGGAAGCATGGTATTGCTGGACTCTGTCTCTTTAACATTTTTATATGGCACAAATATTATATTTAAGTTGAATCAATTTTTGTTGGGTTTGTGTACTATATTATCAAAAATGGATATGAGCATACTAAGCTTATTCAGGTAGATTATCCCATACTACAGCAATGTCCGAATCATTTATATTTCATGTACACTAGGCCTTTAGCTGCTTCTTTTCCAGACTTCACTTTTATAAAATAGTCTATTAAGCACACAATTGAAATTATTTGCTTCTGTTAAAATTCTCACAGCTTAATTGCACCTCAAATGACAGAAATTCTTTACGGAAAGCATTGAACATGTTTTTAAAACTTATGATATTTTTAGAAAAATCAAACAATATAAAAATCTAACCATCATACATTTTCTACATATGGATAATAAATAGTTCATGTATTACTAAAAATTTATTTATAATAAAATTACAACTTTATGTTAATATTTTACCACCACTCATTTTATTACTATTTTATAACTTATGATGTGGAGTTACATAAAAACTTTCCAAAAGAAAAATTAAATTTCATGTTTATCAGCCTCTTATATTTATCTGTAATCTAGTCCTCTGTGTTATAGTAAAAAATATGACAAAAAACACTAAAAATATTTTTAAATATTTATTGTTTCATCATTTTCATGAATATATGTAATAGATATGCAAAGGAATTATAGTCTTCAAATCCTTGCGGGGCATATCCAAGCTTTCCTTACTACAAAAACGTTTTCCATGCCAGTTATTCCAGTTATTATCCCCAGTGTTCTGGTTGTGTCTGAAATTCATACCATCTGTCTCTCACACTCGTCTGATTACTTTTGTTCTGCTATGCCCTAATCTCCCCAAAGTGCATGTCAATTCTGGATTCGCCTAAGGAAAACTAGCGCAGGACTCACATTTACTATCCTTTCTACTCAGGCTTCCTTTTAGTGACATTACCAAATATCTTTAGATTCATTACACTCAGAAATACTCTTTTGGGGTGAATAATGAATGAACAGAATACACATTCCCCAGATACTGGGAAGACACTCAATAAACTAAGTAGACTTACCGGTATTTAAATTCACTTAGCTTGTGTGATCTCAAGTTTCTTAGAATTTCTTGTCCATTCCATAAACAATTCACTGTCTAGTGGTCTTTAAATAAATCAAGGACATAACCAAATATTAAATGTTGGAATCAAAACCAAATTCAAACACAGCCTTTGTGGGTTCTACACTATAAAACAAGGGATATGGATAAGTATAATGGCATAGGAAAGATAAATTTTTCTAGATTTCTACCCAGTCTCAAAACCGATGATAGCTTGTAATAAAAACCCCAAGATCTAAAAAGTTGCAGTAAAACAGGCTGACATTTTCAGTGCCGTAATGAGTCATTACCAGCCTCTGTGGGAGAAAGTAAGGCTGGAAGAAGGGAACTTCAAGCATTGAGTATGTGATGGTATTTCCTACTTTAATAAAGGTACATTTTACTCCTTAAATAAACACTGAACATCCTCAATAACCTATTTTGCAGCAGGAATGCTAAAAGACCAACAGTTTTTGAATAAATGTAAATGGATTAAAAATGTTTTAAGGGTAAAATAATACACTGGGAAATATCAGAATTTAAGAGTTTGTTCTTTTGTTGTTTGTTTATTGTTGTTCATTGCTTCTTCCTGTTTTTTCAAGACAAGGTTTCTCTATGTAGCCCTGGCTGTTCTACAAACTCACTCTGTAGACCAGGCTAGCTTTGAACTCAGAAATGCACCCGCCTCTGCCTCCTGAGTTCTGGAATTAAAAGCATGTGCCACCACTAACCTGAGGAATTTACTAGTCTTAGTGTTTGGAGATGCACAGACATAGACTTTTCTTTTAACATAAAAATGTCAGCAGAGAAATATACTTCCATATTCACTTTTGGCAAGGAACAATGAGTTCCTATAGGCACATGGGTATACACGAGGTAGCTGTACTCACAACCTCTTAAGTTTTTGTTCTAAACTGTTGACTGAAGCAAGCGAAGTCCAGAGTCAATGTTTTACATTTGTGTTCCCTGAAGTGAGAACTGCATAGGGAGAGTGAAAGAATTGGGAATTGATAAGCATAGTCAGGTACCATATAGCAAAGAAAAATTAAAATGCTGCTTTCTAAAAGAAAAAAAAATGGAGGAATGTCACACTGGAGAATATTATGGCCAATTCTTACTGGTTAAAGCCCACACTATCATTTATAATCTAAAAATGAGACATTAAATAGCTTGAGATGAGCAGTAATACTATAGATACTTTATAAAATAGCTGCTGGTAAGATAATTTAGAAAAAAATAATGAAAGAAAGCCATCTTAAGCTGTACAGATGAAAAAAAAAAACAAAGCAAATTTTCCCCTTTGGTTCCTTCATTGTAAAGTTGGAATTGGGTCACATACTGTTTTAAGTGATATTTGAGAATTGGAAATGATGAAAGCTTGTAAGTACCAAATAGTGCCCTGTGGTTGATCAGAAATTAAAGTAAAAACAAAAAAAAATGACTCCCAATGTTAATTTTAATAGGTCTCAGCGAGGTTAAATTTCAACTGTTTCAGTTGTTCAAAAGTCTTTTACTGAGCAATGTGTTTTAATCTCTACATTAAACTACTTCCAATTTCTCTTTTTACTTAATCTGCTCCTGGCTAAACTGTCCTCTTTATTATGTTATGTGTGAGTGTTTGCCTAAATGTATTTTTGTGCAATGTGTGCATTACTGATGCCCACAAATGCCAGAAGTGGGTATCATATCCTCTGGGATTATAGCTGCAGACCATTGCCAAGTTACCAGGCACATGCTACGTATCAAACCTGGGTCCCTGCAAGAAAAATAAGTGGTCTTAACCACTAAATCAACTCTCAAGTTGCTGTAATCTAAATTTTCATTACAAAATTGAAGTCGGGAGTTAAAGTGTTTGCCATAGTATCAGAATGGATATCATCATTTTGTAATTTAAAAAATTGTTTAAAATCTTTTTCTATGACCATCATAGAGGAAGTTTTCTACGAACTGGGAACAAATTAGAGGCTAACACAGAGAAAAACTTATTTAGTCAGTGAATACCTGTTCTAATAGAGAAAACACACAATAAAAAAGACAACATATATAAAATAGACTACCAAGTTTGGTAGCCTACGTTAGAAGTAGAAGAAAGGAAGAAAATTCAGCAGAGAAAAGAGGTAGGCTATGTAATGGAATGGTGTAATCTTATGCAATAGGCAAAGTAACACTTAAGAGAGGAGGTGACCATGATCAGGAATAATAGAGTTAACAATGTAGAGGTTAAGAAACAAATACCCTAGGAGAAGGGAATAGAAAGGGCAAAGCCCTCAGGCAGAAATGTCCTTTGTGTGTCCCACTGTGTATGTGTGTCTAGAACAAAAGAAGCAAGCACAGTTGTAATAAAATATAAAGGATTATATATTTAAAGAGATAATTCTATTAAGCTTTTCAATGAAGAGGCTGTCAAAAAAATGAAAGAAGAATAAGAAGATTAAGAATAAGAATTTGAAGAAGAAGGAGGAGGAGGAGGAGGAGGAAGAGAAGGTGGGGGGAGGAGAAGGAGCAAACCACAACAGAGGAAACAAAAAATCAACAACATAAAGCAAAGTTAAAAAACAGTAATGTTCTGCAGTGATTCTGGTAAAAAATTATTGGTAGCTAGGGTTTAAATGGTAGCAGAAGGAACTACTGAATAAGCTGATGAGTGAGACATGACAGCTGAGAAGTAGAGTAATGAATTCAGACTCCACGACTGGTTTGAACAACTGAAGGAACAAATATTCTCTTTCTAGGATGAGAACTTTTAACAGAAAAAGGAGGTTTTGTAAAGACTAGTTCATGCTCATGTTTAGATATATTATACTTTGAATGAAGACTATATATCCTAGTGAAGATAAAAGAATTACTGTTAGAAGTCAAATTATGGAGTCTTATTGCAATTTTATAACTCTCAAACTCATAAATTTCTTCTGAAAAAAGAGAGAGATGGTGAAACTGCAGAACATTGACCAGTATGAAAGCTGTTTCCTAGATCAGACCTGGGTATAGGAGTTTGGGTTAAAATAATGGCAGTGTGCTTCATAGATGGAACTTATGCTTTATGCTATCAAGTAACTCAAAATCCATGATTGGGTAGGTTATTGGGCATAGGGGAGAACCTACTACTATTATTCATATTATTTAAATGCCACCTAAATATTTATCTTTACACCCATAAATCAGTGCATCTCCTTAAAGGAGATATATTTTACATTACATGATACACAATACACAGTGGTTATCAAGCAGAGAATGAGAAACTGGAGTGTTCAACCTTATGTAGGATAACTAAATTACAACCTCTTACTACCACACCGACCATAACCACTCCATCTACACGAAAAGCTCAGGAATCATTGCAGAAGGAGACTTAAGAAGAATACAATAGCCAGAGGTAATGTATAATACAAAACAGTGTTCTTTGAATATGACCAATCCACTGTACACACAGTTCACAGCAGATATAATTTCATGTACAAGACCCACACAAGATCACACCAGCCAAATCATCAACATGGATCATAGATGGGTTATTCAAGTGCCAACTCTAGCTGATGAGATGTAATTGATGCCATCTGGAGTAGGGAAGATTTGGTTTTCCCCAGGGATGTGGCCACTGAAAAGTAATGTGTACTCCAATAGATGACCTTACACCATGGACAGTGCAGCATCACTAGGTGGGATGAGGTTTTATATGACAGCACACAATCGTGTGCTCTTATATAAAGAGGGACAAACAGTGAAGAATAGGAGAAGAATTGGAAAGGAGAGACTGAGGAATGGACTTGATAAAACACATTATCTCCATGAATGATATCATCAAACAATAAAACAGGCTCATGACAAAAATAAAGAACTGTCCAGAAAAGTTGGAAAAAGTTAGAATACTATAATGGCTTAGTATCAAAGAGAAATTTTTGTTTCAAACTGGAGATAGTAATTGACAGGAAAATTATGGTGTGTTACAAATATGAGGAATGGTTGATAATTGACTATTACATACAGCAACATAGGTGTCAGCAATTCAATATATTCATGTAGAAATCATTAGTAACTTTGACAGAAAGAATTTGACTGATCTTGGAATGATAAAACTCAACTGAAGTGCAGTTAAAATGAAACGGTGAAGAAGAATTTAGTCATCTAGTCTAAGGACAGTTTTAAAGAAAAAGAAGTAGACACATCCATGAAAATGGTCGAGGCATATTTTATGAATTATTTCCACTTATACTGGAATAAGCAACGTGTGCACACACTGGAATAACCAGAAGAGACAAAAAGAGTTGATACTTGCGAGAAGTAAGCAGGATTGGCGGAAGGGTGAACTCGCACAACTAAGAGGAGATGGTATCTAAAGGATGGGAAGGTTGTGACTAGAAGCATGGACAAGTATTTGTAGCAATAAGATTAGGGTTAGAGATGGTAGACAATGTGGACATGAAATCAAGTGATGAGTAGATGGCATGGTGAGAACAGTAGAAGTTTTCTTCTAATTGCTTACATTTTTTTTTTGTCAATGAAAAGCAGAAATGAGAATTGACAGAGATAGCACAGGATGAAGCAACCTGAAATTATAAAATTGTAATGTACATAGTGTAAAAGAGAACAGAGAAGGGAAATATAAAGTGATTGTTGATGGGATTCAGACCTACACATTGCAATGACACAGAATTCAAAGTAAGTTCCTGCAGCATCGCTCTGTGAAAAGATCCCAAATGAACATTGTATAATGTTCACTGTCTTCTACATTGTACAAAATCCTTCTATTGTTCATTTCATTTCTTGCACCATGAAAGGAAGGGGTAGCAAAGTGAGGGTTATGCTATAGATATCTCGTATTATTCAAGGGACAATCCATAATTAATTTTTAATAAAGCCCTCAGTAATGTAAATCTCAACTTTGTCTTTTCCTTGTATGCATTACTTAGTGTTAAATAGTGGCTGAAAGCTCATACTTGAAATTGACCTTGGAGAAGTCCTTTATCATTTGAGTTTATTTCCGAATTTACAAACTAACCACAATAAAATATATGATTCACTTCAGGAGGTTTATACTGAAACCTGTATGAGACAATGTGGATAAGCTGCATAATCAACACATATTATGTGCACATGTATGTGCACACAATAAAATTCAATAAATATTGACACTGAGCTACATTTGGCAGGTTCATATCAACTTAACTCATGTGTTTTTTTTATTTTTTTACAGAAGAAAAGGATTTTCCCATATTCTCTATTTAATGCACATATGATCATTTAAAACAGGAAAATATGCTACTTTCTTTTAAATTTCTTATAAAATGTAGGTGGAGGAGGGCAGTAGATAATGTGTTGCTAAAATCTGAATTTTATTAATAACATTTTTTTAATAAGTTTCTGTTATAAACTACCAGTTATCTACATAGAATAATGATTATAGACTTACATTGTACTAGATTTTGTTATTGTGATTTGAAGGTAGAACACCATCTTAGACAATTAATAATCTGATTAGCTTCTTATGAGATCTTAGTGAAACTATCTCCCACCATAGCCACATGTGCCATCCACAACAAACAAATTAAAGAAATAGAAAGATTGTTCTTCTTTCAGAGGAAAAATAAGATAATAAACTATCAATGCACTGACTTAACATATGATAAACATATTTTTGCTACTAAATTTTTTATTCTAAAATTGTGACTATTGTATATTTGGCTGATGTAAAATTTGACATAGAATATGGAAACAGTATTTCTTTTAAAATTACTTCCAACATACTGTGTTGCATCAAGTTTATAAAGCAATATTAAATACTAGAAGTTGACATTTAAAGCTCAACTAAATTTTTTTCATATACATATTAAGTAACTTTCAGAGTTTATGCCTTTCTACGGAGATGCATTTTACTCTTCTGAGAAAACTAATTATGATAAACAATGAGAGTTTCTAGACATATGCCAATGTCTCCCAGGTCAATAAAATTACATCTCAGTATCACAAGTTAAATTATTTAACGGTGAAATAAAATCCTTCCGCAGTGGAATTGCATTGTAGGTTGGCATTAGCACAACTCAGCCCTTCCTGAAGACACTGACATATGCATAGAAAACATCTGTCAGCAGCAGAATAGAAAAACAGAAGAAAGAGATTCTGAAATCAAATATTCCTTCAAGGAGATTTTTCAGATAGTATCAGACCTAGTTCCCCATCTGTTTTCTTATGTTAAAAGACTCTATAAATGGCAATTATGAAACCATCTTTAGCTTTAAAGTATATATTTATATGGCTAGTAAAAAAAAGAGAATAACAGAAAAACAAAACTATAGATTTTAACCACAATGAACAACTGAAGGACCAACTAGAAACACAAAAGTTTCAAAACACTTTAAAATAGCACATTGTACAATTGTGTTGAGTCATTACTCATAATTGTAGTTTCACAAAAGAGAAATAGAAAATGAGAATATTAATTAGACTTCTGATCTATTTTACATATCTTTTCTATTTAATTTGGAAAGTATCACTGATAAAAATAATCTGTCTATGAACATAAAAATAATACTTCTCTAAAGTACTTGGATCTATTTCATGTCTTTATGTGCATATTTATTGTATCACCACACTAAATGTTATATACTTACACATTTATATCAATATTTACGATAACGTTTGCAAAACCACAGACATAAAATACCACTCATCTCTACTCCATCAAACTTGAAGCAATAAGAGTTATATTGCACAGCCAGGTAGGTGGCACATATCTTTAATCCTAGTGCTTGAGAAACAGAAGATCTACTTTAAGGAAGATTGATTCTCTCTCTCTCAGCAGTCATTAATTGCCTACAGCTCTCCCTTGTGGGGTGGGGCACTGTGAGATTTTTATTTTTTTATCATCCACATTGTCACGTCAATTGATATTACCATTCTTCAAGTATTGTTTGAGCAGCTACACTGTTGATATGCTATGACGGTCGCTTCCTTGACATATCTAGAAGATACATTGTTGCAGCAGAGTTCTTGGTAAAGCCACAAAATATTCAAGCTAGCCCAAACAATGGTAAGTAAAATACAAAAAAAACAAAACAAAACAAAAAACCAAAAGTACTACAGAAAAGTAAGAAATGATGAGAACAGGGGAAATAGTCTTTTCCAGAAGAAAGGACACTAACTGGATCAACTAGTTATTCAAAACCAATTGGCCATCTCTGAAAACATACACATAAATAACATTATATGAACTGAGTAATATAAATAGATTAGACAGATGATAGACAGACTGATAGATAGGACAGATGATATATATATATATATACACACACACACACACACACACACACACACATACATATACACATATATATATGACAGATGATAGATAGATAGATAGATGACAGAAAGCTTGATAGATATAATTATAAATGCAAATATATTGAGAGACACTTCAAAAAATGAGCTGTGTCAAGGAGGGAAATTGAAATGAAAATAACTTTAATATTTTATCTTACTCTGATCAGAATGGTTAAGATCAAGGAGAACAACCTACAAGTATTAATGGGGTTGTGGGGAATTATCATTCACTGTTGGGGGAATAAAAACAAGTGTAGCCATTTGTGAATCAGTATGGATAATTTTAGCTCATGAAAAAGCTAAAAATAACTCTCTCATTAGCATATATCCAAAGGTCATGCCATCCTAGCCAAAGATATTTGCTTTGCCATGTTCATTGCTGCTCTATTTACAATAGCCAGAAAATAGAAAGAACTGAAGTGCCTTTCAACTGATGAATTGACAATGAAAATGTGGTATATATCCAGGATTTGAAACTACAAAACACTTTACTGAATAAAGCAACTCCTGTCCCAGAAGGACAAATATATCATATTCCCTTTCAGTTGTAGTTTCTAGCCATAGATCTTCAAATGTGTGTATGAAAGCTGAGTTATGCAGAAACTAAGAAATCCAATGAGACTATGGAGTCAAGAAACTCTAGAAATGGGAATAGCAGTGTATAGGTGATATAATGCAGGGAATGGAGAAAACAGGGAAGCTTTTTATTAGGGAAGAGGAAGGGGGGTCAATACAAAAGGAAAGGGGATGAGGAAGCATACATCTGACAGGGATCTGATGCAATCTTCTCTATGTCAATATGATGACCAATAGAGAAACTTATTGCATTCAAGTTTGGCCTATCTATGGTAAATTTCCTATAATGCTAGAGAAAAACATCTTTTCTTAAATGCCATTTTCATTTTGCCAAATCTCTATACTATTTTTCTATACTATGTATCTATCTTATATGTCTAAACAAAAATATTATCTATCTTTACTATACTTCAGCATGCTCTACAGTCATCTAACTATAATTCTCCATTCTTTTGGAACCATTTCTTTACATAGCCTCAAAAACTTTTTGTGTATTTTTGCACTTTTACATTCCATGAGAATCCTAATCTTCTACTGTTAAAAATCATTCTATTTTATTTTAAAAGCCTTTACTTGCATACAAATATTTTACTTTTAATGAATTAATATGCACGGTTTTACACACTGCAGATAGAAGCTCATTAATTCAAAGTATTAATCTTACCTGAGTTTTGCTCCTGACCTCAAATTTATCCATTTATAAAAACAAAAACTCTTATTTTTAAGAAGATTAAGTAGAAGTATGCTTTCTACACGAATTGCACACAATCAAAACATTATATTAGAAATCTGAATAAATTTGATACTTTGATAGTGAAAAAAGTAAGAAAACCTTTTAGAAACAACTTAAGTTACAAAGATTTGCACAGTTGTTGTCTGAATAAAAGCTTGATTGTTCAAAAAAATAAAGGTAATAAGTAACTAGTAGGATCATAACAAATTAAAAGGCTCTCGCAGCAAAGGGACACAATCAGCAAAATGAAAATCCAAACTACAGAATAAAAAATAGTATCTTTCCAGCTACTCATCTGTGAAATGATTAATACCTGCAATATTGAGAGAGCTTTAAGAGGGCCAAGAAGAAACAAATCAGTATTTTGCCAAATATTCTGAGCAGGTATGTGTCAAAAAGTACAAATGGCAATAAATATATAGAAAAGGGCTCATAATCTTTAGCTATAAGCAAAATTTAAAAGGTAAAGGAACAGTGTTGGATGCTTGACATTTCCTGACTTCAACATTTAACTGCAATGCTACAGTAATGAAAACAAGGTGATGTGGGCATAAAGGTAGGCTGATCTGCCAAGTGGAATAGAACATATATCCCTTACTAGAACTCTAGTACACAAAGTCAAATGATCTTCACAAGGGAGAAGCTAAGACTACAGAATGGGAGAAGAGAGGAATTTCAAAAGCAGTGTGAGCAAAACCAAATAACTGCATACCTGTAAAAGAATGAATTAGCACCTCCTCCAACTTACAGTGTGTAGAAAATAGATCATTACCCATAATAGATAATGTTTTGAAACACAGAAACTAGATGAGGACAATGTGGTAAATGCCAATAATAAAACACTCAGAGGGCTTAAGAAGGAGAATGAGGTTCATAACCATCCTGGCCAAGGGAGAATTTGTTTCAAAATAAGCAGATAAATAAATAAAAGTAATCCAAAATAAAAACACATCATAATAATAAATATCATAAAACCATAAAATCATGAAAATGGGACATGAACCAAACAAACAAAACAGTTAGTTACGTTGGATTCAGCAATAACTTTTTGAATATGTTAAAAATGATAATAGGTATGATGTAAAATATAGTTAAGAATTATGCTGGTCTTGAAAAATTGTGGAACTTGATTATTATCTTGGTAACAAGGCCTTACTAGCCTGAGGGTGCTGACTAGCTTTCCAGTAGCAAGTATAATTTCCTTACAGATAAGTGTTCAATTAGACAGCTCTTAGTTACAATCAACATGTGAGTGCCACCTCTATATCTTTATGCATAACTTGCCATGCTGGTCATTGTTGTGGTTTGTAGGTGTTGCAGCTGGGTAGGACTATTTAATTCCTATCCTCTTCTGGCAGCTAGAGCACAGGGAATATGCTTTTGGGTCAGATACATTTCTTGGAGTCCTTTGTCATAAAAGGCACATAGTGTCTTCAGCAATGGGGGGGGGCACCTTCAACTCCTGAGAGGCAACCAAGGGCAACCTAAGTATGATTACAAGCCCTCATCAAAATGACTATCAAAGAAACCTAATGTTAGACAAATACAGAGATGACTGGATCATGTAAACCCAGCCTCCAACAGATACATCTATAGTACCTGCATCTGTGGCTCAGGGAACACAACTAAAGAGGGGCAAAAAATTACAGGAGCCAGAATAACCATAATTCTGCTGTGTAACAGTCTCTCCAAGAAATAGCTGCATAAACAAGACAATAACAGTTAACATGTTAACATGAAAAGGGAAAACTTTTCAGGGTTCCACCAATTTACAAAGAACTACAGGCAATTAATGTCATCTGGGAGAAAGAGAATTAACCTCGCCCAAGGATGAGTTCCCTTATTGCTTGTCCAATTCAGTTGGTTAGCCCTGAGTATACATACATGCAAACAATAAAAATAGGCCCAGCATGATGATATATATATATATATAAAAAATTAATGAAACAAGAGGCCATGAAATTTGAGAGAAAGGGGAGTATATGGGAAGGCTTGGAGGGAAATAGAAAATTATGTAATCATATTATAATCTCAGAAAATAAAAGAAGTAATAAAATATTTAAAAAATAATACACAAAGCAAAACAGACATACTAAACTATGACAACATTTACAATGCAATTTTGTGTTTTATAGTATATTATCATAAGCATCAAAAGAGAATCTACATATTGGAGATTATATTTTTAAAGTTTTATAACTGAAAAAAATTAATAAATAGAATGTACAATGCATTCAATGTATACATTCACCTCCATGACAAATAAAACACTGAATTTTAAAATGAGCTTTAGAGGAACATTTAATGTTTTAATCCAGCAATATGGCTGCTTTGGCAAAGGATTACACTGAAAGTCCTGTGTGACAGACAATTGATCTTTGATCTGGTAGCACGGCTGCTCTAGGGTAGAAAGAATAGTCGCACACTCCTTTAATCCCAATGTAACACTCACCTTTAGTCTCAATTCAGAATGAAGAGTTCAGAAAGTAGAAGAGTGTGGAAGGAGAGACAGGAAGCAGAGCTTAGAGAGCAAGGTGGAATAGAAGGGAAGCAGATAAGAGGCAGAGCTCAGAGAGAAGTGGGGAAAGTTAGTTCATTCAAGCAGTTTGAATGCAGTCAGCTAACTAACAGAGTATTCAGAAGGAGAAGCTGAGATGAGCAGAGAACAGTCCAGAATAAGCTAAGAGAGAAAGCAGAGAGTCAGAAACAGTTCAGAGTTCAGAATTCAGAGTGAGCTCAATCAGCAGTCTTGGAGGCTGAAATGTTCTAGGTTTAGGTTTGAAGATGAAGACTGTATGATGGCTGAAGCCTTCTAGGTCAAGACTTTAGGATTAGATTGTATGGAGGCTGAAAACCTCTAGGACTAGGGGTTGGTAGGCAAAGAATAAACTGCCATGGATCCATGAGAATAATTAAATAAATCCATGCTCACAACACTGGCTACAATGGGCAAAGTTCAAAATGTACTAAAGAGAAAACATACCAGTGGTTGAAGAATATAAAGGGTTATTATAAATCATCTAATAAGCATGAAAATTAAGACCAAACCATGCCTCATAGGATGACTACAACTAAGAAAAAAAGCCAGACATGGTGATATATAGCAGTACGCTATAATCTTTTACCCTCTATTGAGGGAAGGAGAAAGGAAAGATAGAAAGAAATCCTCACTGCTTTTAAAAGCAGCCTTGATTTAGAATTAGAGAAAGGTGGAAATCTTCACAGACTCTTTTTAGGCAGTCCTAAGCTAGAAGAGGACTAGCTGACAGACTAGCATCTCAACTCAAAGTCTATAAACTCAATCTCTCCAATTTTTGTTCTTTTAGGAATTATCACACTAATGACAGCAACCCAACCAATGAACTATCACAAGTCTTGGGACTTCAGACTTTTTATACCCTAAGCCAAAAGTTCCCATAAACCCATGTGGCACACGATCCTAAAAACAAACTACAGGTGACAGAAGGACTGCAGCTAACCAATTTATAGCCACCTGCAAATCCAACTTGCAAACAACTATACGATAGCTAGGGTGGGTACACAAACCTAATCAAAACTCCATTTTGCATTTTTAAAGAAACCAAAATAACAAAAACTTCTTCCAAATGTTCCACTACAGTGATGTATCTTGTGAGGTTGACTCAAGAGGATTCAGGAGATCATGGGCAATACTGGCTACCTAATGAGTAGCTTGAGGTCAACTTAGGATACATGATATCCTGCACTCAAAACAAAACAAAAGAATTAAAAAGAAAAAGAAAAACATTAAAGTGAAACACTGATGAAGATTTAAGGAACCTGGTATCCATGTGGACTGAAATGTAAAGAAGTGCAGCATTGAACAGTTAGAGTGCTGCTTCAGAAAACTGAAATGGGAGAGTTGTGATCAAGCACTAGTCCTCTGAGTTTATAACAAAATACTTTTAAAATGGCCCTACTCTATGTTTATATTAGCAAGATTAGAAAAAGCCAGAGAAAGAAATAACCCGAGTCCATCTAGAGATGGATGGAAAAACAAATGTCATATTTAGAGTACATCTGTCTGTCTATTCATCTATATATCTATGGAATATTACACAGGCTTAAATTTTTAGAAAATTCTGACATATGGTACAATATGGATGAAATCTGAGGACACTGTGAAAATTCCAGCCACAAAAACACAAACACCTTATGGTTCTAAATATTTGTGGTACCCCCCCCAGTTACAAAGCATACAGAAATAGGAGGAAGAGAGGTGGTGGTCCAGAACTCGGACGGTGTGACTTATTCATTACTATTTTATTTTATTTTGAGATAGAGTCTTCTACATTTCAAGCTACAATTCATTTTGTAATTGGAGGCTCTCTTAAAATGCTGACCTGTCCTCCTCAAGCTCCCAAGTACTGAAATAGTAGTTTGTACCACCATGCACAGTATCTTTTAAATTTTATTTATTGTAGTTTCAATTCTGCAGTATTACATGAATTCTAAACACTAGTTGCTCTGCAATATGAATGTTTCTGCAGGGTGACAAAATCTCTCCTCTCCTCTCAGGTTTAAAGCAGAGGTCATTAAAGCAAGCTGACAAAAGGAATATCAGGAAATTTTTCACAGAACAAAAAAGGATTATCAGTTCTTTTATTAATAAATTAATCTTCACATGCATCTAAGTTTTCATAGAAAAGGATTGAAGATGACACAAAGAAAATAAATACAGTGGCTTTATATACCTTTTAGAGATGGTTGACATGACTATAGCCATTTTGGTTGTAGCTGCTGTATGCCTACCTGATCACTTTCTCACACACTTCAAAAGCCTATAGAACATGTGTGGTGGTTAAGACTGTAAGTGATTCACTAGCCACAGAAGCTCTAATGCATCTTACACTATATTGAGCAATCTTGAACTTTTTGAGAAAGTCAAGGTGTAATCATTTGACCACAGCCAACCTTTGCCTAATTTAGCCTGGCTCCTCCTCCTGCCTGAAGGGACCCATCTCTCTTGCTGTTTCTGAACACATGATTCTGTTTCTCAATCCCCAAGATATGAAATTTGCATAATCCTAGATCTGTGTTGCTGTTTCTGTTCTCATAACCCTTTCTAAATTTGCAATTTTATATTTATTTACCAATCAGTACTGAGGCTTACTTGAATATCATTCTACACTAAGTGATATGTGAATTGAAAATTGTGAAATGACAAAAAAGAATGAGGGGTTAGGTGTCACAGGAGTGGGAAATTGCAATTTAACAAGGAAATTTAATATGAAACAAAAATTATTCAGTAATATTTAGTTTACACAGATTATCTTGGAACCTTTTAAACTGTTTCCCTCCTCCTTGCATGAGAGGTACACTCTACCTTTACATGGAAATGTATGCTCTGCATTTACGTGGATGGAGGGGAGCAATGACCTTTACCTAAGCATATTTTTATCTTATGCTCAGGTAAAACCTGATCTTAATCATTATGTTAAATCTTCAAAGATAGCACATTTTGACCCTCCTTTAAGATTTTAAACTCACTACTACTGAACTATGGTTGAAGAAAACAAGATAGTTTTATGTCTTGTGTGTTTTATAATAATCATTAAAAATTAACAGCAAATCAAAAATTGGCTTATACATTGGGACAGTGGAAAGATAGTTAAATGTAAATGAGGTAATATGACATGCTCTGTGACTATAGTGGTACTAAAATGTGTTCACAAAACATGCACAAACAGGTTATACTTCTCTTGTATTTGAAAGAACACTTACAGGGTAATAGAATTACTATCACCAAGGTAATATACAGAGAAGGTGGGGCAAGGAGAAGAAAAGGGTGAGCTTATAAGTTGAGTAATGAAATTAATTCCACACATGAGCACATATGCCACAGTGTTAGAGTAGTCATTATTTTTACAGGAAAAAATTCACCAGCATATGAAAATTACAGTAATTCTCAAATTAAAAAGAAAAGATATGGAAGAGAGATCAGAAATCCAATTAATATTCTCATTTTCTATTTCTCCTTTTTGCAATCGCTGCTACATTTATCATATTTTAATTGATGGCAAAGGCAATCTACATGAATAGACAGGGACTCCTGAGATGAACACAGAAAATCATATACTATGGCTTATTTCTATCTAAGGTAGTAAATAAACTCTTTGTTCTCTGAGAATAACTTACTCTAACTTTGTATGCAACAGCCCTTCTTTGGCTACTGCCAGTCTGCTAGAGTCATTTTCTCTTAATCAGCTTGTAAGTGTGCATACATAAGAAGATGTTATTTGGTCTAGGATATAAATGACTGCAATAAGTTCCCTATTTCCTAATTTTACCCATGAACTATATTAAATGCCAGCTAAATTGTAACCTTCAAGTAGCTCAATACCAGTAATAACGAGTTCTGTTAATGTCTGCATTCAAGTAAATGCAAAGAGCTTTTCCATTTTATTTCAGTTGCTTGCTGCTTTTTAATAAATATTCACTCAATAATAACTGTTAACTTCTTACTCCAAAATAATTACAAATAGAAGAAAGAGAATTTTGTAGCTTAAAGTTTTCTTGCATCCAAAAGTATAGCTAGAGGGCATAAGAGAATTCCACAGTAACAATACAGCATATAGAATTAAAAATATTTTACATCTGTATATTATAAAGAACTTAAGACAGTTGTATTAATCGAATTTTGCAATTATACATGTGCCATTAGAATATAATTAGTTTCTATACAAATAAATTTTTCACTGCTTACGAGGCTCAGATTTATTATTTAGTTGTTCTGAAAGCTACCCTATATTAGTTAAACAATGGAGATTTGCTGGTTGGCTGAGTGACTGATTAGTTGGTCTAAGCAGTGAAAAGAATCTGTGGCTTAGAAAAATAATGAGTTTCACAGAAGCAGAAGTGTTATGTAGTCAGGTCTTTAAATTACAAGATTTGGCTCCATGTTTAAAAAACAATTGCCTCTCTGCGCCCCCCCCCAATTTGTTTTCTGCATAGTAGAATGGAATCGTATCCCCAGCACACTGATAAATTCTGGACTTTCTTAATAAGCAAAAGTTGCTTTTTTCCCCTAGTTATTATGCAAAATAAATCCAAACATTTATTTTTAATAATGACATAAGATGCATATTTATTTTCCTTTTGTGTACTGTACATAAAGTATTTGATCACTCTAAGGAATATTAAAAAGAAGGTATAGCAGGTATGTGTTTACAGGTATATGCACCTTTCTCAAACAACATTTAATTAAATAGGCTTTCCTTTTTTAGTCTCTGCCCTTTCTTCTTTCACATGTTATAATTCCAGGGAATAGGTGATCAAAATAATGTACTTTAGTATCACTTAGCAATTTTCTTTATTTACCCCATTTATCCAAATATTAACAGAAAGAATAGATCAAAAATGAAATGACCCGTATTTATTTACTTTGATACAAAAAGCATTTAATCACTAAGGTTCTGAAATATAAACAGTATATATTCATGTCCGTTTAACTATTTTCAACATTACAAGTCAGAATTTTAGGATATCTCTCTCTCATATGTACAAGTATGTGTGTTTACGTCTGTGCCTGTGAAGCATGGTTAAAGAACAAACAATACTGGGTACAACTGCTGGGACTTTACTTATATGTTTATAGACATTATAAGAAGAATCTTAGATGTCTTCGAGACAGAATTTAATTCCATTGAAAATATAAAAGTAGTGTCATTTTAGTGATGAAATTTATTTTTATCTCTCATAATTAGTATAATATAAAAAGGGTCATATACTGATAAGTTTAATGTATTAGTTAATGCAATTTAAATATCTGATGTCCCTCAGAATGAGAATGTAGTTTCAATGTATAATGTTTCATCAAATTTCCCTCAACTTAATAATTTTTATTTAGACTTTTTTAATTGAAAACATGGTTTATTGAAATTATATCTCTGAAAACATCTTATAAAGTATATGTCTGCGGGGCTTCTGCGGTGTATTGGCAGTAATTCTATTCTTGTGAGGGCATGTGTGAGCATACCTGTCTGGAGACAGACAGACATCAATCTTAGATGTTATTTCTTCCCAACCTTCCTACATGCTTTTTGAGACAGGCTATCCCATCAGGATTGGAAAATTCTAATTATGATAGGCTGGTTAGCCCCAGAATCCAGCTCTCTATCCTGGGAATTGACCTATCTTCCCTACCCAGTGTTGAGATTGAACATGCATGCTGGCACTCAAGGCCTTTCCAGATGGGTTCTGGGGATAAAAATCTAGAGCTTTTAAGGCAAACACTCTATTGACTGTGCTATCTTCACAATCCTCATCTGTAAATATAGTTTAAAAATAAAGTTAAAATTATTAGTATTTCTCAAATTTTGGTCGAAGTTTGGATACTAGACTGTGGCAAGCTTCTCAAGTTTAATTGTTCACTAACAGTGACATACTAGTCATTCAAGAATCCAAGAAGCCATCTCCCCAAAATTTCACACACAATGATTTGTCTAGGGTCTTTTGAGGACATCTCAGTTTTCTTATTGATGATTCATATTGTGACGTAAGATAACATCAGACCTGAAATTTCTGTACTTCACTAATATTATTTCATATACTATTTTTTAACTCTCAGGATTTCATGTAATAACAATCACAGTCAATATGATACTTCGTGTGATTTTCTGATAAATAATTTAAACTTTCTATTAAAATATGTTGAATTATCCCACAGCTTAGATATCTTCAAGTATTTATTGGTCAAAAATATCTGAAATGTGAACCCTTGTGTCTTACTACACTTGATGTTTCACAATTTCTGAGCTGACTATATGAATTTTATACCAATCTTGTTCTTGCTGTTTATGAAACACAATAACTGACTTTAGCTGAACATGCTAAGAAATAGGAAAGATTTTCTTTTTAGGTAAGGTCATATCCATTACTTGTAAAAGCATTGGAGATTCCAAAGGCCTAATAAGTTTATATCTATATGGTCATCTTTGTTTTACGTTTTCTGAACTTCAAGCATTATATTTCATAAATTATTTGCACATAAATCTTCTTAGAATACATCATAAACTTCATATGGAAAAATATACCAGCACAAAATTAGCAATTGCTTGTAGTTGCTTATTAATTTATCAACTACATGAAAATTATGCTGAAGAATTCAATAATTATATGATTGTCTGTAAGATGCTTTAGAAAAGAAACATTTTAGATAGATGTAACAAAAACTGGAAGATTTAGTGGTAGTTTTATCACCATATAATCCTGGTAAAACAAACTCTTGGCAATAACAAAAGTTATATTAATAAGTTTCCAAACACATTGATATCATACTTCCATGTAAAGAGACAGTGATTTTTTAGCTATTCAATGATATTCTTTATATAAAAACATTAAGGAAAGAATGTCTGCCACTAATCAAAGACTGTTTCATTAATGTATTGTGATAACATTATATTTACTATTTGTGTATTCTTTTCTTTTCTAAATGCTTTGAATAAAACCTAAGCCTTATTAAGATTGTAGGACTGATGATTAGCACAAGATTCCTATGGTTAAAAAGTGAATGGCTCCTCATATAACTACATTGTTCTGCAATGTTTCTTTCAAGAAAAAGCATAACCTTGGCGTGATGTACAGTACATTCAAACTTACCCTTCTAGTCTCACATCCGGTAGACTTCGGTTAAGAGCAATCATATCACTGGCCATGAGATTAAATTGATTGATTTTAAACAATTCTTTCATTTTCTCTTGGTCATCTTTTGGAATCAGCACAGCCTTTCCCATTTCTCCTGGACCTTCTTGGTTTCTTGAAATAACAGCTGTAACACAGACACAGGTACAAACACATAGAAAGACAATGAACAGAATAAGCTCATTTCATAAATACAATATTGTTGTGTATTATTAATATTTAATGATATAATATTATAAACAACTTTTTACAAACTATATATTACACAAAGAAAGTCTCTATGCAATATTTCAAATGTAACCATAATGAATGATCAAATCAGATAATATTTAATAAAGAAGCAACATAAAGAAACAATACTTGAAGACTTTTGGTCAAATTTGCATCATATTTACCAAAAACAGATGAAATAGAGATCTAAGTAGACAAAAATACCTTTGGAAAATATTCCAAGAATAAATTCTCTTCAAATCCAACTAAAATAATGTCTTAAGTTATCCAATAAAATTACATATTTACAAAAGCAAGAAAGATTGACTCTTCGTTGAATCATTTTGAAATGGCTTTAAAGGAGTGAACAATGGTGAACAACAATTTGAAATGTCAAAGTTCAGAGGTACTTCATACTCAGAAACTCTAGACTAATATCAGAGCTTGACAGTTCATTAGTACAACTTAGGATTTGATATGTATACTAATACTCTTGCCATTTTTTCAAGTAATTAATACACTAGACTGTTTTTCTGATCTAAAATACATTATTCAATGTGCACAGATACACCTGTCTAGATAGATAGTACATAGTAGATACATAGATAGATAGATAGATAGATAGATAGATAGATAGATAGATAGATGGATAGATAGATAGATAGATAGATAGAGATAGACAGATGATACATATATTACGACAACAATAAAGCAAGATTCCAGCTGAAGTTACTGTATCTTGAACACATTACTCACCATTGCTATCATTATACTAAATTAGGATTAAGTGGACTCTGGCCAGCAAAGCAGATAACAGCCTAACTGCATATCTTCATCATTTCTTCCTCTCCTCAAAATCTAATGCTCCAGTCTCACCTCCAACTATGGATGGTGATCACAAAGATGATCTGCTGCAGCCTCCTATCCCCAGGCTCCTACTTCTAGTAAATTAGACAGATCATTCCCTCCAAAAGCATTCCTATCACTCATTATTTATCCTATCCTCCAAATCAAGAAAGTATTCCCTAAGGACTCATAGGCCATTTTAGCCAGAGAATCAGGTAATCTAACTGCCATTTTTCACCTCTCCTTCCTCTCAAAGCACAAAACTCAGTCCCAGGAAGAGATGAAAGGAAGGACATAACAGACACTGTAGAAATTCAGAAAATCATAAGTACATGCTTTAAAATCATGTACACTACCAAACTGGAAAATCTAAAAGAAATGAATAATTTCCTTTATGCATATCATCTTCCAAAGTTAAATCAAGATCAGATAAGCAATTTAAATAGCCCTATGACCTCTAGTGAAACAGAAACAGTTGTTAAAATCCCTGGGCTAAAAAGAGACAGGGCCACATGGTTTTAGCACAGAATTCTACTAGAATTTGAAAGAAAAGTTACTGTCAATATTCTTTGAATTTTCCACAAAATGAAAACAGAAAGAACATTGCCCAATTCATTTAATGAGGCCACATTTACCCTGATACCCAAACCAGATAAAGACCAAACAAAGAAAGAAAAATACAGAACAATTTCCCCCATGAACATAGATGCAAAAATTCTTGCCAACCAAGTCCAAGAATCTATCAAAAAGATCATGTACCATGATCAAATAGGGCTCATTCCAGAGATGCAAATAATCAGCATATAAATGAAGTGAAAGATAAAACCGTTGGATGATCATTTCATTAAATGTAGAAAAGCTCATTGACACAATTTTGAACATTGAAAAGTAGAGTGGTGCCTATGTAGAGCTTTCACTTCTATTGTTGAGCATTTTTGGAGAGGGTAGTAGTACTGATGGTAGCAAAGGGGAAATGTAAACACCAAAGTAGCCACAAACCCTTTGGTCTACATTGGTGTCCTGTCTGTAATATATGCTAGGGAAATAGTACCTCAAAACTTCTGGGAGTAAATAATCAATATCTGATTTTACTTAAGACCCAAACCAAGAGATAGAACCCATTTCTGATACTGCTTGCATGACCAATAACCTGAGACTAGATAGCCTAGAGACCTAGGGTAAAACCAAATACTACTACTGTTCAAAAATGTACTAAAATGACTCCTAATGATATTCTGTATACTCAGAAATCCGTGTTTTGCTCAGAAGTCATCTGAAATCTTCTTCCTGCAGCAAATGGTAACAAATACAGAGACCAACAGCCAGAAATTATGCAGCGGATGAGATACCTTGGAAGACTGAGGTCTAAAAGGGAAGACTTCAGCAAATGGCCGCTCCTTCACAATTTAGGGAACAATGTAGAAGAGGGGACAGAAAGAGTGTGAAAGGCAGAGGGGATGTAGGAAATCAAGAAAACAAAGCTCACTAAATCAACAGGATAAAGTCCATATGAACTCTCAGAGACTTAAGCAGCATGCACAGGGCCTGAATGGGTCTGACACAGATAGGATCCAAGAGCTATTTTCTTCTTAGTACAGTGGAGAGGCAATATTGACAGGCCATATTATAACTTCTTAATTATGTAAAATTACAATTAGAAATCGGAGAGTTCCCCCTTCAAGTGCTGTTTCTTAAATGCCTATAGGTCATAATAATCAGTATGCTAACGTGGTATGATTTACAGAGACATATTCTGAACAACAGAAATCCCTATAACTGTACAAACTCTTATACTACAGAGAAAAATATCATGGTCAACACAAAGCTTCTATAGTTAAATAATGGATGAGTTTATAATTTCCATTATAAAAATGTGGGGAAGGGCTCAACTATCACATTATATACCATGAACATCAGATTAAAATATATATTTCTGTTTGTAATATATCAAAAGAAATGATAGTGTCCTTTTAGCAGTATATGTTTTGTATTTTCACTTGTGGTAATAAGAGTAAGTGGATCATGTTATATAGTGTTTGGAAGCAATAAAATTAAAATCACCGTACACAGTTTCCTGAATCCTAGAACACTAAGCACTTGTCCTCATTTTCCTTAGTTATCTCAGTGTCTTAGTGAAGTAAATAACAGCTTATTGTTTATCAAATTTTACATCTCCTCTACAAATGTAAATGTGTTTATCTTAATCAAAGACACTGAATATATTTGATATTTCAAGGATGTTTAGTATGTGTCTGAGCAGAATCACTAGTCACTCTCATCTTTCTGAAGGAAGAAAAAAAGGAATAGTAAGTAGTTACATTGCGGAATCAGTCTTTTTCTTATTCTGGATTGTACCTGGAGAAATGTATCTTGCTAGGAACAAAAAATAGCTTGTCCCTTTAAATAGCATGAATAGGATGTGGGAAAGAAAAAAGCAAATTGGCTATCTAGTTTACCTCTGATATACTATACTTTTAAATAGTAACTGTTATTTTTCTTACCTATTGATTCCTTTCCTCTATACAGCATAAGACTACCCACATACCACAAAATACATTTCTAGACAGTCAAATGAAAAGGTCAAAATGAACTGTCATAAAATATTTATCCTCATCTCCACTAAGCATGCCAATGCATCAGCCTTGGAGAGGAGGCAGAAAATCCACACTCTAGTTTCTCTATCATTGTTATTTACATGGATAGAAATGCTCTAGTTGCAAGACTAATATAGATTACGAAAAGTCATAAATATGTGTGTTGTATGCTATTTCAGGCTCATAATATTAAAAATTATTAAAAATCATTAAAACTCAACTTTAAATTATATTATAAATGGAGAAATAACGAATATGGAATCATTTTATGAGAATCATCATTTTTTAGCATAGAATTCACTTTTAAGAAATGAAGAATAGTGATTTCAAGCTTCAAATTCTCATAAAGGACCAACAAAATATAAAGAAAGTAACTTAGCATTATATCAAAAGAATCAGTGAATATCAATTGCATTATTTACTCTTGTACTTTGTATTATGGATATCTTTAAATTTTGTTCAGAATAATACCAAGAATGATGACTGTTTCTCCTTTTTCCCTGGAGAAAGTGTGTAGTAAAATATATTACATTTATTTTAAGATAATTGGTTATTCCATAAAGAACTCATCAATACATGACACATATTGAATAGCAAAATATTAACCAAAAATCAAAACATTACCTATCTGTCAAAATTTCCAAAAAATGATTTTTCATATTGTATTGTCATTGTCAAATCCACTGCTGTTGATTTCTGCACTTTGGAAATATTCATTCTTATTAACGTTGTGACCCTCTCTCATATCTCTTCCAATCTGAGAGTTACAATCAATTAGAAATCTTGACTTTAGTCATTTAAGTAGGTGTGTATTCATGGTCTGTCACTAATATATCAGTGTTCCAAAGAAAATACTTTTGTTCTTATCCTTCATAAATCTGTTTGCAGTAGAATCAGAAAGTGATGTCATTAAACTAGCTCCTGTGCCATGTATCTGACATCAAGAATTTTTTACCCTAAACATTTGATGGGCCATGCTTATTTGTCATTCTAAAAGACCTGAGTTTATCAGAGGTAGCTCTTGTTACATTGAGGTCAGCAAGCAATAGTTGACTTTATGTATGTTATTGTACTTAATATTGTACTGAAGATTTGAGAATAACACCTGAAAGTATGATACACTGGTATGGTGAAGATTTTGAAATGAAGGATAGCCAACCTATCTTTGACCTCCTGCACATTCTGACTCCACAATTTCTCACTGTCTCCCAAATGTGTTTTCTCTGAACTTCCATCATCTATTTAAAGACCATGTGGAAGATAAACTGAGTACAAAATAGATAAGAGGGGACACTACACAAAATAGTTCAGATCACATCTGCAGCAGACTGCTGTCTGCTCTTTGGGAGGTCTCAGATCTCATACAAAGTCACTGCTCGTTTACTAATAGTAACTATCATCCATTCAGGTCTCACGAATGACTCGGGAATCCACTTCAAATATAAATATATAGATATAGATATAGATATAGATATAGATATAGATATAGATATAGATATATAGATATATAGATATATATAGATATATAGATATATAGATATATAGATATAGATAGATAAAATAAACAAACATTCTCCTGATTTACCTGCATTGACAATTAAAAAAATTATAGTTAGATGAGTTTGTCTGTGTACACAAATATAATATCTTGTTTTACAATATTATCTTCACATACTAGAAATACTCAAAAGGTTTTGTTGTACGAATACGTAAAAATTGCACCATCTTTAAAATTTTACTGCAGAAAAATGCTTCATGATATGGACAAGGTGAATTTCACACTCAATAGATTTAGAAAAGAATGCTACAATATAAGTTCACATTTTAGAAAAAAGTAAAAGAGTTAAATAATGTTCGTGTAAAAGGGAAGATTAGCAATGGCATCCGAAATTAGAGAATTTCCTATTTTATACTATATTACATACATTTTTTGAATCAATTCAACATTACCTAATAACATAATATCAGCTACCTTCTAACCAAAAGCTAAATAGAGTAAAATAAGTATCATTTCTCTTTTAGAGTTTCAAACACAGACTAATGCCACAGCATATTCACATGTCATGGAGAAGTTTAATGAACTGATGGACTTCTTGTAGGAAACCAAGAGTTTTAAAGTATATCTCAAAACAAGTAGAAGAGAGCACTTCAGAATTAGAGCTTCTTCTTTTTACTTTTTATTATTTCAAGTTATAATAAAATTATAACATTTCTTCCTTGTATTTTTTCCTCCAATCCCTTCCATATACACGTCCCACTCTCCTTCAAATTCATGGCCTTTGTAATCCACTGTTTTACACATACATACACACACACACACATATGTATATATACATATATACATATATATACATATATACATATACATACATATATACATATATATATACATATACATACATATATATACATATATATATATACATACATGTCTTGTTTAATCCATATGTCTGTATGGTTTCAGGGCTGATCTTTTGTCAATGGACAATCAGTTGGTGCACCACCCCACCCCACCCCCGGGGAAGAATAACTCTCACATTCAGCCTTTCTTAGTTTCCTATAGTTCTTTGTGTAGGGTTGAGGCCTTGGGGGCTATTCTATGACCACATTGGCATGTCCTTTGGACCATCCTTGATCAGCTCACTTTGGGGCAGTCATGCTGGTGAAATTTTATGTGGATATATTCTATAGGAAACTTCTTCACATGAAATTGTTTATAATTCACACATCAAAGAATCAGAAGATGGACATGGACAAGCAGTAACATTTTTTGCATTATTTTTAGGAAAAACCAAATTTTTACATGAGCATAAAACTCTTATTTTTCCAATCACAATTATCATTACAAAGTGTTCCACACATCCATTAGTGCCACACCACTCACACAATAAAAGGCTGTTTGGCACATGGTACCATCATAAATGTTTCCTGGAAACAATAGGACCAACTTATAAGTGTTCACTAATGTAATAAAATAATAATGAAATATGAAATCATTTCCTTCTGCATTAAGAATGAACTTCCTCATTCCAAAGCCCTAATCTTGTAATAGTGATAGTAATAGCTTTAATTTCAGTTTAAGTTGGATAATTCTTATAACATTACTTCTATGTACCTGACTAAAAATTAGAGAAAAAATTATTAATTTTTTGTTAAGAAAAACACCAATTTTGACTGAAGACGTTTTGAGAAGCCTCTTTGATAAGGATATTTCAAGCATAACAATGGCCAACCTAATAAATCTCTCTGTATAAATATTTTTATAACTATTCCTAAGATAGGCCTTGAAGAGCTATGAAATACATTGCCACAGGGATAATTTATCTACTAAGCAACCGCCCACCCATCAGTCAATAAGTAAATACCTCATTCATTGGCAACATCTAGTTGTAGAAGTGAATATATTTCTTTAAATAAGTTTTGGGTGAAACAATTCTTTTAACATGAAGCTGAATAAAATGTCAGATCTGACTCACATTGATTAATATTTGTCACAGACAAGATAAGGCAAATAATATTTGATAGCTTATTATGAGTTCATGTTGGAAACATGAACATATACTTGACAAAAATTTCAATTAAAAGGATGAAAAATAATATTAGATCAAATTTGAGAATACACAAGATCATCTCAATTATGTAAATTATTTTAAATAGTAAAACTAGGAGACTTTCTTGAAAACAATGATCTTGAATGTTCATGTTTAGGCCTGGTGTCTGTCTCCAGACCAGTCAACGTTCTGCATTGCTGACCCCTCTATTCACTCTAGCACACCCCCCTCTGTCCCTTGACTTCTGGATGACAAGGTACTGGCAGGGTAATAAGGGCAAGAGACAGGTGAGGCTGAGGCATCATGGTCCATGGTTTCTTATTTGTATGGTGCCTGAGACAGTATCTAGGCCCTAAACTTTGAAACTTTGACTTTGGGTTTAAAGACTATGTTGGAATTATAAAAAGTTATGAGAATTTTGCAGTTGGACTGAATTTATTTTGTATTCTAAGATGACTATGAACTTACTGAGACAAGGAGTGGAAGTTTATTTCTTAAAACTAATGAGCTTACATGCCAGATAGACAAGTTTCAATGGTTAATATTGGTTTTCAACTTAACAGTTAGAGAGTCACATAGATGACACGTTTCGGGGAATTTGTATGAGGGATCATCTAGAGGTGGGTTAATACTCACCTTGCCTTCAGATGGTAGAGGATGAGAATTATGGACTGAATCAAAACAGAAAAATAAGAGCTAAACACAAGCATCTATTGACTTCTGCTCCCCACGTGCAGGTACACTGTGACCAGGTACCCCAACCTCTTGTTTTCATGATTACCCTGATATTATGGATTGAAACTCAGAACTGTGAACCAGAATAAGCTCTTTCTCCCTTGACTTGCTTGTGTCTGATTTACATTTTTCAAAGCAAGGAGATAAATAATAAATCATGTCCCTAATCTAAAACTACCCTTCGATCCTCTCTAATCTCTGTTTATACCTGTGCAAGTAGCCATTGCATTACTAGTTGCTTGAACTATATCATATTTTCCTAATAATGACAGGATTTTAAAAGGTATTAGGGAACTGTAATGGATTTCCCACTTATATGAAAAAGGTTGTAATTAAATCACTGTAGCACATAAACCATCATTATTTCTTTCTGGATTAGATACCACCCTAAGTGTGTGTGTGTGTGTGTGTGTGTCTGTGTGTGTGTGTGTGTGTCTGTGTGTGTGTGTGTGTGTGTATAGTTTCTTAGTGCTTTCAACAATTTTATTTTGGTCCTATTATTTGATCAATTAAATTACATATGTATAGAACTGCATGTAATTATGTGTATACCTCATAAATGCTATAGGTTTATTTTTAAAGCAAAAATAGAAAAAATTAAAGGAAAGTTAAAATTTATAATATTTACTTTTTCTACTTTGTAAATAATATGCTTTTCTAGAGACACTTGCTTCAGCTTTCAGAAATCAATGACATGATACTGATAATAATCTGTATTGCTCCCCCTTTTAAACTGTATTGTACTGTATTCTGTTCGTTGTTGTATGTATCATTCCATTTTAACTATTACTTATTAATGTTAGAATGGCACTGGCTTTCTTTATTATTCATAGTAGCTCAATATGAAGAAAAGAGAAACATCATCATAGAATGTCAATGATCTTCAACATGGATAGAGTGTAAATGCTAGATGATCTTAGCTATCACTGGTAGTAATCACAAGGTCCCATCCTATGAATAATGTTATCTAAGCCATTTTCTGTGTGTGTATGTGTGTGTGTGATATAGTGTGGAGTCATGAGTGGACTGAGGACAAAACAAAGACAGAAGAAGTGACTTGGGAAGGTGGGATGCATAGAAAAGAATCATGAGACATGCATTTAATAATTTTATTATAAATATCCATCAGAAATGGAGTGTAGTCCTTGAAATAAGACTGAAATTGTGCTGATCAATACTTGAGAAACTTGCAGTACATAATTACACAAAGAAACTGTGAGAAAGCACTCCCACGTTTCATTAGTAAATTCAGAAATAAAGTTTTATAACTTCTTCAATTTAGATGTCAAATAAAAAGACTTAGATCCCCTGCTTTCTTGGTCTCCTTTCCTTCTTTGATTTTTTTTTCTTTTTCTTTTTCTTCTTTCATACAATATATACCAACTCCTCTTCTTTCCTATCTCCCCTCCTCTCAGCTTCCCCATTTCCTCTCAGATCTACCTCCCACCCCCCACCTACCAACTGACACTCCTCCTGCCTCCCCCTACTTCTCCCCAGAAAAGAGCTGTCCTCCCAGAATTACTGTTCATACAGGGCATGGCATAACAACCTGGAACAAGGTGGGGAACTACTCTTTACATCAGGGTGGAATAGGAAACCCAGCAGGATCAAAAGGGTCCCAAGGGCAGGTAAAAGGGTCAGAGACTCCCCCGCTCCAGTCTGTAGAAGGTTTGCAGGAACACCAAGCCAAACAGCCATAAGATATATTTAGGTGACCCTACAGGTTCTGTATCTGCAGCTTCAGTCTCTGTGAACGCCAAAGAGTGCTGGTCAGTTGGCACTGGGGGGTTTGTTCTGTTGGTGTCGTCAACCTGTCTGGTCCCTGTGATTTCTGAGGAAATTGGAAATCAAACTACCTCAAGACCCAGCTATACCACTCCTGGGTGTATACCCAAGGGACACTCCATCCTATCTGAAGTACACTTGCTCAATTATGTTCATAGCAGCTTTATCCTTCTTTAATTTTCAAAGAAGAAATTCTTCAAAAGTTCTTACAATAATTTCAGATCTTCAAAACAAACTAAGGGAAGTCTGTACAGAGACATTGTAATGAGAAATATTGCTTATTGATACACATTTTCCATGGGAAAAATATGGTAGAAGAAAAAAAAGTACAGTCCTATAATCTAACTGCTGAAGTCAGAGATAAGATACAAAGTCACTATTGCCTCCCACCATCCACCATTATGTATATTTCCAGTATTCCAACTCTTAATTGGGCATCTGTCTAAATAGCTGTTCATCTGGTATGTACTCATTGTTACAAATCTTACCATTCATCATATATAGAGTTTTCTGTGATAAAATCCATGCTCTTTAACACATATAATTTTACTTAATGGTCCAAAGAATTAATTTGAAGGAGGTAAACTGAATAATGCAAACATACTATTAAAGTTTCAGTAGTGAGTCATGTACCACTCCTACCTTCCTGAAGGACCTGATCTAAGAGCTCAACAATTCACAACACACAGAGTCTAAGTCAATACTCATTTCACAACCATTATCTGAAAGATACAAGACACAAGATATTTGCTAATTTGAAAATCAAAACGTGATTGTAAAAACTAGACTCCAAACAGGGAAGTAGGAGTCTACCTGAGGAATTTTTTCCTTTGCCACCACTCCTAGAATCTAACCCACCAGTCTCATTCTCAGCTCTGCTGCAGACCACTTGCTGCTGCTTCCACTTCCTCTGACCCTATGGCCAATGAGTCTTTTCACCCTTCTCCTAGGATCTTCCTCCCCCTCCTTATCACTTTATACCTGACCCCAACTCTGGCAGGCATTCCCTGGGAACCTGCAGGAAAGAAAAGAGGTAGTCTAACTTCAGATCTTCACCTCTCTTTCTTCTCCTCCTCATCCAAACATCCAGTTTCACCCCCAGCTCTGTAACAGAACCACCTGCCGTTGCCTCTTCATTCTCTCTGACCCCCAACTCCAGGGGATCACATAGATCTTCCCATCCAAACCCACCCCCCATTCACTTTATTCCAGCCACCAACTTCAGCAGGCATTTTCTTAGAACTCAAATGCCACTCTGGCCAGGGAAGCAAGTAGACTAAATGCAGAATTTCCCAACTCCCTCCTGTCTTCCAAATCTAGTCCTTTCACCCCACCCCCACCCACATCTCCTCTCCAGTCCTTTAGTTTCACTCACAGTTCTCTAGCAGACCACCTACAGGGGCTCCCCTCCTCATCTGCCACCATCTCCAGAGGATTTTTCAGATCTTCATCTCCACTCATCCCTTTGTCTTTCAACAGAGCAAGCATTCACTCTGAGCACACCAGCCAAGCCTACCATAGAAGTGAGTAGCCTAGAAAAACAAATTGGCTAGCTTCAGATCTTGAATTTCCAACTTCTCAACTATATGTCATTCTCAACCCTATATCTGTAGCAGATTACCAGTTGGATTTCTGCTCACTCTGTGCACCCATTCCAAGAGGTCTAAGCAGGACCTGGTAGAACACACTGCTTTCCTCCCTCCTGTGGACTCCTTTATAACCTGTCCCCTAGGTTAACCCCATCCTAAAGTGTCAGTTCCCAATACATTTTACCCAGAACTAGCAATGGCCATACCTAGCAGAATCTCAGAAGAATTCTCTACTAGGCAACACACAGCTATCACACTATCCTAAGAACCAGAGAAGGCAACAGAATCCAAGGACCAAAACATCCCCATACATAGACAAGAACAGACATAGGCACCTAGAATCATTCCAAACCCAGATACCTAGACAGCAGCATACAAATACAATAACAGACAGGAAACTATGCCTCCATTGGATCCCAATGACCCTACTATAGTAAGCCCTGAGAATTGCAACATAGCTGAAGCACAAGACAAGGACGAGATAAAATGGTTTCTATAAATATAATAGTGGTCCTTAAAGAAGAAATGAATAAATCCCATATAGAAATATATAAAAAACTCAAACAGTAGAGGAAAATGAATGCGACAGTTCAAGACTGTAAATAGAATCTATATCTGTTACTTGTGCCTGTTCTTGGTCTATTTTCCCTCTGCTTTTTTTTTTTTCCTAATCCAGTGTGCTAGTTTTTCCTTTATCTTATTATATTTTATTATCATTTAGAAACCTATTTGTTTTCTAAAGAGAGATAGAAACGGAGTAAATCCAGATTGGAGGAAAGAAGGGGAGAAACTGGGAAAAGAAAAGGGTTGAGAAACTGTAACCGAGATATAGTATATGGGAAAGAAAAATCTGTTTCCAATAAAAGAAAAAATTTTTGAGTATAAAATTAACTTAATAGGCAATAATGGATAAAAGTTAATATCTAATGCTTGTCTGTTTGAACATTTCATCACCACAGAATATTGTTAAAGACACTGTGGTTTCTAGCATCTAAAACTCATTTTTATACAGAAGTTTTACATATCTCATAACATTAATGGCATGTTGTGCATGCTTACTCACCTAGAAAGCTATATATTAAAGTAGGAATATGCTATAAAATGCAAAGTATTTAATCTATAGAGTCAGAAAACCTTCTATCTTAATTTCTGTATTTTTTTCTCTTAAAACCCTTAACATGTCTTTTCATGTACAATAAAAGTGTTATATATGTACTTTTGCATTTCTTCAAACATAAATTATATATATATGTTTATATATAATTTAATAAATCATATATATATTTATATATATATACATATAAACTAAACCATAATTTTCTGTTGTAATGTCTAAACTAATTTTATTGATACTGCTTTTTAGTAACATTTCAGGACTCAGCTTCATCTTTTCACATGAATTTATAGAAGTGTCTGATTTGTATTACATGTATTGCTAGTTTAAATACTATGCTACTTAAAATAAAATAAATTTAAATTCAGTAGAGATTCTGCAACTGAGGTAAATATTAAAGATAGCTGTAAAGCATTTGGAGACTGTTTCTCAGAAAATTATTTTGACTAGAAGGAAAAAATCAGTTTCCTCTAACATACTTGACTTCAATATTTAGTAATAGACAAGAGATTTCCACAGGAACAATACCAGCAGTAACTTTAGGAAATAGCTTTAGAGTTCTTTTACCTTGCAGGTTAATGTCATTCAATAAGTAATTTTCATGCAGTTTAAGGTAAAAGCTCTTCATTCTTGCTTTTGGGGAGTAGCAAATATAATATATATCATTATATTGTTATATTTCCAGTTATTTTGTAGTTACTCCCATGTTAAACTTACTTGTATTTTTCTTTTTTATATTTTGTGCTTTAAAAACTTGAAAATACTCAGTGATTTCACAAATAAATTCATCTGAAGAGATGAGTATTCTATTTGAAGTGTCCTTTGAGATTATTTATTGATGAGATGTTAGTTGATGTTCAAATGCAGATCGAAACACTTAACTACACCTTATGTAAAGGTTTCTTGCCTCCTACATTGTTTCCTCATCCAGATCTCTTCTGTGCACTGTGAAATTATATGCATACTTATATGGGAAACAAAATGAATGAAAAGCTTCAACCTGGTTAGCAAAGTGTTTCACAGGTTAAAGATTGCACTGCATTGTTCTAAACCCAGAAAACTCCATAAATAGTAGAACTATAAAATCACATTATCTCCCTACTGACTATTTAGGAGTCATTTATTTATTGATAACATACAAAACTACTGATTAGGAAGTATAGTTGAGCTTGTACTTCTACTTATCATGCATAGACTTGTTACAAATCATAGTTGGGCAGAAAATCAGTATTGAAAATTGAGTTTTATGATATTAAGACATTTATGATAGCATAAACTCTAAATATATGGTCTTAGGGAAAACAAATTGAGAAAAGAAGAAGAAAGGCCAAGTGCTTCAGGAAAGTTACTTTGTATTGAGAATCACATTCAAGTAAACAAATGCATGAGGTTACAGTAACATCCTCCTTATTGGGATAACTAGACTTATATGTTCCCTTCAAATGTATGTTACCTCACCAAAGAACAGTCATAGATTTTCCAGGTTGTAATATTACAGAAGGTAAACATCTCCCTTGTGAGAAATATGAGGTCACAGGGTACATTCTGCATTTATGAAAATGCTTTTCAGAGCCATCAAAACCAACAAGTCTCTACTTGGACTGAAGACCCGCTCAACTAGAGGAAAACACGCCTGGCACTGGAAACCTAGGCAACTACTCAGGGATAGTTAATTCATACATCTTGACGGTGAATTCACATCTATCACTTTCTAAACCACTACAATCCCTAACTGCTTTCTAAATATGTGTCTTTATACCCTCACCAAGGAAACACCTCTTTGCAAGAAAATGGTGAGCTGATTACAGAAAACCACATCCAACTAAAATGCAGAATTGTCAGTCCCAATAGCTAAATATACAAAATAACCACCTCATCATAAGCTCAGGAAACACTGTTAAAAAAAAAAAAGGATAAGACTGTAGGAACCAGAAGATCAAGTACTTTGCTATAAGATCATGTCTCCTAGTTGTGCCACAATCTACACCTGTTAATATCTTACCAACATGACTTCCTAACTGTGTGCTGAACAAGGATTAGAGCAATAGATATGGTTTGGAAAGACTTTAAAGCCTCATCCCTATACAGAGAACTGTAGGCAACTATGGAATGTTGGGAGTAGGAGAAATAATCTTTTCCAGCAAAGAGCATACAAACATCAAATGGTCAATCCTTCAAACATTCCTGAAAGTAATATTATAGAGAATGAGCAGGTTATAGTTAATAGTACATATGCATATACTGATATGAATGAAACAGCAATTAATAAAAAAGAGAGGACATGAATTTGAAAGACAACAAGGAAGGATATATAGGAGGGAGGAAATGGAAAAGAAAAATGATGTAATTATATTAAATCTCAAAAATAAAATTAAAATTAATGAGCTCAGTGGAGGAAAGGTTTCCACTGTAATTGTTCAGTGACCTTCATTCTTACTGGTCAGATTTAATATTGAGACAAGAAAAATGGAAATTGGGCACCATTGTTAAGCTTAACTTGACAAGGCTCAAGTTTATATACTTCTTTATAGGGTCAAAATTGCAAAAGGTTCATTGACAACATTTTTCCTTAAATTTTTTCCATATCTTCACATTTGTTTTCCAACTAATATGAATTATTGAATGCAGGCTTCTCTTTGTTCTGTCCAAATTCAAGGAATATTTTTGCATGGTTCTTTTTGTATCAGTACAGTATTTAATTAAAGGATATCCCGTCAGACATTTGTAGTAAATATTCACAAAACAGTTCTAAGTCCTTCCTTATAACAATTATAACTGTTTAGTTAAAAAATAGATATTTTGTTCTAAATTTGGGTATGACAAACTGTTTCAGTTCATTCAACAAATATTTTCTGACTCCATTGGCACTATCAAAGATTCTGGAGGAGTTGGTGAACACAGAGTTTAAAAATATTTGAATGAATTAGAGATGATTTCTCCTGTGTTTTATGCTTCTAAGATTACTGCAAATTCCATATCTTTAAACTTTAGGTTGTGCTTCAGTTCCTATGATATTCTTTCTTCCTATCAGCACTAGATAATATTTAATGGTCAATTATCTTCTTATACAACAAAACTAAGTATAAAAAGCTAACTCATTAATTATGCTGTGCTCATATGGAGGCACTATGCTAAGCATGTTTAGAAATGTTAACTCATTTAAACTTCATGACTACTCTGTGCAGTGTGTACCTTCTATAATGTCCTAGTCTCAGAATATAGAAAGATGAAGCAGAGGAAATGAGTACATAAAACACTTCAAAGCTACTAGGCAGTGTTCTACCATGCCTTTAATCTCAGTACTCAGGAGGCAGAGACAGACGGATCTCTGCAAGTTCAAGGCCAGTCTGGTCTACAGAGTGAGGTCCAGGATAGCTAGAATTACAACAGAGAAACCGTGTCTCTCTGTCTCGTGAAAAAAAAAAAAAAGTTTTCAAGCTTTCCTTGATCAATGCCTGGCAGTTCATGTTATTTATGGTTATCTGTCTAGAAGTTCCTTACGAAGAATTATGACCGATGCCTTGAAGATGACTACCTAATTATCAGTTCAATAGTTACCTAAAACCCAATTCAGAATTTTGTGTCTTATTCAAGCTATGACATATACTTAAAAATCAATTAAAAGTCATCAAATCCAATTATGTAATTCTCATAGAATGGCATTTCTCATTTTCTTCAATAATTTAACTTAATCTCATTGTCTTTGACTTGAAATATCTCCCGTAAATACAGGACTAGTAATTCTTCATATTAAATTAGAAAAAAATTACAGCAGTTAAAAAATAATTAAATATTACCTTCCAGTGAAAGACATATTATTACCAGAAAATGGTATATAGTTTATTATTCTATAATTCAATGATTCTTCTGTTTTGTGATAAATAGCAGGCTGTGTACTCAAATATTTCAACAGGAAAAGTGATTTCTCGTGATAATACATTTATTTCTTTATGAAGCACAAAGTGCTATTCAGCATTTAAATTGCCTACATATTATTACTTACACAGCCTATACCAAAGAAGCAAAGAATGACCTTTAACTTACAAATCTACTTAATATGTAATGACAGAGGCAATGATTCTAATTTTCCAATATTTTTCTAGCCTGTAAATGTATTTCTCCCATAAGACACCATAAGGCCCTGTGCTTTCTCCTTTATCTTTTAAAAAAAACAAAATAAGTTTATAAATGGAATATAGAGATTCCTTATCTATCACATCTTATTTTATCATAATTTCATATTTTATTCCTTTTGGGGAATGAAAGAAGAAAGTGAAATCTGATATATGTCTCATTATTTAATTATTTTATTTTTATGGTGTTAGAGATCAAAGAATTGTTCATGTTAAGAATTTACACTACTGTTAATTAAAATTTCCAGACCTATTACTTAATAACCATTACCTAGATCTATCTTTTTACAGGTAGTAATTAATGACAATAAAATATAGCAATTTAATATATCCAATTCAATACTTTTGACAAATATATACACTTATGTAAAAACTACAACACACAGAAAGGATGTATGTCATTCTCTAGATGTATCATTGTGCTTTCTTCACAGTAAGTGTACACCCCTGTTGATACTCCTACTATCACCATAGTGCAGACTTGTTTCTTCCAAATAAAATAAAAATATATACAGTTGTGTAGTCATTTATTCAGATCAAAAAGCAGTTTATTCTTTTCTAATTCAATCCCTGATCCTTACAGGGTTTAGCCTTCATACAATCTAATCTGCTAACCTGGACATAGAATGTTTCAACATCAGAGTCTTACTGCTCACTAGCTCCTTCGGAACTCAGAGCTGCACTCATTTCAACTAACTGTTCAGGATGGCTAATTCTACTCACATTCCATCCTGGCCCAAACAGTTCTCCAAGCTTACTGGTTCAAATTGACCTTCTGAGCCTGTTGACTGTTTCTGAGTGAACTCTTTTAACTGGCTAACTCTGGATGACTCTTTCAACTTCTCTTACTGAACTGTTCTGCTAGGCTTCAAACTGACTCTTACTGTTAAGAGACTATTTCTCCCAAACTCACTCTCCTTCTGCTGAACTGCTTCTGTGTCTTTTCTGACTGGTTCTCTGACTGCCTCAGACTGCCTCTGTGTCTCTTCCTCATACTCCTCAGTGAAAATACCCTTTCTGAACTGAGAGCTTGCTTTTATATTGTCAGAGTTGGGCATTTCCTCATTTTGACCCACTCTGTTAATTCTTCCCGATTTATCACTTTGCCTGTTCTTCACTCTGTGTCAGACAGAAGTGTTATCTGAGTGAAATATCTTCATTCTGATTTCACTCAGAAGTCACTTCCTGTCTGACACAGACTCTTTCTGAGCTCTGTTTCCTTTTAGATCCCTAGAGTTGAGATTAAAGATGTTTGCCACTATTGCCTTCTAAATACTGTGATTAAAGGTTCTTCCTACCCTAGACCAGCCATGCTGCTGGAATAAAGGAATAAATGTGCCTCTGTACATTTGCTTGTGTCTTATAGTTGTAGATTCAGGCCAGATACAGCCATAGATTCATGTTCAAAACTGTGTATTCTTTTTTCTAATTAAATCACAGGTTCTTCCCTGGAGGCCTTAATCCCTTGAGTGTTTTTGCCTCTTTACAATCTATACTTAATCCTTGAACTAGAAGGTTAAATCTGCCTACAAACTAGAACATTTAAAGTGCTAGCTCAGACCTAGAAAGCTACAGCTTTAGCTTTCTGAGACCTACTACTGACTGAGTTATTCTAACCAGCTCCTTTTGAAGTCTTACTCTTCTGATTGAATTCCCTCTTCTGGGCATCTTCTGTCTAGATCTGCTGTATCTCTATGTCTCTCCCTGAGCTCTCACTATTCCATCCTGCCTAGGAAACTGATTGCTCCAACTAACTCTGTAACTTCTCTCTAGCCTCAGTTTCTGAAATTCCTCTGTAACTGGCTCTTCAATTAATTCTTCTTAACTGACTGACTAACTCCTATGTAACGCTTTTACTGAGCTCAGAGCACACCTTTCCTTGTGAGACTTGAGCGTATCCTTACCTATACAATTTTGGTGCTCTTAGAAGCCTGACTAAAGTTGGCTGCTTTGGTCTTTTTCTATACTAGGGACCTGAATCTTAGGCCCAGGGAGAGGGTTCCAACCCCCACACCATCACAGCCACTGTTGAGTCCATATGTACAGGTACCCTGCTGTGCCCAAGAGATATTCAGCTACGACCTCTGGCTCTTATATTCTTTCCCCCTCTCTATAGCAATGTTCTATGACTCTTGAGAAAGGGAAGGAAGTGTATATGTTCCCTTCAGATTTTATTAATTTATTGAGAATTTTATATAATGTATTTTGATCTTATTCACTCCCTTCCTCCAATTCCCCAATATACAATCTTTATCCCTAATCCTCCCTATCTGCCTACTTTTTTTTTTTGTTTCGTTTGTTTGTTTGTTTGTTTATCTTCTCCCTCGTTAAGTCCAGATTCTGTTGTGAACTACTCTTGGGAGTGGTACTGACTTGGAGTGTGGTACACCTATCAATGGTCACATTTTAAAGACTGACTCTTCCACCCCATAACGGCTATCAAATACTAAACAATTTCAGGCTCACTTCTCCACACTCCATTCTCAGAGCATGGAGGTCATGAATTTGAGAGTGTTTGGAGGGACACAGGAAGATTTGAAGCAGGGAGAAAGTGAGTAGAACACTATAAAGGAGTACTCATGAAAAAATTCCCAAAAAATTAACTGTAAGAACTAATTCATTTGTATATATGTGTCTGCATATGTAAATACATGTGAATATGACTGCAGTACACATGGAGAACAGAAGAGGGTGTTATTGTGAGCTGCCCACATAGGTGCTGGTAACCATTTAAGCCTCAAGAAAAAAAACAACTGCTCTTAACTTCTGAGACATCACTCCAGTACCAGTTGCAAGATATAAAAAGTGAACTCCTAACTTATTATATATTTGTATCATTTATATAAACTACCATTTTGTTAATTGGACATGCTTCATACTCAAGAAGGGCACTGAGTATGTAGCTATCAAGAATGGTGTTACAGATGGAGATGAAAAAGCACTTCACAGGAAATGTGATTCTACTTTCTCAGAATATTCTATATAAGTTTGACAAGAAAACTTCTATTTCCATTTCAATCTATTTACATAAAAAACATTTTAAGGCCATCAAGATTATTCCGTGGGTAAAAGCACTGGATTGATAAGCTGAGTACAGCCCTAAGACCCACATGACGGTATGAAAACCAACTCCTGCAAGTAGCACTAAAACTCCACATGTATACCATGACACTCATGCACATACACACAGAGAGAGAGAGAGAGAGAGAGAGAGAGAGAGAGAGAGAGAGAGAGAGAGAGAGATAACTAACTAAAATGTTTTTAAAACAGAAAAATTGATAGAAGGCATTGTGCAGTGACAAAATAATAATAAATATCAGATTTTGAATTTTGAAATGGAAGCATTTGAAATGATTCTGAGTTTCAAAAACAATCATTTACTTCTGAAGTTGAAAGTTGGTCTTTCAACAAAATGCTGTATATAATTATATAATTACTCAGTATAAAACTAAATACTTGGATTTGCTTAAGGAAAGGCAAGATAAAGATGAACTGAGTATAATTAAAAAACTCAATGATCAAATGAAAAATATTAAATCTTGATTCAGAAGCACACTTTTTCTCAGCCAAATATTGCTATAAAGTATGTGACACTGTAATTTTACAGTTAAGTATTATTACTGCTGAGAAATGATTTTACTCATTTACTATCTTAATGTGTTATTACATTAATACCTTTTATAATCAAGTGAATTTAGCATACTAATGGACATATACTACATTTTGAAGCCACCCAGATTCATAGCAAGATTTTGAGTCAAAAAACAGCCTCAGGCTATCAGACAGTACTGAAATCTTCTTTTCTCTTTGAACCTTCCATCTCCTATTTGGGTGGGAGGTTGGGTGCTTCATTGCCTTGGAAACTGCCTTGTGGTCTATATTTATGAAAGGACCATATCTAGTTGGCTTTAACAAACTGATTAATAGCACAGAGTTTGAAAAAAATGCAGCAAGCTGGGGAAAAACAATAATAATATTTTTCTTCTTTTTTCTACACAGATCATGTCCCCAGTTTTAAAGGTTCTTTATGACTATGAACTACAAGGTAACTCCTTATTAAACATCTTTTAAAAAACCAAATACCAAAAATTTAAAAAAATCAAAAAGATTGATGGATAGATAGAGGCTTGTACTACAGGTCAAGCCAGTTTGCTCATTTAATCATGTAGCTATGGTTTCAATTATCTTTTATTCAGTTTAGTAGCAACATTAACGTGAAGAGACTGGATTGATATTACTTGTGAGTTGTGTACTGCTTTCTACCAGTTAAACACTGGTATGTGTGTGCACTGGCTAAGAATATGAACAGAAAAATATCCTGAGAAGAATCTGTAATGTCCACCAAAGTTGGATGAAATGCTTTTAACATTTTAGGACATTCCACAAATGATTTCAGCTTTTTTTTTTTTTTGCTGTAACTTTGACTATGATAACTGTTCCAAGAATTCTCCCTATTAGTATGAATTTTTTCTTCTATGTGGTCTCATGGTATCCTCAATTATTCATTGAAAATAGACAATTATGGACTGATGCTTTTCTGAAAGAGACAGTATTTCAGAGGTGTTTATTAAATATTGTAGTACTTGGATAAAATGAAAATTTAAAAATATAAACATTAGTATTTTAGGTTTCTATCAATGATCTGCAATCATTTGCTTAAAACAGTAAAAATTAGCACAAAAGAAAATCATGAATGTGATATCCAAAATCAAATCATTTATAGAGTTGCAGTCTAAAAGAAAATACTTAGCTTTTCCTGAATATTTCACATGTCATTTTTCTACATTGATATTTATTTACTTGTACAAATGAGAATGTACTGAAACATAATTCAGCTATATTATTTTCACATAATGGTACATGATATTTGCGTCTTCACATTTAAGGGCTTGAATTTATAATAAACCATTTTCAATGTAGAACTTTAAAATGTATTTTACAATTTCTACCATAACTTTGTCATTGGAAAAAAAAAAAAACTTTTCATGCATTAGATTATGGTCACCCTTTTCCTCTCAGCTTCTAAAATAGCCTCCCTTCCTACATCCCCAATCATCCAACTCAGTCTTCTTCTTTCTCATTCTTTTTAAAAACAAGCAAGCAAACAAAATATAACAAGAAACACACACACACTGTCACACTACAAAATCAAACCACAAAAACACAAAATCAGGTATCGTAATAGATAAGCAAAAGACAAATAAGATAAAAATGTCCCCCAAAACAATATGATACAAAATGTCTACAAAAACATACCATTGAGATTATTTTGTATTGGCCATCTACTGCCGTGCATGGGGCCTACCCTGAAGTGTGGTTTGTAAACCAAGTAAGATTCAACTGGAGAAAACTAATGGTTATTTTGCAAACAGTTGTCAATTGGAAATAGCTTTTGGTCGTAGACACTAGTACATGTTTTCTTCCCCTTATCAGTGCTAAGACGCCATCTGGCTTGAACTTGCTTGAGGGCCTGTGTGTACTGCCACAGGATTTTTGAGTTCATATTCGTATTAGTCCTGCTGTACCTAAAGGACACTGTTTCCTTAGTGTAAGCCATCCCTTCTGTGTCTTGCAGTGCTCACATCTCCTTATTCACATAGCTCCATGAGCACTTATGGGAAGTGGTTGATGAAGAAATCCCATTTAGGACAGAATGCTCCAAAAGGTCTCACTCTCTGAACACTGTCCAATCATTGGTCTCTGTGGTAGATATTATGTACTGAAATTTGAAGCTACTCTGATTTTGTCTGAGGGAGGCACTAACATATATGAACAGAAGAATGTCACTAGGAGTCACATTATTATTATGTTCCTTTAGCAATACAGTAGCATATGGCTCTTCCCTCAGCCAGTAGCCTATCCAGTCTCAGATTCTTGGATACCCAGACAGTGTCAGGCATGGGTACTGCCTTGTGGACTAGGCCTTAAATCCAATTAGAGTGTTGGTTCTTCCCACTGTGTTTGTGCCACTCTATTTACTGCATATCTTAAAGGTGGGTCACCATTGCAGATCACAGGGTTTGTATCTGGGCTAAGAGCTATCTTCCTTTTGTGGTAGAATACAGAGTACCTTCCAGTATCATGAACTTCAATAGGGGTGAGGGCTCTAGTTAGGCACTAAGTAGATTTTTCCACATTCAATGAGGAGTGTAAGTGCTATCTTCAACAAATGGATATTGCCATAGGTTTGTGGAAAACAACCAATAGCCTTGCCAATAGATTGGAATTTTAAGGGGATTCCATGAGACTCCATAGCCAATGAAGTAACAGATGTAATTCATTCATGATGTAATCCATTTGTGGTACTGGAGGTTTCACTTGGTGGCAAAAAAAATATATGTTACATTAAGGAACTTCTCACCCCTTATTTGATAACTCCATTAATATTTGTTTCATATATGTATATATTATGGGAAATATTTTTCATATTATGTAACCATATGGTCCCTCAAATGATTCTTAGTGTTAGTTTTCCATCTCCTATCCCAATCCATATGCTTAATTTCCATCCCACTCCCAAATTAATCCTTCCACTCAAGTCTCTTCTATCTCTTCATAAATACATGCCCTACTTCACCTTCCTTAGGAGATTCTTCCTTCACACATAGTCCCTTATTTGATACCTAAGCTCTGTGGTTATAAAGATTTTAGCATGCATATTGAAGGCCTAAAATCTAACACTGATATATAAGAGAAAACTTACAATATTTGTCTTTTTGAATCTGGGTAACCTCCCTCAGGATGATATTTTTCTAGCTCCATCCATTTATGTGCTCATTTTTGTAAACAGGTGAATAATATTTCATTTTAATACTAGCTATGGTATTGAATAATCGTATAGAATAATAACATCACACACACACACACACACACACACACACACACACACACACACACACTACCATCTTTTATAAAAAGAGCAGAAATGAAAATGGATGAGCAAATATCTCCAAGGTATGATTTAGAGTCCTTTTATCTCCTAGGTTGGTTCTTGAGGTGGATCTATCCTCATTTTCCTGATGAAGCAACACTGATTCTATAGTTACAGGGGAACAACTGAGAAGGCAATAGTAGCACATGCCTCGGGGTATAATAAGTAATCACAACTCTCGGGGTATAAAAGGAAACAGTCAGAAAAGAAGAGAGTAAAAGCAGGAGAAAAAAGGTAGAAGCAGAGTGTGGAAGCAGAGTGGAATTAAAAAGACACACAGACAGAAGCAAGGTAGAAGCAGAGGTAAAAGCTGAGTGAGAAGCAAGAAAGACAGAAGCAGGAGTGTGGAAAAGGGGAACTCCACCTTTTGGAGTGGACTCAGCAACCCCCTAACACCTTTTGACAACTATCTCAGCCTTCTATTATAACCCATCTCCATTCCTAAGTGTCAGCTGGCTATCCACCAAAGCATTTTCTAACAGGGATTCCACAACCACCACATATACACAGCATCTGGAACAGGCAACAGAAACCAAAGAACAGCCACCCACCAAAGACAATACCAGATATTATCACCTAGAATTACCTCAACAATCATAACTCCACGTGCCTAGACCCCAACACAAATCACAAACATGAACAACCAAGAAAATATTCCTCTAGCAGAAGCCAATAACCCTATTGCTGTAAACCCTGAGAAATGTAATATAGCCAAAACATAAGACAAGGATTTCAAAACAACAATTATGAATATGTTTAAGGACCTTAAAAGGGATATTAATAAATGCCTTAATAAGTCTGTGGAATTACAAATAGCAAGATGAATAATGAAAATAACTCAAGACATGAAAGTAGGATTTGACAAATAAGTAATCACTACAGAAAACCCAAACTGAAATAAAACTAGAAATGAAACATTTAGGATGTCAAAAAAAAAAACCTCAGATATAAACTTCACCAACAGATTATAAGCCATGGAAGTGAGACCCAAGTTGAAGACATGGTAGACAAAATGGATACCTCTGTCATAGTAAATGTTAAATTTAAATATATCCATCAACAAAACATTCAGGAAATCTGGAAACTATAAAAAGACTAAATTCATGAATAATAGGAATAAAAGGAGAATATACGGATCAAAGACACAGAAAATATTATTTTGACAAAGTTATTGAAGAAAATTTCTGTAACCTAAAGAAGGTACCTATCCAGGTAAAGTAAACATGCAGATAAGCCTAGAAAAAATATTCTTCATGATACACAATAATTAAAACACTAAATGGACAGATCAAAGAAATAATATTTAAAACTGCTAGAAGAAAAGACCAAGTAGCATGGAAGAGCAAGTTCATTAGAATGACATCTGTCTTCTCAGTGGAGACTTTGGAAGCCAGAAGGGCCTGGACAGACAATCTACAAAGTCTGAGAGAAGGCAAATGTCAGCCCAGACTACTCTACCCAGCAAAATTATCAGTCACAATAGATTGAGAGAGCAATCCCCATCAAAATTATAACACAAATACTCATAGAAAATGAAAAAAAAATCAGTTTCATATAGAAAGACAGAATAACTAAAACAATTCTGAATAATAAAAGAACTTCCCAAATTTCAAAATATACTACACAGCTATAGTAATAAAACCAGCATGGTTCTGACATATAATCAGATATGTTCATCAATTGAATTTAACAGAAGAATCAGATATAAATCTACACACCTATGGACACCTGATTGTTTGATAAAGAAGCAAAAAATGCACACCAGAAAAAAGACAACATCTAAAACAAATTGTGTTGATCAGTCTGGATGGATGAATATAGAGGAATGCAGTATGTCGATGTTTCATATATATCATACAGCACAAAACTCAGCTCCACATGTATTATGGACCTCAATATAAGACTAGTTACTCTGAATCTGATAGAAGAGAAATTTTGGAATAGGCTTGAGCTCATAGATACAGGAATATACTTTATGAACTAGATGCTGATAACACAGGCCATGAGACCAAAAATTAATAAACAGTACCTCGTGAAACCAAAAGATTCTTTTATGGCAAAGGACATCATCTTTCTGGCAAAGCAGCAGGCTACAGAATGGAAAAACTTCTATGAATTACACAACTGATAGAAGGTTTGTATATAAATGTATGTACAGAACTAAAATCTGACATCAAGACAACAAAGAGCCAAGTTAAAGAAAAGGGAACTGAACTGAGAGAATTCCCAAAAGAGGAAAGGCAAATGGTTGAGAAACACTGAAAAAAATGTTCAAGATCCTTAGTCATCAGGGGAATACATTTGAGCTGCTTTGAGCTTTTTATCTCACACAAGGCAGAATGGGCAAGATCAATGAAACAAGTGACTGTTGATGGTGACGAGGGTGTGGGAAAGGAGGGTACACATTCATTGCTGGTAAAGTGTCAACTTGTACAGTTGTGTAAAAGTATTTTTATTCGTGGGGGTTCAAGGAAGAATGAGATACAATCTTCAAGATTCAAGCCTGAAACTAGAGGGCTTCTGCCCCAGAGACTGAATTAAACTCTGATTATCTTATTATTAGGGTGGGAGGAGGAGCTCCTGCAAAGCCTACTACAGGACTAAAAGTTAAGTCAGAGAGATCTGACAGAGGGAAAAAAAGGATAGTGAATATCACCGATTGCAGTCCAGTATGGTCACTAGGTAGAAAGTGTGACTCAGAAGATTTGACGAGAATCTGACCTAAAAGGCTCCTTCCTACAGCCTTGTTCTCAAAGTATCAAAAAGTCTATGGATGATAATAATTACTAGCATGCCAAAATCCCTAACGCTACAATACTGGCACTCAATAAATTGATGTTTACCAACAGCTTTCTAATTGTACTTAAGGCCCATTTGACAGGAAATGAATGAATGCCCAGGACTAGAAACCTAGTCAATTTCCTGGACCTAATGAAGTCATGGATCTTAGAATTGTACTTACTACTGCCACTTTACTAGACCATTGTAATTCCTAACTACATTTTAAAACTTCTCCTTATATACATAGATAAGTATCTCTTATCCCCTATCAAAAAAAAATCTTCATATTTCTTACATCAAAAGCACACTTAAAACTTTTCTCATTGAAAATGACATGCTCATTCATGATCTTAGTTCAGTTAGAATTGTTCATGATCACTATGGGGTAAAGGGTATTTCTTTACAATTGTACATTTTGCTAAGTATTGATAGTATTAACTACCACCTAAATACAAAATTATATAAATTTAAAGAAACTTTTGAATCTAGGGAGAATAATTGAGCATTTTCTGAGTCTGTGGCTATTATAGTACAATTCCAACTGTGACAGTTTTCAGTAATTAATAACTTGGAAAGATATTTCCAGCAATAAGGTAGAGTGCATTGAAAGTGTGTTTTAAATTGGATAGTTGATTTTAAACTGCAAAAGACCCCTATTACTTGTAAAAGGCATTTTCCACATAACATATAGTCTAGAAAAAAATCTTCAAAAGTTAACAGGGCTTTCTAATGCATACAGAATGTCAAACATTTTTCTCAGATTCTTTTCTCAACAATTTTAATTAGTTCTTATTTTTAAAGCCCAATTTTATATAAGGCTGCAATATACAGTAATTACTACCAATAAAGATGAGATCTTGAAACAATGACTGTAGTTAACAAACTCAGATTTTATAGTTTTTCATAATAGGACTCATGAGCATGAGCAACTGAAACTTGCCCTGTCTATAAAGTATTATCTTAAAACAATTTGCAAAACTGGACACAACTCCATTGACACCAAGAGTCTCCAGATTTAGTTTGTATTACAAGGTCATCAGACAGAATTTCTATCTATCTACATTTCCACAGTATATTCTCAATAGTATAGTTAAATATTCAGATACTGAAAGCAGTTCTGCAAACAAAATGAGACATTTAGTTACTGACTGTAAAGTTTTACACTGCCCATTGGTTTGTTTAATCAGTTCTTTATCCGTACCTTATATTGCAATGAATCTTTAAAATTGCACTAATATAAAAAAGCAAACAAAATAATTAGCTATAGCATGCAATTTTCTAACAGAAATTTGAAAATGTGAGTAACTTTTACATATGGATAAGATTAATTTAAAGGTGATTTGTGTGAAAATCTGGGTGCATGTGTATATATCTGTACTTGTGTACAAGTGTGTGGATGTGCATGTGTGTGTGTGGAGGTCAGAAGCTGATGCTTTGTTGTCTTCTATTACTCTCCAACTTGCTTTTTGAGACAGGATCCCTCATAGAACCTGAAGCTATTAGATTTGAGACTACATGGCCAGTGGGTTTTACAGAGTCCTCCTATCTTACCTCTCAGAGCTATTATAGGTACCTATCACCCTGCTTGGTTTTTACTTTTGTGCTGAGGATCCAAACTCATGTCATCATGCTTGTGTTGCAAAACACTGTACTGACTGAACCATTTGTACCTAAGAAATCATTTAGATTCAATACAATAAACTTGTAGCATAAAATATACTTGAAATAAACATTTTGATATACCTCAATTCTACTTAAAGCCAACAAATTGTGGGTTTCATGATAAAAAATATACATGATATATGCAATACAATTATAAGGTATTTTAACTCATCTACTTCTCAGTATATTTTGTGATGCCTAGGACAGGTTATAATAAAATGATGACTCTTTTAGGTTGTGTTTTTTTTCATGAAAGAGTTGCATTTCAGTCACGATAAGAAATATTGTTTCCAATTAGGTATTTTATGTATATAAAATATTTCATGTGTACAATAAACATACCCTTTGTCTTCACATGAATTAGTGTCTGGTGATGGCAGTTTTGTTAGATGGTCTTTGGTTCTTGTAGGAAATATTTCTACCCCGACCCAATGATAATGTTCATGGCACCAGAATGTGCCATGCAAGCTTCCAAAGGAGGGACTATGATACCTATGAACCACAATGATGAATAATATGTCAACTTAACTCTAGTGGTAGAGGTGAATAGGCCTGATACTATAAACCTAGGGAATTACCCAGGGCTAATGAAGTCATGGATCTTGGATAAGAATCTACAATTACCACATTATTAAAACACATATATGAAAACAACAGTATAAATGTATGTTCTTATACCCACAGATAATTGTAGTCTACAACCTTTATCATAAAATCTTTTGCAACAGACTGAGACCATTACATAAAACCACAATCAATCAAAATACAGCACTGTGGATCCAAGTCCCAAATGATACATCTACAGTTCAATGCCTGCACCAGAGTTTCTGGGATCATTGTAGAAGACAGGGCCAAAAGATTATAAGAACGAGAGGAGAAGGGAGTTTTCTGTGAGATTGGATTTCCTAGAAATATCAGCAACTACACCCATTATGTTTTATCAACATTGCTGCCTAAACATCAGCCGCACAAGAATTAAAACAATAGACATGTAAATATCAACGTGGAAAGCCTAAGAGATCTCAAATCTACACACAGAAAAAAATATAGTAAAGTTAAGAGTGGAAGAAAAATAGTCTTTCCTAGGGCAAAACATGCCAACTTGTTATTCAAAATCACATAATAAGCCCTGAAAATACATAAAAGTAATGTTATATACATTGATCAGGTGGCATTTATATTTATGAATATGTACAGTTTCATATATTTTCATAACAACAATTAATGAAAACAGAGGAGCAAGGATGGATATAGAGGAAAGTTTGGAAGAAAGAGAGGGAAGAAATGATGTAATTATATATAAAAGATTTAATTATATTAATCTAAAAATAAAAGAAATAATAAAAAACGGATTTAGGTACAAAAAAATATCAATTAATTTTAATGTCTTTGCAAAAATAAATCAAACAGCTAAATCAACACAGCTGCTCAAACAAGCACTCCTAAGACCCAAAGTATATGTATCTAAGGAACTTCTACATTAAACAGCCAATCTGAAGCCCTGGAACTTCACTTTTGATTTTATCCTTTTACTTTACCTAAGTAGGTAAATACTTAATGGACTATGATTTAAAATCACAGTCTTATTATACTAATATGATTTTTGACAGTCCTAAAATTGATTGATTGTTAATGCTTAAAACACTCCTGAATAAACCTTTAAAATATCCTATGATTTTTACAAGTCAGTGACTTAAGTTAATAGGTAACACAGTTAAAGAATTAAGAGGTTTGACTGTCAAAAAGTAAAACTTCTTTTTTCTTAAGTTAATGTTGATATTGTACACAAATTTTAAAAAAATGGACTATCAGACTATATATTTTGCTTTCCTGAAAGGAAACATGAAACAAAGTCTTAGAAAAGAATGCACATGCTCTATTAAACCCTCTAAGGATTTTTTTAAGAAACAGAACTCTATATAAAATCAGCAGTTCCATTATATTTTCAGAAGATAATTTATGTTCTGTTCTCCTTAACTACCATCTGAATCCATAACTGAAAATATTGAGTGTAAATACCTAAATCCTCTTATGACATTGAAGGGTACCAAACTATTGTCTCTCTAAAATATTGACAATTGTTCAATTAGATATAGTTAAAATGCAGAAGGGCTCTGTGTCTTTTCCATGCTTGCTTGAAAACAAGGCATGGGCATCACATCCCTGGAGAGAGATATCTGTAAGTCCAGAGACAGCACCAGCAAACATGGATGATACATTCTTTTGAGCAGACCCTTCTCTCTTGGTATCTCACTGCAGACTTCCACCGTGAAGAAATGAAAATTGCTTTTTCAGTATTGTCATTGATTTGATTCATTTTTGACCATCACTAAATAAGCAAGGCCCCTTCTATAGTTTGGTTCTGGAATTCTCACAGTAAGGCCCACATTATTTTCAGTGTTTAAAATTTATTTTTTGACTTATACATGAAATCACGAATGTAGTACACACACACACACACACACACACACACACACACACACACACACACACCTACAAAGAAAATTTATCAGATGGAATTCAGATGAAGGGTCTGTGTGCTTTCCTTCAACTTTAAAATTTAAAATTTAAAGGTTGAAAAGTTGTATGTTCACAAATCTGTTTTTTAATTTATCTTTTTCTTTTCTTGTATAATACATCCCTAACCCTGCCTCCACTCCTTCCACTCCACTCCTCCAGCTCTCCCACATCTCCCCTCTGCCCTAGAATCATCAACACCTCTTCACCCCAGACCCCACCTCCACCCACCACCCTGCTTCCCCTTAGAATAGAGCAGGCCTCCTAAGGTTACCAATCAAACCCAGCTTCAGAAGACAAGGGTTGGCACAAGCCCCAAACAACAAGGCTGGTGGATGCCACCCTGAAGACAGAAAAGTGTCTCAAGGGCAGGTAAAATTGTCAGAGCCACAAACACACACCCGAACTTTTAGGAGTTCTACAAGAACACCTAGCTTAACAGCCTTAAGTTATTTGTAAGGAAAGCTCACATATTTAAGAACTCAATATGTTTTTTCTAGTAGCTTAAGGAAAATTCAGAGGTTAAGTGCAATATGAGCCCAACAGAAGCAGGACCCTGAAGATAATGGAAATACCCCAGTGAGTAGCCAGTGCATCATTTCACTTTTTGGTTATCATGAAGAAACCATCTTGCTACCTTAGACACCCTTTTGATGTATGCCACAGACCCTAAACAGGTTTAGCCAATCATGATGGGAACACTACCAACCTGAATCAAAAAAATCATTACCTCCTTTTTAAAAGGAGCATCTCAGTTATTTATTTATTATAGCAGAGATAAGCTAACAGATACCCTCAGTCTTTATCAGGGTAAATGTTCTTAAGTCTGGTTTTTCTCTTCTTTTTTTACTTGTCTGTTGCTTCAGAAGAGTGTCACCTGCAAACTTATGAGCATTGAGAAAAAAATTTCACCCATTCAATATCAAATATTGAATTAAATGTCATCACAAACTATGCCTATATTTTTACCAATAATTGTCTAATTATTCATAAATTCATTCTATCATCCATCTTTTAAAACTATGTTTTTGATATCATTAACCTCTTGAGACCTTGTATAATGTGCTTATAAATTTTAAATACCAAGTAAGAAACTTTATTTAGTAAATACTATTCAGTTGTAAAATTATAATTTAATAATTTTTTAAAAGATAACCCAAACTTCAATCAAATTTAATTCAAAAGAAATGTTCAAGTGGAATAAAGGAAAAAGTATTCTGGATAAACAGATATACAATTAAGAATTTATTCCTATGAATACATAGAAAAAACATTGCTAAATTCATCATTACCGCTATATTTAGCTAAGCTAAACCTATCTACAGCACACACACTCACACCACTAAAGCAATGGGTAATGTCAATTTAATTTTTCTTCTCAGTCAAGTGTCTACAGAAAACAGGCAATGATCCAGTGTAATAACTTTCCAGTGCTTATTAGAATTGTAAAATTAATCACAAAAACTATAAAGTTGTAAAGAAAATATTATTTCCATGAATGAGTAATTCAATTAGAACATCAGAAAGTGGGCTACGTGGACTCCATACTAACTCACAATGTCAATAAAGTCTTGACCTGTGTTTTCCCCAGGTGGCGCATGGGGAGGTAATTATATCTTTATAAGGTTCTGTGATTCATTGCTTTGTCTGAAGTAAACAAGGGCTACATAACAGAAAAAGGGTATTCAAACACTACAATTACTGCCTGAGTTAAAATTATACTTCTACTTTGTTTGAATTAGAAATGAAATTAGCTCCAATTCACAATTTTCAATTACTACAATTTCAAACTTTTGTATGAATTTAAGGAACATATTTTCTTCAAAGAATTGATACAAATTGATACTTTTCTTCCATTTAAAATATTTTTACCAGTGGAAAATTTGAATTTCATAGACAGACAAAGGCAGAAAAGGGAACTAACATAACTCAGTTGGAAAATAAATAAAGATTAATAGGAAGGAACTGTATTTTCTGTCATTTTTATTACATAAACTCCTTTTTTGGAAAAACACAGGGCCAGTAAGTTAGCATAACCTTGAAATTACTGGAAAGCAAATAAATTGTCTTATTGACCATGAAAAAGTAAACAAAGAAGGAAAATATACAAATTTCAATCTTGAGTCTAAAAATTGAAATAATGACTAAAATTGATGATCATGACAAATTAACCAATTCAAAATATTTTTTCTAAATGATTTGAAATGCACTGTTACTCAGAAATGATCTGTGTTGAAGAGCACAAAAGCAAAAGAAAATGAAGAAGGAAATCTTTGTAATACATGAATTGTTTCTTGAGCAGTATTGTTACCATGAAATCTTACATGAGCATTATCAATCAGCATTCCTATTAGTCTAGCCAAAACAAATAAAGTCATAGGTAGCATAGAAATAGATTTAATACAGTTACTTGCCATCTGTGAGACAGTCACGTGGAAGCACTGGCATTATACTAAGCAGTTCTAGAATTTAAACTATCTTCCAATGTATACTTAAATAATTTAGAGATTTTATTACATTCAACTTAAAAATAATGTCATGAAATTTAGTGGTAATCTTAGAGTAATAATTTTGTCTTATACAGCACACATTATTTTTAAAAGTTTTTTTTCATAGTCAAGGTATATCAACTTTTATCACTCAGGTAGAATCAGTATAGTGAAATTTACTTAAGACATGCATTTTGTTAATAAGCTCAAGAACAAATGCATAATAAACCAAAACCACACTGTAATCAGAATATCAGAAAATTTAAGGAAAGCATTTAAATTATTCTGTACAATTTCTAACAACTTAAAATTAAAGTGACCCAGTTAAATCATGGTTTTTGTGTGATTTCCCTTACTGAAGTAAGTAAGTCAGTCCACGATGCAGTTGTCTGAGTCACTAATTCCTCTATAAGTAACCTATAGCCCAAGCTCCTATAAGAAACCCCAATAAATTTACTTGTTTACCAAAATAGATAAATGATAGATAGATAGATAGATAGATAGATAGATAGATAGATAGATAGATAGATAGATGGATAGATGGATGGATGAAAGAGGAGGGAGAGAGAGAATAAATAAATAAAAACATCATGTTTTAATTAATTACTACGTTGGTCTCAAACAAAGGCAATGAACAGGTGACACTGAAGCTGAATTTAAATTATATACTCCAGAAAATGTTGTGGTATCCATCTGTTATCCATGAAGACTAACTTCCAATCTTCTCCTCACAACAATTAGGCATACAGTTAGAAAATAGTAACTTTCTTAACCCTTCAGTTCAATAGGTGATCATTTCCATCTTGATACCATCTTGGGAAAATCATATTTGAATCATTTTTGATCACATGAAAAACTCACCATCTAGTGGTTATTAATAAGACCTTGTAATATGACTGTCATTTTCACCCTACTTTCAGACCAGAAACCTACTGCCTTCTCCACTTAAGCAGTGACTATAATAACACTACTGGTAGACTCACATTAACTGAAGTTTCAGGAAGAGATAACATTACTTTATGAGAGGACACAAAATTCCTGCTTAATTATTAATCAGTAAAGTCATTTTAAAAAGTTGACTTTTAAAAAGGGGTAGCCATGGAAGATACTTTTCTCAGTACATAGATGTTTCCATTCAAAGTCTCTTCAAAAGAAGCATGTTCTTTCTCTGGCTTGGAAAAATGAAGAATAGTCCATCATGTCTAGCCTGGTGTTTGTTATTCAGCATTTGTCCTTTGAGAAATGGGATCCCCAGTTACTTTGTGTATCATTCAACAGAAGAGAGCTTTATCTAGATATCCTTCTTCTTCTGAGAACCCTCAAAAAATTTAATCACCTTTATGTTTGACAACCTTGGTTAAAATAGACACTAACAAAATCAACAATCAACTTTATTTTTAAGCATTCTGAAATGAATAGGAGTTCTGTCATGTGGATTTAATACAACTGATTTGATTGCGGTTTAGGCACATAGCATCATGCCAAACTTCACCTAAGGTGAGATATATTACCTTGATTTCTGTTTGTACAAGATTTTTAAAAAGCATGATATAGGTACTATTATTTTAAAATGAGAATTCTTTTAAACATTACATCATAAAATAAACACCAGGTCCTCATGATTTTTCATACTCTGATCAATAGGTGTAGAGACATGCTGAAAATTATGTATCTAGAGAATATATTCTAATGGCACCTGCAAACTAGAAGCAAAAATATATTAGTGCACTGTGCTATTTTTGAGCAAATTTATCATATTCCTTTGATATTTGAAGAATCTCGGGATGTATGAAAGGAAATTGTTCAAATTATAATTTAGAGACTAAAGAAAGCCAAGACTTGAGCACAGTTTTACTACAGTTCAACCACAAGTGTCCATTAAAGATTAAGGCAACTTCATTCTGTTAAACACCTCAGATAATATCAAAGCATTAGTAAGATAAACCAACAGTCATTTGAAATAGTCTATTTTCAAAGCAAACTATACTTCATTTGTATCTCTGATGGCATTTATACCCGCAGGATGTTCTTCCAATGTGTGAGAATAAAACACAGTGTGCATTAAAAAAGAATAACTTTTTGTGGGAAACAAAAAGAAATACTTCACAGTATGTTCAAGGTTTGCAACTTTAGTTTCGGCTAGGAGTCACTTAAGAACTGGCAATGCCTATCATAGGTCATTTTTCTTATGTCTTTCACTAGCCTAAAAGATAAAACTTGATGAGAGATCACATAGGGGTACATGACCTGCTTTGTTCCATCTTCTTATGCTTCGTCTGAGTGGTAACCTTGGAAGGACTGCACTTTTCTGAGAGTATGTATGGGTAAGGGTGCAGGAAGGAGAGATGGGTAGGATCTGAGAGGAGTAGAGGGCAGGGAAGATGGAGGCTGGGATGTATTATACTAAAGAAAATAAATAAATAAATACATACATACATACATACATACATACATACATAAATGATTAAATTTGAATTATTGTTCTTGTCACATTGTAGGAGATGATAGGTAATTATGCTGGTTATCTAATAGGAAGAGATAGAACAGACATTAATATTCTATTAGGAAGGTAGGTAAATGGATGTATTCCTCTAATAGAGAACATAGGTACAAAGCTAAGGGAACAATGGCTTCTACCTCAGGGAAATAAGCTCACTTGCTAATAATGTGGTGGCTTTAATTAAGGAAAAATGTAACATAGAGAAGTAAAATTAAAGAAATCAAGGTTAAAGATTAGTGTCAAAAATGACTCAGAATCTTACTTCTTCACCTGGATTTCTAGTAAATCCTATCTGAAAAGTTTGTGGATCTTGGATTCACAGCAACATACAATACAATGAACGGATGCTGAAATGTGACTGCATAGCATAGTAGTACCATGACAGAGTCCACTACAAACATGAAAAGCCACTTATTTCAAAACATTTGCCTGGTTTCCCAGATTCCAGCTTACAGATCTTTAACAAGAATCTCTGAGTTTACCAAGGAATGACAAAGTATCTTAACTGATATGGTAAGAGAGATGTGCTTTAGCTGACACAAAGGATTCCTATATCACAAGCTGCATCTATAAAATCTCAACATCATGACTAGTTAAACATGAGATGAGCAAGGATGACACCACTGGACATGCTAACATGGATCAGAAAGAGACATACACAGCATGCTATGAGAGACCTTTAAAGGTGAGCCTTGCTTTCCTTCTTGGCTGACTTTCTGTTTCCTGTTACAACTACTGCCATCATGAGAACAGCCATCAGGCCTTCCTATCTATAGTAGACTGAGACCCTCTGAAAATAGAATGTGAAATAAATCTTTTTTTCTCTTATGCTTCTCTGTGAACTATTCTGTAGCAATAAAGGAAATGTTTAATTAACAATTATATTTGAAAATTATGTATTTTTTGGCTATGAAAGTTTCCTTCATACGGAAATAATGTAACTTAACTTTTCATTAGTGTTTCTAGCTTTTCAGTATTAGAAATTGTACTAGTATAAAAGTTAGAATCAATTGCTATAGAAAACAGAAATTCTTTGATGTTGATGTCTAGGAACATGTATGAATTCTTGATATTTTATTAAAAGTCACTTCCCACAAAATTTGTGTAACTTAAATTCTAACTACAAATATGATATATAGTAATGAATATGAGACCATACTTTAACAAACAGTGAAGATTTTATTTGTAACCAATACACAATTAACTTATGGAAACTGCATGGTCTTATACAATCTAATAGTACCTACAATAAATAATGTATTTTATGTGTTTATAATTATTTTTCAGTTATCTTGGAATTTTCTCATCTTTATTCAGATTCTGTGATTTCTTCTATAGGGGAAATTTATGTTTCATTTGTATGTTTTCCAAGTTCAAAACTCAGGTTTAAACCAATGAAAACTTTATAAAGAGAAGCTGTGCCAAGTAGTTAAAGAGTCTAAAAAAACCTAGGAAAGCTTACAAACCAAAACTTCCCTAAAGATTCCTAGTATGTAAATAAATAATATTAAAATTAATGAAGTTTTATAATTTATATACTCTGCTGTATTTAGAAGTTAATTCACTAAACATATATGACAATAGGAACAAAATCACAGGCCTAGAAATCTCAATTTTCATTTTCATACTAATCTATTTCTGGTATAAATTTATTATCCACTCTTTTCTACTGATTAAAATTTTAGACTTGCAAGTCAGCCTCCCCATGGAATATTTAGTATTCCAAGTAGTACTTAAGATGTATAAAACTAGAACAGATTTTTAGAGACAATCTTTGGAAACACTACAAACACTAATAAGTTCCACTTACAGTCTCTGGCAAAGTTAAGAACAAGTTCCAGATTTATTATTCCTCAGAGTATGACTTTGTTGTTGAAGTGTTTACTTGATGGCTATTGATTACCGATCTTCAAAAGCTTTTAATAGGCGTCTACTAATACAATGTGTTTAAATTTTGCCTCTAGGTATATGCATATCTTAATTCAGTTAAGACAGTCCCAAGTTAAAACAGCTCATGCCTCCCAACCACTTTAGCATTTACTAAATGGGAAAAAATAAAACATGGCCTTGAGCAAAGATTATACGGAAAGCATATTTACAAAATGCTCTAGAGTTGCTAAGTAATTTTTCTGAACATAATTTGTTTACCATTGCTGGATCAAAGTAAGATTTGGGCATGCACTCTAGCCCTGTTATCTATTAATCTTTTGCATACAGTAAATTATCTCAAATATTTACCTCCATTGTCATGGTTATTAAATGTGAAAGATAATAATTTCTGACAAGTTAGACTATCTTAGAGAAGAAGAGATAATACCTATTACTTCAAAGTGAAAGAATATCTGTAATTTGTGGTCCTCCTCCATATGGATGGATTATGTTATTGTCCTATGAAGGCATACTTAACTATATCAGTGATTTTTGTGAAAATGCAGTGGATATCACTTATAGAAACGGGTTTAGGAGTTACTGCATGGAAATTTTGTATTACTGAGATATTTTCAATATGTCATACAGTAACTTTCATTTGTTGGCTTTAGAAGTCTTTATAGCTCATCATGTTTGCTTTGGCTTTTTATATCATTTACTGTATTTAAAATAACAATACAAACTTGAAAGTATTTTATATAAAAAGCATAATAACTACAAATATTTATGATATTTAAGGCCAAATAACTATTTTATATAACAAGTAAATTAAATATTTTTATATTCCTGTCATAATGAGAGATAGATATATTCTCACAGTTGTCCTTGTTTTAGTCTTTTCCAGTGTTTTGTATTCTACTAGAGTTCAGTTATTGGATAAACTAGAACTGTATGTTTTTAATTCTTTGATAATTTGTTTCAATCATATTCACCACTCTCCCTCCTCCAATTATTCCAAGTTCCATAACTGTAGAGAAACTTTTAAACTTTTAATCCAGCAGCATGGGTGTTTTAGCAAAGGATCACTTTGAAAGGCCTGTGTTACAGCTATGAAGGGATCACATTCAAAGGCCTGTATGAAGGGATCACATTCAGAGGCCTCTATGATACAGATGAAATGCAGAAAGAATGTTGTTAGTCAGACTTATCCTGTCCTTTGTGCTAATGCTAGCTTTAACGTATTTCTGTAGTTAAGGCAACAAAGTACACATCTTTAATCTCAACTCAGAAGGAAGCAGTGGAACATGCCTTTAATCCCAATTCAAAAGGAAGAGTTCAGAAGTAGAGGAGAAGCAGAGAGGAAAAGCAGAGACAAGAAGCAAACCTCAGAGAAGAGAAGCAAGGTAGAAACAAGGTAGAAGCAGATGAGAAGTAGACAAGAGCAGCATGAGTCCAGAACAGAGCAGAGAGTTAGAAGCAGGTGTTTTGTGATTTATCATTCATAGTATAACTCAGAATAAAAAGAGATAGTTCAGAAGAGAGCTAGTCAAAGTGAGCTCACTCAGTAGAAAGCCTCAGAGGCTGAAACTTTCTACGTTTGCAGATTAGATTATATGGACGTTGAAGTCTTCTAGGTCTAGGTTTAAGATTAAATTGTATTGAGGCTGAATCCCCTCTAGGACTGAGGATTGAATTAGCAAGCAATCAATTGTCCTTTGCATGAACCCACGAGAATAATTAGTAAAATCAATGTTCACATCTACACCTACACATAACCAGGTCCCTACCCACACAATTTGTGCCCCCCCCTGAATCTTTTTCCTTTTGTAAAACATTTGAGTCAATTTATTCTAGGATATGTATCGTTCCACTGGAACATGGGCAACCTATGTGGGGATACACCCTTAATGAAAACTGATATCCCTCTCACAGCAACTATTAATTGCCAGTAGTTTATCAAATAAGGGTTAGAGTTGTGCCCACCTCCCTTCTCCAAGCTGAGATTTTTGCCTTGTTTAAGCTTTCACAGGTTTTGTGCATGATGTATACTGTTACAACTACTGTAGATTTATACGTGCACTTAGTCTTCAATGTCCAGAAAACACTTTTTTTGGAGCCACCCACCACCCTAGACTCTTAAAAATTACTCTATGTCTCTTTATGATATCTGAGCCTTGGGAGGAGGGGATGTGATATAAATACCAATTAGGGGTGAACATTTTTCAGTCTCGTTTTCCCTAAGCCTTGATTAGTTATACTGTGTTAGTCAGATCGTTTTTAGTTACTCGAAATTCCAAAGTATTGTTTTAACTTTGTATTCACTTTGAAAATACTGATGCATTCCATGTTAAATAGGAAAATCATCATAATTTTGTCAGAAATGCCTTTAGCACTTGGGAAGTAATCAAGATCACAGTTAAAAGCATAAGTTCTGTTAAGTCCAATTTCACGTTAAAAATCCAAATGCTAACATTAGTAATAAACACCACCATGTGTTTGGCTTGAGGTACATGACAAATTACTTACATTTTAAATAAATATAAACATCTGTCCAAATACTAAATATCCATGGTTTCTCTGTCAATCATTGTAAAGCATGGCTAGGTTAGATTGTAACTTAAGTATTTGGAAAAGTGCTTTTATTCTAGACAACCTTTATACTTTGAAAGCATCAGCTGCTGGATCCTGTACTTTTTGTCTCAAACAGTAGAAATGCTAAGAGTGTACAAGGCATAGAACATCTTATAGCTAATACTTTAATGGCCTCTTGGGCTCTCTAAAATGGTTTAAATGTCCCAGAGAGATCCAAGGACCAGAGTTTGAGAATCACTATCACAGCACTTTTTTTTTTAGTCCTGATGTCATGCAGATGTCTGCATTTTCATAGCTCCATAAAATAAGTAGGAAAATGTTGATCTTCATTTTCTGGTTCTACTAGAAAGTATCTCATCTTTGTTTAATTCTTTGTGTTCCCAATAACCACAGCATTATTAAAAAAAAAAAAAAACTGTAGTAGATTGTAGTCGCATCAGTTAGCTTTATACAATGCTAAGGTTGCATCCACACCTATAGATGCCTGAGGTTTCCTAGGAATAAACAGATGGGCAGCTTCAGTATTCCATTATTTATGAGCAAGAAACAATGTGCCATAATTTCTCTAAAGTGTTTTGTAAAATACTTGGGGAACATATAATAAATGAGGATGAATTAAACAAGATATATATACACACACACACACACACACACACACACAGACACTCTGGAAAATCAGCAGCTATTATGAATAATATAACTAGATTGACGGGTTTTGAGTGAGGTCTTGAATACATAGTAAATCAAACAGAAAATATTGAAAACTCAGGGAGGGCTACAGAGATGGCTCGGTTGTTAAGAGACCTGGTTGTTCTTCCACTATACCCAGGTTTGAATCCCATGTGGCACCCATATGGCAGCCTTATAATCATCTATTAAGTCCACTGTCAGGGTGTCTGACACCTTCATCTGGCCTCCACTGCCACCAGAAACATACGTGATGCACAGACACACATAAGAGCAAAATATCCATATCAACAAAAATTCTTATTTTTTTACAAAAGAAAGAGTAAAAACAGCCTCAGTGTCTTCATTTACAAATGACAGTTTTTAAGTTAAAAATTATTTTTATTATAGACAGAAACAGCAACATCATATAGAGTTCTTACATTAAAACATGATGTAACAAATATGTAGATAAACTGCAGTTAATTCTTGAATTTTGCAAGGTACACTCTATAAAACCTCTGGGAACACTATATTAGTGAAGATTCACCAATTTCATATACGAGTGTAAAGAAAAATTCCTGAAGGACTCGGATTGTATAACATTCATTACTGAAGTTACAATGTAGAATATTAAAGGTTAGAGAAAATAAACATTGTATCAGCATTCAAATCTGCTCTTCTACTTAAACATTTTACTGCAAAATACTTAAAATACAAAATATTTTAAAATGCTCCTGCTCTCTACAAAATGCAAACTCTATCTTAATTTCAAGTTTAACATTTTCATGCTATATCTACTCTTTGAAAAGTATGAGCTACATAGCAATAGCCCAGAAGCATGTGACGTTTTCCAGGACCTGGGCAACCTGAATATAAACTGTTATGTCTCAGTCTTACAACACTCTCTACTATGAATTTTACATGTCATCATGACATGAACATAACAGGTTTGTTACTTTTCATCTCATCCATAGCTTCAGAATATACCAGAGATAGTACCTCATCACTTTGCAGGGTAAACTCATGAGAAGAAGTGCCAATAACTACTTCCTTTCTTTTGTTGGTTTTGCATACTGAAACTTTATGAAGATTAAACTCACAGTTCAACTCTATATCTATGCTTAAGAAAGTTTGTCCAGCATGTTTTATGCTTAAAAAACATCACAGTTTTCTGGTGCTCTTTGTCATAGTATAAACAGCATTTCAGCACTGTGCTTGGACTGCAAAGTTATGAAGAATGTGATACTCGGTAGACAGCAAAAATAACATGCATTTGTAGCATAACAGCTAAAACAATGGAAGAATGTTGACTGACTTTGTTCACACTCAACTACTCGTTTTAGATAGTACAGTTTGGGGGAGGGCTTTAAAAATATCAGAGAGTGACAGCAAAAGACTTGTATTGATTTATTGTTCACCAATACATGCTACAGGAAGAGGCTTAATTGCAATAATGGCATACACAATAATGGGGATTGACAAGGCTAACAAAAGTGTAAAATTCAAAGGTACTTAGGGTTTAAAAGAGATAGTCCTCCAAATTAAAATGCAACCAAAGGTTTATTTTACATGAGAAATAAATATGCTACTTAAAGATATGAAACTATAAGAGGATTCACGTTATTAAAGCAGGTTCTTAGACCTGGTTCTAAGGTTCAGAAATTTCTGAACACAAACATTATAGATAGTTTTAATGCTCAACTACCCACAAGTGTCTGATGAAAAAGATAGACGTCAGTTATTATGCCAATTTTTAGTTTTTGGATATAATGTTGGTAGTGTAGTCAAGAGACTTCAACTAATGAAGAGACATTCTACATTCCCACAAAAAATCATAAATCATAAGACATTTCTGTGGATCTTAATCATATTTTGAAAAATCATTATTTGCAAATTTGTATTATCTTGACTCAGTTTCTAGAAGTGTCTAAAGGGGCACTAAATAGAGAAATAAAACTTAAAGGAGAGTTCACTTCTATCTTGTTACTATACTGATAAGCATACTGAAATCTTCTAATTAGCTAATTGTCCCACTTTTTTCCAAGTCACTATCTTGAATTTCTATTTATCACAGCATAAAAACACAGATAGTAAGAAGATATTCTTTTTATTTTCATTATTGTCATTGTGTTTCTTTGTTTTGTTCTGGAGACCCAAGTATTACTGATTTGAAAATAAAAGCTTTCTGTGACTAATCTATTTAAATTAATATATAATGTTTTAGATGTCAATATTTATTTTAAAATGCCTCGTTAACTATTTGAATGATATTATTAATCATTAACCATTTCTGACTGTATCACAAGTTGATCCTGTGAATTATATTTTAAAGGGAAACACTGAACTATGGGACTGCAGACATTTTAGAAGTCAGGGTAGACAAAGAGTTTCCCCTTATTTAGTAACAGAAAGAAACTAAAATGGCATCTTGAGTTTTTTTTTTCTCCTTACTTTGTCACTTTAATGCCAAATAATGCTGCCTTATAAATCTCTGACTTGAAGTACAGGTGAGATTCTCCCTTACACAAGTTCAGGGCCAGATATCCAGCCTTTGACAGGAGAATAGCTAATATCCTAGAGTCTGTTATCCTCGAGTCCTCAGTTGTTTGCTGGAATTTACTGAATTTAACATAATTCTCCTCAGAAATGATGCTAATATACATTGCCTCCTTAAAAAACAAAGCTAAGAGAAATCATAAATAATAATAAAATATTTATGTTTCATTAAATATCCTAAGCCATACATATAGTTTCATGACTTTGAATGAATAAGACAAAAATGAATGCCAGAGATAGACAGGGAGAAAGAAAAGGCTGGAGAATTTAATGTACATGGGGAAGAAACTGAGTGAAAGGAATAATAACAGATATGAACATAAAGAATTTTCAGGACAGAATCAAACGAAAATTGCCAAAGGCATTGCATAAAGCAGTAAGCCATCAAAACGATGTTTAAGAAAAAACAAGAGAAGATGAAATTGTTCCTTGGAAAACAGGCAAAGGAAGACTAAAATAATTTCAAATAGAGTGTATAAAAAAGATTAAAACATTGAAAGAAAATATTATAAAATATTTAGCTGTGAGAAAAAATCTCTTCCAAATAAAGGAAGACTTGATACTACCTAACAAAATATAAGGATATCATTTTGATAATTATGTCATGTATCTCATGGAGTTTAAAAAACAATACTTAGGGGCTTCTAATGAAGATGTGAACTACCTTTTTCTTTTTAAGTTTTTTCGAGACAGAGTTTCTCTATTGAAACTCCAGCTGTCCTAGAACTCACTCTGTAGAGCAAGCTGGATTCAAACTCAAAGAGATCTACTTGCCTCTGCCTCTGGAGTACTGGGATGAAAGTTATGCACAATCACCGCCTGGCTATGAGCTACATTTGAAATTCAATAAAATTAGAGTTTTTCCTCTGCTCTTCCAAAACAACAAACAAATCATGGCACAAATAGAGTAGTGGAGGAGGAGGAGCAGGAAGAGGAGGAGGAGGAAGAGGAGAAGGAAGAGGAGGAGGAGATGATAAATGTCAGACAGACATGATATTCAACAAAACTCACTTTCAAATATCCAGTATATGGAAAAACATAGTTGAATGTGCACAGGCTAAAGGATATTGTACATGTAGAATTCTTCTAAATAATACTCTAGAAAAGGCAAAGTTGACAGAGGGTTGACAAACAGCCAAAGGTTGGTGCTGGGGGGAAACACAATTCTAATTCTCCTTTTAGTATGGGACATAAACAGTCAGAATTGGGAAAACATTATTATAATTTCTGCTAAAATATTGAAAAATTCATACCATGAGTAACATTCTATATGATATTTTTCAGATTTTTCAGTGAGCAGTTATGGGTGTTTTTTTTTTTTTGTCTGTTTTTTGTTTTGTAGGTCAAATGATGGACCAATCCAAAACCAGACTTTGTATAGAGACAGTGCACAGTGCATTGCAATTTTTTGAATAAAGCAATTTCTCCAGTCATGAGCAAAAAGTCCCTACTCTGTTAAAAAATACATTAATATATTGCATATTTGAAAACACAGATATAACCCTATATTAAACTAACTGAAATAAAGCCTTAAAATTATATGAATCTTGAAAAGCAATATATGAATATTCTTTGTAAAATTATTTTTATGACTTCCTTATAAATTTGAAAATATTTTCTATGAAGAAATTCTCAATGTATGTAAGCTAAAAGAAATTATCTGCAAAATGAATTTACTCTGTAGCATAAGAGAAGTATTGGTTGATAACATTTAATGTTTATCAATCTCATAAAAATTAATTCTCCCAATTCAAAATATAATTACATTTTTCTAAGTACTTATTTGTGTTTCTACAAATCTTCTCTTTGTGACTCAACAGCTTACCGTGCCCTCTTAGAGACTGACCACTGGGGTCCTAAGCTATGATCTCTTTTTTTCCTAAGGTACTTTCTTTTGTTTATTCATGAAATTTGATGGCAAGACCAGTATGTTAAGCTTGTTTTAGTCCACACTTTGTTCGCATACCAAAGTTTGTACTTTCTTTGGAAAGAACAGCTCCTACAAAAATTAACCACACTTAAAATATTTCTCTCTCCAGGATCTGACAAAAACACACTCTTTCCCAATTTTAGGAAGAATACAGCAGCAGTCAGGGTCTTATGAGTCTCCCTGCTCCCTTAAAGAACTCAGGTTACTAATATAAAGTACCAAAAACTTTAGATATTTCATTCTTAAAGATATGGATTCTGGAAAATCCATGATCCAGAGGCTTAGATTTAGTTCTGAGAAATGGTCTACTTCTTGGCTTGCAGGCACTCATTATACCGGTGGAAATTTAGAGAGAGTTCTGAGGCTTTCTTCCTTTTCTTAGGTATAATAATTTCAGCATAAGGGCCTGGCTCTATGACTTCATCAAGAACTAACCACACTTCAAAGATAAATATTATGGAAGATCTAGACATAAATCTACACACTGACAGACACCTGATCTTTGACAAAGAAGCCAGAAAAGTGAAGAAACAAAAATACTGAAAAAAGAAGCTTCAATAAATGGTGCTGGTCAAACTTGATGTCTGCATGTACAAGAGTGCAAATAGACCCATATTTGTCACCATACATAAAACTCAAGTCCAAGTGGATCACAGACCTCAACATAAAACCAGATACACTGAACCTGATAGAAGAGAAAGTGGAGAATAGCCTTGAACGTATTGGCACAGGAGACAACTTCCTGAACAGAGCACAGATAACTCAGTCACTAAAATCAACAAATGAAATTGAAAAGCTTCTGTAAGGAAAACAACATGATTGATATGACAAAATGACAGCCCACAGAATGGGAAAAGATTTTCACCAACTCCACTTCTGATAGAGGGCTAATATCCAATATATATAAAGAACTCAAGAAACTAGACATCAGCAAATAACCCAATTAAAAATGAGGTGTAGATCTAAAGAAAGAATTGTCAAAAGAGGAATCTCAAATGGATGAGATACCCTTAAAGAAATGTTCTACATCCTTGGACATCAAGGAAATATGAAACAAAACTACTCTGAGATACCATCTTATACCTGTCAGAATGGCTAAGATCAATTAACACAAATGACAGCTCATGTTGGTGAGAGTGTTGAGCAAGGTGAACACTTCATTGAAGGTGGGAGTGCAAACTTGTACAAGCATTATGAAAACCAATATGATGACTCTTCAGGAAATTGGAACTTGACCCACCTCACGACCCAGCCATTCCATTCCTGGGCGTATACCCAAAGAAGGTTTCATCCTACTATAAGAACACTTGCTCAACAGTGATCACAGCAACTTTATTCATAATACCCAGGAATTGGAAACAACCCAGCTGCCCCACAACTTAAGAATGGATCAAGAAGTTGTGGTACATTTATACAATGGAGTACTACTCAGCTATTAAAAAAATAACCACATGAATTTTTCAGTCAAATGGATGGAACTACAAAAAAATCATGCTAAGTGAGGTAACTCAGTCCTAGAAAGACAAACTTGGCATGTACTCACTTATATATGGTTATTAAATATTAAGTAAAGGACAAAGACACTACAATCTACAGGTCCAGAGACACTAAGGAACAAGAAAGGCCTTTGTGGGGACACAGAGATCTCCCTAGTAAAGGGGAAATAGAACAGATAGTGAAGGTGGGCTATGGGAGAATAGGAACAGGAGGAGAAGAGACCAGATGTAGAGAGAGGAATGGAAGGAAAGAATACATGGAAGAGACAACCAGAATTGGAGGACATTGAGAGGGGTCATGGATCTGGAGACCGTGAGCAGTGGAAACTCACTGGAGTCTACCATAGAGACCTTGGCGAGGAACTCAAGCAATGGGGGATGGGGAGCCTGAAAAGGCCATCTCCTGTAACTGGCAATGCTCCCAGTGGAGGGAGTGGGACAATACCCCAGCCACACCACCTTCAGCCTATCCTTCATCCACTCTACAGGACCCACTGGGACAATGAAAGTGAAGGAGCCCATGCCAAAAGAGAGAATCCCTGCCTGATTCTGCAGGGTAGACCAGGAACTAGAGACTGGATAGCCAAGAGATGTTTTCTAATTTTAACCTGTTCAACTCATACCTTGATACCTAGCCCACTCTCCATAAATGAGACTTTTGCCAGTAGATGATGGGAACAGATGCAGAAGACCAGAGACAAACATTATGCAGAGCTCCTCAAAACTCACAGAAGGTGAGGGGGATTTGGGGAACCAGAGGGGTTGGGGACATCAGGAGAACAAGCCCCACAGAGTCAACTGACTACCACTCCTAGTATTTCTCAGAGCCTGAAACAGCAGACAAAAACATGAAAGGTCTCCTAGATATGTCATGTGGTTGTCTGGCTCCGTGTTCTTGCAGACAACCTACAGGCTAGAGTGTACACAGGGATTTTCTGACACTTTTGCCTGCCCTTGGGACCCATTTCCTCCAGCTGGGTTGCCTAGTTCATCCTCAATGTAGGGACTAGTGCTGGGCCTTTGTACATTTTGTTGTGCCCTGTTTGAGCAGAAACCCTTGGAAGACTGCTCTCTTCTATGGGGAGAAGCAGGGGTGAGGCTGAATGTGTGTGGGTGGGGAGAGTATATAATAGGGGGAGAGGGAAGATGGGGGAGCTGGGAGGAATAGAGGAGGGTAGGAGGGTGTTGATATGTATTATACATATAAGAAGATAGATGATAGATAGATAGATAGATGATAGATAGATAGATAGCTGGATAGGTAAACAGATAAAATGAAAAAGACAAAATTATCAATAGTATAGTGCTTCAATATACAAATAAAAGATTCCTGGAATATTCATCCATCATCTCCCCAAGCTTTAATGTTTAAATTCAATAATTAAATATAGTATTTACAGTTCCTAGAACCCTAGCCTCGATTTTACAAATATCACCTTTTTATTTCTTTCTCTGTATGGAAGTGCACAGCATCTTCCAGCACTATGAAAGCTAACCAGTGTTTCTGAATCTTCCAGATCCATACCAGCTTAATTTCATCATTTTCTTTGACACAAGTATGTGGTAACTTCATCAAAATGATCTTAGTACCATTTTTTCTAGAGGAGAAGCAAGCACAGTGGTAATAGCTTGTAATGTTTGGGAACTTGCAAACAACTTGGGAACAACACCGAAAGAAGTAAGCTATTCTTGGCATTGTACCTTTTTATGTGGTAGTCTGGTGACTACGAGCTGTATTGTTATCAATCATAGCTCATACCCTGCTGTGAAACCTGTGAGCTATGCAAAATGCTGGCTTGGCAAAATACATGTACTGGTGCAATAATGACAAGAAAATCAAAGAAGTGACAAAAAAAATTCTGATTGGATTTAAGGAGTCACAATTATTGCTAAAAAAAAAATTGTGACTAGACAGACCATAGGCCCCAAGAAAGAAATTAATATTATTAATCTACAAAAGGGCCAAAGTATTAAAGCAACTCCTAGACATAACGCTGAACCCATACATCAATGCATCTCTCAACCATTATCAGAGAAGTTTCTCTTTGCAGTAAATAGTAATTGGCATAGAGAGAAAAGCACAAATAAGAGACTTCAGAATGTTTAGGGGTGTGTGTGTGTATGTGTGTGTGTGTGTGTGTGTGTGTGTGTGTGTGTGTGTGTACTGTATCACCTCCCTGATCTCTGGGATCATTGTGGAAGAGGAGAAAGAAAGAGTGTTAAGAGCTAAAAGCAGTGGATGACTACAAGGAACCATTGTGTTCTGGACACAGCAGGGAAGCTGCACATATAAACTTACAGTAGTTGCAATAGCATGCGCAAAACCTGTGTAAGTCCAAGACAAACAAAGGAACAGCATAAAGAGGTGCATTGAGTACATAGTTAATCCCAAGCCTTGTCTATACTGGAAATTAGTAGCTGCTGAGAAAGGGAAGGACAATTTTCTATAAGAGTGTAGACTCCTGGTTAAGTTGATTATACTCAAGTGGAAGATCATACAAAAGTATTTGAGTAAGATAAAATGACCTTGCAGAGTTTAAACAGAATAAAAGGATAATGTTGGAAGAGTAGGTAAGGAAAGTGGATCTGAGAACTGTTAGGGGTGGATATGATCAAAACATGTTTTTTCCTCATTTGATGAAATACAGAAAGAACTTTGTTTTTTCTTTTTTTTAAGACAGACATCCTCTTTGTAGCCCCGGCTGTTCTGGAACTAGCTTTGTAGACTAGGCTGGCCTCAAACTCAGAGATGAACAGCCTCAGCCTTCCAAGTGCCTGGATTAAAGGCATGTGCCACCACTACCCAGCTTAGAACTGATATTTTTAAATAACATTATTAAAGTGATTTGTGAGTAATTATGAGAAAAACATCAATCATTTTTTGGGATATCTACATGGACTGTTTCATCAATGAAGAATGAATGAAACCAATAAAATTGCGGTAAGATGCCATTACACATTTTCTCTTTTCAATTGGTTTTCTAAAGTATAGCTGAACATAACAATGAATTAATAATATGATAATAATTTCATATATATATATATATAATATATAAAGATAATTCAAGAAAAATAACACTTTAAATACTAGAATATGACTTTGTGCCTCAGCTTTAATCTTCTCTACTTTACTCAAATTCAAATTCCCTGAATTTAACCAATGGTTAGAATTTCAGCTAACTAAAACATGGAAAATATTTTAACTCATTCAAATTGTGGTATCTTGATTTTCTCAACTACTCAGACTCAAGATTACAAGAAGCATTTCTGTTCCATTAAATTGCATTGATTGACAAATATATATATATATATATATATATATATATATATATATATACATAAATGCATATTGATAATTATATATTTATACACATTATATGTGTATATATTGTACATATCCATTATTTTATTTATGTATATATCATATATGTATGCATGTACATATATATTATAGATGTTTATATAATCTCTTATTTGAAACAGAATTTGACTGTTCTTTATCTACTCCTTTGCAATATTTCTCACCAACTATTTTTCTTTATCTGGATGACTTTAACAACCTTTAAATTGATATTGTTGCTTTTATATGGTGTCTCCTAGAGTCTATTATTAACATGGTAGTCTGAAAAATTCCTTCTTGAATAATATATAATTAATAAATTTTCTCAAACCTCTATAACACTTCTTTGCTCCACATAAACCCCAAGTTTTGTTGTTTGACAGGACCTAAGTTCTATTGTTCTTATTCACTTGTTTAGACTTACTAGCAAATAATTTTCAGTATTACTCTCCTGCAACTAAATTGGACCTCTGCAGCTTCTCAAACAGCAGGTATTGTTCCACCATATGTTCTGTACTGTGTCTACTCATTTTTCTTGGAATACAAAGGTTCCCAGATACTCACATGACATTTGCTCAAATGCCACCTTTTCAGGAATAACAACCCAGACATTCAGTTTAATGTCATGAGATACCTATTAACCCATCACCTTCAATCCCCATTTTTCCTACATTTTCTTTGTTCCATGAGAGTTCTGACCTTAAAATATTCCACATGTGAGACAGGATCTCTCCATATAGACTTAGCTTGACTTGAACTTACATAGTTACTCCTATCTCAAATGTCCAAGTGCTGGTTCATAAGCATGTGTTTCCACACCCAGTGTATTACATTTATAGTAAAAAGATGATTGTTTTATCAACCGTATTTATATATTATATTTTTTAATATAGCCATATTATTCTGCATTGTCAGATACAATAATGAATTACATGCTGATTGTCTTTAATAATAGTAATATATTTTTCAGGATTCTAGTGTTTAGAAATCCAGAAGTATTCTAGTAATTTGTAATATATTTTTCAGGTTCTAGTGTTTAGAAATCCAGAAGTATTCAGATTTGGGTAGAGCTGTCTTGCTGCCTTTCTAAAACATACAAACTTACTATGTCCTCAAATGACTAAGAGACAGAAAGGTGTTCTCAGTGGGAGTTGCTTACTATGGCTCAGTCTATTGGAACATGGTCTTGCTCTGAAAGACCATATGTTCAAATGCCTTACTTTGGGTATCAGTAGTAGCACAATGAAGTGACCTGAACCCAGATCACTGGGCATTCTAATACTGTTCTTTCTTTAAAAAAAATTTTACTTAGAATTTTTCTGTTGGACATATTTTGATCATATTCTTTCCTGTCCTCCAAATCCACCCAGTTCTTCAATCCCCACCTCCATATACACTCAATTTCATGGCAGTTTTGTGTCTCCTCCTCTCTCTCAAAAGCAACATCAGAACAGAAAAATACAGACAGAAAATCAAAACAGACAAGAAAACAACAACATAAATGAAAGAAAAGCAATTGAACAAACAAACAAAAAATACCAAAATAATATGCAAGCTGTTTTGTACTGGGTGACTACTTTTTGGATATAAGATACATTCCATAAGATGGAACCCAATAGCCTAAGACTAGATATGTCATGGGTCCTAGGGGAAAATATACTATTATTATTCTCTTAAATAAACAGAGCAACTAAATGACTAGTGATGACATATTGCTATACTCATAGATCAGCGTGTCACTCAGTCCTCATCAATGAAGCTCCTTCTTTCAGTAGAAGGTAATTGACACAGAGACCAACAATTGAACAAGGTGTAGAGAGTGAGAGACTTTGGAGCACTCAGCCCTAAATAGAATTCTTCTCACAAATATTTAGTCTCTAAACTAGCATAATTCTAAATGCAATGTCATACACACACACACACACACACACACACACACACACACACACACACACACACACACAAATTTCTAATGTCTGAAAATTCCTAAAAATCTAAACAAGTAATACAAACATGCAAACATGTAGGCTGTCTCTATTACTGTATGCTCCTTCTCTGATCCCCCACCTTCTTCAGACTCAAAGGTGGATTTTGTAATTCTACTTCTCTGCTTCACTGTGGCACTCATTTCCATCCACTAGGGCTATTAAAATGTCTTTATTCCACAGTCAAGCGTGAAATTTGCAATAGCAATGCCCTTCACGTTAGCTTCTTGGAATTTATAGCCAGTATTAAATAAATATTAAATGAGTAAAAGGGACAAAATGGGTACAAGAAATAGTATAAAGCCTCCTTGTACATTTTTTCAAGCTGTGAATTTAGTATTGTTCAAATGAAAGGTTATGAAAATTACCAGGTTTCATTCCTTAATTTCATCTTAATGCTTTCTTTAGTTGTCATCAGATAAACGAAAGCCATTCTTGAGTTACAGCATCTTAACACAAGAAAAAAAAGGAGCAAATTATATTATTTCTCATTTGTTATTTTTCAAATTTTGAAATTGACAATTTTTAACATGTATATAAGGAAGGATTTTTATTAGAATGTTTTATTAATTCTCTGAGAATTTCATACAATGTATCTTTATCACATTTATCTTCCACTCCTCCCTCCAATATATCCCCAACTCCCACACATTCACACTTCATGACTTTGTATGCCCTTTTTTGTTTGTTTTGTTTTTATAAAGACTGTATTGCAGGAGATGTGTTTGTTCTCTGTCTCTCAAAGTGATTCTACATCTGTCTTCTACAATGTTCCCTGAGACATAAGTGTGAGAATTGTGTTGTAAATATATTAATTGTAAATCCCAATGAAGAATTTTTTAAAAAACAATTTCATGCAAAAAGGCAACTGAATATGTTCAGTGAATCATAAATATTACTCTTTTTAATTTTTTGTGTTATGTGTATGAGTGTTGTACCTATATTTATGTGTACCATGTACATGTCTGATGCACACAGAGTCCAGAGGAAAGGGTGTTGAATCCCCTGCAACAATATTGTTGTTAGGAACCCAAAGGAGACTTTCTGTAAGAGAAGTAAGTGCTCTTAACCACTGAACCATCTATTAAGCTTCTAATTTTATTTTATTTTTTTGGTTTGACATTCTTTATTAGCATGGAAATATGATGGGGAAAATGTATTATATAACATATTTATTCATTTATACATTTATAAATGAACATTATAATGAATGGATACATTTATTTATTATTATTATTATATGATACATTATGTATTATTATATAATGCATATAATATAGAATAACTCAGGGAACCTATGTCAAAGTGTGTTAAGAAAAGACACATTAAATTAGCTAAAATATACATAAATTACCAGCTCCTTCATTGTTGAATCCACTATCAATATCTTCAGTTATTAAAAAAAAACTGAAAATAAATTCAATTACAATAATAAAAGAATCAATGATTTGTTTAGACAATCTACAACCTTAATTTATGGAACTGAATCTATCAGGACAGTTGAGCAGATCACAGTAACTAAAATGGGCCAATTAATATTTTTACTTAACAATAAAAATACAAAGATATTACTAATATCCTTCTATGATGAATAAGATAAATTTAGTTCTCACCATACTGAAATTATATCAACCAAATAATATCAACACATTCTGAATCTTTAAACAAAATGAGAGCATATTTAGAAAATTTCACACTAAATAATATATTTACTATTTTCTGATATACTTATCACTTATCAAAAATAAATAAAAAGTATATTATTCTTCTATGGTGGGCAACATAAAATGCATACTTCAAATAATAGGATAAAAATCATTTCTTTTGATAAGCTCTTATCTTTATGGAGATCAGTAACATTGACATGTTAAAAAGCCTAGCACCAAATCATAATTCCAAATTTAACCATGTTCCTGGTTTGCATAAGGGTGACATATTGAGTTTTGTTTTCCTTTGCCCTATATAGAGTCAAACCTCGACCAAAAGATAGGTGTATTCCTCTATAAACTCAGAAGGCAACTATTAAATCTTATTGCGTTGTCTTTGCTTTGATTGGGTCACAATCCTCTAAAAGCCCTACTTGAGAATTTAACAACCCTAATGAAAATGAATTGTAAGCTAGGTGAGAAAAGCCTTTAATTTAGGCAGAAAATTTTTGTGAATCTAAACACATGTAGCCTTTGACATCTCTTTGTTGCTAGTTCCTTATAGATAAAAGAGAACCTTTTTGATTTTATTTATATTACTGATTCTTTTCTATTTTCTTTTACTAACATAGATTCTTGGGGTTGGAATGTATTATACAAGAGAAAAAATAAATTTAAAAATAAAAGGAAATAAATTTTTCATATAATATATTCTGATTACACTTTCATTTTCCCCAGATCCTCCCTACCCCCCCTCCCACCTGAAACCATATGCTTTCTCCCTCTCTCTGTATGTCTCGTCTATTTCTCTCCCTCTTTCTCCCTCTCTCTCTCTCTTTAGAAACCAATCAGACATCTAAAGAATAAGAATTAAATAAGATAAGATAAAAACAAATAAGAATAGGACAAAACAAGCAACAAAAAAGAAAAAAAGTCAAAGTAAAAATACAAGAAACACTTATAGATGTAGAGACATGTTTGCACATACAGGAATCCCATAAAAACACAAAGCTAGAAGCCATCATAAGTACTCAAAGGATCTGTAAGGGAAGCATCATGAGAAAAAGAACATCCAATATGTCATTTGATTCATTTTGTGTTGGCCATTTACTGTTGGCCATGAGGCCTACCCTTAAAAGTAGTTTGTATACCCAGAGACACTCCATTAGAAAAAAATAAATTTTCATATTCAAGAAATTATTAGAGATAGTGTCTGGATTATGGATGGAGGTATGTGTGTCCACTTCTTCTCTCAGCACAGGGGCCATCTGGCCCCTACCTATGCAGGATGTACAAGTTGCCAGTCTTTGTGAGTTCAAATGTGCCTTGGTCCTGATGTATGTAGAAAGTCTTGTTCCCTTGGTGTCATCACCCCTCTGGCTCTAACACTCTTTCTGACTCCTCTTCCACACTGTTACCTGAGTCCTGAATGCAGGAATTTCATGGAGATACCATTTATAATAGAGAGTTTTAAGGTCTTTCACAATATGCACATTGTCCAGCTATGAGTCTCAATATTGTTCTCATCTACTGCAGGGGGAGGCCACTCTAATGGTGACTGTGAAATATCATTAGCAGAAATATTAGCAGATAAGCAGAATGTCATTAGGAATCATTTTAGATTTGATTTCTACATTAACAGGAGTGTTCGTTTTCCCCTACATCCCTGGCCTACCTATAGTCATTTTCTCTGTCACCCAAACCATCAAGGATGGGTTCCATTTCATGGAGTAGCCTTAAATCCATTCAGATATTGGCTGATTTCTCACACAGGTTTTGTTCTGTTATTGTTTTATTCCTATTACTCTGGTCATCAATGAAAATCCTCACATTTAATTCTAAGATATTTCCTATACTTAGCCACAACCATTATTCTGGCTAAAACTCAATAGAGACATTTATCTGCTTTTCTTTCTCAAACATTTAAAAATTATATACTTTTTTGTCTCCTTAAGAGCACATATATATCTGGGTGGTGGTGGTGTCACACACCTATAATCCCAGCATTGGGGAGGCAGAGACAGGCAGATCTCTGTGAGTTTGAGGCCAGCCTGCTCTACAGAGTGAGTTCCAGGATACAGCCAGGACACAGAGAAACCCTTAATCAAAAAAATAAAAATAATAAATAAAATTAAATTAAAAGTGATTGGGCTAATAATACACAATTTAAAAATACACAATGGAATGTATTGAAATTCAGAGGCAATTCTATAAGCAATATTAATTAGCTCAATTAAAATAAAATACAGGAATCACATGGTAGAATGCACAGCCTAAAAGGAATTACCGCTATAGTAAATATGCCTATAACAGATATAGTCTAGTCATCTCATAAGGACCAATGCTATTTCAAAGTAATGATTTCTCCAAAAGCATAGGAATAAAATAAATAACAACTAAAATTCCTGTGCATGATGAAATCATTAAATAATCATTATGTAGGATTTAGTGAACGAGAAAGCCAAGAATTTTGATCAAACATCCACTTACCTTTGCTTAAGAATTGTAGGTCTGCACATAAATGTAAAGAGTTGTACAAGAAAAAATTAATTTCTAACAAAATTTTGTGTCATATCATATTTTACCAATACAATTGGACATTGAATAAGTCTTGTAAGCCACTACTCATATAGAATGTATAAAGTACACTTATGTGAGTTAACAAGTTGGAATTTCTTGACTATTTAATTATGGGTAGAGTTTTCATTTCTTTAAGCTGTCTGTCAAGAAGTATCTATCAATACTTTTATTGTCAACTTGTTTTTCCCTCCTATTCAAATATTGCTTTGTTGGCTACCACCATGCATTCCTCAAAGGATGTTATAAAAGAAAGGAGAAGTCATCCATGCCCTGTGTGCATAGAGTAAGCCATAAAAAAAACAATGAATCAACTTGGGAGCGTTCATATAAAATAGAGGTTCTCATCCTTTCTAATGCTACAACCCTTTAATACAGTTCCTCATGTGTGGTGACACCCCCCAACCATAAAATTATTCTCAGTGGTACTTCATAACTGTAATTTTATAACTATCATGGATTATAATGCAAATATCTGATATGCAGATTGTCTTAGGCAACCCCTCTGAAATGGGCCTTTGAACCACAATGGGGCCACAACCCATAGGTTGAGAACTGCTGATATTTTATTTATATACATATATAACTTTTGAAGGATTATACACACACACACACACACACACACACACACACACATATTTACATTCCTTTTATAATTATTTTGTCTTTGTTCTTCAAAAGAATAACAACAGAAGAAGCAAAAAAATGTGACTTTATAGCATGATAGTGCAAAGAGGATTATTTGAAATTCACAACACATTTTTGCAGATAGCATTCTGGAAGACAGAGAGAGAGAGAGAGAGAAAGAGAAAGAGAGAGAGAAAGTAGCATAGAAAACATTCAAGGAATCCATGAAAACACTTAAACTGCCAAACATATAAACATTTCCATTGGCCTGCTGTAGTGTCAACATACTAACAGTAAGTGTACTTAGGGAAATAAAGAGTTCCATAGGAAAATAATGTACTGCATTTACATGTTGAGAGGAAAATACTATAAGTATAAAATAAGACAAACTAGGAAAATCAGAATTTCTCATGCCAAAAACAAAACAAAACAAAACAAACTGATGATAAAAGGAGAAAATGTTAAGCAAGTATAAAAATCTATCCATTTTGCTATGAGTATTTATCACTAGCCAAAACTAGTAGGACAGATACACTATATGGTTATAAAAGAAACTAAATGAAACACGGCATCTAGCAAGGAAGCTGAAGTATTGGTGCTGCAAACAACTCTCAGTGCTACTCTTCCAGGGACTGTCAGCCCAAATACAAACAGTAAGTGGCTTTCAATTATGTGTTTTAATCTGTGACCCAATGATCTCAAAAAACTATTTTGTTTATATGTGTAATGATAATTCCTGAAAAGATACGATATTTACAGTTATGAATTGACTAAAATTCAGGAGTATGGAGAGCGTGGAATACTGTAGATGCAGACTCTAATCATAATTTCTCTTGGGTCATCTTTAGCCCCCTAAATTAGAGCCATTCCTTGCCCATATCTCTATCAAATGGAAATCCTGATAAACAGATAAAACCCTTTGGAACACATTAACTTAAAAAAAAAAAAAAAAAAAAAAAAAACCAATCAAAGGGCTAAGAATGCTATCAGATAGGATCTGAGGCCTATCTAGTCTGACCAACCCCTCTCTCATGTTTCTACCAATGGTTTTTTTATATACTTTGATTTATAACTTTGTTTTGTTATCATAAAAAATCATGAAACTGCTTCCATGTTCCACTGGAATGTGGATTTAGAGAAATCTATATCTGTGTGTCCAGTCCATGGTCACTCAAATTTGGCTTCCGAAAAAAAAATTAGCTCTTTTCTTCCATTTTGAGTTAAGAGCCGTATTTTTGCATCAATATATACTTCACCTAAGGGGTTTATTGGCTTATTTAGTCTTCAGTCTTTTAATATAAAGCAAATTGATTTTCTCTTCTTTTTGTATATAAGAATCAAAGGCACTAAAGCAAAAAGGCAGAACATAAAATCAAATTCTTAAAAGTTTTAGGTTAAGAAAAGCTTAAAATACATTTAATAAAATCATGATTAAAGAGAAGGCTAAGAATGAAAGAGAAAGAGTAGCAGGAGTAATAGGAAAGTTCAGTGGACATATGTTATGGGGAAGCAACAAAAAGATGATTCTGTAGGATTTTGCTAACAGTCTTAGCTCATTGATTCACATGCCAAATTGACTCATGAAAAAACATCTTGAATTTACGAGTCTTCCTAATATTTCCAAAATTCTTTCTTATTATGCATTTTAAGCTAAAATATTTGCTCCAAAATTGTTAGGCATTAAGATCTTTTGAATTCTTAAATCCTAACAGTTGAGAGAGGTTTCTAAGTTATTCAAGAAAGAAGAGTGACAACTACAAAATAAATCATCTGAAAGAAAATGAGGACATGGCTGCTCTTAGGTATTGTTGAGGAGAAAGATATTATTAATATGAGGGACAGAAAAGTCAGAAGCATTTGGAAGGTTCCATACTGAACACAGCCAGCAAAACAGACAGGGCATGGAAGAGATAGGTGTGGGGAGGGGAAGTAAGAGAGGAACAGAAGGGAGAGGAGAGAAGACCAAGAAAACAAAGAAAGCACATAGCCAAAATAGATGAGTTATAAAGGGATCAGAAGCTAGGGGAAGGAAAGTCCAACACCTGGTCTGGAGAGGTTTAGCTTAGAGGGTGGGGTGAGAAGTTCTAGGAGGAGCCACAGATACTAAGTGAAATTTGTCCTGGGTTTCTTTGGGATCTAAGATTCCAGTCTATTGATATTAAGAGAGGATGTAATCTATTCATTAATTACTTCCTGAAGCTGTATCATATGAAAGAATTCAGAAATCATGAGTGCCAACTTTTTGGCCATCAAGTTGTACATATTCCAGGGCACTTTCATTAAAACATCAAGGCTATAATAAAATCTCTGACTGCTAGGAAAAAAGTTGAGTCCGAGGAGAAAAGGGAGGGTTCCTATAAACTCCTAGAGAATACTGAGAGACAGAGAATAGGATAGCAGATAGGAATTCTGCCTGATGAAAGGATTCAGGCCACATGAGCAAGAAGCTTCAGGATTACAGCCTCTTGTACGGAGGCAATGAAGCTTCAGGAAGGATCAAAGAACAAAGAGAGCAGAGGGGATAAATGTCATCATGATAAGAATTTCAATCCAGGGCATCAACAAGCCTACTGAGAGCTTGTCAGGGAATTATATCCCAAATCACAGAGGACAGATGTCCCTTTTCACATGATAGGGGCCAACTAGGGACAGGGGACCATCTTGCCACACCGCTGTGGCTTTTGCAGCAATAATAAACAAAGTAGACATATCTGTGGTGACACTTATCCAATAGTGGAGAGAGAGAAGTGGATGGAGCAGGTAGAGGAGAAAACTACTGAAGAGCTGGACTGAGAAAGGCTTTTGGGAAAAGAAAGGGTTCCAATGGAGGCAGAGGTGCAAGTGGCTTAGTAAATAGAGAGTTGCCCACATGGTTCTGCTGCAGGGGCACAAGGAACTTCTTAGTAGAAAGATGCTCACATAGTGAGTGCTGCTGAGGGCATAGTAGGCTCCAGGTGTCAGAGGGAGGACATTTACTGAGTAGGTGAAGACAGATGGATGATTAGAGCACGTGGAAGGAAGAAGTGACTGAAGAAGATGACTCTATAATTTGGCCAGGAGAAACAAATAATCAGGAGAGTCAAACCAGCAGCTTGGTTTGAAGAGGCCAAGTCCCTTGGAAGGGAATTCATTTATGTTACTCCCATGGTTTCAACCTTGATGAATGCAAATGACGCCATAAATGATCCTAGGTACAGTTGAGAAGAATATTTTTATTGTAAATATGAAGGAGAAAACAGCCAGAGGCATCTGGAGGGGGTCCAAACAGACCGTGTCCAGCTAAATAAACTGGCCACGAGAGGAGAAAGCTAGTGGGAAATCGAGAGAGGAAGAGAAGCAAGAGAAGAGGACCAAGAGAGTGCATAGCCAAAATGGTTGTGTTATATTAAGAAGAAAATGGCAGGGATGGGTGGGAAGAGATGTCCAGTCCATTCACTAGAGAAGTTTAACATGGGGGCAGGGTGAAAAGTGCTAGGGGAAGCCACAGGTACTGAGTGAGACTTGTCCCAGGTTTCTTTGGCACCTACCATCATCCAGTCCATTAATTTTAAACAAAACCATGTGCAATTTCTCACAGCAGACTGAAGTCCTGTGCTGAACCCCACTAAAAAGGGTTGCAACCTTTACCATCATATATAACAAGGTGGTGAAGGAAGGGATTTAGAAACTGTGATTACAAAAGGAAAAAAAATTAAAGCAAGTAAAATATTCTATGAAATTTTGAAAATAAATATATACATACATGCATGCATACATACAGCAATTAGAAACCCTCAAGACGGGTTGCAATCCTAATATTTGCTAGGCAGAGATAATATTGTCATGAGTTTGACTGCAGAATCTATCTCTCCCCTCCCCCCCCCCCCGTATCTCATTCAGCAACATCCCCTTACAATATAGGATTATCCCAGCTCAGCTTGCTGACTAATGAAAAAAGGCACAGCTTACTCTTTAAAGAGAATGAGAGACAGCTTATTCTGGAGCTCCAATTGAGTGACGATGGCTCAGGAATACATTTAAGCCTACCCTAGATTCCATATGCCAATGTGGAAGCAGCTCTATAATTTTACATAACAGAGTCATAAATCAAGGTCAGTTTAAAATACATTGCTTGATACATCAAAGAGGGAGTTACAAGATGGGGAAACTCTTTTGTAAGCCTCAGACGCTATCTGACACATTCTTCTGGGTTGATGGGAGCTAGTGGTTTCCTCAGCTAATATATTTAAAAGCTTTTTACTTATTAGTTACAGGATATTAGTTTCAAACAGAGGTGGGCAAGGAATGGCTATCGAGGGGCTAAAGCTTGCTCATGATAAAGAAATTAGACTCTGGACTGGCAGCATTCCAACCTCTCCACATCAGTGTGGTTTAATCAATGAATCAGTTTTGCAGACACAGCGTCTTTACAGGAATTCTTTCAGAGTTCACACACACACACACACACACACACACACACACACACACACACACCTTGGAAAAGTAGAGAAAGTCACAAGATCCCCACCTGAAAGCTGTTCCACACTAATGGATACAATCTGCCTTCATTACAAGTGTCCCCAAAAAGGAGCTAGAGCATATAGGCGAGAAGAGAGAAGAGGGATGCTCCTTTATATGGCTACTGAGAAGACCTCATCTCTGCTGGGTAAAGGCTTTGCAGGTGCATGCCTTTTACAGGTGGATCTCCCACACACTATAAGAAAGGAAGCTCATGGTGAACTCTGGTGGAATCGGGTGACCTTAAGAGATGTTGCTTATGTCTCCCACTGGGAAGGAATTTTAGCAACATATTCAATCTTAGAATGATAGGCAACCTTGAGCATGTGAATATAAATACAAGCTATTTTGCATAACATGCTTGGATAAAGTGAGGCACATACGGGAGGTCAGAGAAACACTTTCAGGTATTAAAACTCGGAGTGTCAGATAAAAGCTATGGAAAGTAACTAGGGAAAGCACACTAAGTTGAATAATGCAATTCATTGTCTATATACTTTTTCTTTTCCAAATATTTCCTAGCTTACTAGCTTAATAAATGCAGAATGGCAAGTGAGGATAATATTAACCATCAATGTGACACACAAGAAACATCCTGCATAAAGATTAAAAGTCTACAGCCTCAAAATTTTAAACTTTACTTAAAAGATGAAGGCTATGGGTAAAATTTTTCTAACCGCAAGGTTAGATTTGAGATAAGACCATATGTAAGTAGATGTGTTAGCATAATCATAGGCTTCAGGTAAAATATCTCAAGCTAGTTTCTCTAACAAGCTGTTTGATGCACCTAGAAAATATAAACATAAAAGTATGCATTATTTTATTTATTAAAAATATTCGTAAATAGACTTTGGAAATTTTAGAATTAGGATAAGAAATGCACTGATTAAAGTGCTCTGATAAATAGAGACTCAGATCTTTATTTAATCAAAGTACATAGCTGATATGCTGTTGTATAACAATATCCTTGAGACTGAAACATCCCATCCTGCAGGGATCCTCCTTACACAGGAAGGTAAACAACTCAAAATAGCTTCAGGAAGTTACTGAAAAAGACGAGATTCACTAGGCCCTCAGAATCAGCAATAAGAGCTGCAATGAAGACTCTGAGACCAGACCAGCTTCTTGGAAGAAACAGAAGCAAGCAGAGCTGCCTGAAAGATTGTTAGAACAATTGAGGCACAAGGAAAGGACACTTTCAACCTCTTTAGCTGCCTTCAGGCTGTGCAGTGTGCTCCAGGTTCCCAGCTTTGTGAGCTGACACCCATGCTGGAGTGGGCTTTGGAGAGTTGTCTTTGAATTATTTCTGCTCCTGTAAGTAAGCCCCTCAACCATATTCCTATAAGAACCCAAAATAATTCAATACTTCACTATGTTGGACATGGTGGTATCCATGCCTTGGTCTGTCATGGGATCCCTATCTGGTATGTGTAGATGTGAGTATTGCATCTCTCCAGGAAAAGTTTTGTTGTATAGTACAATACCAGATGGAATGTATTAAATTAAATTAATAACTATGCAGACAAGAATGAAACTACACATTTTAATAAGTCATCCACTCAAAAATAGTTGTATCTGAACACAAATACTCTATATATTTAGAAGGAAAAAATAAGTGAAATGGATCTTTTAACTTGACTTGAACCCTAGTTAATAATTAATTGTTAAAGACTCAAAATTCAAGAAGGAGCTGAAGTAACTTTTTATCTCCTGTATCTTCTAGTAAATGAGATTTGAACACAAGTGAAATCTAATAAGGTATACTCCACGGAAAACGACATTCTGCACTTTTGAAATCTCCTTGGCATTATCTTCTGATTTCCATGAAGACAACCACTGATGCAGGAGGTGATAGGATAGATACTGTTACTGAGAACTGAACTACTTCTAACTTTTCTCTGCTCACCAGTCACCAGAGAACATGATCCTCTCAAAGAGACTGGCAAGTAACCTACCTTTGAGTCCACAGTGTATCACACTATGGTCTAGAGGCCAAAGTCAAGAATTTGTGGTTATGTGATAAAATATTAAATACTAAGCTATGGTTGCTGAAAAATATAAACAAAAAGGCAAAAGAAAGTTACATATATAAAATTTTCAGTATTCTTGTTGCTTTTTAAAAGATTTTCAAATTTTCGTTTTAATTGTTTATATGTGTCTGAAGTCAGAAGCAACCCAATGTGGGCCCATGGAACTAAACTTGGAACACTACAAGAACAGTATGTACTTTTAGTTGCTGAGCCCTCTTTCTACCTGGTCAATTTTCTTATTTCCACAAAGAAAAATTAAAGTATATATGCATATCAATACATATGTCAGTATACACACACACATATATATCTATTAAACAAAAAATACAACTTTTGACTCTCCTATGAAACCTGTTATTTAACTACAAAAATGGGGATTTAATTTCAATATTTCCTGATCCATTTAGCTGCTTTTTAAATATCATTGGAAATAACCTCAAAACTTTTATAAATCAAGGAAACACAAAGCAACAACTCATTAAGTAGTCATTTCCATATATCGAAGATCACACCATGGGATCTTCAAGATCTTAAAGTTTATTTTCTCAGTAATAAATGTGAAGAAATCATGCAAGCAGAAACTGTGCTGTAGTTCTAAAACTCAGGATTGGGAGTAAGAAGAATCATATAAAATATCACTGTCTGCTCTAATTACAACTCAAACTCACCTACAGATACACTTTTTCCAGCACTAAAACAGTGATGTTAATATTTATATTCATATATTCCTACAGTTATAAAGCTATGGAAAGTCGTGTGAGGAAATTATTGCAAATCTTTACTATTATTATGGAGAAAAATAATGAATCTAATTTAAAGTAATATGTTTCAAATAAAAAATCAACCATGTAATATGAGCATTTGTTTACATAGCAATACTTGCTATTTTGAAAAGACTTGCAAGTACTGTCAAAGAGAAAGGGAACTCATTGAAATAACCATGGAAGTGTCTACACTGACAGAAAATGCAACAACCAAACAAAATGTCTTCTTATAGAGTGGAAGTCAATGAACGGTAACCTATGTTTTGCCTCTTGTCACCTTGTCATTAAAGGTTCCTAAATGTGTATGTCATTTAAATGAACTAACTAGAACAAATTCCACAGATCCACAGACAGAGTTTTCAACCTAAGCAAACATACCAGTACATCAGTGATGATGCACTGCCATTCCCTATCAACATAAGGCAGTTGATACCTAACAGTACTTGACAGGTGCTAATCATTTTGACTAAGCACAGAAATACCATTGACAATATGCAATAAACCATTATACCGTGAGATTTCGGTCTATATTGATTTTTAAATTCTGTACAGATTCCTTTGAACATAATAAGTTTCACAATCATTCTAATTGGAAAGATGGTATACACATGAATACCACATGTACTTGCTGCTATTTATTTTTCTGGCAAAAAACATGTAAAATCTGCCTTTTTTTGCTATGAAGCTACTCTCTCTACATCCTGATCTCTAAGTACTGCAGCACCCTTTAAGGAATATTTTAATTACTCTCTCCTATCTCCAGTTCTACGTAGGACAAACTTTACAGAATTTGAGAATTAGCAGAAAGTAATTATTCTGTTGCTGCCTATCACATTTGAGTCACATCGGATAAGCTAAGGTGTAACTTGTTTCATGTAAAACATGTTTTCATGAATTTTTGTCAACTCTATAACCTACTTTATGCATTAGTGTTTCATAAAATTAGACGTGCCAATATATGTTATCCTTGTGCTACAATGAAATAAATTAAAAGCTACATTTCTGCTAACCTCTTTAAATAATATTTTAACCATATGGCAGAATCCTAATATGTGCCCTTAAAATAGATCAAGGATCGGGTTCAGTTCATTTATGAAATATGCATATAGTATTTTCCCAGGCAAGTAGCTATTATAAGTCAAATATTTTTCAGTAATTTCAATTGAAGGCAAGATTTTTCTCATCTCAGAGTACCTATGACATTTTCATGAGCTACTTTTGGTTGTCATATCTTAGGGTAGAATGCTGCCACACTCGATTGACACTGCTGAATATCTTCTGTGCCTAGAATATTCTCAAGGTAAATAATTACCCAGCACAAAATATTAGCAGTGTTTGGGGTCAGAATCCCTGTCCTAAATGATCAACACAATAATGAAAGAGTAACACAATAGTTGCAACAGTTCTATGGTTAATCCAAAATAACCTTCTAAAAAAGATCAGATTACTAGACAATAAGATTCAGCAAAATGATAATAGCCCAGATGCAGAGGATTATTTACAAAGAGTCAGACACTGTCTTCTTAACAAGTTTACTCAGTCTTCACGAAGAACTATCAATTTCTGGGTGAAGCGATGTCTCAGCAGTTAAGAGCACTACCTGTTCTTCCAGAAACACGGACAGGTTTCACAACACCCACATGTCAGCTCAGAGTCATCTGTACCACCAATTCCAGGAAATCTGATGTGAATTCTAGCTTCCACAAGCACAGTACACATAGCTCACTGTACTCATAGTGCACTGTAGCTCACTGTGCTAGTTCAAACTCTTCCCAAGCTGGTGGTTCAAACTGACCTTCTGAGCCAGCTGACTGTTTCTGATTGAACTCTTCTGACTCTGGCTGACTCCCACAACTTCTCTTATTGAACTGCTCTACTCTCTTCTCCTCTTTCCAACTGAACTTCTGAACTTCTGTCTGTCTTTTCTCAGACTGCTACAGACTCCCTCTGTGTCTCTCTGAACTCCCTGCGTGTGAATTGAGAGACTCCTTTTATACCCTGAGAGTTGGATATGTCTTCAGTGTGAATCAGTCTCAGATTGATTGTTCACTAATTCAATCTCAGAGTTGGGATTAAAGGCTTGTGCTCAATCTGTAAACATTAACTGAGAGTTGTGACCTACTTATGAACTGACTGTTTCGCTTTAGAACCCTAGTGTTGGAATTAAAGGTATGTGATACATTGCCATAACCAAAGAAATCTCTTTTACATATCATGAGCACAGAGGATAGGATTATTCTGACTAACATTCTCTCTGAATTCCATCCAGATCACAAAGCTCCTTCAATGTGATCCTTTCCTAGCTATTCCACAGGCCTTTCAACATTATTCTTTCCCAGAGCAGCCATGTTTCTGGATTAAATGACTAAATATCACTCTAAAGTGCACAGACATACATGGAGAGGAAATACCCGTATTCATAAAATTTTAAAAAATATTGTTAAAAGAATGATGTACAAACATCATTGTTCCTTAAATGAGGAGAATAAGGCTTTATAGTCACCCAGCTTCCTGAAACCAAGTTCAAGTCCTCTTGAACATGCCCCTCTCCAATGTCTTCATGATGGCCCAAAAGTCACTTTACATTTTAATTGATGGTAAGTCTTGCTATGTAGTCCGCACTGGCTTTGAACTCATGATCCTAGGTGTGAAAGGGTTATAGAAGTGAGACACCATAACTAGCTAAAGAGAAAGTTGCCTTCTGAAAGAAATATTTCAAAGAAAAGGGAAGTGTGTTTCATAAGACTTACAGAAACCCACAATCATTAGTCTCTACTTAAAAATTTCATTCCAGAAGATCAAAAGTTCAAGAACACAACAGATGTCACTAAAACATTATTTATTCATTTATTGAAATTCTTATTCTCACTTTACCAAATGCACTCAAAATGTCTTTAAAAAAAAAAGGAAAGAAATTCAACTAAGTGAAACACATAACTAAAGAGAAAATGAGAACAGAAAGCACATTTAACATCACCAGGATAAAGGCAAGTAGAGGGGAGGAAAGCACATCAAACCCCTATCAGACCTGTGTAGTCACAATTCAAATACCTTACATGCTTTCCAAATCCATTCACAGAAAGCTGCAACTTACCAAGTTAAAGACATACTAGTTTTATACAGCTTTTGTAACAAAATAACACAGACAGCATGACTTAAACATCAGAAATGTATCTCCTATAGAATTGAAGGATGTAAGTCCAACATAACAGGCTCATTAGATGTGGTTTCTAAGACTCTGGCTTTAAGATGTCAACACTGAGTTTGGGGATAACATAATCTTACTCAAAATATGTAAACTAATAATTTCTTAAAAACAGGGTTATACTATATCTAGAACATTTTCTTCAGGACTAAATACTACAAGGCAGCTATAGCATGAATAACCATTTGACGTACCATGATGCTAGCTCAGGGAGAAAGCCTAACGTGGACTTTATATAAGATCAAACTTGAGATCTCCTTGCATCAACCTTAGAGCTCTTTACAGAGTGTCAGTCGGAGTCCTATGATGTTATTAAACAGGAACATGAAATCATTAGACATAAAAAGTATTCTTCAGTGGCTCAATGTCATAATACAAGTGCAAAATGAATCCTTGCATCAGTGAGAGAATAGAACAAGGGCTCCGCTGCTTCAAGATTCTTTTCCTTTCCTATTTTGGGGTGGGATTTTTTTTGATGTTTTTGCACATTATTTTTGTTTAGATTTCTATTTCTCTTAAACTCACAGGAACAACAGGATACTGATGTTGGCTCTAAGGCACTTTCTTTTTCTTGAATTGAAAGACTGCTTTTCTGTGCCCATCAGGAAGCACCATGTAACTGCAGGACTTAGGCATTCTCCATCTCTTCCTGAAGCAACAGCATTTGTCTCCCTAACTGTTGGATCACCCAGCAGGACAGCAGAAACAAAGATATAAATAAGCATGGGACAGCACAGAATGGAGGGATGAATGAAAGTATGATTGAGTGGAGGCTCACAAAGGATTTCCTAGAAAGCCCAGTTAACTAGGGACAGAAAATGCATCAAGAAACCAACTGAAAAATGTTGGTAAGCTCAGTGAATCACAAATAGAATGAACTGTGAATTTCCATTTCATTATTCTTTATTCCATACTATGGCTATTATGTTCTTCTGACTCATCCAGACAACAAGAACTCCTAAAGTTAGAATGCAGAAACATCTAACGTGACTCCCATCTGGTTAGAATCCTGAACACTAAATGATATCACTATGACATTATTTTCCTACCCTAAATGTGACTCCAATTAAAAAGCATGTGAGGCTAGACAGAGGGTTGAGCAGGTAAAGACACTTGCCACCCAACAATGTAAGCCTTATGATCTGAGTTTGATGACTATACATAAAATAAAGGTGTTGTGGTAGTTTATTTTTAGTTATATATAAAATAATTGTTTTATGCAATGTTGGGTGAGGGCCTGCCAAGGTCTTGGCATTTTAAATTGTCTGCAAGTGATGGATTTCAGTGGGGGATGTTTGATTGCAAATGATCTGAGCATGCTATCAGTAGAATACTTGAGGAGTTCTGGAAGAATAAAAACATCTGAGTTCAGATGATTAGGGTTCCACAGTCCAGGATGGTGCTTGCCATGACAACGGTTTCCTCTGCTGAGGTCTGGCAGGGTTTGAGTCTATGAAAATACCTGCTTGTCTCCCCACTGCATCCTAACTACTAAATAAAGGTGGTAGTAGAGAACCAACTTCAAAAGTTTGATGTCCGCAAGTGTGCCATGATAGACAACCTCATGCCATGATACTTCACACACACGCACACACACACACACACACACACACATGATAATAAAATCATGTAATTTCTTAATTATTCGGTTACATTCAACCACAATGTGGCCTCACTCTGCTCACTCGTGTCCTAACATTAACCACTGACTCATTGTTGGGAACAATCAGATCCACACTTCATTATTCTAAGAACTGGCATTTAACATCGTAGAATGTCCTTTTGCCTTGCATGGACCATAACATTCTTCCTTTTTCAAGGGCCAGGTAAAATCCAATCCATTCCCGCATTATAATATCCAAGCATTTAAAACAAGAGGTAGCTTAACTGACCATGTACACACTAGATATCTTACTGTGTATCTCTACATATCTCAGATTATATGTGAGTCATATTTAATTATTTGGCGGTCAATAAAGAATAGATAAATAAATAAGCAAGCTACGCTTTCTAGTTTTCTTTTGGAGCTGTTAGACATAAGAGACATTATTCATTCTTCTTCCCCTTCACAGTACCTGCACACAATCATTTATTAAGTCATATAAATGCAGTGCATGCATGTTCCTAGTTCTTTTTCTCCCCTCCCTTTGTTTTTCCTGTTATGCAGTATCTCCCATGGAGCTCATTGAACATTGGTCCTAATTTCCTTCAATAGCATCTTTTTTTCTCATTATATAAAACTATAGCTCTATATGAAGAATGTCAAAGTCCATTCTGACCTAGCCCTTGGAGAAGTGGCAACCTCAACCATAGACATGTTCTCAGGACAGCAACAGCAACTTGTTTCATGGTGGTTAGTTAATATCCAAACCTTCCCCACAGAGAAAGCTGCTCTTTTCTTCAGAAACATTTCTGTGCTTGTTTAAGGCAATTCAGATTCCACTTCTTTTTTTTGGTGTATAATCTTGTATGCTAAGTTTTATTGTCTTTGCTTTACACATGAGAGCGCTGAGGCTTGGAAAGAGGTATGCACGTTCACATCTGTCCTGCAACAGTCATGATTCAAGAAAATCCAGGAGACATGGCTCTGAGTCTCAGATTCTCTGTTCTGCCCATTTGAGCTAAGTACTAAGTCAGAGTGGGCCTTGAGCTACAGTGCTGATCTCAATGCAAGCTGGGCTTCAGAGAAAGTTGTCTGGCATATGTTTGTGTTGTACAAGATGCCACTTATGTGACAGCACTGTCCATGCAGTCTCATTCCTCATTAGGCTGATACATTTTACACAAATTCTTTGGACTCTATATGATCAGGTAGCCCTCAAACAAGATTATATCAGATAATCTTAGAGTTCTGTTGGTTTGGGTCATATATACAAAATTACATACAATTATATTAATAATGCCATTAATTATATCATACATAATATATAATATTATATCGTATTATATAATCAATATATTAATTTGTGATTGCGTGGGGGTGTTCACGTGTATGTTAATGTTCATGGTATGTGTGTACATGTGTGGGTACTCCCTTCTCTTTACTCTAGGTTCAGCAGATCAAATTCAGAATGTCAGGTTTGGGCAGCAACTGCTTTTACCAGTTGAACCATCTCTATAGCCCTTAATTATGTACCTTTATATCTAAATATTAGCAGGAAATATCAATATAATTATTCTAGAAGATATTTAATTAATATTGCTAAAAAGGCCAACAAACAAGTATCAATTAAACATTATATAAATAATACTATTATCATATTTGTTTGAAATATTAAATAATCCATTATTTCTTCATTGGTGTAAGAGTGATATAGACATTTTACACAAAAAACCTTAGCATTACTTAATTTCTGAGACTTAGTTAGCAAGTCTTAGAGGAGGAGAGATGGTTCTGTGGTTACAAGCACTGGGTGTTCTGAAGGGGACCCAGTTTCAGTTCCTAGCACCCAGTGTTGGCTCACAAATGTCTCTAAATCCATTACCAGGAAATTGGACATCCGTTTCTGTCCTCCATAAGCAGCAGGCATTCACATGATGTTTATACATACGTACATACATACATACACGCAAAAAAACTCTCATATAAAAAAGCACCTTATAATTTATATTCAGATAAGAAGTATATTAATAATAACATTACAAACACAATAAATCAGTGCTATTCTACATGTGAAATACATCTTGTGACATTCCCCACACAAATAGCAGAATGCCAGAAAATATAACTCTGTTAAATACTATGGATAACGGATACTTAGCAAAAATACCCACTAAATCAGTGAATAGATGTTATAACTAGTTTGGTGAAAAGGAACAAAATATTTTGCTATTTCCAAAGTCCTTGTGATAAAGTCTTTGCATATATATTACCATCGATTGCTACTTTGGTTCAGTATTATTTGAAAATCAAAGTATAACATCTTAAAATTAATTTGATGAAACAAGAAAAAGGCTTACTTCAAAAATAGAGAAACAACAAAAAAACAAATTTGCGCCTAAAATATGATTCAATGCATTATTAGCTCGCAGGGTTTCAATGTTAATATCCCAAGTAAAAAGCCAAGTGCAGTTGTGTGCAAACCTGTAACTCCAATGTTTGTGGGGAGGGAGGACAGAGATAACAAGATCACTGGGACCTTCTGGCTGCTATCTACCTCCAGTTGAGTGAGAGATGCCAGATAAAAAGATAAGGTAAAAAGCAACCAAGCAGGACATCCAACATCATCCTCTGGCCTCAGTTGCATGTTTATGGATGCATGTACTTCAACACCAACATGTGTATACATCTCACATGCACACACATACCCACGTAACACAGAGGTCGAACACAACATGCAAAACAGATATTAATATAAATTCCAGTTGATATAAATTTGTATTATACTTGACCCTCAAAGTTTCAACTTTCATATACAGTATTATACTTTAGGAAGGTTAATTTCAACCAGTTTCCCTAAATACTAGCAGTGAATTATGTCCCTTGTTGTAATTCACAATTCAAGACACTGTGTTTACATACTTGCCAAGGTCACTTTCAATCAAGATTTCAGAATTCATCCTGTTGAACTTGATCTTTGTATAAAATTAATAACTGTTATTTTTTCATTTTCCGATTCTTCTGGTTCTTGGGCCTTATGCATTTCTTATGAATATTTCTCCTGTTTTTCACACTGGCTTATTAATAAACATCTCCTTTTAATAAATTAATTCAAATATGTCTCTATATAGCTTTTTAAATTAAAGAAGTTTAGATCTTTCTCCTTATTTCCCTTAATAGATCTAGAGGTCATGTGTTGTTACAATGCTTTTCACACATGAGTAAATTTCACTTCTCAGTGAACCTTTTAAAAGTAAATGAAATGCTTTATCTCTCCAAATGCAAACGAGATATTCAACGAATGAATAGTTTTACTTAATCACACATTTATTTTTTCATCTGAGTGATTCTCTATTGTTTATCCACCAAGGTGAATTTTAATTAAGTTTCACAACTTTCTATTTTTAGTCTTGTAAGTCCTATGAGTACAAAACAAAATAATTGACAAATACTTGTTGTAAATGTCTCATGGAGACCTTATTTCTGCAGGTGCAGTAGTTCTGGCACCTGTAGCATGTTTTTAGGAGGGTGTGCCGCTCAGGTTTATGGGAACTTTTGGTTTAGGATATAAAAAGTCTGAAGCCCTGAGACTCGGGGTGGGCATTGGTTGGTGGTTCATTGGTCAGGATGCTGTTGTTAGTGTGATAATTCTTAAAAGAACAAAGGTTGGAGAGATTGAGTTTATAGATCGTGAGCTGAGATGCTAGTCTGACTCACTGTCAGCTAGTCCTCTTCAAAGAGGCTGTGAAGATTTCTACCTTTCTCTCTTTCTATATGAAGGCTTCTCCCCCACTCTACCAAAAGCACATTACAGTTTATATACATAAGGTATTTGTCCATTACTTCACTGGTGATCTGGCATGGGTAATTCCTTCATAACTGAGTTAAGCCATCCAGAATTGAGCTCAAATTGAAATTCCTCAGAAGGATTCCTTTCTATACTTCAGGAGGATGCCAGAATCTGTTACATATCTATATTCTAATAAACTATCCCAGACTATTTCTTTCTAGCACTTAAAATTTCTCTGAATTATATATTTGCACAATGTCTTTCTACCAGACTGATTAAATTAGTATTCCCAGAAATAAATATAATGTCCCTCAAACACCATAGACTCACACAAATATGAGTTAAAGTGTTGCCTTGTGTAAACTGCCATAGGATAAATATTGTTGGATAGTGTGTTGTGTAGCAAGTTCCTCCAAGATAAAGCTTGTATCTAGGAAGGAGGCTCCTTAAGACAAAGCATTTTCAAAAATGAGGTGAAATATTCCATCCTGCATGGAAATTTGTTAAAGAAGTTAACAATTCAAAAGATTCAAGAGATTCCTGAACCTGACCAGATTCACCATGTGCAATCATCCTCAAGCTTATATAAGATTGCTGAGAAACAACTCTTATACATGCCATGCTGCCAGCAGAGGATCAGACAAGACGAGCTGCCTCGAAGAGGCTTAGACCATCTAGGCTTCCTGAAGGAAACTCTCCAACCTACTGAGCTGCTTACAAGTTACGTAGTGCGTGTGCTACATGCTCCCACCATTTATAAGCCATCACTCATGTTGGGCTACACCTTGGGTGACAGTTGGGGGATTTTCTGCTCCTGTAAGTAACCACTTTCCATATTCCTGTAAGCAAATCCCAATAAAATTTATTGATTATCCAAGTTGGACTTTAATAGAGTCCTGACTTTGGGATACTTATTGTCTATCTAGCGTGAGTAGATTTCTGCTCATGTCCCCGGGGTATAGTATCACACAAAACAGTCTCACTACATTGCTTATGATGGTATTGAACTGACCCAGTAACACAGGCAGCCACTGTACTTGTTATTCACTTGCATTAGCCTTCCAAGTAATTGGGATAACAGATCTATATGAGCGCTCCAGCCAAGGAAATCTCTATCTTGAACTACACTGTAGTGCCAAAAAATATATAAGTATGTAATAGGGATGTACTTTTAATGAAAACAAAATGTACAGTGGAAGTGCAATTTTTTAGGTCTATGATAAGTGATTCCAATCCTAAGAATTATGTTTGATCCAATAATTTTAGTAAAGCCTAGTTTATATGAGGTAAAAAATAAAATCATGGGAACAAGCAAAAAACAAAACCATAGTGCTTTGTATCGTAAAGTTTGCAAGTTAAAAAAAAATCAACTAATAAAGCCATACTGTGAGGCATAAGTTTGGTAAAGACACAATGTAGGCAACAGTCAAATATTTAAAGGATCATTAAAGCTACAGAACCTGAACACAATACAAAGGTCTGCGACCTGGAGTTTTACAGAAGTTTTCACTGAAACAGCAAAATGCACTTGTATACAGTTTACCTCAATAAATAAGGAGTGTGGCAGTGTATAGACAAATACATGTGTTCATGCTCAAAGCTTTTCTCTCTTCATCTTGCTATATACTTTCTCATGTATGTAAAAGCATAAGTATACAAACCATTTTGTTACCTGAAATGTATTCTGCAAATATGAAGTTAGGGCCATGTCTTTATTATGAGAAGAAAAAAAATTATACTTTCTATTAAATTATACTTTCTATACTTGCTATTAAAGATTATATAAAACTGAAGAAAAGATTAAAATTGATATTTGAAAAGATATTTATTTTAAACCTTATCTCCCATACCCCGATTATTTTCAAAAATGTAAATGTCACCTACAGCTATATGACTTTTGGCAAAGAGGATCACAATAAACACTGCAGTAAATACAACATTTTAACAAATCATATGGTCAAACTGCATAGTCCCATGCAAAAGAATGAAACTGGATCCTCAAGTCTCACCCTATATAAACTCAGTCCATATGAATCAGAAGTCTCAATGACGTCTGATAGAAAAGTAGAGAATGTATTTGAACTCATTGATATAAGAAAGGACTTTCTGATCAGGACGCCAACAGTTCAGGCATTAAGAAAAACACATAATATATGGGACCTCATGAAAGTAAAAAGATTATGTACAGAAAAAGATAATATCATTGGAATGAAGTGACAGCGTTCACAATGGAGATAAATCTTTAACATGTACACATCTGATAGAGGGTTAGTATCTACAACATACAAGAAACAACAACAAAACCCTAAACATAAAAAGGGCCTAATGAATTGTGGCATGGAATTAAACAAAGAGTCCTTTAAAGCATTAAAGCTCAAAATGTCCATATATCAGAGAAATGCAAATTAAAACTACTTTGATATTTCTTCTTACAATAGAGAGAATAAATAAGGTTAAAAAATAAAGAATGCTAGAGGCTGGCAGCGCTATGGGGAAAGCGAACACTTATTGACTGCTGGGGCAATAAGCACAAACTAGTATAACCACTATGAAAATCAGATTGGAGATTCTCAAAAAGGTAGAAATAGATTATCATATGATCCAGCCATAACACCTTGGGGGCATATATTCAAGATTGTGCATATACATCCATTCATGTGCATTAATTTTTTATTCACAACAGGCAGGAGCTGGAAATGTCTTAGATGCCCAACACTGATGAATGGATAATTAAAATGTATATTCTACACAGTAGAATATTATTCAGCTGTTAAGAAAATTTAATCATGAAATTTGCAGGTAAATGGATGGAGCTGGAAACGATCATTGATAATGATATAGCATAGACCTTGAAAGACAAATGCCATGTTTTTTCTCACTTGTAAATATTAGATTTGACTCTAAAGATCTATAAATTTCTTTTGTTGATATCTTTGATGTTAGGAAATTGATAAGGAGTCAAGAAGTGCGGATATTTTTTTAAAAAAGGGAGATAGAAAAAAACTGGTATAAACAGTTTAAGAAAAATAATGGTCCAGGGAAAATTAAAATGGTATGGGGGAAGGGAGGATAAAGTAAAGGATGAAATACATAGAAGGATACCCTAATATTAAAGGTGCTTTGAAATAGTCATGCGGAAATGTCCTATTGTAGAAGTTCACACACACACACACACACGCACATACACGTTAAAATGGAATTACCCTACAATGAGACACCAGTGTTGACAACAGACACCACAGGCAACAAAATTAAAAGCCCAGTGCCAGGAATCAGTTACTACTTTTGGAGTTTTTGTCTAATGAGGTCTAATATACATTCAGTCATTACAGGCTATTTGCAAATCTCTTGAATACCCTTCAGAAAGTGAAAATAAGAACCTAGTGCTGAAGAAAACACAAATTCTAGTTACAACATGGAGCAATCAAACTGGTATTGTTCCAAAAGCTTCATTCTTAATGGATATCTTCCACAGGGCTGGAAAATGTTATTCATACTACTGGATAAGAAAGAATACTCATCCATCTTATCCAGTTATGAACCTGAAAACCCATAACACTGATTGCCTTGGCAAGACACATCTACTGTTACAATAGTGGCACAAACATTATGGGAATAAGCAACCACTTTCTGACTGGATTTAAGACCCGGTACACAGGATGAAACCTGTATAACACTAGGTTACAGGTTCTCTGACACCAGGGAAAAACCTATTACTATTATTCTACAAAATGGACACAATATTAAACAGATTCCTAATGACTTATCATCATACCTGTAAATTAATGGATCTCTGAGACCTTTATGGAGAAACTTCTATTTGCAATAAATGGTAAAAACCACAGAGACCCACACTGTCCATGATACAGAAAATATGAGACGAAGAAATGCTTGTCACTTAATGAACACCTCCTTCCAAGATGCAGGGACAATTATGGAAGAGGGTTGGAAAGAGTGTGAGAGCCATAGGTAGTAAATGACTACAAGGAAACACTGTCTTCTTGTCCAGCAGGGCAGCTGTATATATGAATTTACTGTGGTTGTGACATCATGCATAAGGATAAGCTATACAAAATCCCAGCATGATTTTTTGAGACAAACTTTAGATATCCTGGAACTCACTATGTAGAACAACTTGGCCTTGTACTCACAAACATCTGCTGTCCTCTACCTCTCTAGCACTGAAAATAAAAGTATGTGACAAGATACCTACTAGAAATACTATGTTATGTCGTAGAACATTTACAAATTCTTACGGCACTTTAAAATGCATATTCTCAACAGGAGAAGGTAGGTTGAAAAAATTCCGATCTCATTTATAAGTAGATTTTATGGCTGTCTAGATAACGTCTATCAATTAGTTCATGCACATCCTCTCCTCGTTTGTAAATTTAGTACAGTGTTCACAATGGTTTTGATTGATGCTGTGTAGTAAGAAATTCACAGGACATTTTCTAAGATAAACATACACAACAGGACAGCAGTGAAACTTTGCAATTTCTAAATCTATGAATATATTACTCTCTCAGAGAAGGGGTGCAGGAGGGAGGGAAGGAGGGAAGGAGGAAGGAAGGTAAGAGGGAAGGAGAGAGAAAGGGAGAGAGAGAGATTAATGACAAGATTTCCCAGAAACAAGTCCTGAAAGCAATAATGTATATATTGTTAAAAATAAGCACAACAACATATTCTAAAAATGTCAAAAGAATTCTCCATTTATGATTGCTTGGATAAATTCTATTCTGTTATAGAAGAATCCATATTGTGTGTGACCTTTCAGAGGCCCTGAAATCTATAAAATAAAGATTTTTATACCAAAGAACAAGATAACCACTAAATTTACAATATCAGTCTATCTGAACTGCATGGTTTAGCTTATAATTGTGTCCTATTCTTTACAGCCAGCCAAAGCACGTCAATATAACCCTATGACTTTGCTGCAGTTTTAAAGTTTTATATGACTTTACTTTTTTATACTGATAATGCTCATAGCAGCATTTTCTATAAAGCAGATGTTCCCTTTGCTGTCTTTTATGGGGAGAAGCAGGGGTGAGGATGAGTAGGTGGCGGTGGGGAAGGTATATAATAAGACGAGATGGAAGGTGGGGGAAGCTGGGAAGAATGGAGGAAGGATAGGAGGTCCTGATATGTATTATACGAAAGAAGAAAAATAAATTTTAAAAGATCATATTTCAAATTACATATGCACATCGTGAACTTTTTGCTTCTTATATCACCAACATCCAGACAGTGTCTGACAGATAGTGAATAAATCACTATTCAATGAACAAAAACACAAAAAAATTTAACACTAGATGTCTTCCACCTAAGTGGTCTCAAAAATATGATTAACACATATGAAATGCCAGAAGCAGGCTACAGAAAGTACTCCGTAATCATCCCTAAAATTTGTGTAATACTCAGAAATTTTAAATCTTACTTAAAACACACACGCACACGCACATGATTTAAGTTTCAAAATAGAATAAGGAGCATGTTACCATCTGCAATAACAAAGTTTCATAAAAGTTTCAGCTTAGGCAATGTATTTAGGAAGCTACAGAACTTCCACTCAAACCCACGTTTTCTGACTCTTAATTTGGTCATTCCTCATTGTATGTACTCTACATGAAAAACCTTATGTCTAAATTACACCTTAATTTAGACTCATTATCTTGAAGACTGTAAGGAAAAGAAACATATGGTGCATTAAATCACCTCAAATTCCTTATCGGGGGGAAAAAAAAAATACATATTGTAAATGATCAAAAGTGTCTTACTTTTTCTATTGTTGTGACAAAATACTATGACCAAGGTAACATATCAAATAAAACATTAGTTGAGCTCTCAGTTTCATAGTATTACAGTCCATGACAACAGAGAAAAGGCATGGCAGCAGAACTATTGAGAGCTCACATCATCACCCACAAGCAAGAAGTGGAAAGAGACACAAGGAATGATGCCAGCTTTTTGATCCTCAAAGCTAGACCCCAGTGACATACCTTCTCCAACAACGCTACTCCCTTACTCTTTCACAAACGGGTCCACCAAAGAGGGACCAAGAATTCAAACATACGAGCTTACAGGGACCATTATGTTTCAAACCACCAGAAAAAGGTTAGCAAATCATTTGTTCTTTATTTCAAAATACATGAGAACTTCATGCTTATTACATACTAACACTAAATAATGGGTAAAAGAGTTGTGGTTGCCAAATTTTGCTGCACAATACGATAATCTTGGTATGACTAATTTTTAGAACTTGGGGAGGAGAAAAACATGATCAAAATATATTGAATGAAAATATTTTCAATAAAAAAATTACATTTTAAAAGTACTACATATGTAGATGTATAATACTAAAATTTTAACAATAACTTCTGCTCTATTGAACTTTGTCAGTACATACTTAAGTCTAATAATCACATTAAATAAATATTTTAATAAAATACATTACACAACAACTCATTTTCTTAAATCATTAATCCACATAATTATTTTTTTTAAAACTGATATACAGTCTACTACATACATTCTGAATGGAATGTAGGTAGTGAATAGCTCTTTTAAAATTCCACAAATGTTACTAAGTAGAGAAAATCTGTAGAGTCTTTGGGTGAGTTTTCCTAAATACTTACACTATATTGTTTCCTCTTCATGTTGAATCAAACATTTGTTGGGGTTTAGAGTTCACAGAAGCTACATGTGATAGTATACCAGAAAATAAAACCATAATATAGTTGAAAGCAGAAACTGTGTTAAAAAAAAAATGTGTGTACACACCTATACTCATATCCATACAACTTTATAGAAACGAAGTTCAATAAAGGCATATGAAAGAATTAAGAAAGAAAGAGAGAGATAACCTTAAACTTCCTTTTTTTTTCCTGTCCCTACTTTCTAGCTCTCAGATTACAGATGAACAGCACCATGTTCAGTTTTATCCAGTCTTGGGGATCCAATCTGGTACCCCCTGCAAGCTACACAAGCATTTGACAAACTAAGCTTTATCAGCCCAAGATATGCACCATATGATCAAAGGAAAGCTTAGTTTGTACTTGAGGGATGAAATATGGGATGTATAAACAGCTTCTTGTGATTGCCTCTCTCAGTAGCTTATGCTCGTCATCATTTTATAAATTTTACATAAGGTAAACAGCATTTATTATAATAATATCTGCAATTCAGAAATTGTGACTCATATTCTAAGTAATTAAACACTATCAAGTCTATCAGGGGACCAATTTTGCTATTTTAAAAATAGACAAATTTGAACAAAAGACAATGACATGAAATATTTTCACTTTGCAATTTAAGAAGAATGTTAGAAATCAATGTTGCGGAGGTAAGACTTCTGAACTTACATAGCCATGCTGCACCAATATATGAAAAGGATGTAATTTGTCCACAAAAATGATTCTCTAGAATATATAGTCTTTTCTTTTTAGAAACAAGTTAGCAAATACCTGAGACACCAACATTATAAAACGTTGTTACATTAAAATGAACTAGACAGCAAATTGGAAAGATGGCTCAGAAGTTAAGAGCATTTACTGATCTTCCAGAAGACCTGAGTTCTGTATCCAGGACTTATCAGGCATCATACAACTCCCTGTAATTCCAGGTTCACAGAGCCTGGGATTCTTTTCTGGTCTCCAAGGAGACCCATAATATACACTCAAAAAATCACACATATAAATGAGTAAATATAAATCATTAAAAAATAAAGGTAACCCCTAAGTGTAAATCCTATATTTGAAACTGTAGAGGAATAGCCCTGTGTGAAAGCTAGGGCCTACAATCCAAGGGCTACATTCAAAGGCCTATGTGGTCTGGATGGAATGTAGAGACACCTTTAATCCAGTATTCAGAAAGCAATGTTGTGCCATGCCTTTAATCTCCCCTCCCCCCCAAATAAAACAGTAGAAACAAACACAGGAAGCAGAACACAGAAGGAATCAGTTTCAAACAGGAAGTGACATCTGGTATGAGTTATTGTGAATGATAGAAAAAGTGACTAATCAAAGGAAGAGTTAGAAGAGTAAGGACATACCCAACTCTCACAAAAAAGATGGGCTCTCAGCTCATTGAAAAGGAGTCTTACATAGGAAGAGTCAGAGAGGAGCAGTTAAGAGAGTCAGTTGAGGCAGTTAGTTGAAGAGGCAGTTGAGAATCAGTCTAAAGAGGCAGTTGAGGAGCAGTTAACAGAGTAAGTAGAAGAGTCAGTTACTAGAGTCAGTTGAAGAGTCAGAAGAGTCAGTTAGTTGTATCAGAGTCAGTCACAGAGGCAGGATAGTGTAGTGAGTGAGAGCTCAGGGAAAGACACAGAGACACAGCAGAGCAGGGCAGAAGGAGACCAAAACTTAGAATGAGTTGAGTCAGAAGAGTCAGAGTTCAAAAGAACCTAGTCAAAGTGGCTCAATCAGCAGTTGGTTTTGGAAGGCTAAGACGCCTTCAAGGTTCAGCCTAGCAGTTTACATGTTCCAGATTATACGAAGGCTGAAGCCTTCTAGTTCAAAGATTAAAACTAGATTGTAAAGAAGCCTAAACATTCTGAGGCTACAGGGCTCTGGGATAGGACCAGTTACTTAATTAAACAAAAGAATAAACTGTCCTCTACCCTGAACCAATGTCTACATCTGGTGAATCCATATCTACATCTATAACTATAGATAACAATGTCAGACAAGGAAGGAGACTTTCATGTCAAAAGAGATTATTTCTTCTTTATTTCCGTCTCTCCAATTACTAACTGTTCAATCCACATTTATAATACAATAACATTAAATGCTTAACCACATATGTATTCCAAATTTTACTATAGAATCATTTAGTGATTTTTTTTTTATAATACAATACAATAAATTGTATTTCAGTGGACTGTGGAACTTGTTATACTATTTCTCCTTTGTTTTTATTTTGTCATTTCTACCATATTTTTGTTTCTTGGCCAGTTTTACTTCAGGTTAAATTTGTATTTTTTTCATCAAATATTAGCTTTTCATTTCATTAATTTTCTCCTTGAGTCTGTTTTCATTTCCACTGTCTGTTATTCTTATATTTATATTTAAATATATGTAAATATATGTAAATATATATAAATATATAAATATAAATTATATTTATATTCTTTTTCATGTTGTCCTAGACCTAATTCTCTCGGGTTCTATATTAATTTGAAAAGTTAATCTCATTCTTTGAGTTGTTTTTTCTTTTCCAGCAAAATCCCGCATTGTGGGTTTTCATTATGGAATAGTTTACCTGCTTACCTGTTAACATTTCACATTTTCAAAATTCATTTATTTCAAATATTGAGATTTCTATGGATTACAAAAAAGTATGTTCAGTATGCAAATATCTGAGGATATTTCAGAAGTATTTCTGATTTATTTTCATTTACTTTTCTAGAGAACTTTTTTTCAATCTTTGGGTTTTTTTTAATCCATTAAAGCACATTTTATGATGCAGAGCATAGTTGATAATGGCTGTTCTATGAGTTATAAAGAGTGGGTATTCTATTATTGTTTAGGTTGCTAGGTGATATTTCAATACACCATGATTTCTATACTATGTTCTATTTTTAGACTTTCATCACTTCTACCATCTTGATATTTTTTCTTGGCCAATTTTCCTACAAGTTTATTAATCTGAATGGATTGTCATCAAATATTAATGTTAATCTATATTAACCTAATGTTATTTATGCCAAATTCATTAGTTGCTTTGCTCAGATCTTATTTATCCTCATTGATTTTCTATTTATTTGTTTTTTTAATCAGCAAGTCAGGAGTACTTTAGTATTTAACCATAATTACAGATGGTCTAATTGTTTATATTTTAAATTGTTTCAATTTATGTTACACATTTAAATGTTGTTTGTTAGATATATGTTTATTAAGGGTCTTCTTGGATCATAAACATCTTTTTTCATAATTTAGCATTATGTAATTATTTAATTGTCCACTATAAGCCAGTTGGTGTATATCATTTGAAGTTATCAGTATTAATATAAAAAAATATCCATAACACTGTTCAATCTATGAAAAGAAACAAGTGGCATGTCCTTCCTAGGGGGCTGTTAAATACTCCAACTTTATGTCAATACTTTGTACAACAGCTTCTGGAAAAATTCACAAACAATTTCCTCAATCTATAATCCATCGTATGGATGATATTTTGCTGGTTGATTCTGATGCAAATATATCAGAAATAACATTTAATGAAGCAAAAAAGATTTTACCTTACTGGGGATTACAAATTGATTCTAAAAAATACAAAGAAGAGATTCTATCAGTGATCTAGGATTTAAATTAAGTCAACAAAAAATTCAACGGCAAAAGGTACAGATCAAAAGAGATCAATTATGAAAACTTAATGATTTTCAAAAATTATTGTAAGATATTAACTGGTTATGGCCTATATTAGATTAAAAACCCAAGAGTTAAGTAATTTGTTTCAAACTTTACAAGATGATTTGAACTTAAACAGTCTTAAACAATTAACAGCTGAATAGCTAAGAATTGACTCAGGTAGAAAGTACAGGAGGCACAAGTGAATCGCTTAGATCCCAAACTTGACTGTATTCTGGTAATTTTGTCTTCTAAACATTCCCCTACTGGACTCATTATTCAGAGAGAGGACAATAGTTTAGAATGGATTTTCTTAGTACATAAACAGAGTAAACAAAACAAAACAAAATAAAAGACGTATGTTGAAAAGGTTTCTGATTTCATTGTGAAAGGAAGAATAAGGCTTCGTCAATTGCCAGGAAAAGACCCAGCAGAAATCATAGTTCCTTATACTAATGCTGAGATTACTTCATTATGGTAATTAATGAAGATTGACAATGAGCTTGTAGCAATTATTTGGGAGCCATTAACAACAAATATTCCCAAGGCAAACATCTCCAGTTCATAAAAAGTTCAAATTGGATTTTTCTCCAGATAGTAAAAGGGACACCAATTTCTGGAGCCACTACATTCTATCCTAATGTAAACACATCAGGAATGGCAAGTTATAAATCAGGAAATAAAAGTAAAGTGATTCAGAGGCCATATGCTTCCGTTAAAAAATCAGAGGTGTATGCAATTCTTATGGTTTTATTATATTTTTCTGAATCTCTCAATATAATGATCAACTCTCAATATGAGAAGGAAGGGTTCTTTTACATGTAGGAACTGCTGAACTCATTCCTGACAATTAAAAATTAACATTGTTATTTATGCAGCTGCAACAGACTATTTGAAACAGAAATCATTTGTTATATATCACCCATATTTGATCTCGTACAGGATTTCCTGGTCCGTTAGCACAAGGGAATGAAAAGATTGACCAATTACTGATAGAAAATGTGCTAGAAGCCTCAGAATTTCATTTTTAAAACATCAGGTTACCAGCAAAGGTTTAAAGAGAAACGTTTCCATTATTTGGCAACAAGCCAAAGGAATTATACAAAACAAAAAAAAGTCCTAGTAGTTCTTTGTATAATCAAGTTCCATTACCTGCTGGAAGTAATCCTAAGGATACCCAAAGTGGTGACATTTTGCAGATGGATGTATTTCATGTTGCAGAATTTGGGAAACTAAATTTTGCCCATCATACTATTGATACATATTCAGTATTTAAATGGGCTACTGCCATGAGTTCTGAAAAGAATGATTCTGTAATTGCACATTTGTTAGAGGTGATGGGTATCATGGGGATACCTTTACAAATTAAAACTTATAACGCCCCCACAATGTCTCCAGTAAAATGTAACAGTTTTTTGCCTATTATAACATAAAACATATTACAGTTATACCATACAATCCAAAAGGTCAAGAAGTTATAGAAAGTCCTAACTGTTCCTTCAAGGAGATGTATAATAAAGAGAAGAGGGAAATAAGGACTCCCAGATATAGATTGCATAATGCAATTGCTTTGTTGACTTTAAATTCTTGGAATGCTAATGAGACTGGGACAACAGCTGCTGAAAGACACTGGATTGTAGAAAAAAATGCTGATTTAAATCAGCCTTTATATTATAAAACATCAGAATGGAAGGCAGGGGATGTGTTGCATTGGGGAAGAGGTATGAAAAGTTAGACTTGAACTGAGTAAAGAAGCTTCCTAGATACCAACTGCTAACATGAAGGCATTACCCAAGGAAGGAAGAGGCACAGAAAGACAACAATGCAGGTAATGCAAAAAGTTGATCCCGCTATAATGTGAGGACAGCTTAAGAAACTGGCTAAAGAAAGAGAGGCAATAGTTCATCAGACTGGAAAACCTCGATAGTGAAATGAACTTTTGCTGAGAGAATATTGACAAGAACTCGACAGATGATCAGGACTGATAGTTGCTGCAATTATGGAACACCATAGCATCTATAACTGCTTCTATGGCTGAAGTAGATCTTCATAAGGGCATTCAGACTGTTAGGAGTATGTGACTAATATAAGCATTCTATAGAACACTGGACTCAAACAAATAAGCTTGTCCTATTGTAATAGTTAAACTGTGTCAAAACAATTTTTATACCATAATTTGTAGTTTGAATAAAAAGTGGGGAGAAGTAGAGGAACATTTAATCCAGCAGTGTGGCTGCTATAGCAAAGGACCACAATCAAAGTCCTGTGTGATATCTAAAATGGGATTTTAGCCAAGGGCCTGTATAAATGGATCACATTTTCTTGAATGATGACTGATATAGGAAGGCCCAGTCACCTGGGAATGTACCAGTGCTGGTCAATGGTTCATGGAGTAATGATGAAGCAAACTGAACAAGCTAAAAAAAGGAAGCAAGTAACAAGCATTCCTCCATGGCTTCTGCTTCAGATCCTGCTGCAGGTTCCTGCCATGACTTCCATCTATAATTGGCTATAATGTAGAAGTATAAGACAAACTCTTTTCTCTTCAATTTGCTTCTCATTATGGTGCCTTTATTGCAGCAAAGAAAGCAAATGAAGATGACGCTACATTCCAAGTCTTCTTTTACCAACGACTTTTCATAATATTTTTACATGTGTGATAAACAAATTTTTATATATATTTTGAAAAATACTGTGTATACATATATATACATATATATATATATATATATACTGATAACAACACTGTAACATTTCACTTTTAATTTTTAACACTTATTGTATATGTGTGTGACTGTCTGTGTAAGTATAAGTGTGTGTGTATGTGTGTGTGAGTGTGTGTGAGTGTGTGAGTGTGAGTATGAATGGGTGCGAGTGTATGAGTGGGTATGTGTGAGAGAGAGTGTGAGTATGAGTGTGTGTGTATGTGTGTGTGGTGTTGGCTAATGCATGTAATTGCAAGTCAAAAGACAACTTTCCAGAATCAGGTCTTTTCTTCCACCATGTACATCCTGGTTTTTTAATTCAGGTAGCCAAGTTTGGTTCCAAGTATCATTCCCAGGGCCTAGATTCCGTTTAGATCATTCTTTAAGAAAAATAATTTTTTTGCTGTTATTCATTCATTCTCAGTACCATTCATTTCTCTCTGTGTATGCAAACATGTTTTTCAGGTGTCCTCTTCACTATCCCTAAAATTCTTCACTGAATATTCCTTTTAATTAATTTCACTAATATAATAAACTTTCCATGTTCAAAAAAAAACACTTTCATTTCTCTTTGCTGTGGTCTGTCTTGACAAGTATATAATTCTGAGTAGAACATTTATTTAAGCAAATTAAGGACATCACACTTCGGCTGACTTGATTTTTTTAATTCGTCAGGCTGTTATGTCTTTTTCTCCAGACATCTCTGAACTTTTCTGCCTTTGGTTTATAGCAAACTAAACAGTACTTACCTTTATAGTATTATAAATGAGTTTATTTATCCTTTGAGCTATTTTAATCTGTGCTTTAGACTTTTATTGGGTTTTTCTCATTAAATTCTCATTAATTTTTCCATATTTACTTTGTACAGTTTTTTGCCCTTATTTCTTCAAATAGTGCTTTGGCTATGTTTGCTGTTTCACCCCTATCTCAGATTAGAATCACAGATATGAAACACTAGTTTCTCTGGGATAAGAAACATACAAATTTATGTTGTATCAGTGTTGTAATTTGTGAGTTTAGGGCTTACATTTTCTCTTTGTTCTTAAATTCCTGTTGATTTACATCCAAGCAGATTTTTTTCCTTCATGCGTATAAAGCATACTGTTGAGCCCAGTTAAGGCACCCTGACTTCTGCTAATGGTCTTCACTGCTGGGTTTGTCATTGGATTCCTTCTTTTCATTCCCAGCTCCCTATCACAATGTTACCTCTGTGCTTTGTGCATTGCACCCTTTGTAAGGCACTTTTTCATTTGTTTTAACAATTTCAATAATCATTACTTTACATGTTCTTTCTGATAGTTCTATTATGTAGGTCGTATCTTTAGCTTGGTTGAATTCTTTTTATCTTGGCAATATTTCCATTTTCTTTTATTGCCATTTTTTACAGCTCATAAATTTTCTTTGAAGCTGAATGTCTTGTGCAGAACATTAGAGACTGAATAAATAGTTTTTATGCCTTTAAATGAGAGTGTCTGTCCTTTAGCTAGTGCTGGGATTGAATCCATCTATCTATTCAGCAACTGAATAAGGTTTGGGATTATATGTTTGACTATCCAGGTTTCAAATTCCTGTACTGAAATCCTGGGTTTGTGCTGGTCAATAGAATGACAGAGGTTTTCCCACAATATCTGGTCTACTCTCAACTTCCAGAATTCCATCTGACTGTATTTCAAAGGTCTCTCTGCATGCTATTTATCTCACTCTCTGCTTCTTGTTCATTGTTTGAAGTCTGTTAGTCCAGCTTCTGGAGGATTCTTCTGATATGTATTCTTTGTTGTTCAGCCAAAATCTTAAATGTGATCCTGAGTCTAGAATTAGTAAAATTCATAACATTCTAGTTCTTTCTAAACATCTACTTCTAGAGTTATAGGATATAGTGTTTCCCTTTCCTTACAAAAATAGAGGATATGTTTCAGTCACCCTCCTTTCTGTTAGTTTCCAATCCTTACATCCTGACCATGGCTCACTTCCTTATTGTTGGCATTGTAAGTCATTTCCAAATGAGAACACCCAAGTGGGGACCATGAGAAAGCCTGTAATAGGTGAAACTACCCCTTATATCTGTAACAAACAAGGAAGACAAATCCTTTTATGGTCCATAACTGGCTTAATTACCTAGAATAACAATTTCACTCAATTTTTAATATTACATATAGGTATCCATCCCTTGAAAGCAAATGTGTGGCTCTTGGTTCACCTTTCATCATAACTGATTAAGAGTTCAGATTTCTAAGGAGGCATAAAAATATGAACCTGCAAAATATTGTGATTTCTGAATTGCTCAAAAATTGGTAATTAAGATCCTTATTATTTCAACATCCCCAAAGACACTGTGAATCTCCTGTTAGGAAACGAACATGATTTACATATGAACATGAAATACATAGTATGTAGAATTATATTCTTTTAAATTAAAACATGATAATGTCACATTAGGTTCAACATAAATAAAAGCAAGGCTAAAACATTTCAAACTTATAATAAAGATATTCAGCCAGCTAAATAATAACACTTTTATGCACACTAGTATGATTTCAATTACCCTAAGAAATAGACAAAAATAACCACAGAGTATTTACTTATTTTTCATAGGTCATGGAATACTTTGGGAACATTATATTATTTAAAAATAATACACTGATTTTTCAGAAAGTACACTTCAAGTAGAAAGACAAGTGATCCCACAATTGGTATGAATATTTTATTTAATATTTTAACCTTCATATATGCATATAATTGTTTGTATCCCCCATTCTCTCCGATTCAGATTTCCTCTCTATCCTCCACCATAATGCTCTTCTAACTTTACATTCTCTCTGCTAATCTCTTTCCCTTAATATAACACCAAATGAATCCATTTACTGATGCCTGTATAGGTATGGGTGTGCGATCACTTACTGGACCATGAGTAGTTTCTCAGAGCCCTCATCACCCAAAGAAAAATGACTCTCTTTTCCCAGTAACCATCAACTGTCACTGACTCTTCAATTAGGAGGGGTATCACAAGACCCCATAATGGAATTTTTGTGAATAAAAAACTTTCAACTAATGTGACACTATGTGTTAGACTGTAGCAAAATTACAGAAATATGCCATCTAGAATTTTATGCTTTAGAAAATGCTGTAGTAAATCCTAAACATGAAGTCAAATAGGAAGCCACAATAAAATTATGAGTGATTGGGCTATAAAAATATTACCACGAATATTAGGAAAGGAATTTATATAAGGCCAACCAAATTGATTTCCCTAACAAAATTTTGAAATGCAAAAAGGGGCAATATAATGCATCTTCCCTTAAGCTCATTTCAGCCGAAGTATTTTAACAGAGAAATAGGGATGAAGCTAGGTATTCCATGATATTTCCAAATGTTATGCAGGGAAGGGTTTATCTTATAACCCTTCCTAACATTATTTTCTTATCATTAGGTATAACTATGTGGCATCTTGCCAAATGGAAATTACAAGTTTTATTTATTTGATTTCTCTTGGGCAAATTCACACTTGACTACTTCTAAGTAAGGAATCTCCATCTCACATCCCCAAAGAAACCAAAACTCTAAACTGACCTCGACGTTCAAAGATGCCAGCTTTTTGGAGATTGTTTAAGAATGGCAATTTACCCTAATCCCAGACACCTTGTGGTTACAGAAATAAACAACAGACTCTGCAGTTTTATGGGATCTATACCTTGATGGTAACCAACAGTTCCCTAATTTGACTTAAGATATGCTCAACAAGAGGGAAACTATCCCAGTACTGGGAAACTAGACAATCCCTTAGGGTTAATGAATGCACGGTTGTTGGAAGAGAGTCCACAACTGCCACATTACTAAACTAAAATAATCTCTAACTACATTCTAAATATCTGTCCTTATACCCACATATTAAATGTAGACTTCACCACTCATCAAGTAAACATCTCTGCAACAGAAGAAGAACATTATAAAAAACCACAGCCAATCAAAATGCTGAGTTGTGGAGCCTGGTCACAAAGTATACATCTACAATACAATTCCTGCACCTATGGCACAGAGATCATTGCAGAAGAGGGAGCAGAAAGATTGGAAGAGTCTGATGATCAGAGAGTTTTGTGAGATTGTGTTTCTTAACAATTTGGTCTCTTTACAATATGAACTGGAAAACTTTAGCTTTCATACAATCTAGAATAAACTGCTATCCCAGACCTAGAAGACTTCAGCCTTAGTCTTCCAGGACCTACTGCTGACTGAGCCACTCTGACTAGCTCCTTCTGAACTCCAACACTTCTCCTTCAACTGACTCTTCAGCCTGCTTCTCTACTGACTGTTCAACTGACTCATCTTATTGACCCTGTGTCACTCTGTCTACTGACTCTTTTTAACTTACTCTGTTAACTGAATCTTTCTGAATTCTGATTCCTGTGTCTGCTTTCACTGTTTTTTCCTAGGGATTAAACACATGGACCACCACTGGGATTATAGGTGTTTTCTATCATCACTTTCTGAATGCTGGATTAAAGGTGTGTCTACTTTCAATTCTGGCCACACAAACCTCTGAATGTGGCCCCTGGAATATAGACCATAGCTTTCACACAGGGCTATTCCTCTACAGTGTGTGTAACACAACAAGTAATAAAGAAAAGAGACCATAATTTGAAAAAGAGCAAAGAGTGTCATAGAGAAGGGTTTGGGGGCAGGAAAATGAAGTGAGAAATGATGTAATCTAAAAAACTAAAAGCAATAATTAGACATTTTTTAAAAATTAAAGAAAAATGTTCATCTGAGAAAAGCAGCTAACTTTTCCATTCTGCCCCTAACAAAGACCTTTCCCTTTTCCTTATCCTTAGCAGCAGAATCCTCGGTTATAAACATGTTATCAATGTTCTCTTGAAGAATGTTTGTTCCTGAGTCTTATATCCTGATCATTTTGGAGCCATAAATTGAGACACCAGCTCTCAAGTTAAATAAAGCGAGCTGGAGATAGTCTGAATTCTCATATTTTATTATTCATACGAATTTAATTTTTATACTAAGTGTATGTGTTTTGAGTTATATACTTCATAATATTCAAAAACCTTTACGTAGAAACCTAGTATTATCTGACATTTGAAGGATGACTCACCTATGAAATATTTTCCTAATTAGATATACTCTATCCATTTAAAAGTGGTTTCTTATAAATGCCATAAAATTTCTTTTAGGAAATAATTTTGATATTCAAATATTTAAAATATTGGTCTAGATTTTAGGAAACCCCTTGAGACCTCATTATAGGCAATAGTGTTTTAGATAATACTTCAAAAGCAAAAATTATTAAATCAATTGCCATACCTTCAAGACCATAAATATCTCTTTTTATAGTCACCCTATCTCTGTTACTTTTTATGGCATTCAAAGATGACCAGTTTGGGGCTGGAGATGACTCAGTGGTTAAGAGCACTAGCTGTTCTTCCAAAGGACCCAAGCTGAATCTGAAGCACCCACATGGAAGCTCACAACTGTATGTAATTCCACTTTCAGGGGTTAACACCCTCACACAGACACACATGCAGGCAAAACACCAGTGCACATAAAAAAAATCATTAAAAACTTTTTTTAAAAGATGACAAATCCATTAGCTGACTACTGGCCATATCTACCTGGACGTCCAACATGTAACACATGCCAAACACATCTACAACTATATCCTGTCTTTCTAGTAAAGCTGGTTGTGCTATTGTATTCTAGATCTCAAGGAATAACAAGAAGCCAGAAAACAGAAAGGAATCTTGTATTATCTTTATTCTACATCTTCTGTCTGCCAACTAGGTATCAAATACCATAAATTATCTGCTTAATATAGCCAGAATTTAATTTATGTCCAATAGTAATATGGTAATATTGGATCACATTTCTTACCTAGACTATCACAGCAGACTCCCCACTTTAACTAGATTCTTCATTTTTTATAGACAAGCAATCTATCTTCAACTGTCACATAATCAATTTAACATGTAAATCTACCAAGCTATACCAAGCACAAAACTGAAGGTTTTAGAGATATCAATTGTTTATAAACTGTATTATGTTTTCAATGTGAAATGTCCCTCTCAGATTAATATGTTTAAGCATTTAGGCTCTAGTTGGTGGTGCTGTCTTTAAAGCTCTTAAAACCTTCAAACATTCAACCCTAACTAGAGGAAGTAGGTCACTGAAGGTAGATCCTTGGCTGTATATTATCCTTGTCTCTTCACTGTTACACTCTCTCTGCTTTCTGCTCTGCTTAGATGTGAATAAGTCATTGTCACACACTCCCCTATAGCACAGCCTCCTGCCGCCTTGGTTCCCTTGCCCTGAGGAACTATGCCTCCTAAGATCAGAGCATATACTATAATTAATAAATAAAATTGAGAAAATAATGATTTAAAAGTATGGGTTTTTCACACTTAGAAATTAAAAGGCCTATGCAGATTATCCAATGAAAACCTCTCATTTTTTATCTTTCAAGATTTTCTATAGATCAGAAAGCTAGATATACCTTAGCTCTGCTGTAAGACTCAGCCCCACATTTTCTTAATTATTCTTTTGGTTTTTTGTTAACTATTTCTTTGGTCTTACTACATAGAAAAAGCTGGCCTCAAACTAAAATGCCTGTCAAACAAAAATCAAAGTCAGCCCAATTTGCTTACTAGAGTTAAGTATTACTTGTATGCTCATATACATTACAAATTCTGTTCCTTGAGTTACAAGAATAAGTTCCCTACCTTCTTTCATGATGGGAATTTTTCTCAATGTTGAAGGCACTCATAGGTCCTTGCAAGGACCATCTACAGACTGACAACTTACTACTTCAAGGCCACAAGGAGAACACTTCATTTTAGGAAAGGTCTTCTCAGTTGTTTGAGGGTCTGTCTGTTTAGGTTAGCTTCAAATAAGGTAAACTCCTTTGTTATTAATTCAAAATCAGACAGGCATGTTATTCTATGCCTCTAACCCCAACACTAGGAGGTTGAGGTTAGAAGATTGCCATAAATTTCAGAGCAGCTTGGGCTACAAAGTGAGTTCCAGGCCTCCTGAGTTTACAGGATTTCAAGAACAACAAAAGACTTATGTGGGAATTAACAGCAAAACAATATTTTTTTTTCTTTTAGCCACATACTCAAACCTAATTACAAGAATAGCCATAATATCTCATCACAGTTACCAGTCTGTTCTCATTCAATGGATAACATCAGGACAAGGGATATTTGGCACTAACTAAGAAATGCACTTATCACTGATGTTTAAGGTGTGACCTTCCTGTAGTATCAACTGAAAGCCTATGTGCTTACTGCAACAGCTGGCTGGTGCACTCTCAATTCTAAAGTCCTGAAAGCCTATCAGAGGTTCTGCCTAGTTTTCTAACTTATAACTGACTCTTTGAAATTGACAATTGCTCAGAAAGTAAATTTTTATTGAATGCCAAGCACTTCTCCTGCTTGTCCCCTTCCTTCTAGGATCCTAGCCTCATGTGTTTCTTACATTGATAAATATTTGAGCTACAAACACAGGTAAGGTATTTTTAAATTTTTTCTTAACCCTTTAACTTATTGAATTAAATGTCATATAGGTTTTCTAGTGACTGTATCAAGGAATGCTTTCTGCAACAAGGTGACCCACTGCTGAAGAAACACACAAAGCTTTTGGCATTTTATGAGGTTTCATTCACAAATGGTTACCACCAATTCACAGGTTCTAGAACACCAGTAATAGCATAGCTAATGACACAATTAGAAAGAAACTTATTCTATTTTAATGAATAAAATCTATGAATATTACATTTAAAATTTAATATTTAATTCTAAGTAGATATAACTTTAATTGACAATATCACAAAACACCAAGAACATTAACCAAATTTGCAGATATACACAAATTTATTTTTGGCAAAATAATAAATAATAACCATTTTTTTAAATTTTATGTTAATGGAAGCAGCTTCCCTTTTAAGGCTTTAAACTGATCTAATAAACTTTATTCATAAAGAATTTCATAACATTGTTCAAATATAAAATTTTAAGCATCAACAAGAGTTGTTCAGCCTGGTTAACATAAAGTTCATATCATTAAAACTATAGTAATTTCACATCTATGCAACAATAATTAAAGAAAACGAGGCCTTGAATATGAAAAACAGCAAGCAGTGGGTATAAAGAGGTTTGAAGGGCAGATGATGTAACTATAATATAATCTCAAAACTATCTTTAAAATTGTGATAATCATTAACATAGAAACCAAGAAGACATTTTTGTCTGCCTGATAAACATATTCTTCATCCTCATGTTTTAAGCATTTACAATCTGAGCATTATTAACTAGTTTTGATTCATAACATGGACTCTGAATAGATAGCATTGGCAGTATTTGGGAACTTACCTGAAATTAACATTTCAAAGCACTCCATGCATAAAACTGATAAATAAGAAACTTAGAGGAGTGACAGTGAAGAATTAATGCTTGGGCCATCTTTCTGAGTGTTTTTTATACATTCAAAAGATGGGAAGTATCTAAGGATCTAAGAAAGTATCTTAATTGCACCAGGAGATTTCGCTTTAATCACTAAGAGAATTTAATCTTTTAATCCAGCAGCATGGCTGCTATAGCAAAGGATCACACTGAAAGGTCTGTGGGATGGCTAGGAAGAGATCACATCCAAACACCTATATGAAGTGATCACGTACAGAGGCCTGTGTGATTCAGATGAAATGCTCTGAAGGCAATGTTAGTGACACTTTTAATCTTAAATTCTGAGATTGAATTGGAGTGAAGTCTGAGACTGAGTCAGTATGAGGACACACCCAACTTTCAGGATATAAAAGGAGGCTCTCAGCCCACAGACAGTCGGTTCAGAAGAATAAGCTAAAAAGAAGGAGACGAAGAGTTGTAGCAAAGAGAGTTAGTTCATCAGGTAGTTTGAGTGCAGAAGGAGAAGCTGAGAAGAGCAGAGCCAGTCCAGAATAAGCAGAGAGAAAGCAGAGAGTCAAAAGCAGACAGTTTGCAATTTACAGCTCAGAGTGAAAAGAGGCAGTTCAGAAAACAGCTAGTCAGAGCTCAGTTAGCAGTAAATCTCAGAGGCTGAAATGTTCTAGGTTTAACTCTGCAGATTAGATTATTTGGAGGCTGAAGGCTTTTAGGACTCAAGATTAAATTAGAAAAGAATAAAAATGCCTTTTGTTATGAACTCCAGAGAATGATAAATAATAAATCATAGCTTATGTCTATGATGACATATATCAAAACACACGTGTGAGCTTTGGCCCTTAGTTACATTTCTGTCCACATATTAACTCATCAATATGCTATCTCATCAAAAACAAAGCAAACGATAAGTTCAGTTCATATGTGAACAAGTATCTGAGAAAAAGAGAAGCAAAGAACCCAGGCTTTAATGTACATGCAGGTGTTATTTCTCACTTTCACATTGTGGTTTAAGGACATAAATCCCAACAGCACGTCAACAAATGAAGGATAAATCAAAAGTTGTAGCTCTTTCACACTGCTGCAGTTTCTAGAGCCAAATATTTTAAAGGGAATTTTTAAAACACAGTAATAGGCACATATTTCTGGCATAAAAGAAGAGCAGGGGATAGGTATCAGCCCCAAATGATATTCATTAAAAAATAAAAAGCAATAGGCAAGCTTTCAAAAATATAAGAACAGAAATATAATTCTTAAACTTCCTCTAGAAGAAAGATAATATTTGTAGATTTATCAATAATAATACAACTTTGGCCATTTCACATGTTTATGTCATTTTAACAAATCAATCTAAAAAGTTAAAGCTTAAAACAAAATTCAAAATGTTAAAAACAGAAATATTCAGTGGTATGTGGCACATGCCTGTGATTTCCATATTCAGGTGAGACAGGAGGGCTGGAAGTGGGAGGCCAGCAAAAATTCCTTTTGTTACTATACTTTTTTCTAGCTTCAAGTGCATTCTTCACTCATGTTCTTGGATCCTTAAGCAGTGTCAGATATAGGTTATATTTCATGGAATAGGCTTCAAATCTAATAAAAAAGGGTGTTTGTTACTGCAAAAATATTATGCCACTGTTTCATCAGTATATCTTGCAGGCTGGTCACTATTTTTGATAGCAGGGTTGGTAGTGGGTTATACTAATGACTAAGTCAAGAGGGGATAAGCTTTTGGTAGGACACTAGCTCAATTTCTCCTTGTTCAGTTGACTTAGTTAAGTGATATCTTCAGTCATGTGGCTTTACCTTCAGTTTGTGGAGAGCAAATAATAGCCTTAGAAATAGACTGTACTGTTTGGAGGGTTCCAAGGGATACCTTTGCCCAACAACTGATCAAGATGTAACCAATTCCTGACAGTGGAAGTTTTACGTGGTGGCTTGAGATATCTAGCTGGGGTATTGTTTCCATGATTATGAACATATCTTAAATAGCTTCTAGAGTAGTAGGTTTCCAGATACAAGAAAAGGGTGGAAATCATATAATTATAACATAATCTAAAAAAAAAAAAGTAAAAGAAATAATTAAATATGCATATAATATGAAATTTATTTTAATAGAAAATAAATGTATGTTTGGTCTGCCGTGGAGCTTGGAGGTAAAGTGATTCCCTGGTAGTTAAGGTGCCCCTCAGCACTGCAAAATAAATAAGAAACCAATAAATTAATTCAAATTTTCAGTGATTCAATATTTTAAGAGTTATGAGCCATAAGTCAAAACTGATTATCACCAAAATATTACCCATATAATAAAGTACTTTCCTTGATAATGTGTAAAGATTCACTCTCTTCAATAAGGGACACATTTTGTAAAGATAAGTGTGCATAAATATGATTTTCACCAATAGAAAATATTTAATATCTCTATCCCTTTTTTGTGACAGTGGTACCATTAGAAGTAAATAGTGTTTTGAAATACTACAGTCATAGAAGTTGCAAAGAAAAGTACCAAGACATGCCTGAATTACACTATCGACAAAGAATCAAAGGTAAATAAAAAACCTTGTATTCAACATTAAAAAACAAACTACAAAGTTGCTATAAAATAACTGAAAATATTTCCATGCTTATTGCTATTAATTTATAAATTAGCCTTCTTTGGTTCCCAAATGAATATGCAGTAGTGTTTATTTGTATATATGAGCTAGCACTTAGTTTAAATTAATAAAAATAAAATAATAAAAAACTAATTAAAATGAGCTGAGTTTTAAATAGTTAAGTATATAATCAAATAAAATTTAGACATCTAATTTAAATCAAGTTATGAAAAAAGCTTGAAAATGTATGAAAATACTGTAAAACATTCAAACTAGGTAGATAAATATGTACAGCAAATTTATCAAATTTGAAATTGATCATAAAATCATTTATATTCAAATAATACAAAAGCATAGATATTATAATATTCATGATCATATTTTTGTCTTCTATAGATGTATCAAAGTTTATTCCTCTAAAAATTTTAACTTTCTTGGATTAAATTATCCTATATTAGTAACAAGAAAAAAAGAACTGTTTATAAAAAATGTACATGCTAAATCATATTTTTTTAATTCTGAGTAATTAAATATGATCATTCCTCTATAAGGAGGATACACAGTTTTTAGATATTAAAATTTTTTAGAAAGTAAAAATTTTACATCCTACAATGTTTATCGTCAAATACACCAGTAAAATATAATATTACCACAACCCTTTACAATAAATTTGGAAGATATCATTTTAATTTCACTAACACAGCTATTATAATCAGCTCATTTATTCAATATTATTTTTTCTACCCTGAAACTTACTCAACTCTTCAGAATGAAGTAAATGTTTAATCTATAGGACAACTGTAATAGGTACATGTAGTATCATTAAATACCCCATAGTTGTAACACTTTGGTGTTGGAATTATCTATAAAGTTATTCTGCACCTTTATAAATTGTCTTCATATGTTCAGTAAGATCATAAAGTATATTAGAATTATAAATCAGCTTCTGGTTTTATTATTACTTCACACAAAAGCTTGCACTAACCTTTGCTAATCAAACAAATGCTTCTGCAGACTATAACCTGTCAGATTTCACAGTATGTTTTCTAATCAAGGAGACATTTGCAAGGCTTTAAAGTTTTAACAATAGAAGGAAATTGAGTTAAGGATAAATGGGAGATCTGCAAGGCAGTTACTCATGACCATTAGTTTACATCTGTGGCTTCGAGGGTAATGATTAATTTGCTAATGAGTAAAATGGGGCTGCTCTCAGATCCCATCAGCTTTTTCAGAGAATGCTACCAAGATTTTTCTGTCTAATGTTCTAATTTCTTTTTTAAAAATGGAAAATGTCTGTTAAGTGCTATGTTTCTTAAACAGTCCAAAATGATCACATACCAAAATACACTCTCTTTTGTTGAAAGTTTAGTAAAGAGGTCTATGAAACCATGGTAGACCCACCCGCCAGCATTCAGGGTAGAAGTCTAGTAGCCTGGAGCAAGTGGTACAATCAGACGCTGTAGTGCTCAGCTTGAACTCAGTCTTACCCATACAAATATCTTTCAGTCTACATGTGAAAAGAGCTGTTTCATTAATTATCTGCTGCAATTGCATTTCCACCTATCCATTCATTTCCACGACTAAGGCAAAATTAAACATGTTCTTTAAATGGGATTAAGCATGTTCTAACATCAGCAAAGTATAGCTTGTTTCTGAACATTTTCATAGAGATTAAATGAACACACACACATAAATATATATATACACACATACATATATATGTATATAAAATACAATTATTTACATGTATATGAGATATGCAAATGTGATCTATTACCGCCATTTCGTTTACAGTACTTCTAGGGCATAGTGGTTAAATATTTCATAAACATTTTAGTAACGGCTCTGTCTTGCTATTTAGAATTTAAGTGAATTGTATAGCATAAATATATAGTGATGATCAAAGCAAAATAATAAGATATTATCTTAGAAAGCATTAGTTCCTCCAAATAATAGCAGCTCTTAAATGAGCATTCCCTGTCTGATTTCACACTCCCATAATTTCTAATACACTGTGGACAGTACGCTGTTTTTATTTCTTTCTTAATCATTAAGTACAAGCCTATCCTTGGTGAAGTAAGAATGTCTAATAAGCTTCAAAATTCCAAAATAATCTATTTAGACCATTGACAAAAAGTTTCACCATTCTCATTTTTTTAATTAAATATTTTATTTGATATTCATACACGTATTTTCTATGTTTTCATCCATTGCATTCTCTATTTATATAAGGTGTGGGACCATCTACTGGAGAACAGGAAGGTTATCAGGTATTCATTACTGAATAAAATAAACTCTTCCTCTCTCAGTAGCCATCAACTTCCAGTAGTTCCTAAGATAAGGGAGGAATGTATGACCTCCTTCCAAATCCATGCTGGAATTTTGGTTGACTAGATCTTATTCAAGCCTTATATATGCGGTATTAGTTATTGTGAGTTCATGTGTGCGATTGTACTGTCATAGCTGGCAGATACATTTCATGATAGACATCCACTTCCTCTGACGTTTACTATGCTTCCACTCTTCCATGATTATCTCTGAGGCATGAGAAGGAGTATGACACAGATGTTCCCATTTAGAATGAAACCCTGTATATTCTCCTACCCTAGTACCTTTACTGTTGACAGTCTCTACATAAATTGACATCTACTGCAAAAAGAAGCTTCTCTAATTAGACAGCACTAATTTATGTCCACACATGTAAGAACTTATAGGGGGCAGTTAATTTCTATAGCCATTTAGTAGAATATACAATACATTGTTCTCTCTCTACTAATGAAAACATTTCAGTGTTAAGGTCTATGTTTTTAAAAGCGATTGGTGAGTGTTCTTTTATTTTTTTTCTTTTTATGAATTATCCATTTCTCTTTCCTTCTTTCAGCTGTTCATTCACTAGGTTGCAGAAAATTTTCAGATCCAGTTTAAGCTGATAGGACACTATTTCATATATAACTCATTAACCAACATGTCACTATGGGGAAGTTAGGTCTGTATCCTAAGAATTAACATATACTCCTTAAAACAGTGTTAACAACACTGGATTCATCCATTACTTATGAAGAAGCAAAATAGTATTATAATGTCAATTTATTCTTTTGAGGATCAGTGTCTGATCCTTGAGAAAGAAATCTTCTCTATACCTCTTATCCATATGCTCTCCCTTGACCTGGACATCTGAACAATTATTTTGTTATTATTTGTTTGTTTTTTGTAAGCCACCCTTCCTTTCTCCAGTGCAATATTCTAGCTCTCACAGATCTGAATGAGACAGTCCCTCCTCCATTACTGTGGCTATTCAAGCTCAGCCAGTCCTTCAGGAAATATCAGATTCTTCTTGGCTTCTGCCTTTACTCCCTGAACCGTCATAGTTTATTAGAGTAATCTATGTAATATTTACAGCATGGCTTCAATTTCTATGAAAGTTTGCTAAGATTTGTTCTAGTTGAATATTTTAGAGGTTTCTGCTGACTAAAACCCTGAGGGTATTTTTTGTTTCAAGCTGTCCTGTTTCTCTTTGCTCTATTTACCAAAGGTCAGGGGGAACATATGGCCCCAGTGATTCGGAAGTTATCACAAGCAAGTTTATTCAGAACGCTGGGCACCCATCCCAAATGGAAGTCAATTTGTTCGCTTCAGTTGTTTTCCTACTGAGTACTTAAACTTTAGGCTAATAGCCAACTTTGTGCTTCAATCTGCTCATCAAATGTTGAAACAATAGTTATCACCATTTGCACAACAATTTCCCAAAATATTAGTTTGCTGCCATTTAATGCTGCAGGAAAAAAATGCATGTCTAGGACAGGACTCATTATAATCTTCAAGAAACTTGTTTTTGTCACTGCCTTGAATGCTTATTAAAACGCTATCATCCTGCAATGGAGTCCAGCGATATGTGACAAATGTCATACTAAAATCAAGCACATTTTTATAACATGATGAAAAAAATTCTAGTTCTCTACAAGGATTGCTAAAGTCCATCATTCTCCATTAGTTCTTTTTTTTTTTCCTGTAATACATTTCAGTTTCTCATTTATTGATTACAACTCTCCCTTACACAACAAGGATTTAAGACTCTCTTATATTGTGTGTGTGGTGTATGTATCACACATGTGAATGCATACACATGCATGTGTGTTTATGTACAGACTGGAGGTCACTATCTGGAGTTTCTTCATCAAGTACACTACACCTTATGTTTTGAGACAGGGTCTTTCAATGAACCTTGAACTCATTCATTTAATAAGATAAGCTGACAGTAAGTTCCAGGGATCCTATTGTGTCTGCCATCCCAGAAATAAGATTGTAGGTGACAGCCACTATGCTTGCTTTTGATGTTGGTACTGGCAATCAAATTCCAGTCCTCATGCTTGTACTATAAGTACATTACTGGCAGCCATGATCACAGTTGCAAAATTTTAGAATCTAAACGTTGGAATCTAAACATTGGCAACCCATATATTTAAGTATGAAACAAACTTCCAAATACAAATATGGTATAAATAATATAGTTGCTCTTTACAGAGAGAGAGAGAGAGAGAGAGAGAGAGAGAGAGAGAATGGAGGGGAGGAGGGGAGAGGGAGAGAGGGAGAGAGGGAGAGAGAGAGAGATTGCTGACAAGATTGCTGACTTTTTTTTTAATCTCTGCAGGCAAACATCATCATACTCAAACTGGAGGTAACATTATCATGTTAGCAGATTAAACTAAATTACTTCTAGTCTTTTCCTTTTCTGAAACAGCATGTATTTGAAGAGCCTATTAACATGCCATGAAGTATGCCAAGAAGCAAGTGCTGCGTCATGCTCTATCTCATATTAATTCCTTCCTAAAGGTATCCTGGCCTTAGCCATGCTCACATATCTTTGTTCACATAATCCACCTTGCAAGAAGAACTTTAACAAATTTAAAGATATCTAAAATCTACTTCAGTTAGCTTCCAAGGGAGAACTGTCTTCATTTTATAACTGTACTGTATACTACACAAGGATGAAAATTAAATTAGTTGCCTATTGGGAAAAAAACTTGACCATACATACTTACTTATCAGTCCTTTGTGGAGAAATACAAATAAACAGGCAGAGACTGAGCATTTCTCACTGTCTTTTTCTTTCTGGTCCCAAATGATAGAACCTTTTCAAGGAACAGAGGAGTGGGATTTGAGATTTAGGTTTTGCTTAATTTGGATACATAATGCAAACACACCACTACAGACTCTTACAGTCCAAGTTCAGCTAAATAATTCAACTCAAACAAATGTAGTTTCATAAAGCATTACGTTATTTCATTTTACAGCATGATAGATCAAATAGAAAAATACAAATTAACTTTGAGATTCCACCTCACCCTAGTCAGAATGACTATTATCAAAAAACAAATGTCAACCTGTGTTGACAAAGATGTGGTGGAAGTGGAACCCTCATTCATTGTTCATGGGATTGCAAACTGGTGCAGCCACTCTGGAAATCAGTGTGAAGAACTCTCAGAAAGTTAAAAGTAGATCTACCGTATGAGTCAACTATGCCACTGTTGTCATATAGCCAAAGGGCTCAGTATACCACTACAGAGACACATGCTCATCCGTATTCAACACACAGGAAATGGAAATAACCTAAATGCCCTTCAACTAATGAATAGATAATTAAAATTGGGAAGAACACCTAATGAAATTAATTGAGCTGTAAAACAAATGAAAAGAAATCATGAAATTTGCAAGTAAATTGATTGTAATGGAAATTATTTTGGTTAGCTAGCTAACACAAACCCAGAAAGATAAACCATATATTCTCTCCTATTTGTGGGTTCAACCAATGAACCTTTAAGTTTGGGTTTACAAGCTGAAGTAGTATCGAAGTTTGGAAAGTAGAAGAAGGCTAAGGTCTGGGAGAGAAAGAGCTCTAGAAAAGGAGAAGCAGGACACAGTTACTATAGGAAGGGGAAACCGGAAAAACTGAACAGGGGGACCTTTAATTGGGAAGGGGAGAGGGAAAGTTATACACAGGAAAGGGAAGGGTGGGTAAGTGTATAGATGTCAGATAAAGCCACGAGAAACATTATTTTATAAGATTAGTTAATATTCATATGATGTGTGCATGTGTGTGTATGGAACTCACATATAACACATTTCAAACACGCATTTTTTAATGGATTATGTCACATAATAGCAATGCTCCCTACAAGAACCATCAACTAACCAGGAAAAAAGTCCATATACTAGACATGGGAAACCTCTTTTTGAATTTCAATCAGTAGAGTCCAAGAAACTCCAGTCAATATATAGTATTTCACGTGTACTTGGTTGCCCATAATAACTTAAAGTTCAGACCCTACCAATGAAGACACCAACACAGCTGATACTGGATTTGAGCTATAATTTACCAGGAAGCATCCTCTTTATGGACTAACTCTCATCTTATCAAAAAAATGCTATGCAAGCTGCCGAGGGAGAAAAGCTAACAAAAGTCCTAGCCAGCTGTTAAACCTGTGAAGTAGAATAATGATGAACTGGCAAGATATCCACAAGCATGCACTGCTGGCACCTTCATATTGAGGGTTAAAAACATCATTCTTATTGGGGTTAAAGTTCACTCAGCAAGGGGGGGTGGGGGGGAGGCAGGGATTTGTGCTTACAACTGTAATCCTAGCCAACTACCCATGACTAGAGAGGGCACAGACACTAGAAGAGGACATATTACTGCCATTTCCATTAACCAATATAGTTTCTAACTATATTCTAAATGCTTATACTTACAAGTCAGTACATCCTTCATCATAGGTAAGTCTTTTGCAGCAGTTGGAGACTGTTACAGAGATCTACAATTGAACAAACTGCAGAGAATAAGTAACCATGGGGTGTACAATAGGAATGGGTATATATAGCTTGCTACTATATTTCTAAGGCTCAATGAAAATTACAGGAGAGGAAGTGGAAAAAATTGTAGGAACCAGAAGACCAGGATGCCTGCTGTATGTCTTCTCCAACATTCTTCCCCACTCCTTTGTCTCAGCCCCCAACTCTAGCAGGCATTCCCTGGGAACCCTCCAGCCAATCCTGCCAGAGAAGCTAGTAGACTAGCAAAAGCATATATTCAAGCTAATCTCCTGCCTTTGATCCAAATCTAATTACCCAGTCTCATCCCCAGCTGCATAGCAGACTACCTGCTATGACCTCTCCTCACTCTGCCCCCATTCCCAGAAGACTAAGCATATCCTGGTGGAAATCCCTGTTATTCTCTCTAGAGTAGACTACTTTATCAAGCCACCTCTAGCTCAAACCCATTCCTCAATATCAGTTCCCTATACTTAGAAATATATAGCATCTGAAGCCTTCAGGGAGCACACCTTGCAGGATACAAGAAGAATACGATACCAGGCAACATACAGCCACTATACCCTTCAAAGAACCAATGAGGTTAACAGAAAATCAAGGAATAAAACTCCCACAAGACCAGATATCAGCTCCTAGATTACAATGATCCAAAACCCTTATGCCTAGATACAAGTGTCAAACAACAATTAATAACAGCCATGACAATATGCACACAGTGGAGCCCAGCAACCCTACTACAGTAGGCCTTGAAAAATGCAACACAGCAGAAGCATAGGACAAGGACATTAAGATAGCCTTTGTGAATATAATAGAGGCCATTAATGATGAAATAAATAAATCCATTAATCAAAGAAAACACAAACAAATAGTGGGAGAAAATAAATAAAACAGTTCAAGACATGGAAGTGGAAATAAAATCAAAAGAAAACTGAAACTGAGAGAAATCTGGAAGTGGAAAATTTAGGAATTTATGTAGCAACCAACAGAATATAAGAGATAGAAGAATCTCAGGTACTGAAGACAAGATAGAAAGATGGATAATTCAGTCAAAAAAAAAAAAAAAAAAACAGTCCAGGCACAAAGCATCCAGGAAATCTGGAACACAGAAAGAACCAAACCTATGAATAATAAGAATAGGCAATGGTTAAGAAACCTAGGTCTCAGGTGCAGAAAAAAATTTTCAAAAAAATAATAGAAGAAAACTACCTGTAACTACAGTGCCAGGGGATCCCATTCCCTCTTCTGGCTTCTTCCCGCATCAGGCACACATGCATGCAGGCAAAACACATAAAACAATAAAATGTAAATGATAATAAGCACCCATGGGGAAAACAAGCCCACAGCAAGATGATTTTAGCAGATAATAGCAGATATTCTAAGAAGAATTAATGTCACTCAATATTTCTCAAATTATTTCACAAATTAGAAACAGAAGGAATACAGCACAATTAATTTTATAACGATACATTTACCTTGATACCTAAACTACATAAAGACAAAACAAAGAAAATTGCAGACCAATTTCTTTTATAAACATTGATGCAGAAATCCTCTATAAAATATGTACCAACCAAACCCAAGAACACATTTAAAAAAAAACCATCCAACCTGATCAAGTCAGCTTTATCCCAGAGATGTGGGATAAACATAAGCGATGGTTCAACACACATAAATTGAAAAAGACAAAATCCACATGATCATCTCATTAGATACAGAAAAGATCTTTGATGAAATACAACATACCTTTATGATAAAATTCCTGGAGAGATTATGGGTGTAAGGTACAAACCTCAACATAATAAAGGCAATTTACAACAAGCTCAAAGTCAACATTAAATGCAATGGAGATAAGCTCAAAAAAATTCCACTAAATCAGGAAAAAGTTAAGACTGTCTACTCTGTCCATATCTATTCATTATAGTATTTGAAACTGTAGCTTCAGCAATAAGAAAACTGAAGGATATCAAAGGGGTACATATTGGAAGAGTAGAAGCCAAAGTATTTTTATTTGCAGATAATATAATTTACATATAATGATACAGTATACAGAGAATGAATATAATATATATTCTAAAATACCCTAAAATTTCCATTGAAAAACACGTACAGCAGATAAACTCTTTAAGAAAAGTAGCTTGATACAAAATTAATGCAAAAATAAGTAGCCTTCCTATATACAAACAACAAACAAACTAAGAATAAAATAAGGAAAAGACAACTTTGACAATACCTTCAAACAATATAAAATATCTTGGGTAACTCTAACCAAGCACATGAAAGACTTGTATGATGAAAACTTAAGGACAATGTAGGAAGAAATTGAAGAAGATATTAGAAGAAAGAAAGATCTCCTATTTCGTGGATTAGGATTAACTTAGTAAATATGATCATACAGCCAAAAGCAACCTACAGATGCAAAGAAACTCCTATTTAATTACAATGCAATTCTTCAAAGATCTTTAAAGGACAATTTTCACCTTCATACAGAAACATATTTAAAAAAAAAAAAAGACAGAATAGTAAAAACAGTCTTAAACAATAAAAGAACTGATGGAAGTTTTATCATCCCCAACTTTGAGTTGTACTAAACCTATATTAAGGAAACAGTATAGAATTGGCACAAAACGGATAGGTTCATCAGTGGAATCGAATTGAAACCCAAATAAAATCCACACACCTATGACCTGATATTTGATAAAGAAGTCAGTGAAACACACAGGAAAGACAGCAGCTTTGACAAATGGTACTGGTCAAACTGTATAGTTGCATGTAAAAGAATTCAAATATTTCATATTTATCATCTTGCACAAACTCAACTTCAAATGAGTCAAATACATCAATATAAAACGAATAATTCTGATAGAAGAGAAAGTGGGAAATATCCTTTTATTCATTAAAACAGGAAGAAACTTTCTGAACAGAATATCATTAGCATAGGCACTAAGATAAAAAATTTAAAAATGGGACCTCATGAAACTGAAAAACTTCTGCAAGACACAGGACACCATCATTCAGACAATGTGTCAGCCTGTAGAATGAGAGATTTTTACTAGCTATACATATAATAGAGGGTTAATATGCAAAATATATAAAGAACAGAAAAGACTGGTTATCAAGGAAATAAATAAGCCAAATTTTAAAATGGAGTACAGATCTAAGAGACTTCTCAAGAAGAAACTCAAACTGAGAATCGCTTAAAGAAATGTTCAACACCCTTCATCAATAAAACAAATAACAGTTCATGTTGGCAAGGTAACACAGCTCAACTGAACACTGAGAAAGTTGAGCTAGTACCTATCTACAGCCTTCACCCCACTGGCAAGTATTCTTGGAAACAGAAGGAACCCTGTACACTACCAAAGGAGAACTTTAAACACCAACCCAGCTTCAAACCTTTTAATCTACTATGGTGTCCTGCATGCAAGATATGCTAGTGCAATTGTGGCACCAACTTCTTGGAGCAACCTAGCAATATTTGATTCAAGCTAAGTCCCACTCCATGAGATGGAACCCATACTTGACTACTGGTTAGGTTAGGTGACCAATAACCTAAGATTAACCCAGAAACTTAGGGTAAAATCAAATATTACTGTTCTGACAAAAAGTAGCAATAAAATAGTTCCTAATGACATTCTGCTATAAACAGATCTGTGCCTTGCTCATCCATCAGAGAAGCTTCTTCCAGTAGCAGATGGGAGCAAATACAGAGATCTACAACCAGAAAATATGCAGCGTGAGAGACCTCAGATCACTTAGCCCTGTATGGGAGATCTCCATCAAATCCCTCCCATCAGGGCTCAGAATACTCTGAAGAAGTGGAATGAACAAGTATGAGATCCAGAGGGAACTGAGGAAACCTAAGAAGCAAGGCCTTCTGAACACAGCAGGATATATGCTGATGCATATATGAACTCCCAGAGACTGAGGCTGTATGCACAGGCCCTGCAGGGGTCTGCAACAGATGGGGCTATGGAGCTGAAAGGAGAAGTGGACACATGCTCCCCTTCCTAACCCAGAAGCTATCTCCACTTGATAACCACTTGCAAATGAAAAATCAGTTTTCTCCAAGGGAGTCTCACTGGGGAAACAAACTACTCTTACTGACAGACTGCACGCCCAACAGTAGATTGCCAACAGAAATCAAACTCAATGGCATCTTTGGATGTTCTTCAACTTATAATGTCATATCAGGGCTTTTACCCCTGACAGGTTTTTTAAATATATTATTGCTTCCAGTTGTTATATTTTTATGGGATTCCTGAATGTGGAAATGAGTGGGTCTCTGCATCTGTAGGTTTCTTGTGTCATTTAAAAGCTCTATTCCTTCTGTTTTTCCCCCATCTTATTCCATTTTTTATCTTATTATATTTATAATTATCCTTAGAATCCTGTTTGTTTTCTAAAGACAGAAAGGGAGTGGATCCAGATAGGAGGATAGGTGGGGAAGGAACCGGATGGAGAAAAGGGAGGGAAATGATAATCATAATATATTGTATGAAAAAAAATATATTCTCAGTAAAAGAAAAAGAAACTAGTATGGACCTAAGTCTTGTAAGTGGACATAAAAATCTAATAGAAATGGTACTACTAATGCTACTCATAATTCACTTCCGGAATCTAAATATTCATTTCCCATAAAAATCTACAGTGCTTTGTAAAAAACTTTTACGATTATGTTTTTAAAAATTTAATGTGGGAATGTAATGGGGAATAAGTAAGGGCTAAAAAGGTTTACGGATTGAAAATAAATGTCCAAAGCAACTTAACAGTTTTTAATGTGAACAATTCAAATAAGAAAACTGTTGCCAAGGGCAGGTCTGTGGGTTAGTGATTTTCAATTGTGTCTACTGAAACCAGTATTTATATCATTAACAATTACTATAGAATCAATGTAGTATTTAATAACAGCAGGTACAATAAATAACATCATATTTACACAGAAATATTTCATTTGTAAGCATGCCAATCATTCTCTTTTCCTTACTCTCTTTTCATTTTGTTTTTGGTGCTGGGAATTGAACCTATAGCTTCACACTTGCTAGGCAAGCACTAAGCTGGCCCACTCTTCTGCTTTAATATTTCATACATTTGATTATGATATGCTTTTTCTCTGTCTTAGAAATCCAAAGTAAAAATGTGAAACTGATACAATTTATAAGCAAAGCCCAGCATAACACACTTACTTTCTAGTACATGTAGCTTTTGTTATTTCAGTACCTATTCTTGACTTGTATAAAGCATATGTTACATAATGATTTGGAAAAATAGGTGAAGTCACAATAATGTAATTTTTGTACTGCCAGGTTAAATAGGTTCCTGCCTAGTGTTTCTGTACCTGGGCACTGGAAATACCATCTAGAAATTTCACACTGCTTTATACATAGATAATGCTTATGCATCTGGCTAAGGGCCAGCTTCAAAACTAGCATACAAAGGCAATAGTGGACTGACCTGGACAAGCATTCTAAGCTCACATAACCACTCACACCAGTCAAACTAAATGCAGCTGAAGATTTCCATTAAAACACAACATGGAATATCATCTCCACATTCATCTTCTTATTGAATAGTATTTTAATAAATAATGAAACAGGAAAAACATCAGGTAAATAATGCCTGGTCTTCTTTTATGTGATGTCAGCCAATGATGACAAGGGTAAGAACCTTGTGTTCTGTGGTTTCACCATTAATATGTAAAGCTGCCATTGTATTCTAAAACTGCTAAAATGAAAATGACCCAAACGATATTTTTGCATTTATTCTACAATTCGCTTAATTGTTTGTATGCCCCCATATATTATCAAATAACTATAGGCAAAGAACTGTATTTGATGTAAAAATGAAAGAAATGTGGTGAAAAGCCACCCTTTACAGGATCTCAGTAGAAAAAAAAATCAGAGTTTAACATAAAAGGTAATAAAAAGAAGGGTACGTTATGAAGAGCAAGGGGGTTCTAACCTAGCTCAAATATTCAAAAAGTGTGTTGCCAGTCTTGCTGAGGTGAGGAGGACAAGGCTGGGCAGAGCACTTACAAAGCACAGCTACATTTGATGTGTGTCTTCAAGGAAGCAGATTAAGCTAGAAAGTGCCTTCACTTAGGAAGGTGACTCTCCTTGAGAAAATTGCAAATAAATGATTGGTTCTCCAAGAATGGGAATTCAATAGGCCATGGGCTATAAACAACTGACAAAGCATTCGCTAGTGCTCGCTCAGTAACTAACTTTTGCTTTTGCTTCTACATGTTATTCAAAGAACTATTTTTAATCCCGTGAAGTAGATGGAATTATTTTACCTTTTTTAGATAAAAGAGTCCATTGTGCTGAATAGTTAAGTACCTTCCTCATGATAAAACAACAGAATTTGATACTGAATATTTTTTGACAAAATATGCATATTTCATTACAAAGGTCCCTTCAGAGTTGAAAATGCAATAAAAGAGAAGAAAGATGAACTTGGCAGATTTAACACAGTTCATAGTACAAAAGAGAAGACCACTGAACCTGAGAGTATTAAAAAATATTCAAAATACAACAGGAAAAAAATCAAAATAGTGGACAATTACCAATGACACCTAGGACAGTAAAATGCAGTTTCCAAAAGCTCCATTATTTCCAGAGACTGAGGTGAAAATTGGGGTCATGTAGATAACTATCCAATGTCTAAATACTATACTGCATAAATTTCTGAACTTTATTGTTAATAAATCATATTTACTAAAACCTTATTAAATAACAAAACTATTTAAACAATGGGTAGCCATCCATTTAGCTTAAAATGGAAATTCAAGGTTGGATTTTACACAAAGCTAATAATATTCACATAATAACAAAAAGAATGTCTCCTTGTTTTACTTAATTTCACTATATGGATGCATTTGAATTTCAATTTCTCTGGCATTAGAATATCAAAGTCTTGTATAGCTGATATTACATAGTTGGACATAGCTTCTAAATATACTTCAAAAAACATGGTCAAGATGGATAGACATGATTTGCAATACATGATAAAGTGTGATCTATTTGACTACAAAAATAAATTATGATTTTTCTAAATGCAGACTCAGTTTTTTTTTTTCATTTCAGATTTCATGTCAATCCTGAGACACTAGAATTGAAAGAAATCATAATAATCTTAAAAACCATCTCTGTCCACACATTGTTTAAAAATAAAGTATGTCATTCAACATTTAAAGCTGTGTTCCCCATAAATAAAACATTAGCATTCAGTGGATTTCTTTTGAGAAATATTTTATTGTAAAAAATAAGACTTTAAATGAAAGTTGGCATATATAATCAAATATGACAGGTTTTTCCTTGAGCTAAGCAGAAGAAAGCATTATAACTTTCTGATAGTATTAAACATTTACTTGTCCTTTTCTCTAATTATCAACCTTTTACTTTAGGAAGAAGGATAATACTTCCTCTCAATAGAACAAGGGAAGTGGCACCTTTCCTGAAAATGCCACTGTAGCACACTACAAAGGGCACAGAATAAAATACATTCATTCATTTAGACCAATGCATGCTGGCACATGTTAAAATGGGTGTTAAAAATTAAAGTAGAATGCCAAGGACATAAAGGGTTGCAATGAAATAAATTACACTGAAATCCTTTCCTTATTATTTTATTATGCAAATGAAATCTCATTTCAGTTTGTTATATTTGGAAATCAGGTCTGGAGAGAATGTTTAAGGCTTAAATCTTTCATTACTGTGAAAATAAGCATCCATTTGACACTTCAGAGCATTCTTGCAGACTAATTCTATCAAGTAATGCCAACCAACTCAAGAATTCAGTGTAGGATGCAAAGGGGAAGGAATTAAATCACCTTATTTTAAAAGTTTAATTTTGTATGTTATTGCCAACTAATAAGGATTTTGTAAACAAATATCAGCATTAATGGTAATTTACATTTATTTTAACATTTTGGTAAAAATTATTAAGCATCTTTTCTTAAAAGAAAAAAAAAGAAATTTGGAGGTGGTATCATCTCAACAACATACATGATTACATTTTCTCAAATTACTGTAGTAATGTATAAAAGACTTCCTCAGAAATTCCATCTCAGCCTGAAATTGATAAAGATTGAAATGCCATTTGTATTCACACAGAAAATGCATTCCTTTAAATACTTAACAAACTCACAGAATTTTTTTCTACTCATAATTGATACAACATTTCACTCTATGTAAGTAAAAATCAGTTTATACACAAAATTGATTTATTAAGCTTCCTTTTTAAATTGTTCGTTCAGTTTAATTTTGTACAAGTCATCTTGTTTCTTTTGAAGTCCTACCAGGTAGAAATAGTTCTCCTTTCAGCATATTAAGAAACTTAACTCCTTTTGGTTTTGTTTTTCCAATGTTAATAAAATTCTCAGCATTTCAAACAGTCACAGAACATTAAATACTCCCAGCAATCTGACACAGGGAATGTCAGCTACTTACTGAATAAATTCTTGTTCTCCCTAGATAGATGAAGAACTACCATTATTTCTTCCAAAAAAAACTAACATACATAGGGGACATGCTCTCCAGGCCCCGTGAGTTTATGTGAAGCTGCTGGCAATGGGCAGCTGCCAAGGGATGGAGAATCATTACTTTTCAAGGGTGTTTCCACTGGTAGGTTTCCCATGCTCCAGTGGATAGCCCCAAACCCATGAACATATGGGCAGCACTAATTGGACTTCATAGGTTATCAAAAAAAACAAAAACCTTTTAAGACAATACTACATTGGGAAGGGGGCATGCTGCAGGGGATAAGAGGTAGAATTGGAGAAAGAAAATAGAAGTGAATATGATCATATTCCATTTTTGAAAGGAATGAAATTATCAAGAATAAAGAAAAACAATAAAAACTTTCATTTGTTTTGTAAATGTATGTTATATATCATATAAAGTTTCATAAAATGAAAACTGCAACATTTTACTTCATTAATTAAACATCTCTGAAAGTCAAGTTCAAAATTTCAGCTCTGTAATTCCACTTGTTCAAGGAGATAGAGGTTAAACTTTAGACAGGCCCCATACTATCATCATGACATTTAAGCTTCTCACCTATAAAACAAGGGAGTTATCTAAACTGACAGACGCCATGAAAACCTGATCTGTTCCTATCACTATTTTTTCTGGGGTTCACTGATTACAACACATGAACCTGCTGATAAGTGACTGTTAGAACGTGCAGCAGAATTTGCAGTTATCAGCAACCTACTTTCAGACTTGTAAAGCAGCACTGTGCAGTTTATACCACGGTCAAAAAATGATTTGGATACATTTATAACTTCGACACTTTGAAATTCATTTCACTGAAAACAGATCAATATTTAAATAAACTTAGCAGTGTTTACTTACTAAGATGAGCCAAGGGTACTTCCATCGGAGCAAATTGATCATAAAGTTTTATTTCACCTATAACTTTCCTCTGAGCCTATCACTTTGATTCTTAATGTTTCACTTGCCTGAAATTATACATATTTCGGGTTATGTACTTTTTGTGGGTGATTGTAGTGAGACATGAAAGAAAAAAGTGTTAAAAGCTCCAAATACACATTTGTTAGTGTTGAGTGTCAGTCTGAAAGAATATCAGAAGGCTGAAATTGTATTCCAAGACTACGCAGGAAAGCAAGCATTCTCTCCGTGAATGTCATCGTCTTTGAAATCAAAAGGTGCAATTTGCTCACCAATCTCACAAAAGATATAACAATATATGATATAGACATGATAATATATATATTATATGTATGTATTATAATAAAAATGCGGAAATTAGAAAGAAACAACACGTCTGTAATATCATCTCAGGGAGAATACTACTGAATATAGACTGGTAGTCTCCATATCAGTCACCCTAAAATATTCTGAAAGCTGAAATGAGAACCTGATTCATTAGATTGCACTAATCAGGGGACAAGGAACCAATGTTCCTAGGTTTCTCTATAAAGTAACAATAACGATTCATTCTTTTGACTTTACTTGTACCAGTATATGGTATATGCATATGTACTTGTTGGTATGTGTGCATGCATGTTTGTATGCCTTTAGAAGCCAAAGGTCCTGAGACAAGGTCTCTCAATGAGCTTAAAGTTCACCAATAAGGCAAGTTGGCCAGTGAGCTCCAGGTTTACAGGCATGTGCAACTACACATGGCTTTGTATGTGGGTACTAAGGACCTGAATTTGAATTCAGGTCTTCATGTTTCCACAGCAAGTTCTTTACCAACTGAGGCATCATCCTAGACAAAGGAAATCTTTATTCCACTAGCCTAATACAGACACTTTTCAGTGTTTTCAGGTTATTCTGCAATTCCCTAAGCTTCATAACAAGTTGAAACTTGCATATTCAAGACCTTTTGACAGGAAAGTAGTTGTACTATATATCCAAGATTTAATTCATCCCTTCAGCAAAGACCATTCATTTCCATACAACAGTTCAGTAAGTGACAAAGGGTATCTTAGACCAAGTCCTTCTGGTTCTCCCCACACATTTTCACTATCACTAAACTATATTTCCAGTAATATTCCTAAATCTTTAATTTCCATATCCATCAACCCTCCCTATCATCTGACTGAACCACCACTAAACTGGTCAGACTACCCATTAGCATTAGTTCCACTTACAAGGTGGAACTATATATATATAACTATATATCACAATAACTTCCTAACAGTTGCTTTCCCATCCACTAGTCAGGTTTTCTGAGTTTTTAAGAGCACAGCATTATACTTCTTAAGTTCAGATCTGATGTTAAAGCCTTCCTGCTTAAAATCCTTCATGGCATTCCACTGACTTTAGAATTACAAGCAAAACTCAATACCTCTTAGAAATATCAAACCATACTTGATAAAGCAGACTTGATCCTGGAGTTCCAGTAATTTTCCTTGCTCTCAAACATTGTCAAGTGATGAGGTTGCCTAGGCCTTGGCACAGATAAGATCATATCATGGGCCTCCATGCTACCACACCATGTAATTCAGCATGCAATCCATAAAGTTTATGTGCCATCTTGGCTAGAACCCCAGCATCTACCTCCCTCAGATATCAGAAAATACCATCACATCCTGCACAGGATTAAGCTCCATGGCCCCCTGTCAAGTTCAGTTATAAAATGAAAACCTGGGAGAATATGGTTTTACTTCCATTCAGTTTTCACAGAACTGTGACCACTTTTGAAAACCTGGACACTTTTTAGATTTTTTTTTCTAGAAAAGTATATGATGCAAGTAAAAGCTGACATTGTACTTTTCTACATTTACCAGCTTCATTTAGTCTCTATTGAGACTAAGAAATGCCTGGAGTCATGTATATAAATATTTTATTTGTGCATATGATACTATGTACAAAGATTCTACAAAAGAATGATTATAATTTGCATTTGTATTTTCAAAGATGTTATTGAATAGGTAGTTCAACTCTTCAATGTCCTTGTAAACATTCAGACATGCCAATGACTATTGAAATTTATGAGTATTACAGATAGGTAGTAGATGGAAGAGGATAAGCACTCAGTTACTAGCTTAGACAGAGAACATAATCTCAGGCCTCAAATAACATCCAATTGTGAATCTATTATAATTCAGTCCTGAATATTCAGTCATTAGTGCTTCTGGCTCACTTACACATATTGATCTGTTTAGAAGTAAGGAAGCTTTTATTGCCACATCAATCTTTGATCCTATGCCCTTCAGCAACCTTAAATATTACTTAAACAAATGTGGCTAACTGAATGACATGTTCTACAAAAATGCCCATACTAACAATTTAAAGCTATTAATTTTGGAAATTTTATCAAAAGTAATTACAAATTAGTCTTTAATAAATAACATGTAAGTTTTCCTTAAACAACTATAGTAAAAGTAATGTACATTTAAAAATAAGATTATATGACAATAGCTCAAATTGTGTTTGATAAATATGTACAATTATCATTTGTTAACCAAATAGCAAATAAAATTAAAATACATAATAAAAGCAACAGTTTCCAAGTGTTCATTATACACGAAAATGCAAAATGTTTTGTAGATGCAACACACTGTAAGAAGGAAAAAAAAACTACATGAAGAAAGGACTCCTTGTTATTTAAGATGAGGAAACTGGGACATAAAAGGTTAAGATACATGTCAAAGGCCTCACACAGGAAGGTGGCAAACCACAAATCCATAACCCTGTTGACTTCCCATTGAAAGGGTGACTCAAGCAAATTCTTTAAGGTTGCAGCCAGAATGGAAATAGAAGAAGTCATTCTACCTCTCTATTCCCACAAGACTTACAGAGTAAGAAGGAAAGTTCTAAGAATCAATGAGCCCAGCAATTAAGGAAGTATTTTAAGTATCATGTAGACGATGGTCTATGTTCTTGCCTCTGTCAATTAATACTCCATTTGCTATATTATGGGAACCCTGCTGTAATTATTGAAACAAACTTTTTTTGAAGATCAATGAAATTTATTTTGCTAGATGATGATAGTGTCATCAAAGATAAAGTTACTCTATACATAACTGTGACTGAAGGCACAATTGTTAATGATGTGATAATTCCCATGATTGGAAGTCCTGACTTCCTAGAAGTTCAGGAAAGAGTTCATTTGGTAATAACTGTGAGTGAGTGTGTTCTTGAGAAACATTAGAACTTCAAAAACTAGGAAAGGCTATTTTGAACTTATTCTAGAATTTGAATGTTCCTAAAATAAACAAAGGACTTTGTTTTTATACAGATTCCAATCCAATTGCTTTCAGTAAACCTGAGACTCTGGTATTAAAAAATATTCTCAGGCAGTATTGACAATGTCATTTTAAGAACCATGTTTTGTGTCTCTATATTAATTGTCCTCTACTGCAAGAAGATTATCTGATAAGAGTTAAGAACTGATCTATGGATATAGCAATATGTCATTAATAGTTGTTTTATTGATATGTTCATTTAACCGAAGATTAGTTAGTAGGTTTTCCCTTGGATCTATTATCTATCTAATTTCATGTTCTTGCCCTTAGTAATAGTATTAGTTGTCAGTTATATCTCATGAAGCTGGCCTTGAATCCCATCCAAAAGTTATTGGTTGCTCCTATAACATATGTTCCATTATTGGACCAGTAAGTATTTCTTACAGGCATGTTCCTCACAGGATTCTTTTTTTTTTTTTTTTTTTTTGGTTTTTTGAGACAGGGTTTCTCTGTTATAACTCTGGCTGTCACATAACTTACTCTGTAGACTAGACTGGCCTGGAACTCAGAGATCAGTCTGCCTCTGCCTTCCAAGTGCTGTGATTAAAGGTGTGTGCCACCATGTCCTGCTTCCTCACAGGGTTCTTACCTGGAAAAATTTGATGATTATTTTTCTACATTAATGTATGCTGTTGTGTAAGACTTTTTCTGGGAAGACAAAATGCACACAAATGTCTTCTCACCCTAGACAGGAAGCCCCTGGCAGGTAAAAGAATAGATACTACTAAAGTTTCACTTGTTGAACCAGTGAGTTTTTTCAGGGTTACTTGAAATATGGTGTAAGGTTACTTAACAGGGAAAGGAATGTGTCAAAGACAGCTGCATCACCAAAGCCTACCCCAGCATGGGTGACAGCTCAAAAAAGCCAGAAGCCTAGAGCATACTGCACAGCCTGCAGGCAATCAACTGTTTGGAGAGTGTACTTTCCAGGCAAGTTAGCTGGTTTCTGCTTCCTCTAGATGGCTGCTGCTCTAGGCTCAGAGTCTTCTTTGAAGCTTAACTGCTCTTTGCAATAGAACTCATCTGAGAGTAACTCTCAGCACTCCTTACTGTTTACTTTTGGGTAAGGAGGGACCTAATGGATTTGGTCAGTTTATGGGACATTCTGAAGCTATTTTAAGTTGTTTATTTTCTATCTTAAGAAGTTTTCCTGAAGGGTGGGATGTTTCAGTCTCAGAGGAAATGACTACAATGCCATTGCTGTCTATAGTACTTTCTAGCAATATAAACAGTAGTAAGTAGAGTCGAGTACCAGCTCAATTACAGAAGTCTATGATATCTTCAGCAATAGAGTTTTTCAATAAGGTTGTGGAGGGAAGGCTGTAATATTAGTAATAGCCTGTAATGTTTATGAAGGTTTGGGCCAACAACTTAAAAAGATGTAACCTGTTCTGTAACCTGTTCCTGGTTCTAGTGATTTTATTTGATAGCATATGATGTCTAGTTGAGATATTATCTTCCCCATTATGGGAGCTCCATTTAAACACATTTTATACATGTATATATTTTAGGAAGCATCTAGAGTAGTAGATTCCCATACAGCTTTTCAAGTCATTTTAGTGTTACTTCCTTCCCTGCATTCCCTCTTCTGTCCTGCATTCCCATCACCCTTTCATTTAGTCCTCCTGTGCCAATTTCCCCTTTATCCATTTACAACACTGTGTTCCCTTTCTTCTTCCTTGAAAGACCAAATCCTCCTCCCTTATCCCTGTGAGTATTCTGAATGAAACACACACATCTAAAGCAAATTAATACAGAGAGTCACAACTCGCAAGGACAATTTGCAAAAAAGGAAAGAATTTGGACCATACTACAATAAATGAGATATCTGTGTCACATACCTCCCGTCAAGACTCAGAGATCTATGTGGAAGAGGAAGTGGGAATGTTTTAAGAGAGGTGGTGAACAACTTCAAGGAAACTGTGTCTCCTAGTCACAGAGATTGTGGCAACATGTACAATACCTGCAGAGCTGAAGCCAGATAACCCTCAAATGAAGAAAGAGCAGTGGGCACACAATCATACCAGTAGCCAAGAACCTATTTGCACTTGGTAGCTTCTGCCAGAGGGAAAGATTCCTTTCTTAAGTGAAGTGACATGGGGTATATAAAGGACACTCAAGGGCAGGCCTCATGTTCAAGACTGGTGGCCAGCACAAATCAGACAACATGGTTTGTTTTTATGTGTGAATGTTCTTTGGGGGGGTTATATTGTTTTCGGTTTGTTTGTTTTTAAGTTCACGTTTTTAGCATGAACTTAGGGGAAGAGGCATCTGAGGAGCCGAAGAAGAAAAAATAATATATATTTATGAAATTTTAAAAAATAACTAAAAACAAAGAAACAAAAAGAACCAATGTTAAATAGCAGGATATTCAAAACAAGTAAAATACTAATAGCAAATTTACAATCAGTAAAAAACCATTTATGCTTTGAATATAATCAGGAGTATTCTTTGACACTCAGCACAGCAATGGATCAAAAAGTATAGTTGTATTATGCCAAATTACAGAGGGCATCAAAAATAGTTTACTACACCTGTGTTTTCTCTAACGTGCAATACTTGCTATCAATGCTTTCTCTACAGAAATATCCCCTTATATTGATGAGAGTGATTTTTAAAAGAACTTACACACAAATGACTCATCAGTAAAGATCTTCATGATCTTTTAGAGAACAGAAGGTTTATATCATTAATAATATTTAAAATAATTTCACTAATGTATCCTAAAGTTCAAATTTATATTAAATACATTTACATCAAAAATTTTAAAGCCTCTTACTTCTGCATCATTTCTGTAGAGCACTGGAGATTGTCAACTCACACATTTCCACGCAATTAACTTTTGCCAAAATGTTCTTTTGTGTAAATGTTTGGAAAGTAGTAAAAGTTCTGTGGCAGTTGACTAATAAATAATGTCTAAATAGGTATATTTGCAATGTTACTCATTGTAATGAACCGTATATAACATATCAATGAAAGAAAAAAACTATCCTGTGGTAAAAGCTGAATCAATTCATCTGGATTTTCAGAATGGTCTATGTGCTCTTCGATGTTGATTATAAACGTTTTAGTCACTTGACTCACCTGACTTCACTGACTACTGTGTTTTCAGCATAGCCCATTGTTTAGGAAAGAATCATTTTACTAGCTTAATGAAAGTGTTACAAATGTTATATTCACCTAAATTAATACATGAGTGAAAGGAAATTTAATTTAGGGAAAGAAGACATTCAGGCTTTATGAAGCTTGAAATTTATGCATTTCAGAGGACACCTTTTATTAAAGATGGTTTGTGATGGTAAGGAGCACCAAACCTTAAACTTCAGTGGCTTTATAGCAAATATGATCCAGCTTAGGGATAGAGTCTCACTGTGTTATAAAACTGACTAATTACTACGTACCTACTCCTTCCAAAGGTTTTAAATCTAGGTACTAAGAAATAAAAGTCAAATGAGAGAAATATTTTACCTTCATAGAACAAAGTTCTAAAGAGGTAAACATAGAAACACAAAAATATGTAAAAACCAAACTTTGAAGGCATAAGATGGCAAAGGCTATGAAGAAATTAAAAATAGGTAAGCGAAAGGTACAAACAAAATTATATGCGACTATTTCAGCTTAAAGGTCAGGAAAGAAGCATTGTGACATGATAATTTTTTTCATTTGCCCCAACTTATGAAGCTCCAACATATAAACAAAAATTGTATGATTTAAGGTATGCAATATGATCCTAAGATATATTTATACAGTATGAAATAATAACTATCTGAAGATAATTAACATTTCTATTGTCTCACAACTACCTGTTTTGGGTTTTTTGTAGTGACATGGAATTGGTGTAATTTAGATATATTCTTTTAAAACATGCCACAAAGACAATGAGGTATTCTTAATTATTGCTACTATTATCCTCCAGAGCTTATTCCTCCAATATAAATGAAACTACATTCATCTGGCCAATCTCTGAATCTTTCATCAATGGAATCAAGCTTAAAAAAGAAAAGTTGCTCATTGGTTTTTTTTCCAGTTTCATTTACAGAAGAGTAGATAGTCAACAAATATTTCTTAAGTGTTCAATTCATAAATTCAGGAAAAAAAAACAAATGTTGTTTAAATGCTTTAAAAGGCCACTTCTCTGAGAAGGGCTTAAACTATGATTTGGGTGAATAGAAAATAGGATGTGTTGCAGAGAATAGGTGTGATGGAGAGAAAGGAAAATGAGTACACAAAGTGGGCACACTGGGCCACAAGAGTCAGTAGCTTACAACCCAGCTTTCACATAAAATGAAGATCCAATAAAGCACCAATGCTAGAGCCTACTGCAGAACAATTATATCAGAAAAAAACAGAGGAGACTTACATCTATGGAAGAGCATTTGGAATTCACTTTGTTGTACTAGGAAATTCTAGTTAGGACATATCACAATGAGCAGCCTCCTACAAAATAGGGCTAATGTTTATATACTTATCTTACTTTTTTCAAATATGGTGAGATTCTTTAAATATATTTGTATCTTATAGATTTTTAAAAGCATAGTTTCATCCAACTATTAGCGTTGTAATGATGGACCATTGGATTATAGCTGATCTTGAATAGGAAAAGAAAAATATCACCTCCATATCAAGAATGAATCACCTACTGATTTGGGACAGGCATATCTTCATTTGACGAATGTTTCAGATTATGAATCTGTTTCCTATGACTGCCATTAAAAAAAAAAAGGCATAACCTGATTGTTAAAACTACTAAAATGGATTCTTTCAATTCTGGACACTGGAAGTACAGAATTAGGGTATCATATACACATGGATTTAGGATCACTAATTCACTGTGATAGTACCTCCATCACAGCTAATTATACTTGTAAAGACCCACTTCCAAATAAAACTACTTTCTAATTTTCAAACATTCCAGTAATTTTTGTGTTATACTTTTCAGCAATAATTATTTAAAACTGTGCCAAATTTCCTTGAAATCTGAAAATTCTCATATGACAATGTATTCAGCTTTTTTACTATGATAAAGTTACAATCTAAAAGAAGACATCAAGGTTATTTTCAGCTGTTTGCAAGATGATGATGGTGAACTTTATGCTTTCTTTATCTATTGGTTATGTTTATATATAATTTTTCCTCTCTGTAGATTTCTAGTTATAGTCTTAACATGATTCTCTACACTGGTGTGTTATTTAGGAGCAAAAGTTGAATTCGTACTCTGCAATTCCTTCCATCATAACCATTTTAAGCAAGAAATCATGAATTTCTTCCTGCAATTTTAACTGCCAGTCTAAGCAAAGGAAACAGTCATAAACAGAGTAAATAAAACATAGAACGTGTTAGGTAGGGAAATACTAATCGTTAACAGAGATAGGCAGAACATAGGAATGAGAGACAGTTCCAAGACAGTCAGACTTGCAACAGAGAAACCCTGTCTCAAAACAGCCACCCCCAAATATAAATAAATAAATAGATAGATAGATAGATAGATAAATAAATAAATAAATAAATGTGATAGGATGATGTGTTCAAATTGAAAAAAATAAATTTAAATTTTAGCATAAATCCAATTTCAGTGTAGAATTCCAAGTTATTTCTCTTCATTATATTTATTGGTATCTTGATTTTTTTCCTTGTTAAGTATAAATTAATTGTATTATCAGAAATATGTGAACTATTTTTAAAGGAGTTCAGCAAATTAAGTTATTTCTAATGTAATAAATTTCATATCAATGTATACATGTATATTTATTTATTTATATAAAAATAATAAAGGAAATGGATGCCATTAACTTGAGAGTGAGTATAGACAGACACAGTAGCGGCTGGAGGAAAGTGGTGAATGATAATACATAGAGTATACACACATAGAATTTTTAAAAGGCAAAACTAATAAAAATTTTTTAAATATTTAAAAGTAACATTTACATAACTAACAAATGTTGGAAAGTTGTTTAATAAAACTTTGTCAATTACAAATAACATACAAACAATTTTAGAAAATGAATAGTTACAAAAATCTTTATTTTATATGCTACAGATATATAATCTTGTTTCGTTATACTTTTTACTGTTATTAAAGTCCTGAATTTCTATAATTACCTTTGTTTTACTATGTACCAAAACCAAATCAAACCATTAAAAAAAAAAAAAAAAAAAAACACGTATCTTCTAAAAAAAGAAAACAAAATAAAATCATAGGAAGCATCAAAGGAAAAAAAAAATGGCAATATGTTCCATTTGGGGCTAAAGTGATGCCTTGGCCATTAAAACAACTTCCTGCTCTTGCAGAGGACCTGGGCTTGGTTCCCAGTACCCATGTAACAACTAACAATAATCTGTAAGTCTAGTTCTAAGTGGCGTAACACCTCCTTCGGGCCTCTGTGGGCATAATGCTGACACGTGATGTATATATGTACACGCAATCAAAACACACACACACACACACACACACACACACACACACACACGCACATGCACACACACAGACATTTTTTTAAATAACGTGTTCTATTTCATTAAAATTTAAAATAACTGCTCTTTCAAAAACACATTTTTACAAAAGTAAACCAAGAAATAAATCACTTAAAAACAAAAACTGAATCTTTCATAAAACACTACAAAATAAAGCATAAAATGATAGTCAGCATTCTCTAATTATAAGAAAAGCAAACAATGAAAATAACAATAGTTACTAGAGCACCCTCACTGACTTGGCATAAAGTTAACACACAGGACTGTGAGGCACTGGCAAGCATGCTGAGGATCCAGAACTCTCCTACGCTACTGCTAGGGATAGAAAACAGTCTTACAAGTTGTGAAAATAGACTCACAAAATTAAACACACACTTAGCATATGACTCAACATTTCTACTCCTTGGTATTTTTCCAAGAGTTATGAAAACATATGTCTACACATAGACTTACACATAAATGTGGCAGGATTTATTCTAACAGTAAAAAATAAAATAAAAACGATCTAAACCTCCATTAAGTGAAAGGATAAACAATTGTGATATGTCCATATGCCAGGGTTTAAATTTCAATCAATGCCTCACACATGGGACTTGGACTCTTTACCTCCAATGTGAAGCTGTCTAGATGAGTAGGTGTTTAGAACACAGGGACAGAACTGTCCTCAGTGGACAGATGCTGCTATAAAAGGCTGATGACAGTAGGTCCTTATCTGAAGACACAATGGCCTCACTCTGGAGTATAAAGCAACAATGTGAGTATAAAGCAACACTTGTCTCTGATACAACAAAGCAGCAATTCACTAGTGAGTTGACCCTAGATTACCAAGATTAAGAAACTAGAACAAGCCTGGCAGTGGTGGCGATCACCTTTAATCCCAGCACTTGGGAGGCAGAGGCAGGCAGATCACTGTGAGTTCAATGCCAGCCTGGTCTACAAAGCGAGTTCCAGGACAGCCAGAGTTACAACAGAGAAACTCTGTCTTGAAAAAGAGCTGAGCAAATGTAGTCAAGCATAGTAGTTGATAGGTACACTATTCAACTCTTCAGATTTCCAAGAATAAATAAAAACTAACCAGGGTTTCAAAAAAAAAATAGTGAATATTGAAGTAACAGACTGGAAGTAGGAAGTAATATTTTGCCATGGATGATACCATAATTGTGAGGAAGAGCCAGGGACCTATCTTTCAAAGTCATCAAAATTAAATTAACCATTTGGATAGATACCTCAATGAGATGATATTAAATTTTACAATCCTTAATTGTTCCCAAAGTTGTATTCATTATGGACTTTCCTTATTTACTAACAATGAAACCTGTTCTATAAATCAAACAATTTATTCTTGATCATGTGCTTTTATGTTCTGTTTTTCCCACTTAAAGTTTCCAATACTGTTTTATTATAATCAGTCACCTCTCTAATTTTTCTCCGCATGCTTCTTCTCCTGTGTGAGTCAAGTATATACTAATTAAATCCTTTTCCAAATCCTCAGTATCATTCCTCCTGATAGGCCATGCCATTAGGAGTTCCTTCACTGACAGCAATACTACCACACATGTACGCAATGACATTTTCTAAGGCTCTGTATTATAAGAGCAGTGTTGACACTGAAACACAAGGCAAATTATGAGAGGAAAAGAAAAGAAAGCTTCCAAACTAAAATTTTGCTAGGCAAATTTTGAGATGGCAAATCAAATTATAAAGGCCAGTAACAATACTTTTAAGTATTCAAAGCTAAGTCTATCTGTGCAACAACAAATTCGAAGCCCACTTCATCTACAACAATTAATTAATTTATTTATTTATTTATTTAAATAAACATAAATTTTCTGATCATGAGAACCATCAAGATTAGCAATACTAATACTTAATTCTGAACAAAACGTAATGTGAATCTAGTCAACTCTTTGTGGCTAGTGAGGTCATGGATCTTAGAAGACAATCAACCACCACCACTTTCCCAAACCAGTATAATCTTCTAACTGCATTCTAAACACTTATCCTTACACTCACAAATAAGTATAACTCTCACCCCTCATCAAAGAAGCTTCTTTTTGCATAGAAGGATACCATTACAGAAAGCCACAGCTAGTATAACACAGAGAACAACTGATCATGGGGTCTCATCCCACTGATATAACCACAATATAATTCCTACAACTAAGGCTCAATAAACATCCTAGAAGATCTAGAAGACCTAGAAGAAGAAAATCTTAAAAGATTTTAAGAGCCAGAGGATAAGGAAGTCCATTCTGTAATTGTTCCTTCTACCTATGAAAGGAAAGCTACACTCATGAAATCTCAACAACATGACTACCTAAAGAATAAAATAATTATATAACAATTGACATCTGGTGTAGATAGAAGAAATTACATGGGGCCTCAATCCTAGGTTGAGGAAGAGCCATAAGCAATTGTCTCTACTGAGACAGAGACAGAGAGAATTCGTCTTCCTCAGGAGTGAACTCCTGATTGGTTATCTCGTAACAACTGCTCAGTCCTAGAAATATACACATGCAAGAAACACTGAACAGACTAAATAGATTGTATTGGTATGTCTATTCGTTTATATGTATATGTAAACAGCAGTGGGTAAAGACAAGGCCTTGAGTTTGAGAGAGAGTGGGAGGAAGATATACAAGAGGTAGGAGTGGGGTAATAATGTAATTATATTTTAATTACTTAAAAATAAAAATGAGTAATTACATTTTAATCATTTACTAAAGTAAACTGATAAATAAAAATGTGCATATATGATACATATACTGTGGTGAATTAGGAATTGAAAACCTGCTTTTTAAGCTATCAAAATTAAATTTTAAAGAATGGAAGTAATTCTTGTTCTTTAGAGCTTGCAACACAAACAAATTAAATGAGTTAATATTTCATTAGTTACCATCTAATTTGAATGGCTAACAAATAGGTAAAACTTAAATATCTATGTAAATCAAGGTAAAACTACCACTGCTATTGCACTGTGTATGTGATTGTATTCTAAGTGTCTGTGGATAATTAATACACACTACCCTTTCTTACAAGTTTCAGTAACACCACTGCCCCTAAGAATAAGTTAAAATTCCTTTCCAGTCACTCAAAGTCCTTTAAAATCTTTCTTTATTATAGCTTGCTTGCTTGCTTGCTTGCCTCCTTCCTTCCTTCTTTTCTTTTTTTGCTATTTGAAGAGAGGGAGGAAGGATTATAGGAACCAGAGGGGATGAGGTCACCAGGAGAACATGACTCTCAGAATCAACAAAGTGGGGCTCATAGGGACTCATAAAGACTGAAGTGGCAAACATGGACCCTGCGTTAGTCTGCACAAAGTCTTTTATCATACCTTTCGATGTAAAACCTAGTAATTCTTTTTACATTTGATTGTGTTTTTGACCAATTAAGTTGCAGATTTTATGGATCTCTTATTTTCAAAAAGTACATTATTCCTTCTGCAATCCTCTCACTCCCAATTTTCATGCATTAGGATAATTTCCATACTACAGGACCTCTATTTCTGAATACACTTTGTCTGTTCAGCAGCCATTCCTTTCTACTTTGTAATGTAGCTAGACTAATAGGTTAGAATGTGTGATTCTTAAAGACAATGTTCCATTTGATTGAACTTGTACATGACTCAGCCCATAGCCCAATGGATAAAAGAATAATATCATTTGCTCTAATTTTTTAAAATTATTTCCTTTAATTTTTTTGAATTTCTAATGTAATTAACATTATTTCTCCTCTGAATTTCCTTCCTTCAAACCATCCCATATATCCACCTGATCTCTTCAAATCATGTCCTCTTATTTCATTAATTCTTATTACATACAAATATATTCCTAAAGACATAAATAAACCCTGCTTAGTCTCTAAAATGTTACATGTCTCTTTGTTTTTAGGGCTGACCATTTAGATTTAGTTAGAGGATTGTGCTTATTGTAGGTTCTCTACCAAGATGCGTGATGTCACTAGTCCTGGGGAGCTGGCTATGTTTCCAGTGCCAAGCATGATTTCCCCCTAGTTGAATTTGTCTTAAGTCCAATTAAAGAGTTATTGATTGCTGCAAAGGTATACATGCCCTACTGTAGCCATATGGCTATCATTAGTCATTGTTGTGGTTCATTGGTATCATAATTGAGTAGAACTATTGGTTGATTTCTTGCATTGGAGACTTGCCTGCCATATCCTGGTACCATAAAAGCTAGCACTCAGGTAGAAGGGTTTCAGCTCAGTTCCAGATCAAGGTTATCTGGATCATGCGTCTGAAGTGCATGGTATCTTCAACAATATGGTCTTACCTTCCACATCTGGCTATCAATCAACAGCTAGAGCAATAGCAATGGCCTGTAATGTTTTGGGAGTTTGTTGGGAATCTTGACCTGCTGCTTAAAGGAGAGCTTTTCATGCCTAGTGTTAGATTTTTTTGTTAGATGAACTTTGGTCTTGAAGGAAGCCTTGTCAACCCAGATGAGAAAATTTCATTTAAAGTCTCTATATGTATCTATATGGAGACTTACATGTATTATAATTTGTGTTCTGTTTTTTTTTTCTCACATAGTTCATTAGTAATATGAATCTTTTCAGAAATCCTTACTGCTATTATACCCCTTCTCCTATTTCATTTATCATCACCCCTTCCTAATTAGAGCCCCCACATCCTTCCCATTTCCCCAGTCAGATATTTTTAAGTAACAGCACTTCAATATCATTATTGATTTTGAACTATAATTTCTAAAAATTTACTTAATATTAAGAATTTTTTTCTTAATATTTTTAATATTTTTTTCTTTGTAGGACAAATTTCCCTAGATATGTTTTAACCACCAGTCATGTGTGGTTATTAGGAAGACTACCATTTATAACAAGTCCTCCAAGACACGAGATCTTTCAGGACCATTAGGTCTCAAAGAAACCCACAACAAATGGCTAACTGAGGAGACAAGACTCTGAAACAGGTATTGGTAGTGCTGAGAAAGACTGGTGCCCAAAGTCATGGCTCCTAGCTATTAGCTATTAGACATAGGTTTCTTTGAGACCTAACAAGTACCTGGGCCTTGGGCATTCCAGTTTCTGAAACCATAAAAAATAAATCATTGTTAGGTATACAGTACACAGCCTATTGTGTTGTTATAGCAGCAAGAATGAACCAGGACATTATCTTATACATAAGTCTACTTTGTATAAAATAAATCATGGAAAAGGCATTTTGCTCTGCAACATCATATTTCACATTTGAGATTCAAAACTATGCACTAAAGACTTAAATCAGCAAAGCTTTACCATTTTAGTAGCTGTGGAAAAGACTACTCTAGCTTTGCTGAACCAGGTTAGAGCATTTCTTTGTGACCAATCCACCTGACTCCACTGTTCACTGATACAGTGAGCATCCCACAGTGATATGAAGCATCAAACACACTTCCACTTTCATTGATTCCAACAAAGATGCAGAGAAGGCTGATTCAAGGGTTTTCCTTAGAGATCAGGAAATCAATCCTGTGTGTGTTCATTCATCAAGTGGGGCTCATAAGATCCTCCCCACTGAATAATTGCATAATAAAGGCTTAAAATACACATAAACTACCTAAATGGAAATACAGAGATCACTTACACAGTACTTCCAATTCTCTGAGTTGAGTCAAAGCTGCAGTGAAAGGCTCAGACTCCTTTTAAAAAGAGAAAGATATCTTTCTAACAGAGCAAGACAATTTTAGCAAGATATCCAAAACCCACTGAACTAAACTAAATTGCAAAAATAAATACTCTATGCTTTTCTAAGCCTCCTCCAGTTGAATAGTGTCAATTAAATTGCATTAATCAAAGTATTTTGACTAAAGATTAATCTTTCAATTGATAAATTAAAAGTATATTACTTAATTAAAAGATGAAAACTCTTAACATAGTCTTTTATATATTCAAACATTCAGCTTAAACTCAAAGGTCAATGTTTATTTTGCATGCCTATATAATATATATTATTATTAAGCAGAGAATCCATTTTAAGTCAATGGATTGAATGTCCTTAAGCATGTTTTAAACTTTAGAAGTCATATTTATTATGAATATTTCAGAAATACACATTCTTTGGATCTTGATGTCACAAAGAGGGCCAGAATAAAGAAAACTGTTTGCAGACACTAAACCTCATACCTTCCTTGTATGTACTTAATGTAAATACTTGTTCAGAATTTGCTGCAATCTAGATACTGAAACTGGACTTTAAGGAGAAAAGTCCAGACAAAATGACTTTATAATATGCCTAAAATTATTTTTGTGTTTAACCTGGAGCTAACACTCTGGTGGTCACTAGATGAATGTGGTCACTAATGTTCTTTGACTTAACAACTGGCTCTTAAAGCTGCTTTAGAAATTGCTTGTCTTATCAAATCTATCTCTAATTGTCCACAGTCCCCACCTGCCTCACTCTAATAACATTTACTTGCTGTTTTATGAGCTTGATCTTTAAAGGTGACTGGTTTCTAGTCGTCTAGACTTCAAATTCTATATGTTTTGAACATTCCCCAAATAATTCTTCATACATCATCAGAGAAGACTGGAATATTGAAAATTGGAAGGTATCTTAAGAGTTTGAATAGCTACTGTCCTTTCTTTTGAGAAGACACTAATAACTACACAAGTATAATAGCTCCCATGTAGTTAAATGTATATGAACAGTTCTGCTAAAATGTTCTTCTAACTCCATAAGGTAAAACTCATCTACTCTGTCATGCACCAACACTTCTGTCTTCATGAGAACTCACCCCTCAGTGCGGGCAGCAGAGATCTCTCCTTCTTGTCATCACATTTGTTACACTCGCTGAAGTACAGGAGTAAGAAGACGTCAACAAGGACCCACATCAGCGAAGTGGCCAGAACCACCTTGCAGTAGACAAATCTCCTCATGCTTGATTTCTAGTTAACACACAGACTGAAGATGAATGTCCTGAGATAAATCCAAGCCACAGAGGTGAACTGCAGGGAAAAGCAGGATGCATCCCACTGTATTAGAACAACAAAAGAAAGAATTCTTACTATGATGCACAGAGGTTTTGTACAATGGAGCTAGAATACAAAATAAATTACTTAGTTCATGCTCCCAGATATGTCAGCATTCAGGTCTTCAAATGCAAAACTGAAGCCCTTCAGAGGGAAGGAAGCCAGGTAGCTACGATTTTAATAGATGGTCCCCAAACTCTCACTGCACTGTTGGATGGGACTTTGAAAACCGATTTGATTTCTTCAAATGGTGTTGACTTTATTTTATACTTTATCATGTTTTCCTATAACACTAGAATATCAAGGATAAAACTTTAAATTTATCTTGATGGAAAGCTAATATTTTGTTGCAAAAGAAATCAACCTGAAATAGCAATGTTATACAGAGGCTAACAGTTGATATTTAGATAATGGGCAATTCTGATCTGTTCACTTGATAATACTTGGAGATAATACTTCTCTACCTCAGTTTTGTAATATGTGGAATAATCATAACAATGGCAATTCAAAGATTTTCTAAAATTACGTGTGATCAAGCTTACAAAGGATCTAAGGAACAATTATCAAAAATTTTTTAAAAGGCGTAGATGATCAATTTATCAGTAGTTCATTAAATAAATCAACACTTATTAGTCTTTAAAGTATCTAGTCTACATAGAAACATGCGTAGGAGATATATATCTAGCACAGATATTATGCATTTGAATTATTTATCAATGAGAAACAAAATACTGATGGAAAAATAAGAGTATACATTATAAAGAGCAAAACTAAAAAGCTACAAAATTCTAGAAAGGCATCCAAGGAAATATAAATTAATGCCTTGTGAATATTTGTGTGTATGTATGTGTGTATGTATATATATATATATATATATTATATATATATATATATATATATATATAAAAATGGCATTGAGAAATGATTTTAACTAGTTTCTGTATAATGAACACATCAGATAAAAAAATAATTTGATATCATTTGCTACACTTAAAATAGCATCATTTATGGATTTGAATGGGGAGGAGGAGGAACTGGAAGAGTAGGGGGGGAACCATAACCATTATGCATTATGTGAGAAAAAAATCAATTTTCAATAAAGAAAAAAATAGCATCTACTAAGTAGCAAGTGTTTGATTAACATGGGCAATGACCTAGGTTCAATTTCCAGTACCACAAAATAGATGAATAAACATCAGGTAAAGTATAAATTGTTAGATTTAAGACAAATAACATTGTCTAGGCAGAGATGATACATTAGGTGATAAATATTAAATAAAAGATAATTGAGATACCTTATAACTATGTCTCAAAGTAGTAACACAAAGTACAATGTGCCAGAGTACAGAGCTCTTTAAATTTACAGAAGTGATGTAATAGAGGAAGGCAACAGAAATGTTGCTAGTAACAACCAGCAGAACGAGTAACACATTCAAATTCAAAATCCATACAGTCAGAGCTGAAAATAAGCAGAGTAAAAATTCTAATTTCAATAACGTAACATTTATATTCATAGAGATGTGTATGGACAAATATTTACAAAAGGACAGAGAGGGATCATGTGTGCAAATCCAAAAAATACATAACATCTGGATTTTGCGTTTCATGAAAAAGACAATGTTGGAATGTTAATTATCTAGCACATTTCCTTTCTGCTTTACTTTTCTATAAAAAAAATGAATGATAAATATTAGAACTCATGCTCCAATCCTAGTAACGAGAGCCTAGTTCTCCTGCTTGTATTCCTATCGTTATGTGTGAATTTCTAAATCCATGATATGAAATAACTCAGTCTATAAAATTTTCTTTCTTTGACTCTAAGATAGTACTCATTCCTTCAATTTACTGTTGAAAAAAAAGCATTATAGAAATGTGTATATAGCAATGATACCTACTGAACCATCTCAACTTCTCCAGCAGAAATACCATAAACTAAATGATTGTACAGATGTAAGTAGTATTGCCTTTGGCTCTGTCATCAAATGAAAACATGACCTTAGGCATCTTGCCTCTCTGTGCACTTTGATTTTATTGGTAACATCTTTCCTGTCCTATCTACCTCACAAAATATGATGAGGCTCAAGCAAGATAATAGAGAATATTTTACAGAAAAGTATAATTATTATTGCAACAAAATTTGAAAGAACTTAATATTAAATTGCATAAAATAAGTCATTTCTTAACAAGAGTCTAGCAATTGAAGTTATGAAGAATTTAATTTTAACTTCAGTTATGAGAGAAAGTCAAAATCACATCCTCTTACTACTTCAAGAATTATTCAAATTATCCCACTTTTATAGTGTGTTGTATTTACATAGAAAGACCATAGCACTGAGATGAATCTAACTCAACCATTATTTCAGTGATAAAACCCAGTTGTATATTTTTGTCCATTTATAAGACTCTCTTTCCATATATATTTCACGTTTTTGATCCTACGTGTAACTTAACTATATCTCTACGTGGAAATCACCCTGTTATCCTCTGGCACTTGTGAAATAATTGCCTCACCTGTTTACTCTAACACTCCTTACGAAATAAACCTGATCTAGCAGAAAGATAGCACTGAATGCATGACAGCTAAACAACATAAACATAGTTGGTAGCCTAGGCTTCTTTAAGAAACTAAGCATCTGTATTATGTTTTTATTCCAATACGTTCCTATTTATTTGCAAATATTGCTTTATTTCTCAGGGAATGAAAAAAGCACACTTCTGTAATATCTCTGGCTGGCTGATCCAACATGGAGCATTAACAATCTGGACAAAGCACAGATTTCCCTGTTTATTTTGAATAGTTTCTTATTTTTCTTTAAGTAAATACAAAATTGAGACAGAATCTCACTATATATCCTTGGTGGGCTTTGATCATACAACCCTCTTGCCTCTGCCGCTAGAGTGCTGATGATACAAGCACACACACACACACACACACACACACACACACACAACACACACACAAATCCATGCCTAGCAGCACTTCGATTTTGCAAGGTATTGCTCTGGGGAGAAAACTTTCAGACACAGAAAACCATCAAGCACCCTCTTGCAAGTCGCATTTCCTTCTTTATTTGCAACATAAGTAACATTATTTGAGATATTTTGGGGACCTTTACTTAGAAATATGTAGCATTTTCCCACCTTTATGGGAAAAGAATTTCAAATACAAAAATAAAACCTAGATAAGATTTAGGGGGGTTGGCAACAATCATATTAAGATAAGGAGGGGGATGGCTGGTTTAGTTTGGTTTTCAATTAGAAGGTTATTACTTCCCTAGGGAATCTAGCTTAGTTGCTATTAGACATTTTTATATGTAGGCATATATTCTTTTAAGTAGAAAATTGCATAATGAGAGAAAATTTTTTCAATCTATTTTATGAGGCTGTACTTAAAGCTGCCAAAGTATTCTAGAAGCTAGTTTGAGATTGCGCACAGAAGTTTCAGGCACTTGGCAAACTTTTAACATTGTAGGTAACTACAAAAGTACTGTGAGTGACTATACAATTATGCACAATTTCTTTATAGAGCCATAAATCTAGTGACTAGAAATCAAAATGCTGGTTTAGCTCCAGATATGATCGAAGTAAAATCTGGCATTTGGGTGGCTACAGATAAAAAATTAATGCACATCTTGAGAATCCACTCACAGCCAAAAGCAAAAGTCTACATAGAAACTGCACCATATTAAAGGTAGATACTAAGACTGAAGGAGTTCAACAAAGGTAAAATTAAATATATGCCTTTTCTATATGATTGTAGAATCGAAAGAAAAATATTTCCTCACTGATAATCTGAGCAAAGAGAAAATACGTCATAACATTAAATTCAACCAAGAAGAAACAGCCTAGCATAAATTCTGTTTTATATATATGTGTGTGTGTGTTATATATATATATATATATATATATATATATATATATATATACATACATACATAGAGATAGAGAGAGACATAATCTAGATCCCAACACTCATATACACATATACATACAGATATGTGTGTGTGTGTGTGTGTGTGTATGTGTGTGTGTGTGTGTGTGATGATTCAATTTAAAGTTACTTCAATGTTTATTGGCTTGGTTTCTCTTCCATAAAATATAAGTATTAGCAGCTAGCACCAAAGGCTAAGATAAATATGAATAGATTAAGTCATGAAAATTCCTGCAAAGTTGCTGCCACATGGGAGGGACTCAATATATTTTACCTATTAGTATTAGTAATAACAGTAATATTATTTTCAGAACTACTATCAAATATAGGAAAATACATGAAGACATTCATGCACCCTTACAGACATAGTGCATGTCCAGTTTGTGACTGTTTAGGGACTTGGAAAATTAAAGCTTTGTAAGGCAGAAATATTACATTTAATAAATGTATCCTCTGAAGAGTATGAATTATACAGGTTTTATGATACTGAAATTCATTAAAATCTGTGCACTTGAGATCTGTGCATTTTACTTCTATGAAAATTAAACTTGCTTCCTAAGGTAAAAACAGATCTTTTATCTAAGTATCATAAGTCTCTGATCTCATCAACTTTTGGCTTATCAAAGAAATTATATCAGAAAAAAAGAGTCTTTCTATTTCCAGCCTTTCTGAACTTATGTTACACTTTTGTTCTCCATGCCAATCACTTGAGGTTCCGAGAAGTTTCTCACATATGCCAATTCTTACTTTGCCTTGAGGCATGTGCATACACTATAAACTCAAGCTAGTAATATATTGATGGATCCCTTGCACTTATTTCCTATCAATAAACACTAAAATAACACACATCTTATTTCCATGTCCCTCATGTTTTTTCTAAGCATCTATCTACAATATATCTAAAAACTAATTTTCACATTGTATGCTATCATATTAAAAAGCAATCTGTATGAGAACAGGATTTTATATCTCCTTTCTATGTTCCCATTTACTTAAAAGTATTTTAAATTTAAATTTTAGACTTTAACACTAGTCATTAGAGAAAAATTGATCTCACTCCTCCCCCAGCTAAAAAGGCATGTGTTGAAGTCTTAATTCACATTGTAAGAGAATATGAGTATATATGAAGACTGGGCCTTTAGGAAGGTAATTATGGGCCAGCAAGAGAGCTCTAAAAGTATAAGTGGTTGTCCATGGCTCATAAACTGAATTCCATCCATTGATATCACAAGGTAGCAGAAAAGAATCAGCTCCAAAGAGATGTGCTGTAACCAACATATGGATACCTACTCACACACCATTTTGAAAATACATATCTTTTAAAATAAATAAGAAAATAGATAAATAAAAAGAAAATAAGGGTTAAATGAAGTTTATGGTGAGTCTTAATTCAATAATCCTGGTAATCCTAATAGGAAAGGGTATGAACACAAACAGACCTACACACAGTAAAGACCACAAAGAGACACAGGCTGAAGACAGCCATGAGGCAGTCACACAGAAAGCTCGAAGACTGCCAGGGAGAAAACGCAGCAGGCTTTGTCAGCAAGCCTGATGACCAAAGTTTTAACTTGGATCCACATATATGGTGAAAGGAGATAACATACTCCTGAAAGTTCTTCCCTTATCATCCATGTGCCATGGCACATGAATCCCTCCTGTTCCCCTAACACACTAAATAAGTAAATTTAATTCAAAAAGTGTAAAAGAAGTCTCTAAGAATAAAATGATTTATATCGTTTAAGCCATTAGGTCTGTTATATATCGTAATGGAAGTCCCACCAAAATAATATACCAATTAAACCAAATTTCCCCAACTCTACTTCAAGAAGTTAAAAAAAAAGCAGGTAAACATGGTTGCTCTTCATTACTGTAATCAACAGTGACCAAAACCAATCTGGAGAAAAAGGGTCTATCTGGCTTACAGGTTATAGTCCTTTACTAAGGGAAGCCAAGGCAAGAAATTAAGGTAAGACTGAGACAGGAACTAAAGTAGGGACCATGAAAAAATACTACTTACAATCTTGCAGACTCTGTCTCATTCACTTGTTTTGTAATATAACCCAGTGCGCCTCTGAACACAGTGGGCTGGGCTCTGGCACATCAATCATTACTCAAAAAAAAAAAAAAAATGCCCCACAACTTGTCTGCAGGCTAATCTGATGGAGGCAATTCCTCAACTGAGGTTCCTGATTCCCAGATGACACTCATTTGTGTCATTACCTTTCCCATTTATTCACATTCTCAATCTGTGAGCCAATGCCACAGTGAACTTTCCTTGCTTCATAACAGTATTTCAGGAGCACACATACAAATCAATCCATCCCTTAGGCAATTTCCCGTCACTTTTGCCTTTCTCCTACGGCCATCTCCATGTTTGTTACTCACGACTCATTACTGTGCTTCTAGGTGAACAGACCAGAATGAATGAAACCAGAAAAATTTTCATACTGCCAAACTGCATACATCTACTTGCTTACTTCTATAACCACCACCCATGGATCTGCAAGTACAACTATTTCAATGGATTACATGTCTTTTCAAAGTGTAATGTGTCACTCTTATATCTTCAAATATTTTACTCATAGGCTTATCCTATCTGATTCAGTTTGTCTACTATAATGGATCTTTGTTACCAAGATAAAAAGGGCCTAACATTAATAATTATCATAAAACCAATTAATATGATCCTGCATTCCCCTTAGCTGCAACTATATCTATTTACATTTATTTTGGCAACAAGAGCTTAAGGAAAGGATATAAACAAATTTCAAACCCTACTTTCTATAAAATGTGCACTATTCACTCTACTTTGTTCTGAAATTCTCGTGAATTTTGCAAGCTATTGCTGCATCAGAATAGAGACACAGACAGGCAACTCCTCAGGCTACAGGCAACAGTGTGGGGCTATGATGCAGCTAGTGGTACCCTTATTCTGGTCTGCAAGAAGTTAGTCTGTTTACCTCTTTGTTTTCTGAATCAAAATTCATCTAGCATTGAATGAATACCTCAAGAGAAAATATTCCCAATTACCAAACTGTAAACTCAACACAGGGGCTGTCATCTCAAAAGACCTGCTTTACTGTATCATTTTCACTGTGTCTCCCCCCAGCCCCCGCCACCATCTGTGGGCTATTCAAGAACACCATGCAAAGAAACCTTCTCAGGGAGATCTTCTACTTAATAAATATGCCATCAATCTCATAAAAACCACAATGCCAAACTTACCAATCAGCAACTCATCTTTCAGGATAGCCTAGCCAATCTCTCTTAGAACATGTATTTTTGGTTCACTTTACTAAATAAAAGTCTTATTGTGATAGATATTATTCAGTATTATAATTAGCTCATTTAAAGTTTCAATGTTGTATACTTATTACATTTAACTGTTATGAAAAAAATTCTGATTCAAAGTAACAGATGACTAAAAACATATGAAGTTCTACTTATGACCTATGACTCTGAAAATCGTGGTCTTATACCAAGCTCATCTCTGGTATACTAAGAAGTATGGCACAGTCTCAAATATTTGTGAGCTGGAGAAATGTTTGCCCCATTGTACTACATGTTTGCACATGGACTATAGTATACCATGATCAATCTCTCCATTGGGAACTAGAATTGTATGTTATCTACTGCAATGTTAACAAAAGATCAGCAGATGAGTTTAAACCTTCCTCTATTTGTGCTAGATAGTAGACTATCCTTGAAGCATATCTTGCATGTATAAAATCATTCCTGTTGTGATTTCCAGCAACTAAGTCAAGTAAAATGCAGTTGAAGTTAAAGATTGACTTCATCTTGCTACTTGAAATCCTTCCCACATTATCTTTAAATAAATCCTATATGAAAACTAGTGAAAGAATTTTATTTTACATTCTTTCAGGATAATGACTTGTTCAACGGATGACATACTTACATGAAAATTCAACAGAAGCCAAGACATTGGAAGACCAAATCACAGAAATTGCTAAACAATCTTTTTTCTATATCCCCAACTTCTAGAATACCTAATGGCTATGCCAAGAACTCAACGCTTCAAATATACTTTAACAGACTACTTTGACAGTTGTCTTGGCAGTGAGCAATTTTGTAGAATTAAGTTGAGATGCACCCTCCAGGACAAAGAAAAGAGTTTTTCTCCTTGCGGTGAAATGGTGGGTCTCCACAAAATGATTTTTGACATTGTCATTTGTTTTCTTGGGTCCTTTTGGGTTATACTATTGTTTTTCCAACAGTACAATCTAGTTAGTATGTAAGCATCTATTGAGTCTATTCACAGAGGCTCCATGTGATTTGAGAGCAGGTGCAAAATATACAAATGCATTGTATTCACACCACTTGCTATGTCATGATTATTCTATATATATATATACACACACACATATATATATACATGTATATATATATATGTGTGTGTGTATATATATATATATAAAATCTTTTGCTCTAATGTAGGAATTTGTTCTGCCAATATCCATGAAATAGTAACAAGCTAACATATGGATTTTTAAATAGAGTAAAATCAAATTCCAGACCCTTCATAACCTGAGAAAATCATACACACATAAAAAATGCAAGCAGTTTATATGTGTGGCTTTAGGCATTGTCACATTACAGAAAAATTTTAGAAAGATTTAATAACTAATATTAGTGTGTGGTTTGAACAAGAATGACCTCCCTGGCCTCATATATTTGAATGCTTAGTCATCAGAGAGTGGTGCTATTTGAGAAGGATTGGGAGATATTGCCTTCTTGGAGTGAGTGGAGCCATGTTAGAGGAAGTGTGTCACAGGGAGTGGGCTTTGAAGTTTCAAAAGCACAAGCCAAATGGTGTTTCTCTTTTCTGGTTGCCTATCAATCCGATGTAGAATTCTCAGCTACCTCTGCAACACCATGTCTGCTTGTGTGCCACCATGCTCCCAACCATGACAATAATGAACTAAACTTCAGAAATTGTAAGCAAGCTCCAATTAAATGCTTTCTTTTATAATAGTTGCCATGGTCATGGTGGCTCTTCACAGAAATAGAACACTGACCAAGACAGAATTTAGTACCAGGATAGTGGAGTATTGTTTTATGAGACATGAATATGTGTTTTAGGGAGGATTATGGAAGGACTTTGGAACCTTGGACTAGAAAAGCCATTGAATATTAAGGTCTCAGTGGGATGTTCTGTGGGAGCTTGGAAGATAAGAATGTTGAGGATAATGCAGACAATTGAGGTCTGGCTTGGGAAGTTTCAGAGGGAAGTTCAAAGATTCTATTGGGACAATTTAATATTTCTGAATTAAGAGTCTTTGGTTCTGGTTAGCTAGGGCTGAAGAATCAGCTGTGATTGACAAGATACCAGAATTACTAAAGTGAAACTTTTGCTGTCTCTAATACTCAGTGCTGGTCAGCTGGAGCTGAGAAATTCATAGTGATTATGAAGAGACCACAATCACTGGTGAAATCTCTGGGAAAGTATTTCCTGAGAGTCAGCACACAGGAGCTGTGTTCCAGGCATGGCCAAGGTTGTACCTAGTACGGGCAGCTGAACTTGGTAGTGTAATGGTAACCAAAGTGGTGCTGGTTGTTAGGGTGTGAGGAGTTATGCAGAGCAGCTGAGGCTTAACACTGTGTTCAGTGTTAGTGTCCCTGAAGAGAGCCCAGGAAAGGCTACTGGAGAAAGTGTGACACAGTTTCAGCAAAAGATCCTGTCATTTTGGAGATACCACTACCACAAGATGACCACCAAGAACAGCAGCAATAGTGGAACCAAGAAGACGAGCTATGTGTGTCTGCAGATGTTAGAGCCAGAGAAATAACCCAAGCCCTTTGGAGGAACCCAGAAGATCACTAGTGTATCCCAGAATTTGGACATTGAGTTATTTACACAGGAATTTTGTTTTGTTTTGATCTGATATTGACAGCGCCCTGGATCTTTACTATTGAAATAACAAAATATTTAACTTAATTTTGATTTTTACAAGAGACTATAGTTCTGAGGTTTTGAATATTTAAAAGAGATTTTTGTCCTTGTTTTTGTATCAGAGAAAAAGAGAGAGAGGGATTTTGATATTTTGGAATTTTAAAGAGACTATATTTTAAAGGTACTAAACATGAATATGTTTGAAATTGTAAAGATTGGGAGACTTTTAAAGTTATTTATGTTTTTAATGTGAGATCTTGAGGACGAATGAGAAAGAAAAGGTTATAGCCTAATGGTGATGTGTTTGTGAGTCAAGTTGATAAGGGGTCATGTCCATTTAACACAAGCTAAAGTCATCTGAGAGGAGGAAAACTCAATTAAGAAGATAACTCCAGCTGCTCACTCAACCCTCCCACTACACCAGCTCAGCCTGCACCCCAGTGTCACAGTCCCCAACTGGGGCAAAGACTCCCTGTTTGACAAGGGGGCTACAAAGAACAGAGGACCCAAGAGCAAAAGGTAAATAAGGAACAAAACAATCATCCAACAAAGAAAATTCTAGAAATTTGGCTCTGAAACATACTCCAAGTCTAAGTGCCGAATAGCACAATCAACAAACAAATCCTGAATACTCTGACACAACCAAAGCAGAAGAAAAATACTTTAAAACCAACTTTATGAAGATAATAGAGGCCCTTAAAAAAGAAATAAATAAATCCCTCAAAGAAATATTTGAAAAGATAAACAAAAATGGAAGGAATTGAGTAAATTCAACAAAGAAAAAAACAATTAAAGAAATGAATAACCCCCTTAAGGAAAGCCACGAAAAAAAAAAAAAAAACCAAGCAAACAATTACATGAAATAAACAAAACTGTCCAACACCTGAAAATGGAAGTAGAATCCCTAAAGAAAGTAAAACCCAAGGAATATTGGAAGAAAAACCTAGAAAAGCAATCAGGAACTACAGAGGCGAGCTACAGCAACAGAAGACAAAAGATGGAAGAGAGACTCTCAGGAGTTGAAAATACAGTAGATGAAATAGATACATCAGTAAAGGAAATATTATATCCAAAATTTTCCTGACACAAAACATCCAGGAAATCTGGGACACTATGAAAAGACCTAAGAATGATAGGAATAGAAGAAGGAGAAGATTCCCCAACTCAAAAGCCAAGAAAATATTTTCACCAAAATCACTGAAAAAAATTTTCCAAACCTAAAAAAGGGAGATGTCTATATAAAAGATCAAGAAGCTCTACTATATACTATTATTACTATATACTATTATAATATACTCTATTAGAATAGAAAATCCCCTCTCCATCTAATAATCAAAACATTAAACATGGAGAACAAAGAAAGAATGCTAAAATCTGCAAGAGAAAAAGAGCAAGTAACATAAAACAAAGCTATGAGAATTATACCTGACTTCTCAATGGAGACCCTAAAAGCCAGAAAGTCTGGATAGATATGATACAGACTCGAAGGGACCACAGATGCCATCCCAGACTACAATTCCCAGCAAAACTTTCAATTACCATACATGGAGAAAACAAAATAGTCCATGATAAATTCAAATTCAAACAATATCTCTCTATAAAACCAGCACTACAGAAAGCACTAGAAGAAAATCTTCAAAACAAAGTTAACTAGACTCATGAAAACACAGGAAATAATCAAACACTATCAAAATCAATACAAAGGTCACACACACACAAACATACAAACACACACACACACACACACACACCCCCACAACCAACAACTGCAAAATAACAGGACCTAATAATCATCGGTCATTGATATTGCTCAATTTCAATAGGCTCAATTAACTAATAAAAAGACACAGACTAACAGAATGGATGGAAGAACAGAACCCAGAAGTATCAACATTGCTGATCTCATGCGATACTACAGAGATATTGTTATAAAAAACACAAGGTATTGGCATAAAAACAGACATGTTGATCAGTGGAGCTGAGGCAAAGATCCAGACATAAATCAACATATTTATGGATATCTGATCTTTGATAACAAAGCCAAAAATATGCAATGGAACAAATAAAGCATTTTTAAGGAATGGTGCTGGTCTAGTTGGATGTCCATATGTAGAAGAATGAAAATAGACCCATAGTTATCACCCTGCAAAAAATCTAAGTGAATCAAAGACCTCAACATAAAACCAGATACACGGAACCTGATATGAAAGAAAGGTGGGAATAGTCTTGAATGAATTGGCACAGGAGACAATTTCCTGAATACAACATCAATAGCTCAGGTACTCAGATCAACAATTAATGAATGGGAACTCATGAAACTGAAAATCTTCTATAAGGCAAAGGACACTGTCAATAAGACAAAATGGCAGCCTACAGAATAGGAAAATATTTTCACCAACTCTACTTCTGATAAAGGGATAATATTAAAAATATATAAAGAATTCCAGAAACTAGACATCAAAAAACAAATAACCTAAATTTTCAAAATGGGGTACAGATCTAAACCAAGAATTCTCAAAAGAGTAATTCCAAATGACTGAGATACACTTAAAGAAATATGCAACATCCTTAGGCATCCAGGAAATGCAAACAAAAACTACTCTTAGATACCATCTTTCACCTGTCAGAATGACTAAGATCAATAACACGAATTACAGCTCATGCTGGCAAGTATATGGAACAAGTGGAACACTCCTTCATTGCTAGTGGAAGTGCAAACTTGTACAGCCACTATAGAAATCAATATGATAGTTCCTCAGAAAATTAGGAATAGATCTATCTAAAGACCCAGCTATCCCACTCCTGGGCATTTACCCAAAGGATGTTCTATCCTAACACAAGGACATTTTGCTGAACTATTTTCATAGCAGCTCTGTTCATAATAGCCAGAAATTGGAAACCATCTAGATGCCCCTCAACTGAACAATTGATAAAGAAATTGTGGTACATTTACATAATGAAGTATTACTCTGCAATTTAGAAAAATAACTTCATGAATTTTGCAGGCAACTGGATAGAACTAGAAAAAAATCATCCTGAGGGAGTTACTCCTGTCACGGAAAGACAAACTTGGTATGTACTCACTTATATGTAGATATTAACAGTAGAGGACTACTCCTGAATGAAAGCTAAGGTCTACATTCCAGTCTATATTCTGCTACATTCAGAGGCCTGTGTGGAATGGATGGAATGTAGAATCATCATTAATTCAGTATTCAGAAAGCAGTAATAGCAAACACTTTTAATACAGTATTCAGAAGGCAACGGTGGTCCACACCTTTAATGCCAGGGGGGCAGAGAGAGAACAGTGGAAGCAGACACAGGAAATAGAACTCAGGAGTCAGATAAAAGAGTCAGTGAGAAGAGTAAGCTGAGAAGCAGGCTGAAGACTCAGTTGAAGAGCAGCTATCAGAGTAAGTTAAAGAGTCAGTTACAGAGGAGTTACAGAAGCTGAGGCTGGAGTAAGTTATAGTATAGTCAGTCACAAAGGCAGAATGGAACAGTAAGAGCTCAGAGAGAGACACAGAGACACAGCAGTGCTCAGTAGAAGAAGCCCAGAACAGAGAGTGAGTTGAACCAGAAGAGTTAAGAGTTCAGAAGGAGCTTGTCAGAGTGGCTCAATCAGCAGTAGGTCTCAGAAGGCTAAGGCAAAAGCCTTCTAGGTCCAGGATAGCAGTTCAAATGTTCTAGATATATAAAGGCTGAAGCCTTCCAGTTCAAGGATTAAGACTAGATTCAAAAGAGGACAAAACAATCTAGGGCTCCAGAGATCTGGGCAAGAACCAGCGATTTAATTAGATAAAAGAATAAACTCTCTTCTGCCCTGAATAAACATGTATACCTGGTGAACGTACACCTACATCTACTTCTATGACTACAATTAACTGTTAAGGACAAAGGAGCTATCATCCACAGACCCACAAGTGGAAATAAGGATCTCCCTGGCACAGTGGAAATAGAACAGATGGTACAGGTGAGCTGAACGAGGATGGAATTAGGAAGAGAAGGGAATAGGTAGTGAAGAAGAGTGATGGAGGGAAGAGAATATATGGAGAAATAACAGGAAGTGGAGGACATTTAGGGAGGAAATGGGAGTCCTAGTGCAGTGGAAACTCACTAGAATCTACGAAGGAAACCCTAACAAGAATCTCTAGTAATGAGGGATAGGAAGCCTGAACAGGTTACCTCCTGAAACCAGGCAAGGCTTCCATACAAGCCATAAAACCTTTGACCCTATCCTCCCTACAGAATCTGATGGGACAATGGAAGGGCCAACCTCCATGCCAAAGGAGGGGATCCATATCAGAAACTGCAGAGCAGATCATGAACTAGAGACTGGATAGCCAGGAGACGATTTCTAATGGTACCCTGCTAAACTCAAAATTGGTGCCTTGTCCAGTCTTCTTCAGAGAGGCTTCCTCTGGAAGCTGATGGGAGCAGATACAGAGGCCCAGGGTAAAACATTATACAGAGCTCAGGTAACCCCATGGAAGAGGGGAGAGTCAAGGACACCAGAAGAATGAGCCCCATGGAGTCTATGGGCCAACACTCTTAGGGGCCCAAAGAGCCTGAAGCAGAAGACACAGGACTCTCAGGGTCCCCCAAATGTGTCTAGCTTAAGTGTTTCCACAGAATTCCTATAGGCTGGAGTCGAGGGGGAATCTTTGACCTTTTTTTGGGACTCTTTTCCTCCTGCTGGGTTACATAGTCTACCCTTGATGTAGGGATTAGTGCCCAGCCTTGCTCCATCTTATTGTCTGTTTGAACAGTAAACCTGGGAGGATTGCTGTAATCTGGGGAGAAGCAGGGGTGAAGGAGAGTGGGTGGGAGTATAGTTCTGGGGGAGAGGGGAAGTGGGGAACCTGAAGTAGAAAGAGGGTTGAAGGGGTGTCTGGATATATCATATGAAATAATATAAATAAATAAAAAGTAAAAAAATAGATTTGTAATAGTCAGTAACATTCTATTCATTAATTCTTGAATGAATATTTAAGTAGATATTCACATCTTGGCCAGCATACATGTTGTGGTCAACATGAGAATACTAATATCTTTAATAACCTAATATCAAGATATAAGGATAGATGGATATAAGTTGAATTATGAACTACAAAATAGATAAATAGGTAAACAAATAAAATCATTTAAAAAAAAGAAAAAAGAAAAAGACCCCATAAGATCAGACTTTAGCAAATCTGTAGGGCATTTTCTTAATTAGTGATTGGGGTGGGGTGGGGGGGACCAGCCCATTGTGGATGATGTCATCCCTGAGCTGGTGGATTCTATAAGAAAGCAGGCTGAGCAAGGCATAAAGAGCAAGCTGTTAAGTAGCACTCCTCCATGGCCTGTATACCAGCTCCTTCCTCCAAGTTCCTGCTATGTTTGAGTTCCTATCCTGACTTCCTTTGATGATGGCCTGTGATCTGGAAGCATAATCCAAATAAATCCTTTCTTCCCCAAGTTGATCTGGTTATGGTATTTCATCACAGCAATAGTAAGTCTAACTAAGACAAACTGGTGCCAGAAGTGTGATCTTTCCTTGAGGTGACCAATCCCTTTATTCCACTTAGCATCATGCTTTTCTTTAAACTTTTTAACTCTTTGAGGACTAGCCTTAGATGCATTATACTTGCTTGTGCTCCTTTTCTCCTCAAATTGTACAGTTTGAGTCTTTTTTTTTTTTTCCTTGACATTGTACTAAATGAATTTTGCATTGTTGGGGGTTGAGGGATTGCAATGTGGTAATTTGAAAAAGAATGTCCCCCACAGACTCATATATTGGAATGATTAGTCATCAGGGAGTGGAATCCCTGTTGTATAAAGTAAATCACTTGGGGAGTAGGCTTTGAGATTTCAAAAGCCTAACCAGGCCCCCTGTCACTCTCTTACTGTTGCCTGTGGATTCAGATGTAGAACTCTCAGTTCCTTTTCACCACCATACCTGCCTGCATGTTTCCATGAACTAAACCTCAGAAACTATAAACAAGCCCCAATTAAATGCTTTCTTTTATAAAAGTTGTCATCGTTGTGATGTCTCTTAAACAGCAATAGGACATTGAGTAAGACAATTCATATCCTCTTAGGATTAAAATTGAGATACATTTTCAAATAGGTTTAAAATTTTGATACACTTTTATTACTTTTAGAATGTAACTATTACCTTAAAAGTAAAACATTACTTTCATGTATCCTACGGAAACAAGCAAGTGTCCATAAATGTGTTAACAAAAGCAAGACGCTAATGATTAAAAAAAAAAAAAGTAAAAGAATATACTTCCCCCACTATGGTGAACAAAAAGCTCAAGTACAGGCCACACCAAACAGAAGAACAAGTAGGCTGCCTGCCCTAGGAACTTCTCCCTTATTTTGTCTGGTTCCTACAAACTCAATCCTCAGTCAGCCCCCTCCCTTTGTTGCCTTGTCGCAGCCCCCAACTGGGGCAGACATCCCTTGTTCAACTATAGGCTATTAGGCAGGCCATGCTGACCAGAAGAACAGACACAATCCTAAGGGTCTTCCCTAATGCTACAACAAAACACAAGCTACAACACCCCCCCAAGCATGTCTCCACTTTTTCCAGTCTTCAACACCAGCACAAACATTCCCCATGAACACACCATCCAAAGAGGCCACTAAAGCAGGCAACATATAGCCAACGCACTCTGAAAAATCTAGAAAAGAAACACAAACCAAGGAACAAAATACCCATCAACAAAGACAAAGTCAGAAATCAACACCTAGGCCTATAATTACCACAAACCCAGATGCCTAGGCAGCAAATAAGAACATAATCAATAACACCCATGGCATGGCAAAAATGTCTCTACCAGAGCCCAGCCATTCTGCAAGAGCAGGCCCTGAACATTCTAAAATAGTTGAGGCACTATAAAGACTATAAAAAGTCTATAGACTTTGTATACAAAAAGTCTATACAAAAGACTATAAAACTAACTTTATGGAGATGATAGAGGTCCTTAAAAAGGGCTTCACTGAAGAAACTGAGGAAAAGAAAAAAATTAGAGAAAATTAATAAGTCCCTTAAAGAAAGGCAACTAAAAAAAAAAAGTTGAAGGAAATAGATAACACTGTTCAAGATCTAAAATTGGAAATAGAAGCAATAAAGAAAATACAAACTGAGCAAGTTCTGGACAAGAAAATTCTAGAAAAGTCAACATGGAGTATAGAGGCAAGCTACAGCAACAGAATACAAGAGATGCAAAAGAGAAATTCAGGAGTTGAAGATAATATAGATGAAATAGACATTGGTAAAAGAATATATTAAATCAAAAAAAAAATTCCTGACACAAAACATCCAGGAAATCTGGGACACCACAAAAAGAGCAAACCTAAGAATAATAGGAATAGAGGAAGAAGATTCCCAACTCAAAGGCCCAGCAAATATTTTCAACAAAATCACAGAAGAAAATTTCCCATACCTAAAGAAAAAGATGTCTATCAAGATACAAGAAGCATACAGAACACTAAATTGATTAGACTAGAAAAGACAATCCCATTACCACATAATAATCAAGACACTAAACATACACAATGAAGAAGGAATATGAAAGCTACAAGGACAAAAAAGCAAGTAACATATAAAGGCAGACTATTGTAATTACCCCTGACTTCTCAGTGGAGACTGTAAAAGCCATAAGGGCCTTGATGGATATGATGCAGACTCTAAAAGACCATAGATGCCAACAAAGACTATTATACCCTGAAAAACTTTCAATTACCAAAGATGGAGAAAGCAACATATTCCATGATAAAGTCAAATTTAAACAATTTCTAGCTACAAATCTAGCCCTACTGAAGGTACTAGAAGGAAAACTCCAACCCCAGGAAGTGAACTACAACCATGAAAATACAAAAAACAATCTCACACAAGCAAAACTAAAAGAAGGAAAACATACACATACAACACCAACACCTACAACAACAAAATCGTAAGAATCAGTAATCACTGGTCATGGATATCTCTCAATATCAATGGTCTCAGTATTCCAATAAAAACACAGAAACTGAGACAATGGATGGCAAAGCAGGATCCATTCTTCCGCTGCATACAAGAAATACACCTCAACATCAAAGACAGACATTGCCTTAGAGGAAAGGATTGGACAGGTCATCCAGACAAAAATGAAGCAGAGAAATGTTGGAGCTGGAAAGCAATTAAAAAAAAAATGGTCCAACAGATACCTATAGAACATTTCACACAAACACTGAAGAATTTTGTTTTCAGAACCTCATTTTTCTCAGCTCCTCATGGAACTTTCTCCAAAACTGACCACATATTTGTTCACAAAGCAAGTCTCAATAGATACAGGAAAATTGTAATAACCCCTTGCATCCTGTCAGACCACAAAAGCTGGATATCAACAGAAAGCACAAAATCTTACAAACTCATGGAAACTGAGTAACACTCTACTGAATGAAAAATGGTTCAAGAACAAATAAACAATGAAATTAAAGACTTTCTAAAATTCAATGAAAATGAATACATAATATATCCAAACTTATTTGCAAACCTTGCCAGACCTCAGCAGAGGGAACCACCATCCTGGCCAGTGCCAGACTCCATAGTGGAATCCAGAGCATCTCAGCTCAGGTGTTTTTATTCTTTCAGAACACCTCAGGTATTTCACTGATATCACATGTAGATCATTAGCAATTAAACAATCCCCACAAAATCCAATACCTGCAAACAATACATAATGCCCTAGACTTAGGATAGCCCCTCAACCAACAGTGCATGAAACAATTTCAAACATAACTAAAAATAAACTTCCCCAACATTTCCCCTTTTCTGTATAAAAAAAAATGCTTTGCCTTTACAACACAATTTAACACTACACCAGTAAAATCATTACAAGGGAAATAATTATGAGGCTTCTAATGCACATGACCAAATGATATCTATCTAGCTTTTTATAATGTCTTTGGACAACAGAAAACATTCAATATCCACTTATGTGAAATTCACTCAGGATCTTCTGGGACCCTTCAAAGGGCTTGGACCTGGCTCTGACCTCTGCAGCACACATAATTTTTGTCCTCCATGTTCTGGCTGGCTCCCCTCCACTGCTGCTGCTGTTCTTGGTGATCATCCTATGGTACTGACATTTACAAAATGTTGAGGTTTTCTACTGCAATTGGGCTGCACTTTAACCAACAGCCTCTCCTGGGCTCTCTTCATAGTGCCAAGCTTCAGTTGTTTACCATGATCCCTCCATGCCTTCAAAACCAGTTCATTTGAGTTAACCCTTATAGTACCAAGTTCTGCTGCCAGCACAAGATACAGCCTTGGCCAGTTCTGGAAGGCAGTTTCTGTGTGCTGACCCTGAGGAAACACTTTCCAAATTTTCAGATAAGAGTCTGGTTTGCTGTAAAAATAACTAGTCTTTGTCTGCAGGAAACTTTTCCCTCATGGGGTGAATTTCTCATCACCATCACCAATATCTGAACCACTTGTCTTTCTCTTAATAAGTTTGCAGAAAAAAAAAAAAACTGGTCAATTTAACTAAGCAACTTTTTGGCTCCAAGCTGTGGCTTCCACAGCAGGGCGTCCTGGGCCTGTGGGAAGAATATCTGGCAAAGTCTTGGAAGTTTGCCATCCTTTTACACCACCACCAAGTGAAAACATACAACCCCTTCCATGGATCTCAAACATAACATCTTGAGATTCACATACAATGCAGCTATCAGAAAATTCAGTTTGTGAAACAAACACCAGTGGTGGAAGGGACTGTTGGCTACATGATCAGGAAAAACAGTAAGAACCTGGCCTTATCCTGCTCCCAGCTGAATTCTTTGTCTCTAAGGGCCTCTAAGGGCTCTCAACTCGGAGCCTCAACTATTTAAAATTTTTCACAGTCTTTTCTCTTCCTAGAGGCTTATTTCTTCTCTCTCTCTTCCTTCAGGAGCCCTCAATTAATACCTTAGTCTCTGTCCTTTGGTAGCCTCCCTGAGCATACTTTACTGGACTCTGTGAGATCTGGATTTTCTTTCTCTTTTCCTTGCCTCCACATTGAATTAGCTTGCACAATGTTCTACCTCACATTGCAGGTATGACTTGTAGTTGTATGCTGCTGTGGGGTGGCTCAGCAAGGAAGACAGGGAAGCATTTTTATACATGCAAACTCTGCCAGATCTCAGCAGAGGGGTCCACCATCCTGGCCAGTACCAGATTCCATAGTAGAACCCATAGCATCTCAGCTCAGGTGTTTTTATTCTTTCAGAACACCTCAGGTATTTCACTGATATCACATGCAGATCATTAGCAATTAAACAATCCCCACAGAAATCCAACACCTGCAAACAATACAGAATGCCTAGACTTAGGATAGCCCCTCACCCAACAGTGAATAAAACAATTTCAAACATAACTAAAAATCAACTTCCCCAACACTAGCAACTTAGCAGCACATCTTAAAGCTCTGGAACAAAAAGAAGTAAGCAAACTTAAGAGGAGTGGATGGTAAAAAATAATCAAAATGAGGGCTGAAATCAATAAAATAGAAACAAACAGAACAATACAAAGAATTGATGGAGCTGGTTCTTTGAGAAAATCGACACGATAGACAAACTCTTATCCATACTAAAAAGCAGAGAGAGAATATCCAAATTAGCAAAATCAGAAACGAAAAGGAAGACATTGAAACAGACATCAAGAAAATTCAAAGATTCATCAGGACATACTTTACAAACCTATACTCCACCAAATTTGAAACTCTAAAAAGAAAATAGAGAATTGTATTGATTGGTACAATTTACCAAAGCTAAATCAAGATCAGATGATCATATAAACACCTTAAATAGACCAATAACCCCTAGTGAAATAGAAGCAGTCAGTAAAAGTCTCCAAAAAAAAGCCCAGGATCAGACAGTTTTGTTACAGAATTCTACCTGTTTCAAAGAAGGGTTAATGCCAATACTCCTCAAAGTATTCCACAAAATAGATATATAAGAAACACTGTCAATCTATCCTGCCTTCAGGATGTTCTGGTCAACGGTGGTGCAGAACTTGTGGGAGTAGCCAAGCAATGGCTGGTTTAACTGGAGACCCATTCTATGAGAAGGAACCGATACCTGACACTGCCTGGATGGCCAGGAACCAGAGACCTAGGGTAGAATCAAATGTGACCAAGAAAAGAAGAAAGAAGGAAGAAAAGAAGGGAGGGAGGAAGGGAGGGAAGAAAAAAACAGGAGAAGAAAATCAATGAAATGATTCCTATTGATATTCTGCTACAGCCATAGGTTGATGGCCTGCTTAAATGTCATCAAAGAGCCTTCCTCTAGCAGCAGACATCAGCAGGCGGCAGAGACCCACACCCAGATATTATGTTTAGAGAGAGTCTAAGCTGGAGGTCTTCATTTTGTTGCTCCCCTTTAGGCTTAAATGTGGTGGCTTGAATGAAAATGGCCCCTATAGGCACATAGGAAATGATACTATTAGGAGGTATGGTCTTGTTGGAGGAAGTGTGGCCTTATTGAAGGAAGGACGTCATTGATGGAGGGCTTTGAGGTTTCAGATGCTCAAGCCATGTCTAGTGTTACTCTCTCTTGCTACTGCCTGCCAATCCAGGTGTAAAACTCTCAGCTCCTTTTCCACCAACATATCTCCCTGTGTGCCATCATGCTTTCCTCCATGAAGATAATGGACTAACCCTCTTAACTGTAACCCAGCCTCAATTAAAAATTTTTCCTATATGAGAGTTGTCATGGTCATGGTGTCTCTTCAAAGCGATTAAAACACTGATTAAGATACTTGAGGAACCCCATTGAAGAGGGTAGGAAAGATTGGAGCCAGAAGGGATCAAGGAAACCAGGAGAACACAGCCCACTGAATCAACTAAGCAGTAAGCATGGCGCCTGCATGGATCTGCACCAGGTCCTCTTTATATATGTTAGGGCGGTTAGCTTGGTGTGTTTATGGAACTCCTAACAATGGAAGTGGGGATGTCTCGGACTCTCTTGCTTACCTTTGAGACCCTTTTCTTCCTGGCCCAACCTAGATATGAAGGCTTGTCTCTTACCTTATTGTTTGTTGTTGTGTTGTGTTTGGCTGACAGCATTTGAAGGCCTGCTATTTACTGAAGGAAATGGAGGGGAAGTGTATCTGGGTGAGATTGGAAGTAGGTGGGGTGCTGGAAGAAGTGGAGTAATGGGAAATTGTGGTCAGACTGTATTGTATGAGAGCAGGATTTATTTTCAATCATAATTAGAATAAAGCATGCTTCTTGAGTTCTGGGTTAATATCCAATAAGGATGGGTGTAAACAAGAGAATTGGATTAGGGATTTAAAAGGAAATGAAGATGAAATGCTTACAAGATGTGGAAATCCTGTTAAGTGACAGTTTTACCGCATAATTATTAATGTGGAAATAATGCAACCATGAGAAATAAATGGCTCCAGAATGAGTAAAAGAATGGTAGCCTTACAGAAAACATTCACAAGATGGCAACATTCTTAAAAGGAATCCATCATGTGTCATGTAAGTAGGTTGTACCTTTCCACAACGAGTGCACACTGGATATCTACTCTATAAAGATGCTATACTTGTCAAAAGCCAAAATCCATCATTCAGTGATTCTACTAGTAATAGATTATTAAATGATAATATGATTAAGTCTACATAAAGAATGCTATGAAAGTGATGTATGACCATCACAAAGGTAATGAAATTAAGTTATTTGAAAAACTCACAACATGAAATTTACTCAAAAAAATCATTGATGTGTTTAATAAACACATTTATTTTAGGACTTGGCACCAGTGGTTCAGGTTCATTCATCAGCAGTCACCAAGACGAAAAGACAAATCTAAAATGTCCAACTGTATATAAAGCCTAGAGATTTAAGACAAGACTAGACCATTAAAAGAAAATGCACGATTTTGTTGAGTTGGCAAAGCATAAAACAGTCTTGGGGTCAGTTTTCTAGCTGATCTTAAGACCTCTGAATTCTTCCTGACCCAAAGGAAAAAAAAAATTAAGGAATTATTACAAGTGCATTCTTTTCAAATGTGGTGAATTATACGCTTATTCCTTGCCTAGATATTCTCTTCAAAACAAGTACATTTAATAGTGGAAAACAATGAAGAGTTATCTAAATTATCACATAAAACATCTAAGTCGCTCTGACTGCCCTGATTAGCAATTAATGAGAGATTGAAAAGGAAATGTTAAAAATAAAAACAAAAAAACAGAATTCTAAGGCACACAAGGAACGGCCAGTGCCAAAAATGAGAGGGTGACTTGCTTTGTCATGTATGTAATTGTTTTATTTACTTATTCATTTATTTGAGACAAAGTTTCTTGTGTACCTCTGGTGTCCGGGAACTAGGTCTGTAGACCAGGCTGGCCTTGAACTCACAAAGATCCACCTGCCTCTACCTTCCAAGTACTGGGATTAAAAGCTTAGTCATCACTGCCTGGCTGGAAATAATTGTTAAACAGAACTTATCAATAGGAATAATACATGCTTTTTTTGAAATGAGCTGTAGAAGTATAAATGGATTAAACATTTAATCGTTTCTTTCCAAAAGTCCTCATTAAATATTATACAATTTTACTTGTTAATTTGTATTCTGGATTTTTTTTCATGAAATACTCCTGAAGAAGCTATTAATCATATATTAAGTGCTGAAAAAAAACAGGCAATTAGAAGGAAGAAGGAAATAAGGAAATAAGAAACCAAATAATTAGAATATTCAATAATTCGTTTCCAATTAATTAACAGCAAAATAGAAGTACTATATCCCCAAAGAGTCAAAATGTGTGTTCTTATTAACAAAGAACTTTATAATACAACATCGCTAAAATAATAATTTATTAATCAGTCTATAGCAGTCTGGTATAAATACATATAAATACAATACATAATCTAATTTTATCAACTACAGAAAGGTTATAAGATAAAGAAATCTGCAAAATGCATGATGAAAGGAAATACTCATTGGGTATTAACAAGATTTAACAATGAAACAGGGACTACAAGCACTATGTGTGCAAGTACATAAGCAGGCAATCCATAATCATAGCAATGCTTTTCCTATCAACATCATTATTTTATTGAAAATTAGGCTAAGAACTAAAAACTGAAATCAAAAAATTTTTAAACAAAATTCTTGTTTAAAAGGGGGAATTCAAAGTGTCTTAGCTACTTTGAAGGTGTCAGTGAAACCCAGTTAAAAAACAATTTTTGGAAAAAAATGGGACTTAGTAAAAGTAATGTGTATTTTCCTAGTTTACTCATTGAAAAGTTACGTGCTTTGAATTAGCAATTTATCTATTAGAAATTCTTTTTGAAATATCTATCTTAGATAAAAGACCTTAACTTCAAGATATTATAACTATGCTGTGTATTAAAAGTAATACACAATAGCACATATAGATATAGTTAATTGATGGTGTGCTACATAACTCTGAAAAATTAGGAAAATCTTTACTATCATAAGAATTGTTACATAGCAATATAAATATAAGTCAAGATGTTATCATTTATTCCTTACGAATGCAACTGTTTCAAATACATTCATATAAAATTATTGGGAAAGTAGATGATGCTGTAAGGGTTTTCTCGATACTCCTTTTGTTATGGTTATTTTATCTATAGATAATCTAGAAATGGTATATAATGATTGAGAAAACACATTTTTTTATAAAGTAAATTAGGAAGCCAAAAAATATTTATGAATGTAGCTTACAGTTTTAAGTTATATGGGTTTATGTTTCTGCATATGTTAGTACATGGCCAAATGAAGTTCGGATGAGATCAGCAATGTTGTGGATCAACAGGCTCAAAAGACTGGTACATGATTCACAAGAAGACTCTCCCACTAAATACGCCCAATTTTAAACAATCTGTTTCCAAATTGTTTCCATTACTGAAAAATCTACATGACTCTGAAAATATGAAAGTTTACCAACTATTTCAAATAATATTAAAACTTTATATTCCATTGACCAAAATGGCTAACTTTCCAAACCTACGTTTTCTTACAGGATTATTATTATTGTTGTTGTTGTTATTGTAAATATGACTTTTGTCGCAATCAATGGCTCTCTCAAATCCATCAAGATCAGTAGTCAAAGTGACAGTGCGTTTTATGTCTTTTGGATACAAGCTGGAATGATTTGGGAAGAGGAAACCTCAGTTGAAAAATCACCCTCACTAGACTGGACTGTGACAAACATATGGTGTATTTTCTTGATTGAGTATTGATATGTCTGTCCAAATCACTATGGGTGAGCTAGCTTTGTGATTATGAGTGCTGTAAGAAAAAAATCTAAGCAAGCCAGGAAGAGATAGCATGCAGCAAACAGCACTCTGTGTCCTTTGCATCAGTTCCTGCCTCCAGGTTCCTGCCAGGCCTGAGTTCCTGCCCTGACTTCACTAGATGGTTGACTATAACCTATAATGTGATATAAACCCTTTCTGCAAGTTGTTTTGGTCATGCTTTTTCACCACTGCAATAGAAAACATAACCAGTCAGAGATTACAGGAAATTAGGAATAATACTTACTTTGTCTTACACTATTAGAAACCTAAATGTTACCCAGCTCCAGATAATGTTTCAGAAAGAGACATCATGAATCAAATATATTGACTACTCATATAAGAAAATTATAATATATGGAAGACATGCAGACTAGGACTATAACGTTTTTCCTTCCCACAGTTGTGGCTAATGTTGCATGCTAATTGAGGCACCTGCAAACTACACTGAGTGCTACTATAGAAAGTATGACATTTACTAGAATTAGAAAAGAACAATTACAATCGCGATAATGACAAGAATGATTAGATTAAAAAATAAAATTACCATAAGCAAAGAGGTCGTCTATGTTAAAAGCAAGCAAAGTGGTATTTGTTTTTTGTTGTTTTCCCCTAGTGTTCCAGCCTCTCCCATTCTGCACTCCCCCTTCAGGCTGGCCAGGCGGGAAGGGAGGTAAAAAGGAGCAGGGTGCGTGTGTGTGTGTGTGTGTGTGTGTGGTGTTGGTGAGGGACAGCTCGGACCAATGCACGAGGATCCAAATCTCAGTGCAGTGAGTCAAACAAAAGAGACGTATGGACTCAGGCCTCAGGACTCTCATCTGGTGGAAGCAGAGATCGCTTTAAGGCAGTATATAGGCTACATATATAGGGCCTCAAGCAGGGGAGGGTCTTTGGTACCCAGGACTGGGATCCATTGGTTAAGATGAGGATATTGGAGTAGCCTTATTTGCATGTGGGGCTCATATCTAAGAGTCAAGGTCTTGTAAGGGCACTTTCTGCATAAGGTGTGGTCTCACAAGGAGAAAGATGAAGGCACTTTATCAGTGAATGGAACCGTCTCTATGTTTCTAGCTACAGCACAAATAAGCACCAACCAAGCCACATTCCTTTTGCTTCTGGGAAGCAAGCAATATTTAATATTTAGTTGGGTTCTGGCTAGCGCCAAAGTGAGAGGCAGCTGAATGCCTACCATTCTCATCTCCTGGGATGACACGGGGTTCCAAGCCAGCTTCAACCCACTCCTAGCTCTATGACAGTCCCACAATTTTTATTCAGAGAAAAATATAAATATGAAGCAAATTATTTATATCTTCTATAATCCACTCATAAATATCTAACCTAGACTATTACACCATATGACCTTACAACTATTTCAATGCAAGGAGTGACATGTCTCTAAGTTTCTACCATCAGTATTTCACAATACTGACAAATAAACCCACTTCTGATAAATTTTCTTCAGTATTACCCACAAGTGATCTATGAAGAACATGGCTAATTGGGAGCTGTATATTAAGAGGTGAAAGAGAAGTGATTATCATTCTATCTTAATTTACTTCAATTGCTAGGCTTCCATTCTAGAAACAGTATCTTCACACTTGATATTGTGTCAGTGAGAAACAATGATTTAATAGACAGTTTTTCCTATTGTACTTTATTTTTGAATCAAGACCAAAATTCTACAAACAAATAGTTCACAAATCATCTGCAAAGGTTTTATGGGGACTTTTTTTTTAGCTCAAGCAGCAAAGATATAAAGCTTCAAGATCAATAACGTCTGTTTAGCCCATGGAAAAGATGCACTGTTTATGTGGCTGAACAGTTATAATATTTTTTCTTTGATTTTGATAAGCAAGATTAATGCATTCTAACTACTGATTGGCATCAGAACAAATCAGTAGGTGTGCTTGCTTCCAAGATCTCCTATCTATTAATTTCTGTGAAATGAAACAGTGTTCAAACAGAGAAATAAAATGCTTATATAATGCCCTTCTTTAAAAAAAAGAAAAGAAAAAATATCAGTATAAAACTGGTTTCCCACATCTATTCAGCTGCACCCCATCAGAACAGCAATCAACTCTTTATTTTGCTTTGTACTTCATATTTCTGGAGGGTATGTACAAAGGCAGCAATCTAAATCAATGAAGCATATTAACCAGTACATGAGCTTTTTCTATACGCCATTTTAATTCCTGATTATTCTATTCTTTTTATATTTTAAAAATTACATTTTCTTTCAACATATTTAAGCTATGTTTCTATTATAACTTTTACATCTTTTAATGCATCTGATTGCCTCTCCATGCTCTGTTTTTTTAATAATAACAATTACCTAACTTCAAATTCCATTTCAATTTAAATTTTTTTTCTGCAGGATATGATAATTATCTATTTTGGAATATCAATTGTTCTTATTGTCCTGTCTTTCTTACACCCCCTTTGTATGCTGTGTAGAAACAACAATGCCAATATTTCCGTCCATTACACATGCTTTGTACTGAAAATATTTCTCTTTCAAAAGACCATATGACATACACCAAATTCTTTCTGTAAGCACACACAAAATAAGATAATAATCAATAGCATTCTTGGAATGATGACACCTACAGTCATATGGAAATACTGAGACCCAAGAAAGGCTAAGTGATAGTTGAATGGTATTAAAGAACAATGATATCTAATTATAAGAAAAGCACTATTTGTCTTTTTAAAAACAGCAACATATTCACAAAATGGCTAGAAGTATTAGAGGGACTTTTACCCAAGTCTATTTGAGTTTATAACATAGCAATTCTAGGCAAAAATCAAAGGATTGCTCAGGATTAAAGTCTAAGTTCAACACCATTTGTAAAGAATACTATTTTATATTTTTATTTTATTTATTTTATATCCTACTGCTGCATTTTAAAATTAAGCTTATATTAGTCAAAGTAGGGGCAGTCACACAACTACTTGTAGCCATGTTTGAAATGTCTATGGAGTGCCCCAGTGGGACTGCCCCAAGTATTCAGATTAAAATCCAGGGCCAGGAAACATAAGGGAGTGGGTAAACCAGTATTTAAAAAAGCCATGGAAAGAAAGTAAATATGCTTAGGGAGAGTGTGTGAGAGAAAAAGTGAATGCCACATGAAATCTTATAGGCTCCCAATCTGTAAGAAATATGAGCTCAAGAATGGAACTAGGCAAGGACTATCAGGGAAAGAATAGTATGTGTGCAATGTTGTAAAGTCCAAGACAGTGTGTTTTTAAATAAGAGGATTGAGCAAAGGTATACAAATGTACTAAGTCAGCAGCAATTTATTTCCTACATGAAGTGAGAAGACTAAACTTAGTAATTGTAGAGCAGCTTCAGACAAGTATACAAGGAGAGGCTTGACACACTGACTTCTAAATAGATGTGAAAGGTGATAGATACACAGTTCTTAAGGATTTGGCTGTATTGAGACAAGAATTACATGCCCAAAAGAAGGCATGGAAAGGGGGAGGATGTATGTGCACTTGTACATTGTTTTTAGGGAGAAGCACTTTGATCTGTTTACTGTCACAAGCAAATCAGGAGAGAGGAAGAATATTAAATATGTGAAGGAAAGCATTCATTTAAATTGGGGCTGCCCAAACATGTACAGAAGTCAGATCCCCAGTATATATGAAGACAGTGGTTCATAAAGGTAGAAGAATCATTAGAGGGGGAACTGTGAAAGGATCTTTGAACTCTGTGATAGCAGAAAACTCTTTTCTTTCACCAACTTCACTATTGTTATTCTTTCTGTATATCATGTGTCACAAAGAGTCACTATAAGTTTAAAGGACAGAAAAGAAGAAATCTTTGATATCAAATCATGTGGAAAGAAAGAGATTGTCCTGTGATGGTTTCTTCCCAGAGTAGAGATTCTCCTTCTGAACTCACACTCTCTGCTAGGCACGTCTCATCTTCTTTGAGGCTCATCACATAGAACAAAGGAACAGTTCCTTCTCTGCCCCTTATTTACTCAGACACCAATTAGAATACATTTTAATTTGTATTTGCAATGTTTTGGCTCAGTATATCACTTTAGATAGCAGTTCACTTGATACATGACTAAATTAAGCTGACAATGTGACTCAGTTGAAGATGATTTGCTTCGCCATGTAAGACCCTTTATTTGATCCCCAGCACCACAAATAAACATGATCAAATCAAACATGACATCCTATGACTAAAATCTCAATGAACTCTTAGTGAACACATTCTAAATACGACAAATATTTGTAACAATTTCCCTACTAAAAAAAACTGCCGAATTTTTACATGCATACATATAAAATCATGACAGGAGAACACAGGCAGGGAGTAAAATCTCAGGTGAATTTCTTCTGAGCTAGATTCATGTTACCAGAAAAAAAAAAAAATGAGGGTCATGATTAACATGAATAACTGTTGAGACGACACTCTGTGTCTTGCTTATCTTTCTCGTCTCCTTTTTTCCACTTCATTTCCAACTGGATCCTTCTGTTATTGAGATAGCTCCTAGTTTGACCCTCTGGCTGCTCAACTAGGTGTATGAGGTAGGTTGCCTGGCAACAAGAAAATAGAATACTCAGCAGCATGTTTGGTAACTCTATTTTCTGGCTTGCAGGTGGGATATTTGGATAGAATTTCATGAGGGTTTTACATTGCAATTCTGTTTCACTTCAGCAGGTGTGTAATTAAGTTTACTACGTGTAATATTATTATTGTGGTCCACTGCAGTTTATCAGTATTGTCTAGAGGTTCTGCTTTCTGGCAAAATTATCAATGCTTTTAGAAAATTTTAAAATATTGATAATTTCCTTCAAGAGGGTCATATGTTTTGAAAGGTTAATTGTATGTCAAATTTTCAAGATCATTAAAAATCAAAAGGGCTTCAACAATAAAACCTTTTTGGTTTTTAATGATGGATTTTTATATATTTGTGTTCTGTATCTTTTCTTAACAAAAATAGCAGAAGAATATAAAAATCCATCAGTATACTTTTACAATTTAATGTACATAAAATATACATCAATTCGGGAGTATTAAAAGTGATGGCAGCATGATAAACATACATACACACACACATTGACAAGGATTAATTATTCACTATATGTTAGGTGTGGAATAAAGGTAATCCATATGCTTTTATCATAGATCACAGCATCATCTGAAAGACCAGGAATTTCTGTTGCATCTAATCAGTTTAACAACATAGATTATCTTGCCATATGGCAATCAGGCTTTTACTAATAACTTGCTATTTATAGAAAGGGGGCCCTAACTATCAGCTCAGATGGCAAATTCAAGAAAGCAGACAGCAGTAATAACCACGTAGAGCAAATGACATGCCATTTGTTTCAGCCTCACTGGATCCCAAGCAGAATGCTACAGATGCAAACTAAGATTACATCTGGAAACTGCTTCAGTGAAACATTCCACATACAAAGCATAGACAGGAAACCCGTGCTGGTCTGGCCACTGGGGCATACATACAGCAGGCTCCAACTCACACAAATGCCATGGCATGTTACAGGCAAAAAATAAACCAAAAACAGATTAGCAAAAGCTATCACAACCTTTAAATGATAGCTCATCAGTAGCTCAATGTTGTTATAATTTTTTAAAATTTGTTAAATAATCCTCATTTCAGAGTGTGAGGGCATTTTCTGTCGATTTCCATTGAATTTTATAAAGATCTCAACATTGACCTGAATAGTTCATTTTAAACACTGTTACCTCTCTTTGTCTACATCAGGATATTAATTTGTAACCCATTCTATAAATGTGTAACCCAGTGGTCAGGGAATTCAAATAATTTACCCAAAGTTAAACATTCTGTCAAAGCTAGCAACTTTCAGAATAAAAATTAGAAGCCAATTTTTAATACATAAAATCAAGCTATTCAATTAAAGCTAGTGTTTTATTTCTGAACTAGTAAAACAGTTCAATAAAGAAAAATTTTATGAAAATCAAACTTTGGTTTCATTATTTGCTCACATTTGGGATTTTCAGCAAAATAATCTATTTAGAGGAAAACAATGACAATATTATGGTGTTTTAAAATGGGCTGATGATAAAGGTAAAATCCCCACGTGTGATTTGTCAGCTGAGGAAGCTGAAGTTGATGACTTCAACAACTTTTATAGCTAATGAAAAAATCTATTCCCAATTCTATTCCTTACCTCTTCTATAATTTTTATTCAAATATTATATAAGGCATCAGTAGAAAAAAACTAATTATAACAATTATAACAATTTAACAATTGTTAAAACAATTATAACAATAAAAGTCAAAGTATAAAAATTATGCATCTGGGGCTGGAAAGAAGCCTGGGTGTTTAAGAGTATGTCCTAGTCGTTTAGAGGAACCAAAGTCCTCTAATTCCCAGGACACATGGTCACACCATTTATGACTCCAGTTCCAGAGGATCTAAAGCCGTCTTCTGACTCTCTTTGGTACCAGGCACACATTATACACAGACATACATACAGACAAAATATTCATACACATAAAATAAAATGATGTTTTAAATGATACATCTGAAACACAAATTAAGACTGCCAATCTTATTTAAAGTGCTGTCATGTAGCTTGTAATTTATTGAATGTATGTCAGAACTCAGTATCATATCAAGAAAGAACCTTTTTCAGGTCCACAGTGGTTTGAATAAGAATGGCACCATAGGTTCATATATTTGAATGCCTGATAATCAGGGAGTGGCACTACTTGAGAGGGATTAGGAGGTATGGCCTTGTAGGAGTAGGTGTGGCCTTGTTGGAAGAAGTGTGTCACTACCTGTTGTCTTTGGGGTTTCAAAAGCTCAAGCCAATCCAAGTGTCTCTCTCTTCCTGCTGCCTATGAATCCTGAAGCAGAATTCTAAGATACTTTTTTATACCTTGTCTACTTGCATGCTGCCATGCTTCCCACAATGATGATAATAAACTAAATCTCTGAAACTGTAAATGGACTAGACCTCTGAAACTCTAAGCAAGCCCGAATTAAATACCTTCTTTTTTGTTGTGGTCATGGTGTCTCCTCATGGCAAAAGAATACTGACTAAGCAAGATTACCCGGTATCAGAAATCAGATCACTTAAATATAAGTGTCTTGTTGCCATTGTGAAAGAGACTGCTAAGAGTACATCCAGTGTGTTTCCTTCCATTCATACCTACTAGGTATATAATAGAGCTGGTATATGTGTACAGAAAATACCACATGCAACAACAACAATTAAAACTAAGGATGATTATGGCTAGATAGAAAATACTCAATAGATTTTTGTTGAGAATCTTTTGGAGAGAGGTCTATGACAACTATTTGTCTACTTCCCACCCCTGTTTTTTTCATTTTTTTTTTTTTTTTTGCTGTGTTTAATACAAACGTAACAACTGACTTTAATATTTACCTAGTGCTATTGGAAACCCATTGAGGATCAAGCCATATACTTAAAATGATGTGACATGACTACTCAAGGTGAATAGATTCCTAATGACAGAGGAACTTTAATGCTAAAGCAAGGATAGTGACTTCCATCATACAGAGAGCTGAGGTCATAGACAAAGAAATGGACTAAAACTGCTTGCTTATAGGTAACAGCCACTATAAGGAAACATTAAGTATACGGGTACCTTTGAGAGAAAATGAGATAAATGTATCATCATCATGAAAGTGGTAAAGGAAAGAATTATCAGAAATCACAGGCCAATGTCAAAGTACAGGCAACTATTGTACCTATTGCCCTACATGAACACAAAGAAAGTTCTGCTAAGATTGCAGGAAGATCAAGATCCCCATCTCCAATCAAAGAATTTGCAGACTTAGGGATTACTTTGAGTCCATGGCTGATCTGGCCAGGTATATTGAAACGGTCATGTACCTGATGCCCAGGTGCATCTTCCATATCAAAGATAAAGACCAAAGAAAGGGGATTATAACCTCCTGTCACCATTACAAGTATTGCACTAGATGGCTGGCAACAGAAATTCGCTACAGGGAGAGGTTCAAGGCTTTAGTAAGTGCTTCCTCCTGGATGCAAGGATATAAGAAACTCTAAAATGGTCGGGCAGCAAACACTAAAATCCTTTGGTACATCCGCCCATTCTAAGCAAGGACACCTTGGAAAAAATCTTCCAACAGTATAAATCAGACATACAAAGGAAAATAAAAATAATTTTATATTCTCAATTGAAGTGTTTGATAAAAGTTCAAAATCTAGAGGTTGCCCCAACCTCTTAAACTGAGGCAGAAGAATCATTAGATTATAGGATATCCAAGACAGCTCCATCAAAACAAAGAAAGAATAAAATCTTTAACTCTACTCATGAATAAAAAAGTTAAAATAAATGTTCTAAAATTAATATAAATTATTTACGAAGAAGAGAATAGACATCATACTTAACAGTAAAGTGCTGTTCTTGTCTGTTACAGGAAGAAGTCTAGGGATCCAACTTTGTGTATCTTAAAGCATCATTTTAGACTCTGTGGACAAGTCAACATGGCATGCAAAGGAAATAAAATATAAAACACAAACACTTCTAAATAGTAATTCATTTATTTATAGACAATATGAGCTTTTAGATTGCAAATCCAAAGTGCTCTATTGAATGCAGTACATACAAGTAAGATATAAATCTACTACAAGGGGATTAATATAAACATGATATTTACTACAAGAAAGAAACAGAAAAATGACATGTTAAGGGCCAGTGAGATGGCTTAGCAAATAAAGGTGCTCACTGCCAAGACTCAAGTCTGTCCCCAGAACTAACATGGTAACATTGCAGAAGAACACTCATAAGTTGTCCTTTGACCTCCACAGGAACATGCTCATACACATATACAGGCACATACAAACACACATGCACATATACAAAAATAAATAAATAAATAAATGTAAGCTTTAGATGGATAAATTAAATAAATTTAATAGGCCACAATATAGAAATATGAAAGTATGTAAAATTTCTACATTCAAAGTAACCTAAATGCACAATCTCTGTACATTAAACTATAAATATGATTGAAAAAAGTTAAAGTAGATGAAGTTTATTTGATGTTCATTGATTGAATTAGTTTGCTTTCTTTTGCTTGGATAAATACTATAACCAAAAGTATCTTTAGGGGGGAAAGGGTCTTTGTTTACATTCCACATCACAAACCATCATCAGAGGAAGCCATGACAGTAACTCAAGGCAGAGACCTGAAACAAGAACTGAATCACAGTCTAGGGAGGAGTGCTGTATAATGGCTTGCCTAGTCTGCTCTTTTATACCATCCAGGACCATCTTCCACAGGTGGCACTGGCCACAATGGCCTTGACCCTCTCCCATCAGTCATTAGTCAAAAAAATGCCTACAGACAAGTCCACAGAGCAATCTGATGAAGGAAATTCTTCAGGTGAGGTTCCATTTACCCAGGTGATTCTAGTTTGTATCAAGTTGACAAAAACTAATCAGCACATAGATTAAAAGTCAGTACTATAATTAGGCCAGTTTTTAAATATATAATATTATGATATTAAGTGAGATCCAAAATAGCATGTGTTTATCAAAAAAGCCTCTTTAAGTAATGAAAAAGCAGGGGATTGGTGTGTGACTCTTAGTGGAGTGCTAGATTAGCATGTATAAGGCTCTATTCTCTAAAAGCAAAAGGAAACATTAAAAAGGGGAAGAAAAGGGAAAAGAGCGAGAGCAAAATTAGAGGGCAGGGAGGAATAGGGGGAGAGTAAAAAGTAAGAGGAGGGAAGGGAGGGAAAGATGACAAAAGAGGGAAAGGAACATGGAGGAAAGAAGATGGGGAAGAGAGAAAAAAGAGAAGAAGGAAGAGAAAAGAGAGAAGGATAGAGGAAAATAATGAATTATCACTAAGAGCAGGCAAATCAGAGGGAAGATATTTCACAATATTTACTTAAGCAGTATTCTTTGTGAATAAACAGCTAACTCTGAAGGTTAGAAAAAGTCAACACAAAAGAAAAGTAGACAATAAATTTGGACAATAGACAGTAATATTTATATAAAGTTAAAGCAGAGGTCATAACTGCATTACTCAATGGAGAAATAAACTCACCAGAATGGAAGGAATTAAAAAGATTGATTATACTAAGCTTTAGTAAGAGTTAACAATAAAAGTTTGCAGACACTGATGACAGCTGTGAAATTAGTTAACAATTTTGGGAAAACAGTTTGGTAGTAACTGCTAAAATTGAAGGTTTGCATGCAATGGATCCCAGCAATTCTACTGCTAAACATATACCCAACAGAGTTACATGAGCATGATCGGCAATGATTCAAAATGAATGTTCACGACATGATTCATATCAGCTCAAATCTAGAAATAACTCAGATACCATCAACATTTGCAATGTATAAATACTTGAGTATTTTTGTGAAATGGAATATTACATAGGCAATAGAAATTAGGGAACCTCACAAAACATTAATGAAAGTTAAAAATAAACATTGAGGGAAGAAATGCTCAGAGACAAGAATGTATGTAACATGCATGACTATTTATTAGAGATATTCTAAGTCATACTATATTAAAATTGTGTAGAGAGACACGGGCTAGAATAGCAAAACCATATTGAAAAGCAAGGAAGTAATTAACATTAAAGCCAGAATACTTCCATCTGTTCTGCAAATAATAGAAATTGAGTGCTCTTTTAGAGGCAGGAAAACTACCTGGGACACAAAGTGCTTCTTCTTGATCTTTGTGATGGCTACTTAGATCATTTTTAAGAAAAAAATTGTCCATTTGTGTCATACATTGTCACAAAAAAATCCTTACATGACAATAATTCTGTGATTAAAATTGATAAATTAAAACTGTTAATGCATGAGACAAATTTGTTGTCCATAACATGAACTATGAATCTACTGCTTAAGAGACAGCTTCCTATTACAGCAGCCTGTTAAAAGTGAAGAATCTGAACAACGGAGAGCTGAGTAAACGGAGAGCCACACATTACAGAAGCCAGTTTGCATTAAACTCAGTGCAGAACCAGAGCCCTTTTCCTCAGCCGTGTGATGTGCTCCTTTTTCAGAAAAAAAAAAAAAATAGTACTCCTTCAGCTGAGCCTCTAGCTCTCCTTGTCAAAATTATTGGTCAGTATGATAGGTAAACTAAGTCTGAAATATTAGTCTTTCATGGACCCAAGGTACTAAATCTTAAATTTAACACTCTAGCCTTGTTTCATTTTAAGCTCTGCTAAGGAAGGATGATAAATCACACTAAGTTGACATATTTACTATTCTAATTTATAATTGAGTAATATCATAAATTACACTGTTCCTGCTTCTAGCATACAAGTTAATGTATACAAGAGACTCATCACTCACCATAAGGAATCTTTCTCCCTAAAGGTCAGAAGATTTTTCTCCCTACCCAGTGTCCTGTTTAAAGAAGGAGTAAAGTCTGGAAAATAGGCATCAGACTAACACCATCTCACTTTCCAGCCCAGTCAACCTGGAAACATCCATTATTTCTAGAACACTAGTAGTAGAGAAGCCAACTACAGGCTCAGGAGCTTAACACAAGGGGCTCCAATGCTGATTGTGTTATTTTTATAACTGATCACCCAGACAAGTTGTTTAACTAATATTTTTCTCAGTGTCCTTTTGTGCAGAATAGCAAAGGAAGTCATAGCCTTTAAAACAAACCTGGCACTTAGTAAATTCCCATTCCTTCCTGAATCTATTTCCTTCCAAATCTCAGCTCCGGCACCATCCCTCTCCATCCCGTTGGTGTGACCTCAGGTCCTCCCATCATCTTTTAATTCTTAGGATGTTGCAGTTCCTGGTAATCGACCCTTTTGTCTTCCCGTCTTACAATCACAATGCATTCTGAAGACTGTGCCAGAATATTATTCAAAGGGAAATAAAAAATTTTCTCTCCAGATTAGCACTCATAAAATATTCTCCCTCCTCTCCTCTAAGTGTATCACTTAAGTTTCAGTGTCTTGGAATGGCTACCATTAGTTTCTATGTATGGCACCAGCTTTGGTTTCTAATTTACCTGTTTGCTTTACTTGTCAGACTCACTCAGTTCACCCCCTAACTTGTCATGAGTTGACCACGGTGATTGCTTCTTTACTCCTGACCTTTGCTAATCCATCTTTTTTACTATCCTGATACCATTTTCAACCTCCATCCATATCTATTCTATGTATTTTAAAATGTTCTCAATAAACCATTGCTGGTTTTGTTTCAAGAACTGAAAGTATAATAATTGGAATGAATAATAACTAAAGTTGATCTGCCAAAGGGAAAACTTCAGTGTAGTCACTCAATCACAAGATGGCTCTGCGAACATCACACAGCTGAAGGTGATGAAAAGGGAGGACGTTGAACCAAGTGAAAACCCTTATTCTAAACTTCTTTGCACTACATGTAGAAGAAGAGGGACTACAAGCAAAAGGTGTGGTCTTTGTCATTTCAGCTTCTAAAAGTACAACTGAGACATGAGCTACTGCCTCTACCCATAGAAAAGGAGCTTTTTCCATGCAAAGTTTTCTTTAACAAAACTATTACATTTTTCAAGAGAGTCACATGAGATTGCTAAATAGTCCTATCAGCATTTAGAATATTTGGCAACTGCTATTTCTTTTATTTGAAACTACATCATAAGACATTTATTACTAAAGACCTTTATATATTGTATGAGGTTTGGGAATAGTGTTTCCATGCAAAGAAACTGACCTTAGACCAACGATAGAATCTTAGCGTCTAACTTTTAGGCTAACAGCATAAAGAAGCATTAGAAATACGGAAGCATTGAGCTTCATTTCCATAAGTAAAAGACCCAAACTTTCTATTGTACATTTTCCTAATATGAAAATAAATATAACATATCAGAATCATGATATTATTATTCAGGTTAACTGTGTTGTTGAATGTAAAGTGTACACAATAGAGTCATAAAGAATGATCTCTTGTCCATAACCCTACAATTTCCATGAATTTGTTACAAAGCACTGGTTAACTGCTCCCCAAAATTTTTGGCAATCTTCAAAGTTTCAACTATTACTTTTGTTTTTATAAATTTTTCTTGTCTTCCTCAAGATATGAATTTCAGTTCCATTAGTTCACATTAGTTCCAAATTGTCACCTCTTCTCTCCAAAAGAGCTCACGAACTTGTATTTCAACTTAGGTTTGTAGTTACCACACAATGTGCATGCACACTATACACGCCAATTGATAAAGTGTTTCGTTTTCTACCAAAAGATCTAATGGACACTTTGCTGGTTATAAAAAAAAGTGAAATTCAATTTATTTTTTGATTACTTAACTGAACAGTGCTCATTGAATACCCATATTGTATACTTTAAATGATATGATAATCAATATAATGCTTAATTAACAAACATACTTGAATTGAAAATTCCAAGTGATTGAATTATAAAATGAATAACTACTAGTACTTATTCTATGTGTGTATGTAGCTACGTCTCTACAGCATCTATTAGTTCAACATGAATGTGATGGTCATTATTCTTACATCCATTTTAAAATTATATTATGGAGATTTTTTTCATTGTCCAATAGCTACTAAGTGAGAAACTTAGTTCTCAGGATTTAAAGCCAGGTGTTCAGAATCTACAATCTGCGTTCTTAAGTACCTATTCATGATACCTAATTATTGACAAGATTATATTAGGAGAAAATGCATAAATGTCAGCACTGATACTATCGTAGTCCTATTTTGGGGAAAAAAATTGCACTCAAAGCTGTCCTCCAGGTCATCCTATTTAGCCAAAAAGACAGTTGAGTAGATGAAAGCTAGGACTCTGGTGCCATGGTCCCTGAGATTTCTACCATACGTAGCATCATTCAGTTGTGGTAGGTGCTTTGTAATATTTAGTTTGTTGGACCTTACTCATGTTAGGCAAATGCTCTACCTCTGGCCTATATCCCTAGCATGAGTTTTATAGGGTTTGTTTGTTTGTTTGTTTGTTTGCTTTGTTTGTTTTAATGAATGGAGATTCTTGAGGATTTCAGTAATCTAATTTTATTTTTTCAAGTAGAAATTCAACTTTTTTTCACAAATTTCATTTTTATTCATTTCCTATTAGCTCAAAAATGCCTACTTTGGGAATTAAGTGTTACTCAAAATAAATAAAAGAAGCCCATGATATGATAAATAAAACCAACAATGTGAACAAACAAACAACAGCAAAAACCTTTTCAACATCAGAACATGATGAACTCTTAACATGTAGGCTCTTAAACAAAAATTATTGGTGGAAGCAATTATCTTGTAAAATGTGTTTTTGAACACCTCTTTGAAGAAATTATGAGCAATCCATGAAAGCTCTGATGTTCCCAGTTTTCTCACGTAAAAATAGGAATAAAAAATGAGACCTTAAAATATTGGAGGAATGATTAAAGCTAATGTTTATATATAAAGAACCTAATGTTAAAAAAAACTGAATATATATTAACCTGATGTGTTCTTTTTTAAAAATCCATATCAGTACTTGGCCAATATCACTAAACTTTCCTTCATTTTGTCAATTAAGATAAGAATAAATTCTCACTGAAAGAATAAATAAGAATGTCCTATGTGAATAACTATAACAATAGTGAAAACCTGTGATTAGGAAATTTGAAATTATACAATTTAATTCAGACTCACAAACACCTCATTTCCTAGCTTAACATATATTCTGTCTCTGTAATCATGAGTGTCAAGAACTGTAAATAAAGATGTTTTTTTGCCAAAGTCATTCAACATGACTATAAGAGAGTGAAAAAAAATTATAGATCACTTACTGTATATGGTGCTTGGCTATTTCAAAATGATTTGAAAACATTCATCTCCAAAATGCTCCTACAAAACACATCTGTGAAAGACAAAAAAAACCAAAAGTTAGAAATTTGATGTCACAGAAATAATGATGAAAACCTAAAAACAGGCACTACATATTTTCATATTATGAAATAAAATTTTGCAAAATACATATTATATGGCTAGCAAATACAAAAAGGCTGGTGAATGGAAACATCTCCATCTGAATATTGTAAATAACTATAAATGATATTCATAGGAGACAAGAACACAGCAGCACTTAGGCTCCAGAATTACTTGTAAGTACACAGTTTCCACAAAATATCACATCAAATTAACTCAAAACGACAGTGTGCCTATAAGTAAATTTAGATAGAGGTTTATGGTAATTATTCAAATCAACAAATTTTTTAATGAACTTTTATCTAAATATGAAGATCACTGAACTAGAAGGGAATTCTGCACGAATTATCTGGAGAGTTGCACCGACTCACTTTGTAATTGCATTTCAATTCTATTTAAAAGTCATGTACTGAGAAAAATGCTGCTTGCACACCTCACAAAAACACACCCACAGATGGATCCTGCTTTCTGCAATGCCAGTGTGAGTAGAAGGAGAAAGGGATTTCATCAGGCTTCATTAATTAATTTGTTTTAAAGAATGAGAATTCAAAGGGCGCATTAACTTTGAAGACAAAAATATTTCTATCTCAGTGAATTTTATGGTAGTAAGTATACTGTTTTATTAAAGAGCTTTTCAAAAGAAACAAACCACGAACTAATGAAAATGATATTAAGCCTTTTAAACTACATGTTTTTCAGACAGATCAGGCACACTGTAGTTACAAATCCCCAGAGTAACAAGCCTCTTTAGAAGAATGTTAGTTTCAGAAAGCAGTTGAATTTCTGACATTTAGAACAAGTGTCATAAGTTGAGATCTCAATTATTTTTCTAGCGTATAGGAAAGAGACCAGGATCGGACTTCTGACAAAGAGGAAAGAGATAGATAAAATTATCAGAATTGGAGCTAAATGGAAAGAATAAACCTAGAAATAGTCAAGAAACTAGGTATTTCTGTAAATTTCACAGGACTTTCTGAGTTATTAAAACTTAGTAGAATAGATAAATTTGTCTTCACATATAATTCCAATAAAATATTTAAGCTATAATAAAAGCATATTGCTATAGTCATGTACCTTAAGCAAGTGCATGTTACAGGAGACTGAGGTGAGCACAAACCATGTGGCTTCTCAATTAGACAGGACCAGCAGGAGGTGCTCATTGCTTCACAACTAGCCTCCTCACTGGACTTGCATCTCTCAACACCCTCTAGAAGGCAAGTCCTATCTGGGATCCCTAAGCAATGTACAGCTGAGAATAGTTATGAATAGAGCCAAACACAAAATCATAAATTTATTTAAAATATTATGAGCTTCTTTGGTGCGTTTTTATTTTCTAAATCAATTGTGTCATTCTCCTCTAGAACTTTGCAGATAATCCCACCAAATTTAGTTGTGCTCTTCTAGCATGAGCATTATAGACAACAACATAATTTCACAATGTCAAAAGTTTGGATATATCTGTGATAGGTTGTAAACTGGAGATACAGTGAAATTTGACATTACCCATATAATTAGAAAAACAAGTATTAAAGACTATATGGAGCCAGACACACAAAATAACAACAACAACAACAATGATAAAAACAGATAGCCAAAGGAACCGTGTATAAAAGGAACAAAACAGGAGGTGTCATGCTATCTGGCTTCAAATAAACCACAAGGCTGTAGCAAACAAAACAATGTGGTATTGGCTTAAAATGACAAGCACAGCCGGCTGATTTTAAACAGCAAAAGGACAAAGTCAGGAAGCACAGTTTGTCCGATAAGCAGGAGTGGGAAACTGAGCATCACACACAGAAGAAGGAAACTAGAACCCCATCTCTATGTTAGAAACGTCAACTCAAGATTGATTGCAAACTTAAGAGTAAAAATAGAAAGTACAAATGTACTAGAGAAGGGATAGGAAAAAAATGTGTCAACACACTGGAAAGAAGAAGTATTTCCTGGAAAAAAACCACAAAAGCACAGACAACAAAAGTAATAAACAAATAAGAGGGCATTCAACTTAAAAACCAGCTTCGGAGCAAAGGAAAATTATCAGCAGACATGGGATCCAAGAAAATATCTGCAAAAATAAACATTAAGTGAGAAGCTGATATTCAGAATATACAAAGAACTACAAAAACTCAAGACAAAGAACAAATATCCCAATTTTAAAATGGTCAATAGCCTTAAACCCATATTTACCACAAGTTGTAATAACATAGAATGTAAAAGAGTTCAAAATCAGTGGTCATCAGAAAAATAGGTATCAAAATCATGAGATATCAGCTCACTCTAGCAAGTATGGCTATTATCAAAAAGACTGAAGAAAAAACGGGCAGGAAAGAGTAGGGAGAAAAGACAGCCTCCACACACTTGGTGGGAATGGCAGTTATTATATTCCTTATAGAAGACAAAAAGATCACAACACAACCCCTGTATTATCCAGCAATCTTATCCCTGTTTAAATGCCATCATTCTACTGAACGACTCTCTTTGTTCATTGCGGCCTTAATCACAGTCACAAGTGAAATTTGTGCCACTTTGAGTGCCTTTTCCCATTTTTCTGGATGCAAAGAACAGAAATATGGAATTTAAGGGGACATTTTTTTTTCTGTTAAAAGAATAAGTGATTTAGAAAAGACGTAAGTGTATCCACATGACATAGACACAAGCCTCAGCAGTATCCCACAGGGATGAACCTGGAACAACTAGAAAACCAAAGTGAATAATCACTATAAAGGTTAAAAAGAAATCGATACATAAAGTCCAAAAAACGGACACAGGAAACTCTTCTTTTGAACTGAATGGCCCCAAATTATATGGCAGTAAGAAGGAGTTAGAAAAAAGAGCATTAAGCAAAAAGTAGTATAGTGACTGTGAAGAGAACACCAATGTGTCAGCACTAGTGAGTAAAAGCATGATTGAGAACAATAAATTTCAAAAGTCTGGAAGCATCTCCCCACAAATTAGATAATAATTATATAGGGGAGATTTAAACTTCAGTGAAGAAAATTTACAGTGATTTTCTTACCTATTATCAAAGACAACTGCATCAATAATAGGACCAGATACTCTATATGTACTTAAGAAGTACTCAACATCTCATTGCAAGTGTATGCCAAAACTGTATAAACTGAATCATTAAGAAACATCAAGCAAACCCACCTGGAAGACTTTGTACAAAATATCTGTCCCAACCTTTCAAAGACCAAAGTAATTAAAGACTGTGAAAATGTTTCAGATTAAAATAAAATTAAGACAGGAGAAACAAACGCATCTATAGATAGATGAATAGAATCTATACACTGTGAGACAAAAAATAGGATTGAGGGATACAAAATGTCTTGATTTTCATAATTGAGTTTTGATCATATTTATGAAATTACATCTTATTCTTAGGAAAGAGACACAAAAATTTTGATGTAGGGGGAAAAAGTGTGTGTATCTGTATAGAGCAAGAAGAGAGAAAGCATAAAATAAAGGGGTATAAGTCAACAACCAATGAGTGTAGCAAAGGTACTCAGAGTTAGGCTACAAAATGCTGTCCTCTGGAAATATCATGGCTATGGTTACCTGCACAAGACCTGCTCTGGATCAAGCCAGTTAAATATCCCACCATAGAGGTGAGAATGGCTTCTCAGACATAGCTGAGAACCCATTAGTATTCAACAACTGCTAAGATAGAATCACTTTTCTTTGCAGATGGCCACTGATAGATTGCACATCCATCAGTGGGTAATTCATACAAAGAGGTCTGTGGGGAAGCACTAATTGGATTCAGTGTGTTATAAGAGGAGAAGGAAGAGAAACGGGAGAAGGAAGGTAGAAAGGAAAATACATGAAGTTGGGAGGAAGTTGTGTTTCCAGAGAGTCCTAGAGGACTTAGAATTGGGGAATGAGATTGGATGTTATCAGTATATATGGTATACATATGTGAAATAAATAAAAGGATTAAATAAAATAGGTAAATACAAATAATCATGAGGCTGATGAGATGTCTCAGTGAGTAAAAGCCTTTGCCACCAACCCTGACCACATGAGTTTGATCTCTAGAACTATACCATAGAGAGAACTAATTCCTATAAGTTGTCCTCTGACTGCCACATACTTGTTATGGCATATGCACATGTATATGCACACATATACAAATGGATGGATAGATAGATAGATAGATAGATAGACAGACAGACAGACAGACAGACCATAGGTATGTGGTAGTTTTTAAAAACAATACTGGGCCAATGTTTTGTCAGTAACTAGAGCAATAAGAAATCTTTAGTGATATACATGCTTCTTCTTTCATTTTTCATATTATATAGTTAAATATAATGTTATATTTTTAAAGTTTTTTAATTGTGCATTTGTGTGAGTATCTATGAGTATCTGTATCTATGAATATGTATACATGATAGGAAGAAGTCAATGTGTTTTTATCTGAAGATGATAAGAGAGTATACATAAGTGACCTGAAAAATTAAACCAGAAAACTCCTAAAGCTTGTAAACACTTACATCAAGTACCCATACACAAAATTAACTCACAAAAATCAATAGACCTCCTATATGAAAGTGCTAAATGGTCTGAGAAAGAAAACAGGAAAACAACATCTTTCAAAATAGCCTCAAATTATATAAAGTATCTTTGGATATTCCTTATGAAGCATGTGAAACATTTGTATAATAAAAACTTCAAGTCACTGAAGAAAGAAATAAAAGAAGATATCATAGGATAGAAGGATCTCCCCAGCTTATGGGTAAGTAGGATTAACATAGTAAAAATGGCCATCCTACCAAAATCAATATACAGACTGAATGCAATTCCCATAAAAATTAGAACACAATTCTTCATATATATTAAAAGGGCAATTTTCAGCCTCATATGGAAACAACACACACACACACACACACACACACACACACACACACACACACACACACGGCAGGATAGCTAAAACAATACTGAATAATAAAGAACTTCTAGAGGCATCACCATTCCCAATTTCAAGTTATACTATGAAGCTATAGCAATAAATACCCTAGGGTACTAGCACAAAAACAGACAAGTTGATCAATGGAATCGAACTGAAGACCCAGACATAAACCCATGCACCTATAGAAAACTGATTTTTTTTTATAAAGAAATCAGAAATACACACTGCAAAAAAGACAGCATCTTCAACAAATGGTGCTGGTCAACCGGGATTGCTACATGTAGAATAATACAAATAGATCCATATTTATCATCCTGCACAAAAATGAACCCAAAATGATCAAAGTCCCTAATATAAAACCAGATACACTGAACCTGATAGAACAGAAAATGGGGAATACCCTTGTTCTCATTGGCACAGGAAAAGAATTTGTGAATTCTTCATGTAAGAACACTTACAGCTCTAAGATCAACAATTAATAAATGGAATCTCATGAAACTAAGAAGCTTCTGGACTTCTAAAGACATTGCCATTCAAATATAGTGTAAGAAACATAATGGGGAAAAAATCTTCACGAGTTCCATATCTAATAGAGGGACAAAATCAAATATATATATAAAGAACTCAAGAAATAAAATATCAAGAAAACAAATGATCCAAATAAAAGATGGAGTACAGATCTAAACAGAATTCTCAATAGAGGAAAATTAAATGGTTGAGAAAACTTAAAGAAATGTTCAAGGTCCTGAGCTAGCCATCATGGAAATGCAAATGAAAAACTACATTAAGATTTACACCTGTCAAATGGATTAAGATCAATATAAAAAGTGACAGCTCATGCTGGCAAGGATGTGGAATGACACTCATACATTACTGATGGTACTGAAAACTCATACAGCCGCTATGAAAATCATTTGCTGTGGTTCCTAGTGATGATGGGAAACAATCTACCTCAAGATCCAACTCTGCTGAATAGTTCTGTGTCTATTTAGCACAGGATAAAGTCATCCGAGAGGAGGTAACCTCAGTTAAGAAAATTATCCATCAGATCAGGTTGTAGGCAGGCCTGTAAGGCATTTTCTTAATTAGTGTTGGTGAGGGAAGTCAAAGTCCATCGTGGGGGGTGCCATCCCTGTGCCAGTAGTCCTGGGTTCTATAAGGAAGAAAGATGTACAATCCATGTGGAGCAAGCCAGTACACGACCCTTCTCCATGGCCTCTGCATCAGCTCCAGCCTCCATGTTCCTGCCCTCTTTAAGTTCCTACCCTCACTGCTTTTGATGACGAACTGTTACATGGAATTGTTAGCAAAATAAACCCTTTCCTCTCAAAGTTGTTTTGGTCATGATGTTTTGTTGTACCAATAGAAACCCTAACTAAAATACCACTGTTGGGCATATACTAAAAGGATGCTTTATCCTACTGTTTTCATTGCTACTCTACTAATAATAGCCAAAAATAGGAAACAACCTAGATGCCCCTCAACAGAAGAATGGATGAAGAAAATGTGGTATATTTACAAAACAAAGCATTTCTTAGCCATTAAGAAAATTACATCATGAAATTTTTAGAAGAATGGATGAAACTAGAAAAAAATCATCCTCAGTAAGATATCCCAGACCCAGAAAGACAATTATGACCAGTGTCTTGTTCAACATCTTCATAGAAGCTTCCTCCAGTAGCAGAAGAGAACAAACATAGAGACCCACAGCCAGATATTATATAGAGAATGAGAGACCTTGGAACATTCAGCATTAAATGGGTCTCCATCAAATCCCTCCCATCAGAGCTTAAGGAAGCCTACAGAACAGGCGGTAGAAAGAATGTTAAGAAAGAGCCAAAGGGGATGAAGAACATCAAGAGTACAAGGTATATAATCAACTGAGCAAAGCTCATGTGAACTCAGAGAGACTGAACAACATGCACAGGACCTGCACAGGTCTACACAAGGTCTTCTATGCATATGCTTTTATGAGATTACTGAGCAATCAAACAAGTGGGTCTTAACTCTTGTGCCCTCTCTTGGGCTCTTTTCCTCCTGTTGGTCTGTCCAACTTCAGTGTGATAGTTTTTGCTGTATTTTATAATATTTTATTTTGTTGTATTTAAAAAAACAAAAATCAAATAAATGAATGAAGGTAAAATTAGCCACTGAGGCAAAGTTTAACAATGGAATTGTCATTTATACCTTGTATAAGAGGGAAAATTAGTCTTCTGCAATTGAATGTCATTGGATATATCAACTATTCCAAGACAGAGCTCATGTTCAGGAGTAAATGTAAAACAAATAATGAAATCCACAAGTCTGTATGTGTGTACTTTTATTTGGTTGCAGTTTGGTGGGAGGGGGGGTGTTGTTGTTTTGTCTTGTTTTGCTTTGCTTTCTTTTGTTTTGTTTGGGGTGATGTTACAGGCTGTTTTTTAAGTTTGTGGCATTTTTGGTTGTATTCCATTTTTAGTTTGTTTTATGAGAAAGAACTTAAAGTTGGGTAAGTCTGGAGGAGAGATAATCTCAATGAACTTGTGGGAGGGAAAGAATATGATCAAAATATGTTTATGTTTAAAATTTAAAACTGTTTTAAGTAATAAAAAATAAATTAAATAATAAAAAGAAATCTTCAGTGATATATATGCCTCTTCCTTTGCATTTTTATACTTACATATAATTTTTATATGTTTAAAGATGTTTTTAATTATGAGTTTGAGTCTATTAGTGAGCACGTGAAAGAGAACTAGTCTAGAGGATAGAGGTGATAGGTGTACTACTAGAGCTAGAGAGTTGTAAGTCAACTGACTTGCGTGCTGGGAACTGAAACAGGGTTTTCTGCATAAGCAAAAGCATTCTTAAATGCTGAGTCATCCCTGTGTCCCAAATTACATATTCTTAAATTAAAATTTATTTATAGTGCTTGCTTCATCAGCACATAGACTAACATGGGAATGATAAAGAGAAAATGGGTATGGCCCCTACAGAAAAACAGAATGGAGATTTAAAAATATTCTTTAATTTTCAAATCTATGAATTATGGTCATAGAAGAAGGTAAAAGGTTTAAAAACTATTTTCAAAAAAATAAATCACAGAAAAATTACAAATCTAGCCAAAGAGATGTCCATCCAGGTACCAGAGGCATTGAGAACATCAAATAGAAAAGGCTACAAAAAAAAAATGCCCCATAATATAGTTCAAACACTAAACATACAGGGCACACAAGAAGGAAATCCCAAGTCATATATAAAGGTAGACCCATCATAACAGCTGGTATTTCTTTAAAACTTTAAAGGTCAAAAGAGCTTAAAACAAAGTGGTCATCAAATTCTAAAAGACTACAGATGCTAACTCAGAATAAATCATCTGTCAAAACTATGTCATAGCTAAATGAGAAAGAAAACTTCCCATGATAAAAAAACAAAAAATGGGATGAAGAAATTTAAGGCCACCGAGCCATCTCAACAGAGAATATTGAAAGGAGTAATTTAGAGTGAAGAGAAGGATAAGCATAAACAAGAGAATACAAAAAAAAATAATGATGTTAGAGCAGCAGTTTTGCAAAATAGAACTGAAAAGCAAACACCACAAAATCAACAAAAGTGACAGCAATTAATACAAATCTATCAACGTAACTTTCAAAATTAATGGCTTCAATTTCCCAATCACAAGGCACAAGCTAGTCAAATGATTTTTTAAAAGAGACTTTTCTTCTTGTTGTCTACAGGAAACATACTTCATCTACGAGAAAAGACACTACTTAAAGTGAAAAGATGGGGGGTGGGAGTTTTCCAGCAAGTGGAGCTAAGAAAAAAGAATGGAGCTATTCTAATATGTGACAAAATGACTTCAGCTCAAAAGTAATCAGAAGAGATCAAGTGAACAATTCACCAAGAGGGCACTACAACCCTAAAAATACTCACCATACTCTGATGTACCTAATTTTATACATACTGCTAGGCATTTGTCAAAAAATAACCACAACACAGTAATAATGGTAATGTCAATGCTCCACTTTCAACAGCAGACTGATCTCGACAAAAAAATGAACAAAGAAATATTGCATAAAAATGACAAAAAGAAGATTAAATGGATCTAACAGACAGCTACAGAATAACCCCACTCAAACATTACAGAATACATTCTTCCCAACAGTCAGTCCATGGAAGTTTCTCCAAATTAGACTGCAGACTGAGACAAAATTAAAATCTCAATCGATACAGAAAAACTGAAATATGTTACGTATTCTATCTTACCCCAAAACAAAAAAGCTTTAAATCAACTTCAAAATTTTTTTCAGAAAATACAAAAAGGTCACGCAAATTAAACAGCGCACTATTGAACAATAAATACTCATGAAGAAATCGAGATAGAAAAAAAGAAGTCCAGGAACTAAATAAAAAGGAAACAATGGCACACTAAATCTATGGGACACAATGAAGCCAGTCCTAAAGAGTAGGTTATATAGCCCAAAGTACCTACATTTAACAAAGTTAGAAAGAATTCAAATAACATAATAATACACTAGCAAGAAAAGTAGCTCTAATCCTAATCCTAGCCCTAGATGTTACCCTAAATCTAACCCTAAACCTACCTTAATCCTAATGATAGATGGCAGGCTAATCTAAACCTAACCCTAACATTAACTTTGGCCATAGCCTACTTATCTATAACACTAACCATAACCATACTCATAACCCTAAAATCAAAGAAGTAACACATTTCAGGAAAGTATCAAGATACAAAATTAACATATAAAAGTCAGCAGTCTTTATATATAGCAATAACAAATGCATTCAGAAATAAATCAGGAAACAATCTAATGAAAAATAGGTCAATAGAGTTTAAAACATTAAAAAAAAAATGCATCTAACCAAAGCAGTGAAGGACCTCTACAATGAAAACTGCAAACTCCGAAGAAAGAAATAAAGAAAAACATTAGAAGACAGAAACAACCTCTCATATTTATTGATTGGAAGAACAAACATTGTGAAAATTACCATCCTACCCAAAGCAAATTATAGATTCAGTGAAATCCTAATCAAAATTTCCATGTTATTCTTTACAGAAAAAAAAAAATCTCAACATTCACAGTAAAGAACACAAAGTCCACCGGTAGACAAAGCAATTCTAAGCAAAAAGAATAATGCTGCACACATCACCATACTGACTTCAAGTTACACTGACTGCAGAGCCATAGCAAATAAAACCAGCATGGTACTGGCACAAGAACAGATGTGTAGATCAACAGAATGATATAAAGGATGTAGTTTAAGCCCATGTGATAGTAGCCACTTGTGCTTTGACAAAGATGTTAAAAATACACACTGGAGAAAAGACAGCATTGTTAACAAATGATATTTGAAAAACTGGACATCCGTATGTAAAAAAATGAAACTGGATGCTTGGCTTTCACCCTGCGCGCCGCGCGCACACACACACACACACACACACACACACACAATCAAACTTATCAAAGGTTTAAAATAAACATGAAATTTTGAAAATGTTAAAAATCAATGGCAGGAGTAAAAGATAAAGGCACCAGGACTTTCTGAAAATTAAACAGCCTAGATATTTACAAGTTGATGAACTGGTAATGAAAATGTATATATACATGTACACACAGTGGAATTTTCTTCAGCTGAAAAGACAATGGAAATTTTCGAACTTGCAAATAAATGAGTGAAACTGGAAAATTTATTCTCAGATAACCTAAGCACAGATGCTACATATCCTCCTGCATATGTGGAGTCGATGACTGCATGAGGTTAGCAGAATGAAGGTAATACCAAGCTGAGAGTGGCACACCATGGGCAGAAAAGTTCAAGCGGACAGTAGAGTGGGGATTGGGAGAAAGAAAAGAAGACAGCTACCCAACTCAAAGAATATACAAAAAAAGTCATCTAGACATGATGTAGCACGCCTTTAATATCAGCACTTGGGAGGCAGAGACAGGAAGATCTCTGAGTTTGAGAACAGTCTGTTCTACAGGGTGAATTTTGGGATGGCCAGGGCCACAGAGAGAAACCCTGTCTCTAAAAACGGGTGTGTGTGTGTGTGTGTGTGTGTGTGTGTGTGTGTGTGTGTGTGTGTGTAAAGTCATGTGCCAACCTATCATCTGTAATCCATTTAAAAAATACAATCTACAAAATATGAAGGGTGATAGCCTGAGGGGATGAATTAAGCTGCTCATATAAGAAAAGGAATATTAAACAAAAATTCCACTGCCAGTATGGAAAACCTCTTCCCCAGTTGTTGGTCAAGGAGTCCCAAGAAGCCCACAGAACAATACAAACCATTCCTCTTCATTGCCCAGCACAATGAGATGACAGGACATTATTGCTGAAGATATCACATACCTTGATTACAATTAAATTCAAGCTGGAACTGAACTAGGTATTTTCTCCCAAATGTCTAGCTTTCATTGGCAGAAGACTACTTGTGAGAAAAGACATTAAAGGCTTTTCCCAACTATGAACCCTATGAACTACAATGCCAACTCACCAGACAAGATGTGCACAGGTGTCCATTAATGACATGACTGTAATGGAGGCACCCCCATCTCTGATTATATTTGAGGCCAGCTCCACAACAGAAATACATGCCTAGATCTGTAATAGGATCAAAACCGTACTGTATGAGAGGTGATAAGCACAAGGGTAGAATTTGCAACTATTTTTAGCTATAATATAGTATCAAATGCCTTCCAAATATTTATGTGCATAGATACAGACAAATGCCACTCAGCTTTAATCAGAGAAACTTTTCTGTGAAATAAATGGTGATGAATATCAAGACTCAGGACTGCTCAAGACGCTGAGAATAAGTGAAGGATGAGTGTTTAGCCCTAAACAGGACACCTGCATCATCTCTTCTAAGGTTTGGGGAACATTGCATACAGAAGTGAAGCTGGAAGACAGGGGGAAAGGCTGTGAAATGCCTCCTTTTGGGCAGGATACAGCCTTTGCAATCATGAACTAACAGCAGCTGTAATTACCTACACTGGGTCTGACCAATAATGTGCCTCCCAGCAGTAAGTTATGAACAGGGGAGGAACTCCTGGATCCCTAATACTTTCTTCTGAAATAGTAACTACTGACATGTTCTTGGAGAGTCATTGTCTCCAGTTTGGAAACCATGGGTTTTCTCACCAGACTCCAATGAATATTCCCAAACGTATGAACACACAGACAGCCCTAGTTAAACTTAGAAGGTCACAAAATAAAGCAGACATGAATCTAGTAAAGGGCCTACAGGGAGAAGGGTTGGCATAGATAGGAGATAAGAAAAACCATAGTGAGAGTGATCAGAATGCATTAAGTACATGTATGAGATTGTCAAAGAACAAATTTAATTAATAAAAAGGATGATATTTAAAGCTACTTATTCATGTTATACACCTTTTATGTATACACCAGACAAGGAAAATATACAAGCAAAAAACTCATATACATTATAGTTTTAGATATAGTTTTTAAGTAAATCACATAACAACATAATCAGCCAATTAATGTAAAGTTAAAATAGTAAATAGGTATTAAAAAATAAGTGAAGACAGTAGGAAATTAAAGAAAAAGAACTATTATCAAAGAAATGATTTTAAAACATAATGCATGCTATTTTTCTGATATAACTGCTTTTCTAAAAGATCCATTTTTTTTTCCTATTTTAGGAAATAGAAATTTTTTATATTTTATTTTACTTACAATTTTTTATAATTGTTTTTTCTTCACTAGCATAATATGTCCCGATACTGATCCTCCCCTCCCTCCATTCCTCCCAGATCTGACCCCCTAATCCCCTAGATCTACTCCCACCCCACCCCCCACTTGCCCTCAGAAAAAAGCAGGCCTCCCAAGATTACCACTCAAACAGGGCAAAACATAATGGAACAAGGCTGGGCATGAGCTCCTACATCAAGGCTGGACAAGGTAAGCCAACAAAAGGAAAAGGGCCCCAAGGGCAGGTAAAAGGGTCAGAGAACTCCCCAACCCACTCACTCCAACTTATACGAATGCTACAAGAACACCAAGCCAGCCAGCCATAAGATATATGTAGAGGACCATGCCAGTCCTATGTTTGCTGCTTCAGTCTCATTTTTATCTCTTTTAGAAAATAGGAACGTTTTTAAAAACCAGTTATAATTTCTATAATAATATACTTTCATTATGACTAGTCTGTTTTTACCTTCATAGAATAGATGATTACACTACATACACTCTTCTTAAGATTTGCTTTTACTTCTAAATTCTGTGCATGCATGTATATGTGTGTGTGTGCATGTGAATACAGTTGCCAGTGGCGTCCAGAATACAGAGTTGGATGCCCTGTAGCAAGAGTTCCAGGTGATTGTCAGCCACACAACCTGGGTGCTTAGAACCAAACTCTGTTCCTCTGCAAGAGCAACAACAGCTTTTAACCTGTAAACCAGTGGTTCTCAATATGCCTAATGCTGTGACCCTTTAATGCAGTTCCTCATGCTGTGGAACCATAAAATTTATTTTCATTACTTCTTCATAACTGTAATTTTGCTATTATGAATCAAATTGTAAATATCTGATATGCAAATGGTCTTAGCTAGCTAACCCCTGTCAAAGGGTCATTTGACTCCCAAATAGGTCGCAATCCACAGGTTGAGAACCATGGCTCTTAGTCAAATCTCCAACCTACAAAGACACTCTTAAAACTAGTTCTTATACTTCACTGTAAATTTCCTTGTGTGGCTGTATCACCTTATTTAGCATTAAACTGTGGATTCCTGTCACTGATTAATATCCCACCACTGTAACATACCATCAGTTAACTGCTTTTAAACTTTTACGTTATCAGCAAACAGTTGCTTCAAAACCAAAATGCTGCAAAGGTTCTTGTGCATATGTCTTCTGCCACAGCACAAATGATTCCTTTGGCTAAGAACGTGCAGAAATGGCGTCGCTGCGTTGACCAGAATGAAGCTTATGGCTTTTTGAACCGTATTTTATTAATACTGATACCCATTATTTTCCTTTTTGCACAGTTCCAAAATCAGGTTGTATTTCACAATTACTGCAGCTGGTGGCATTCACGGCACAATGTCCATTACAGCTTATGCCCCACACTGCCTACAGTGCTCCAGGCTGTCAAATTGACTAAGCTATATGCATACTCAGTATTACACTTGATAGTGTAATAACCTGTTAACTTTGGTTGCAATCTTCTGAAAAAACACAAAAACAATGTTGTTTTTTAAAAGGTTTACAGGAAATGTTTGGGGAAAACAGCTTTAGTGAAATAATGATTAATTTTGGAGGATTTAGTTCAATTTCTCTATTCTTTATGAAGCATCAATGCAGAACTTAAAATTCTGAGAAAGAAATACCCACAAACCAATGGGTATGTGGAAATAAATCTAAACATGCAAAGGGACATATTACATCAAAAATGGTACAAAGACAGGCAGAAAAGTAGATTCCCTTGAATAATGCAAAAGGCTGCACCAAATCTTTTTCTAATTTATAGCTACATAGTGTCAAAATACCTCTCCAGCAATAGATGTTTTGAAAGTGCCACTTAAATCAGTGATCCATTTCAATATTCAACTCATTTCGAACCACCTTTCTTCCAAAATTCAATTTAGAGTCCTACTAATTCCTGCACATTTTACAACTTTCCCAGTCTATAGATTTTATATTGTGAATTATCAAACTATGGAAATTAGTGCAAATAATTCTATTTACATTCACAATAAACTCTTTTTAAGGCTTACTTGGTTTTCCCCAGCAGGCCACTGTTTCACTGACAAACACCAAGCTATACCTCCTTTAACACTGTATTTTCTTTACTGGTTGATGAGAATGTCATGTGAGACAAAGCCTAAAACTTATTGAAGTAAAGTATATGAACTCTTAGTGCTTCTCCTCATATTTAAGTCCTGTCACTGTATCAGAGAACAAAATTAGATTAACTCAGAGTGATTTACTTTTCTAAGTCATGTTGGTTGTTATCCTACTTTTTCTTCTTTTTGAAGTATACAGAAATCAATTGTCTCTTTGATTTATTCCTCTATTTTCCTAGATATCAAAGTGAGCTGATTAATCTATAGCTTATACTGATGACTAATTCACCATACCCTTCTTCCTTTTCTCTTCTCTCTGCTTTCCCTCCCTGAATTTGTCCTTTATGTAGCCTAAACTAAAGTACTCCCATACTTTCAAGTATAATTTTAAATAAATTTGATTCTATAATAACTTCGATTGTAAGCACAGCAATCAGGACCCCTGGTATATGAATATATACATAATCTCTCTCAGTCCATTCATCAAACTACAGGGGCACAGTATTCCCCATCCAGTCTATATACCACAGTTAAGTACCCCTTTGTAACTGTCACACACTGAAGCTATCATCAGTCCTGTATTTACCCAGCTTGGGAAGAGTCACAGAGTTTTATTTTTTACCCCACATGTCATCTCAGTCAAATCTTTGTTCCTTGATTTAATTGCATGTTCAAAGAAATGGCAGAGAAGATATTCCAGACACTTGTCAGCCTTCTTCTTGTCAGTCATCCCCATTTGACTGAAGAGAGAAGGAGTAACACTCTGTGTTCCCCTCTTCACCCCATTATCAACAAACGTATGCTCAAGTATGCCCTAGACTGCAACCTTCACTTGATTTCATCACAGCCTCAGAAAACATGTGCCCACTTCTCTGCATATATCTGTATTTTAACCTGTTTTACATCATGAAGTTTTTCTAATAATTCATCAGAAGTGCGGGCAGAAATTCAAGATTAAAGAAGTTCACCGGTGTCATTGACAGTGATACTTATAACTGCAAATCCATTAACACAACCAGAATGTCTCATAATTAAAGATCAACTAAATAAATTGCATGCTCAACAAAATACTATTCAAAAACAAAAATACCTAAGTAGCTACTTGTATTCAAAAATATTATCTTCATTGTGCATATTTAAGATAATATAACTTTAAAAATAATACGAGAATGAAGTAAAATCATATAAGCAATTATAAATACACATATATGTATATGAACTCAGAAATTGTCCAGGCACGGTGGTACACATCTACAGTCCCAGCACCCAAGAGTGTGAGGTAAGATTCTAAGTTCAAGGCCAGACTGCATGACATAGCAAGATGCTATCTCAATAAAGAAATGAAAGAAAGGTGTTAACTGTCATCACTAAATGATGTAAAAGTAATTTCATATCATTACCACAAATAATATACAATGATGTGCAGGCAATTTTAATTTCCTTTCTCATGCCCATCCTACTTTTTCCCAATCTACAAAATATGTAAAACACTAAAACAAAATTGTTCACCAGATTAAAAATTCAGAAAGAACAAAAGTAAATGCCTCAATACAAAACAATCACAGGACTGCAGACTCAGCAGAACACCAGAAGTGAAGAAAGTGGGAGTGGACAAGATTGAGCCATGAGCAACAGGATACAATTTTCAAAAATTAGTAAAATGTTGTATTTTTTCTGCTTATGGCTAACGTTGGAAGTTGCTTCCCATTATCTAATTTTTCTCCATGTTTTCTTTATGTTGCTAGTCCAAAACGGGCATCTGATGGCTGGAATATGAGCACCTATTTATAGTATGTGGACTCTAGACAAAATAGATCAAAGATTCCTGGTGACACTTCAAGGCCAATTTAGGAACATGGACAATAAACATCAAGAATCCATGTCCTTTAGTTAAATAATATATCATTCATTACTTTAGGCCACTCTTACCAGGTATCAAACATAATTCCTAAGTGGTGTGTGGATACAAGTTTTTTAGGTTAAAAATAAAAAAAGAAGTCATTTGTGGTTGATTGAATGACTATTATGCTTCACCTATCAAATCACATGTAAAATAATGACACATAACATAAATGAAAAATGGCACTTAATAAATCAGGATATATCTTTAAAATTCCAACTGAGAAATTTATATTACACAAGATGAAATTATAATAGTTTAATTACATTTAGTTATTTGAAAGATTGTTCAAGTTAAATTCCAAGTAATAAAACTAAGTTAAGAGAAATGCAAACATCATTGTTACAAGTCAAAGCTGAATTTTCAGAGACTAGGAATTGTTTAGACAGTAGTTCATAAAAATAAAAAATCAACTTAAAAAAAAAAAAACATTGAAGACCATTCTGAACATCCTTAAACCTAGATTTGAAACGTATGTTCCAATTATAAGGGTGATGTGAATGGAACAAAATGGCTTGTAACCTCCTCCTGGACCCATGAATGTGATTAATTCTGTGGTAATTGTCGTTGCAATTATTTTTTGCAGTAATATTTTTATGTCTTCATCATATTCCAGAAAAAGAGACAAACAATATCAAGAAGCCTCATTTGATAGTTCTTTATCCTAATTAATCAATATAAACAATTTTCTAAAGGCATTGTTGGATGACTACTTATATTCTAGCCATTGTGAAGCCTCAGAGGATAATCTAGAATGTACTGCCATTGTGAAAAAGCCTGTGATCTGAGATGGAAGATGGTAGCAACAAAACCATATCATGTACCGTAACAGCAGCATGGAAACACAGCACTATGAGAACACAGAAAACATAAGGATTCTATAGGGAAGAAATTACTGTACAAGGATTTCTCCATCTCAACTGACATTTGAATTGAAAATAATGGTAACTTGAGGGCAAAGAAATGAAGCATCTACATTCATGATGTGTCCAAGTCACACAGAAAAATTCTGCTGCTCCTGAAAACAGGCTAGGAGGAAATAATATTGAAATATCATTGGGCGTAGATCTCTACAAAGGACTTTGAATGATAAGCTACAGATATTGAAAGTCAACCTTCAAGGGCTCTTGAAGATTTAGTAGTCTTTCTTAGTTAAGGTTACTATGAATGAAGCACCACTACCAAAAGCAAGTTGTAGAGGAATGATTTTTCTGGCTTTGTATTCTGAATCACAGTCCACAGCAGGGAACCAAGGAAGGAACTCAGACCAGGTAGGGACCTGGGAACAGAAGCTAATGCATACACTCTGGAGGACTGCTGCTTCGTGGCTTGTTCCTCATGGCTTCCTCAACCCAATTTCTTATAGAACTCAAGACCACCAGCCCACAACGGGCTGTGCTCTCCCACATCAATCACTTGTTAAGGAAATGCCACACAGGATTATCTACAGCCTGCTCTTATGGAGGCATTCTCTCAATTGAGATTCCTACTTCTCAGGTGACTCTCTCCCTTGTGTCAAGTTGACTTAAAACTAGCCAGCGCAGAGTCCCAAGACCATAACTGTGTTTAGAGAGGTACCTTTACTGTCAACATGGGCTATATAACATACTACATGTTGCAGTATTTTAGTTTAGTTTTAACACCATCTTGCCCAAGTACAGATGGGTTAAGAAGATTCTCCCCTAAACTCTTACCACTCCTGCAAAGGAAACAAGTTCAGAAAGACCATAGGTGGCTTGGGTAAGCACTACAAAGACACTACTATTTAAATAGTCAATAAGAAGCACATAAAGGATACAATCTCTGACTGATTGACAACAGAATTCAGAGGAAAACCAATCACATGGGAGGCATTCAAACAACCCAGCAGGAAGATAGTTTTGAAGATCCTACTGAGAAGACCAGAAAAAAGTATGACCTAAATCCTTTTGGTCTGCATCATTTTCCAAAGCAGACACTACAGTATTGGAAAGCCCACTGGCTGAGTTGTACATGTGCAATCCAATTAAATGCACATAGTAAAGACTTAATTGTGCAGGGCATTTTGCTCGATAAGCCACAAAAGAACTGGCTGCCTTTGGATGTCATGGCCTATAAAAGGCAGACAGATGTAGATATGCACCTGTAATCCAGGTTAAAATCGATTTATCAAATTATCAGAACAGGAAAACAATGTTAAATGATTCCTGAGGATCAGTAAGCAGGAAAACTCCTTGATTAGTTCCTTTTCAAGAGGAAGCACAGTTAAAGGGTCAGAAAATAAGTACTAGTGATCATCTCTCACTCTTGAGATTTACTGGAAGAGAAGGGAAAATCCTTTTCTCTCTAGGTTTAATAGCATTAACTGACAAGGCAGTTGAGCAGTGTGAAGTACAGTATACTGCAGAAGTTCTGTGCTTAAAGGGATGAGAAAATGACCAGATAGAATCCAGCATCAGTAGCAGAGGAGGACTGGGGGGATGGGAGGGGCATTACTAGCTGCTTTGTTGGAGTAATATTCAAATAAGTGCACTTGATCTTACAGAGAGTCACAGACATGTATGTGAACAAAAGGCATGAATTTATGAATTTTCTCTTCTCGTAAGGAAAAGTTGTATACCTGGGTTAAGAAAATACCACAGGCTGGCATGGTGACACACTCTATTAACGACAGCACTTGGGAAAGAGAAGCAGGCAGATCTGAGTTTGAGGTCACCTTGGGTTTACAGAGCAAGTTCCAGGACAGCCAGGGTTACGGAAGGAAACACTTTCTTAGAAAGAAAGAGAGAAAGAAAAGAAGAAAGGAAGGCAGGAAGGAAGGGAAGGAAAGAAGGAAGAAGGAAAACAAAAGATCACAGAACTGTTTTAAATTGGGATACAATGTGAGTGAATCTTATCCCTAATACCCTATCTGGTGCATGATGCAGGAGCAGCAAAGTGAGTGCTCTGAGTGACTCCCTTGGTAGCAACCAGTCAAGCTTTGTGTTTGGTCAGAACTCTGGATACTACAGAATTTCCCTGTCCTCGAAGACTCTACACATTAAGAAGTGAACCAAGGAGACACACATTTGCAAATGGATCACAATACAGCAATGTTAACTAAGACTCAAAGAAAAACTAAAAATTTCAAAAAACATTTTGCCATAATATATATGTAAATCAAAAATTAGTAAGTTTTGTCGAACAGACAGATAATCTTTAATCTTGTCTGTGGAAAAAATAATCTTTTCTTGGTAGAATGGCTGGGCCTGTAACATCTCTATGCTACAGATGCTGTTCAATATAAGCATGAAGCTATCATTACAGTAACAAGAAACTTCTATAAGCCAAGGTTGTTGATGGAAGGCAAGCAGAAGTGCAGACACACCAGGAAAAGGAGAAATTTTGCCTAGTGGACCCCCAGAGTGTAAGAAGTGCAAATACACTTAGTAATTGCATGCCAAGAGCATGAACCCGTTGCTGAAAAACCTTTCATAAGTATCTCTTAATGAGATTTCGAGAGCATCTGATCTTGCATTTGCCTAGTTCCTAAAGTAAGTAGATCCCCAAAGCTCTGGGTAGATTTATTATCACAGTGTATATATAACTGACTCCTTAAGCAGAAACTATTTCATGCATCAGTGAAGTGAGGCTCTTATTTATTAAAATGTGGCAACATTTTATTGGTCCATAATTTTATACCCCTGGTCATTTTGAAATGAAGTCCTCTAACAAAAACAAGTTCAGGGGCACTTAGAAAATTGTAATAAAATGACAAATACAATACAATATGATTAAAATCATGGAATAAAATATTTTCAGAACAAGTAATAGATATATGTGATTTCCAAAACAAACACAGAAAATAATTCACAACAATGAAAACATTATTACGAATGGAAGTTTTAAGATGTATCACTATGAGGCAAGGGCCAAAGGTTATATGAAAGTTTTGAGGTTGGCTAAAAATCAGAATTATAAAGTAAAACCTTATAATTGGTCACAATATGAGTTTACTTGTTTGAGGGTATAGTTGAATATCACAAAATAAGTATTACTTAAACTGTGTTTTACATAGCCATTCTTTTTAAAGGAATTGGCCAAACATGACACCTTTAATCCCAGCAACTTGAAGGCACAGGTAGGAAGATATCTGTGAGGTCCAGGCCAGCCTGATCTACATAGTTTCAGGACAGCCAGGGCTGCTACATAGAAAGACCCTATCAAAAAGAAACAAAAAAGTATAGTTGGAGAAAACAAAAAACAACAACAACAACAAAAAAGTTTGTTCCACTGAAAGTCGAGAAAACACCTGAATTGTTATGTCATATCAGTACTTTATATTTAGCTTGAGTAATTCCTGAACACAAAATCATGAGTGTCGAAGCTTGCAAATATCCACAGAGCCTGGCCTGACATGTTGGCACAAAGGCAGACTGATCTCTGGGAATCTGTTATTGCTAGACCAGTATTGTCTACACAGTTACAGGATACCAGAGCTACAAAGTTGGACCCTGTCAAGAAAGGAAAGAAAGAAAGAGAGAGAGAGAGAGAGAGAGAGAGAGAGAGAGAGAGAGAGAGAGAGGAGGGTGGAGGGAGGGAGGGAGAGAGGGAGATAGGGAGAGAGGGAGGAAGGAAAGGAAGGGAGGAGAGAAGAGGGGAGAGAAGTGGAGAGGAATCTAGAGACAGGGGAGGAAAGGAGGGAGAAGAAGAGGGAAAGAAGAGGGAAAGGAGAGGAGAGAGACACACTCAGCAGGAACCTTTTGAGAAACATGAGCAAGAAAAGAGAGACAGAGACAAAGATGAAAGGGGAAGGGAGTGAAGGAGGGAGAGGAATTGGCTCTACTTTGTCAGATAGCAAAATATTTTATATTAAGTTCTGGTCAAAATGCACTGCAAAGCCTCTTGCTACTTCTTTATCTTGGTTTATTGCCCCAACAGTGGAGAACCTCTTGGTATTACCAACTTCCAAAGATCTTTTTTAATGTTACTAGATTTCAAAGTACTTAGTGTTACATATTACAAAACTATTCAAAAATAAACTTCAACACTTAACTTTCAGAGCCTTTTCACAATATGAGATTATTGCAGGAGATATAATACTTTGGCAGACAAGTTTAACCATACAAGAAGATGAATCAATTGTCTGTCTGAGGGCTAATGTAACATTGACTGAGAATGGTTAACCTCACAGACAAAGCAGGAGTTATCACTTGATTTCAAAAATTTCTCAAGTGGAAATTCTTCACAAAGTTATTGAAGTTTACAATGAAGCTTTCTTCTTAGTAGCTTTTAAAATACAGAAAAGTACCACAGAACTTCAGAATGGGGGCGGGGGGAGCAGCCAGAGCCCAGAGGAAGTGAAACCTGGGGGCTTAATATTATTTTCAGTAGCACTAGAAAAAATATTCGAGAAAGAATAAATGGTCACTTACATAATTTCTTTAATTAGAATATGAAGATTTCACATTGATTAGCACATATTTAATAAACTATATATCATAAATTCTCAAAAAGTATAATGCAAATTATTTCTTTGCTGATTTGGTTTACAAAATGCCCTTCTTCGTTAAATGCTTTTAAGTTTAGAAAGTTGTAGGTTATATTAAAAAATTAGTTCTGCTACACTTCAACATTCTGGAAATGATTTAGAAATAAATCAAAAACAGCATGAAACATCATTAGATTCCCACCAGCAGTTTATTAATTTACGTATAATTATCATTTGCACAAATTATTGTGAAGGAAATGACAAACTGTCTCTGCTCAAAACAACATATTTTCTTCCTATGGTAAGGAAAGAGAATTAGAATTCAAATATTTCTAAATGGCAAATGAATTTCAATTTGTTATTTCAAATTATGCTTTATTTTGTATTAAAGAAACAGAACGTCTACAATTAAGCATCTGCAAGTATATTCAGAAACAAGCCCACATCACACACTGAAAATGACGTCTGTGTCTCTGAAGAATGAAAACACCTGGCTCATCTTCTTGATTCAGAGGTGAGGGCTGAGTTGACTGTAAGTCTTGAATTTTCATTGTTTTTCATAGACAAATACACAAAAAGTTTTATCTTTAAGTTTCTGAAAAAATCATGTACAGTAGAAAACAATACAATAAAAGCTGATCAGAAAATTAAGGGAAGGAGTGATGGCTCCACAATTTTAACCGGGAATTCCTAGCACAAATTAGGAGAGACATACGAGTTTCCCAAATAATGTGATTTCCAAGGTTGCATTTTGCTAAAGGGCATTTCAGCATCAAGCATATATGAGATGTGTAAAATATTCTAGCAGTCATCCCACTGTGAATCCATGTTTGACCTAACACAACCATTTCCTTTCTCTTCTCAATAAAGTTTCTAAATATTTCACTAACACAGCTTTACTGTTCCTATTTCTCTTGGCTTCAATCCTCTCTTTAACTCCTATTTATTTATTGTCACCCAGGATGCACATTTGCAGTGCATCTGAGAACTTTATTTCTGAAATTGATCAAGCAGGTCAGATTTACTGAACATTTGTCACACTGAACAGAGGGGAAAGACCTGTGGAGGAGGAGAGTTTCTAGTAACTAGAACATGTCTAGAACACACCAATCAGTATATTACATGTACTGTTACCTCGATTCTCTTGCAATTCCAATTATTAAGAAAATGAAAGCAACATCTCACAATTCTGAGAGAACTTAGTTATTAAGCACTTAAGAAAAATTGATGCCCACTCTATATTTTATGCCAGCTACATAACTGTCCTTTGTCATCCTATTAGTCATCTAATTTCAGATTTTTTCAGATGTGTTTGTGAGATTCCAGATGCCACAGTCTTAAACTCGGGTCCTTCCCCGGAGTGGTGCGTTGCAGATGCTCCTAGCTTGTTTTTCAGGATTCTCTTTTCTTAGAATCAATTAAATATTTTGCTGAAAGGTTATATTTAACTGCTAAGAATTTCACCTTTAGTAGAAAACCCAATGCATCCCTGTTTTATCAAACTATATGAGACGATAGGACAAAGATACTTTAATAACCTCAAAGGCACTGTCTAAAATCATCAGGGGGCCAATGTATTATAATCACACCTGTATACAGGAGCCAGACTGTCAATACATCTTGTGACTCATTTGTTTTTCTCCCTGTCCTGCTACATCCCAAAATATTAGGATGCGACGTAAGAATTACAGCAAAGCTAATTTTGTTCATCCATGTTCATATTTTCCACGCTACATTTATTTAAAGGTATAGGGACAAAGTCATTCTTTCATTCCACTCATTCCCCTCCCTTTCCATTTTGATCTTACTATAAAATGCTAATTGTACGCTTATGTGTTTCTCAATTCTTAGTAGTTTTAAAATGCTAAGGCATTCTTCACACATAGACAGGTATACAAACTCTCTCTCTCTCTCTCTCTCTCTCTCTCTCTCTCTCTCTCTCTCTCTCTCTGCAGGTTATAATTTTCTTGTAGGCACCATCTGGATGCTCACGCCATTAGGACTGGCTAGAGCATCTTTAAAATACTGTTTTTGATCAGCAATGAAATCAAAGCGTTAGCCCAAATGATAAGGGCAGTGAAAATTCCAAGAGCAGATGCCAAATTGACATGGTCACAGCTTCACATCTGCATAATGCTGACACGTCCATCCTCATCTATCAACTCTTCTATGAGTATGTGGGAAAATCAGAATAGGTGGAATAATTTAATAATTCAGGTGACTAGAAAATTTCTACTGTGCCTATCTGGAAAAAGCACTTCAAAATGTTGTTTGAAATTACTGTTTAGTGCTTTAAAAATGGTGAGAGAATAGAAGTGAAATGGATCTTTTAAGTAATCATTTGAAGGTGCTTTAAAAAAAACAGGTAATTATTTTTAATTACATGAAAATAAAGCCTTAAATAATGGAAACAATCTATCCAACAATCCTATTTGAGAAATGTTTACTCCAATTAAGAAACTAAAGATGCATGGGTGTGACAGGGAGGAAACTGTTAGGTTAAAAAATAAGAGTACCAAACTACTGTTAAGAGAGTAATATCCACCTTCATGTTAATAAAGAACTAGAAGTTATAATAATTGTAAATTTGTCTTGGAATTTAACATGCCTAGGAAAATTGTAATTCATTTTATTCTCAATGAAAATGGCAGACTCAGCTTCATAAAATGCATACATATTAGAGTATTAAGTGTTCTGGGTGTTCTAAGATATTAAAGGTAAGGAAACTGGAATACAAAGAACTCAGAAACCTTGCTAAAGAGTTCATTAGTAATAATCACCAGGACTTGAATCCAATGTTGTCTTTTAATGCCAGTGATATAGTAGAAAACCAGGTGATTATTAATATATCTAGTGACAACAGTCCCAAGTGTTCACGATTTTCTTATAGTGCATTCCCTATCCAGGGCCCACCAGTGCTCACTGTGGTGAATCACTTTAAATATTTATTAGCTCTACAAAAGAAATTTCAAATCCATATTATCTTCCTGCAGCAGAGGTACTCAAAAGAGAGTCACTGAAATTTGAGGAAATCTGAAAGGTGCATACCCACTGATGCACACTAAATGATGCACACTTACATTAAAAGAACAACTTTGCCCAAAAAAAAAAAAAAAAAAGATTCAAAAAAAATACTTTAATTATTATCTAAATTATCTCAGCACATTCTTCTCTTCTCAGTCTTCCCTCCCATAGTCATCACTGGTTATCTTCAAGACGTCATGCATTACATAGCTGTTATTTATTTATTAACTACAGACAACTCTGGTGGATTTCATTTTTTCCAGTCGCAGTCTTTAGCAATCCATCACCTTTCTCCAATCTCTGTAAGCAGACTGTCAATCTGATGGCTCCCTTCCATTCTGAAGTCATAATTACGTTTCCTTTCATACAGCTGAAAGTCAACAAAAGCTGAAAATCAGGAAGCATCACTTATATTTAATTAGTATTGTTCATTTCAGAGCCAATTGCTATTCTGTGGTTATTTTTCCTTTCTCATATGTTCTCTGTTCTGTAGATTTCAGACATCTTTTATCTTCCAAGAATTCCCTAAATGTTGAATGCTCTATAATGTCCCCTTTTTCCAAGACCCTACTACCAACAGAAGCCCTCCTTCTCATGTCAATTCTGTTCCAGACTGAAACACAAAGAACTGAGTGCTTCAAAGGTGATGCTATTGAGCTCACGTCATGTTTATCTCTTTTCATTATACTTTGCTGGGCTTTGACCTGAAGTGACTGTTAGAATGGTTATATCTGAAAGAAATATCTTTTGTTTTTGTAATTTATCTTTTGAAATTTTTAATGACTTCATATTAAATTATCTCTAAATGTCTTTTTTTGTCCATCCTTGGCTTTTATTCATATTTTGATAGGCTCTGGAATTCTGCATTGCAAATATCTTGCTTCAGAAACTTGAGAAATTAAATTCACTCATACTTGATGTTTACTTTGTGTTCCATACCTGAATTTCAATTAGGAAAGTCACAATTCACAAAGATTCACTAAATTTTACTTTTTCCATCTTTGTTGATTTTGTTATTGAATTTCTGTATTTAAGATTATAATTTTTTTCTAAGGAACTTTTGAGAACTACCAATTTGAATGTATTCATTTTAATTATTATGAGTTTTTTAATTTGCTGTCTTATTTCTATCTCATCATCTTGTTCTGCATGTGAAAGAAATTTTTTTGAATTGCTTCAAAAATCTAAATTACAATTCCTTAGTTTCAGTATCTTAAAGGATCAGTTAGTTGTTATCAGTTTTCTCTTGACTTTGTTTTTCTTTTTAAACTTTTCATATCATAGACGTATTTTAATATATATTAAATTATTCTAATATGTCTATTGATAATTGGTAGCTGTCAAGTTCAAACTAGTCAGGGTCCCAGCACTTAAAGGGACATTAGATCTCACCCATAACCAAGAAGCTATTTGCGACTGATACTCACTAGCAAAGAAAAAACAGTTTTCTGCAGTGCAGTGTCACTGGGTATATCAAACACACTGCAGGACAGTTCCCATACCCAGCAACAATTGACCAAAACAAAATGAGTGTCATGAGAGTTTTGTTTGTTTGTTGTTTTGTTGTGTGGACTTTGTTTTATTGGTCTTTGGTTGTTTATTTGATTTTCACTTTTATGAAACTTTTTGTTTTTGTTTTTTAAAGAGAGACAACATAAAGTTGGGTGGGGAGGGAGGCAGGGATGATCTGAGAGGAGTTAAAAAGAGTGAAAAATATGATCAATAAATATTATATGAAAAATTTAAAATTAAAATTAGATTATAAATGAAAGAATGAAAGAAAAAGCTAATGTGATTGTTCATGTCTGTCGTTCTGGCATTTGAGAAGCTGAAGAAAACCAATCATTGCAAGTTGGAGGCCAACCTGGATAAGTTCCAAGATAACCTGAGTTACAGAGTGAGATTTGGTCTAAAAAAAAAAAAAAAAAAAAAAAAAAAAAAAAAAAAAAAAAAAAAAAGAAAGAAAGAAAGAAAGAAAGAAAGAAAGAAAGAAAGAAAGAAAGAAAGAAAGAAAGAAAGAAAGAAAGAAAGAAAGAAAGAAAGAAAGAAAGAGAAAGAAAGAAAGAAAGAAAGAAAAGAAAAGCAAAATAGACTAGAAAATGCTGGCCACTCTGTACTTACCTGGACTGATTAGAAGACCATGCTTTACGGTAATCATGAAGGTAATCATTGGACTCAAAGGCTACAGAGTAAGAATTAATAGGGCCTTACTTTTATATGATCCTGGGACCCACCTCTCATTGCAACTGTTACTTCGGGGTTTATGAAATTTCATTATTGTATGTTTAGGTGTGAATGATATGGTGAGACAAAGAGGAAAAGCTGATCATAACTGATTGTATCTGTACAGTTAATGCAATTGGTTAACAGAAGGTAGGCAAGTCCATCTAATGTTCTATTATTTCTTTCAGTCACAGTGCCTCATTTCCAATGCATTTCTCTCCATATTACTGAGCCCTGAGAGATCTTTGGCATAAGAGCTCACTCTAACTTCAGACCACTCTCCCACAGCTTACAGATTCCTCTGCCTTGCTTATTCTTCCACCTTAAAGAGTTTCATCTGTTAATCTTTTAATGCAATGCTTAATTTAATGCACATACAGGTTTTTCATCTTAAAGTGAATACTCAACTATCAAAACCCACATCCAGTAACCTAAAGAAACTACCCCTAAAATACCAAAAGAAAGAAATACCAAGAATAAACTGCTACACTGGTGTGTATCAATGCAGTCACAGTAGGAATATAATGTTGTTCAGAGTGAATGCCTATCTGCAGTAATCTTAAGATATACATGGTAAAGTTGTGACTCTGTCCTCTTGCTTCTGAAATGTTTTATTCTCAGCCCTGACAGTGGAAGAGACAACAGACTAACACTATAAAAAAGAAAGAGGGTAAAAAAAGAACACTGAAGTTCCAAATTATTTAATGAGATGGTTGCAAGTCTCTTACATTTGTGGAGGGTTATTTTTCTTTACAAATGGAATGGAAATACTGCATACATGTTATTCTACTTGAATTAGAATCTTCTATGGATAATAAGAATGTGTGTATTGTAGGAGCAAAATGAGCCCATTGTGGCCAGCAACAGCAAATGAAGTGTCTCATAACTAGCAATTCAATGTGTTAATTCAGCTGCACCATCCAATTACCTACAATTCATCTCAACTTAGGCACAACAAGAAGAGTCTTTTAAAAATCTATGGCAAAATGTCTGTTCTAGGACTTCAAATAGAGGAAATAGTGTCTACTATCCTAAATAGATTGACTACAGAACATAAATAATTAAAAGTGTGCATCCATGATCTGTCAATATCATAATGAATTATTGACAAGAAGTCAATAATCTATGGCCGGTAATGAAACATACACTGCTTGTTTTAAAAGGAAAATCTGACCAAGAAATGAGAGAATCATATGTCAGTTGGAATTGGCGTATCCTCAATAACAGCATTCCTCCATGAGCCTGCCAAATGCCAAGTGACCACAGGGCCCAGGCACAGGGTTCTAAAAGTAGAAAAAGGTAATGAGATGTGAATTCAGCATCCCCAGCCTCCTGTTAAATGACCCAGATGCAAGAGCTCTCAAGTCTGCTTCATACCTACACAGAGACCAGATGATTAAAGGAACAGAAGCAGCTTTTTATTTACTTGATTTTTAATGGGCTGAAGATCGCCAATCTATAACTCAGCCCTGCTACATGAAGAGTTACAATTCACAGAAGAAAGATAATTTAAAGTAGGGAGAGCCATGAAGAAGAAAGGAGTGGAAAGAGAAAGCTCTGGGGAGAAAAGGAAAATAACACTGAGAAATAATAAGCACAGTGCTTGCTTTAAATAGAAACAAGAGGCAAGCTTAAATTCTATAAAGTAAAACTGGAGCTGTGGTCAGTGGTAGGATACATTCTCATTTGCAAATAAACTGCCAAAAGGTCAAAAAATTAACAGTAGAAGATTCATTAAAAGTAAGGAAACTTTTCTTACATAGTATAAGCAATTATAAGTTAGTGTCGATAGTCAATCATAATAGAATACTTCACAAAAACAATTCAGGAAATCCAACATGGTTTCCACAACCGTATTAATAAATATGAATAAATTCTAATGTAATTTAGAGAATTTGTCAGAAATACTTCAGGAAAATAGTTACTTCTGTTAGTTAGTTACTTACTTACTTACTTACTTACTTCTGTTATAAATAAACATCTTATTTCTGGGCATTCTTTACCCATAAACTGATGTTTGAGTCACAATCTTTATGTGGAAGACAGAGGAAAAGGTACTGGCAACATGTTCTTCTGGGTTTGCCCAGCCAGAGTCTTTGTCCTGGGACATGTACTGAAGTCATCTTGTTGACACCGTAGTTATAGTTAACTACAGCAAAGGAAACACTCATTTCCATCCTCTAGTCACCTGGCAGTCAGTGGTGCAGGACCCTGAGGACAAATCACTTGCCAGCATCTTCTTCCCTAGGACCTCATTTTATTACACAGGCTCACAACCAAAAAGGAAATGGAAGACTCTGTAGGTGTCATGCCTCACTGAAACACAGTGATGACAACCATGCTGCTCTTCAATATGTGAGTGCCTGGGGAAGGAGGATGTGATCATGGTTCAGACTAATGAAACTTTCCAAGAACATTCCACAGAATAAAATGTTCTCTGATCAATTTCCATCTATTAACCAAAGTTGTTAAATTAGAAAAGTAAAGTGCAATTTCAAAAAAAGTGTAGAGGGAGCTAAATTCATTCAATTTAAAGAACTATTCTTTAAATTTTGGTTCGTTCATCTTATTCAGTGTTAAAATGTCTACTGCTATAAAATGATTATAAAATCAGCAGATACTTTTAAATCATTCTTACCATTCAAAAGAAAAGATCCCATGGAGTTGACACCATATTTTTATTAATGAAAATGTCAGTCTGAGATACGAAGAATGGGTGTCATCCTTAGCCCTAACACAGATTAGCTATGAGATTCTAGTCAGTCCATCCCTTACTCATACAATGTGATACTACTTGATATTCATACTGCTGTTAAAAAGCTGTAATAGCCTAAAAACCTGTCAGGCAATTTCTTATCATATTCTGAATACAAACTACATATGCAATAATTTTGAGTTATTTAGACAATTGTAACTCAATTTCCCACTTTTAATTCCCCCTTAGGTGAGTTGGAAAATATTGTCTCATGTGTTTTTTGTTGTTGTTTTAATTTTCTTTCCTTAAACTGGGGGTTCTGTTCTTGATAGTCATATAAATCTCATCCTCTTTATATGAAACTAATTATGTAATAAGCCCTTAAGAGTAAATTAAATCAATCATTATGCTTCTGATCTACAAGTAGCTACATAATCATCCTCTTATGTTCAAAACCCATTCTATTAATAGCAAAAAAAAAAAAAAGATGCATTGCTTATAAAAAAATCAAGGCAATTAATATAAGGCAAGAGGCTATGTTGACATTTACAACTGTGTTTGTGATATCATCTGGATGATTCTGACTTTGTAAGATGGGGTTTAAATTCTTTTATGGTGTCTGCTTGTCTTTTGTATTATGTTCAGAACACGCTGATGAACATGATAATCACACTTTGCCTTGAATGATCTACATGAGTTTAAAGAAGAGTTAGTGCCTATACAATGCAATTCAAGAAACCATCCCAGTTAATATTCTATCATATTAAAATCCTGAAAGCATATACTTTGGCAACTCCCACCCATGGGAATGATAAGTACTTCAAAAAGAAAAGAGGAGATAGAAAGAGAGAAAGAGAGAGAGAGAGAGAAATAAAAAGGTCTGAGCACCTAGACATGGCTCAGAGGTTAAGAGCACTTACTGCTCTTGCAGAAGATCCCAAGTTCATTTCCTGGCATCCACATAAGGCATCTTACAACTATCTGTAACTCCAGCTCTAGGGTATCTGACACCCTCTTCTGAACTCTGGCAGGCAAACTGATTCCTAAAATTTGAGTCACAGTCCTTATATATAAAGCATAAGACAAAGTTCTGGCAACATGTTCTTTGGGATTTGCCCCCCAGAGTCCTTGGACAGACAGTATCTTGGTCGCATTGCCTCGTAGTTAACCACAGCAAAGGAACAACTCAATTTCATCTACTCACAAGTACACATACTTACCCACATACACGCATCGAAAGACAAATATTTTCTATAGAAGGAAGTCTGAGCATTTAATGCAGACAGTTTATCTCAAGGAAAGTGATATAATAAAAAAATATACTCATGTATATGATAGTCACTGCCCTTCTTTACTTACTTAAACTACTTTGGAGGAATTAACCAGTGATATGGAACTATTTAACTAGCCAAGACTTTGAACCTAAGTTTAGTTATGTTGTGAAGGAAGCTGATTACAGCAGTGAAGGCAGTAAGAGCACTTGATAGCTTGTCAAGGCTATACGTATCAACAGTTGAGTAATGTTGAAGCTCTTTTACCTCTTTACAATTTAAGTGATTAAGGACAATTAAAAATCTATAATAACTAGCAAAAGATTTCAAGCTTAAACAAGTATGTACCAAGATGTACTATGAAATCCAGAAAGTCAAAATTTAAAATATGAATTTAAAAACATTAGAGCAGACATTAGAATCATGGAGATATCTTTAGTTACCTGCCATGGTTTCCTGGCTATAGAGGTAAGATCAATTAAATATATCGCTATACACACTAAAAACATAGACTAAAAACAAGAACAAACAAATGTATAAAGTTTGATTTTATTTTTGCTCTCAGATACAGTTGTTTATAATGTTGCAAATGTATGGCCGGACATTACTAAATTAATATGGATAGTCATTTCCCAAAATGTTTTTAATTCAATTTCTCAATGGACAGCTCGACCCTTCAGAAACATGTATCACAGATTTTAATTAAAGACCATACCTTAAGATAAGAATTGTAAATAGAAATCTAATTTGTTAAAAGGACAGCTTATCAAATCATACAATGGCATAAACGTAACTGTATTTTACGGTCTCATACACAAGTTTGGTGTAGTGGAGAATATATGTTTGTGTCATCTGGTTAGAGAGAATGTGTTGCTTTAAGAAAGGCCATGAAATGAAGCTCTGAGGAAGAGGAGGAGGAGGGAAATAGGGGACCAGAGTCTTCAAGGACACACGGAGAACATATCCTATGGAGTCAACTGACTATGATTTTTTAGGAGCTTTCAGAGACTGAAATAGATGAGACAGAACTTGTATGTGTCTCAAATAGGTCCCCTACATATACATGTGAGGGGGTGGGGGTTCTCTAACCCTTTTGCTTGCCCATGGAACCCTTTTCCTCCTGCTGGGCTGCCTCATCAACTGTTATGCTCTGTTCAGTTGGTAACCTTCCTCTCTCTTCAAGGGAAGGGGGATCAGGGGGAGGGTACTTGGGGGAGCTAGGAGGAGGGGAGGGAGAAGAGGCTGAGTTCAGGATGCACATGAGAAGAAAAAATAAATTAAAAAACAAAGAAAGGCCACAAAAGACATTATCTAATCAATTCAGTAAACATATTTAGAAGTTTCCTGTATTATGATGTTTTTTTCTGATAACAAAAGCAGGAAAACAATTTAGAAGCAAAGATCAGTTAAAATTCTTTGATAAGTAAGCATATGACTCAGACTTAATGATCCTGTCAGATCCCATTGTATTTAAGATGTCTACATTTTACCACTGACAGGAACACAAACCCAAGGTGATACATTGAAAGTCACAGTCAGCACTGTGTTTCTATCACAGTTGTAACTTAGGGCATTATATCTATCAACGGAAATCCATCAAAGAACACAGCTCTAGGAAGTATCTATATCCGTAAACACAATGACCGTCTATCAGAAACAGGGTTGTCACTTACTTTACATGCTAAGATTTAATTCTCCTAATCTGTTGCTCTCGCTTTGTTTCTTCTACTACTATCTGAAATTGTCCAATTTAAAAAAAAAAAACTACATATATTTGTTGCTTCTACTCTTACCTTCTTCTTAAAATGCCCACATTTTCCTAAGCTTACAGTGCCAAATAAGTCATGTCACATAAGAATACTGAGTAGAAATGTTTCCACTGTGACTATCACTTATAAAAAACAGCTTTGCAAGATGAATTGCATTCTGTTTTGATAAAACTGCTTAACCTGAAATGAATTCACATTAAGTTCAACAGTTAAATCTGTAAAATCAATAAGAAATTAGAAGGCTTCTCAACCAGGGTCAGAATTTCCATTTTCATTATTCTTGTTATTTTAAATGCAAAATTAGGGTAGAAGATAGTATCAAATAATTTACAAGCAGTATTTTAAGGCACAATTGCTTAAACATGCTCCTGCACAAAACCCATGGTAAATGGTTTGAAGTGGTGACTAGCATAGCATCAGAAGATGACTGTGTCAGCTCACCATTCCAGTCACTCTGGCAAATCCTCCTATGTTTGTAGCATCAATCCTCTTATAGACTCTTGAAGAGCTAAGGGATCTATAAACTATTTAGGGTAAGTGATTCAGTATTCAGATTATTTTAGAGCCCCCAAATATTTTAAGCTGATACATCTGCTATTTACATTAAAAAAGAGTTTACACTTAAAAAAATGAACATATTTGCCCATCTTATACAATTGTACTCCCAGATAGGAAAGCTGAATATGACACCTATCAGAATCTCTCTAACTTCTCCACAATATCTGCCAACTGAAAGGGCTGCAGAGGGAGTTAAAGTGTGCATTGGGATGGACAAGAAAGAAGCAGAAAATTCTGCCCTCACATCCTCCCCTCAATTCTCCCTTACAGAGACTAACAGAAGCAGAGAGGCAGAGAGAGATTTGATTTCTAGTAGGGAGGCTCATTAGCTAAGCTGGTGGACTTAAAATCTTAGCATGACCTGCACTCTACTCCATTAACCAACAAGTTTTCCATAAATGCCTGCTTTCCCACACAGCCTGAGAATCTACATATCCGAAAGAGCATCCAGATCCACTCTAGACTTTCAGTTTCAGAACTAATCTACACTGGAAACACCCTGTAATTCCTTAAAAAGAGATTTCTTTTCTTTTCCTGTAAGCCTGGCCTGACACAAAGTGTCCCTGAAGCAAGTAGTTTACACCTTGGAATAGAATGACCAACAAGGAAAATCATTTAAACGTAAAGTGTTTGTATAAACATGCGAGAGCAGCCAGCAAAATTCCCAATGGAGGTGAAGGTAATCAGGGGCATAAAAAGGAGCTGAGAAATTCTGGTTTATTGCAAACAATGCAGGAAAAATGCATGTTTCTTGGCATTCAAAATCTGTTTTAAGCTATGGACATTCTCCAGATCATCTATCTCTGAAGTCAAAGGAAGAGGGTTTCGGTGTTAAGATTTTAATTCTACAGCAGAGGAAGACTTTGCAGAGATCAGAAAAGGACAGGTGAGTAATGTAGATGAAAAAGTCAATGTGGAAAGAAAAGAGTGTGTGTGACAAAGGAAGAAAGATCCCTGGAGGTGAGAAGTCCACAGTGAAGGCCAGCAGTATGACCTTACTTCTCCAATATTCTCACATCAGCAGGTTTCTTCAACACTAGAGGGCATGAACATAAGCACATAAAGACATGCCTCTGTGTGTGTGTTGGGGGGGGGGATTTCAAGCAACAGATTTCATCAACAGCTGGGGACCCCAAAGAAACCAGAAATGTTTATCTCTGGGGGACACTGCTCTCCTAAAGGCTCAGAGTGAAACAGCTGAGGCTGAGTTCCTTCCCCTGCCAGCAATGCCTTTACTTCACAAGAGAGTCCACCCTTTTGACATTTGCCTTGTCTTAATCCCAAAGATTCTATGTTTGCCCATCCACCGACTCTTCTGCAGCTATCAGTAACGCTGGAAATGCAGACTCTCCACCTGAAAATGAGACTAACCACAACCAAGGCACGGGGCAGGTGTGAGGCTCCTAATTTCACCCGCCTTTCGCTGGGCAGTTCCCTCTGCGAACTGGGTTAACCTAGCGCAGCGCCTTCGGACCCAGGGTGGGAAGGCTGGAGCGACACCCTCCCTTCTGTCCCCTGAGCCCCTCATTCAGCTCCAAAGCAGTCCAGATGCAGGCTGGCTACTTCACTCCCGCCTTCCCACGGGAGCAGAGTAAAGAGGTCTGTGCATCTCTGGGTTCCCAGAAGAGGAGCACCTTGGGATCAGGGAATTGAGAACTGGGGAAAAGACAAGCAACAAGGAGTAGAAAGGGGGAAACGCTGCAAGAGAGACACACGAAAGAAACAATACAGCAGCGACACAGTGACAGCTCAAGAAAGACCAAGCAAACAGAATGAAAGAGAAACAGACACAAGGGTGGGTGCACAGGGACCAAATGCCAGAAAGAAAATCAGACCTACAAAGTGAGTCAGAGACAGAGACATACAAAAGGGAGACTATGAGGTTGAGGCGACTGAGACACTGACAGAAAGACCGAGCTGTCGAGGAAGACATCCAAGCACCGAACCGGAGCATGCCCGATGTCATGAGTAGTAACAACAGACAGCATCGCACCCAGGAGTGTCCGAGGCCGGGAGAGAAAGTTGCCTAGGAAGGGAGGCGAAGGCACCAGAGAGCGCCCCCCAGGGCGTGGATGGGGACCAGCGCACCCCAGCTCAGAGGGTAGCCTGAAAAGCCTAGTGGAAGGCGGGAGGCTGCAGAAAGTTCCGCGCCTCGCCATCCTCCCGCCGCACCTGCAGCCGCGGGCGGGCGTGCTCCGGGGTCCCGCAAGACCGACTCCGCAGGTCCACGCGCGCCCCCTGCCCCTGCCCGCCTGGGTTTCTGTGCCCCGCCACTCACGGCGGGACTTTGCGGCGCCCAGCCAGACTCTCCCGCCGTCCGAAAGGGACCCGTCCCGAACCTTCACCAAGAGGAGGAGAGCAAGAGAGAGACAGCGACCTGCTGTGGTGGCCGACGATCCCGCGGAGAGAGCTCGGCGGTCCGCGCACGGGATGCTCCGGGATCCAGCCCCGCCGGCGGCCCCGCTGCGCAGAGAGCCGCGCTCACCTGGAGCCCGCGCCGCGCAGCCGGGGCTCCCGCCCGCGTCTCTCTTCACAGTTCTCGGCGAGCAGAGCGACGCGGCCCCGGCCTCGGCCAGCCCCGGAGACGCTCCCACATAGCGCGGCGACCGGCGGCGAGGCGCGGCGTGCGCGGCCAGGGGGCGCCCAGGCCGAGGAGGCGCAGGAGACGGAGCGGGGCTCCTAGCACGTTGTCACCTCGACAGAGCCGCCGCCACCGCCTGGTCACTGGGCCCCCGCCCCCTCTGCCGGGTCCTCCCCCTCCCGCAGCCCGAGCCCGGAGGCCTGTCACTGGGCTAGGATCATTTACGTAACCAGCACCCCGGCCCCCCTCCCGCCCGGCTCCCGCTCCTCCCCGGGCTGGGGCGCTGCGCACCGAGCGCGCTCCAGCTGCTTGCTCCCGGAGCCGCGGCTCCTGCGAGGCGCACAAGTCCCGCGATACTTGGCAGGCACGGCCCCCAAGAGCGACTGTGGGGTCGGCTCCTAGCCCGGACAGTGCGTGGATATTCCCCGCCGGCCCTGACCCTCAGCGGGAAGCCCGGCTGCAGAGCTCCGCGCTCGCCCACGCGCTTGCGAGCCTCAGACTAGGGAGCCAGCCGGGAGCCTGGGGACTGCCCTCGGGGAAAGTTCCAGAAACCGCACCCTGATGGTCAGATCTCTGGTAGACAGATGCTGCCAGGAACTTAGGGCTTAAGCTTGGAAACAGAAAAGATGGACAGACTTTGGCCTCTTGTCCTTTCAGGTTCAGACTCCCTAACAAGATCCTAGGGTCCACCGCCCCCCCAGCGCGCTGTAAGAAAACCGCGCTCTGGTGTGCTCCTTGGTGGCGGCGGCGGGGTGGGGGGTGATTAAAGAAAAAATGGGGCTTTGAATTTCTTTCTCCTTCAGGAAGGTGTAGTCGCCCGCCCACGAGCGTATCATTCTCCAACACACCACTAAGTATCAGAAACCTTGCATACCTAAATTAATGTGTAATGTAACAGAAGATCCGCCCTTCAAAACGGACCTAAAATACATGTAGCATTTGAGAGTAGTACCTGAACATCAAATATTCGAGTATTAGAATCTGGAAGACTCCCTAGAAACCTACCCCTTCGCTGTCCTGTCAGGGTAATTTAGGAAAATTGGGGTTGCTGGGTTCAAGGATCTACTTAGTCATCGAACTACTTATGTATTCACTGCTTTGGTCATTGATTTTGTTCGGTCCCTGGATATATATATATGTAGTAAAAACAATTTATTCAGACAGTATTCTTATGTGGCATGACTTTTTAAGGGAAGACATGACAGCTACTTCAAAAATACTAAGAGCTGTATTGTGCAAACATATGTTATTAATTATAATGTAGTGTGTTAATGATGTTCTTAATTATACTCAGGAGTAGCAATTTCTAGAGATGTAGTTTTGAATCTTTTCATGAATTATCAATCTAAATTAGTCTGATAACTACATTAATTGTTTCTTCCACCTTGTGGTATCCTGCCACTATAAATATGGAACATCAGCCTGCAGTCCCAGCCTGAAGCAGGAGGATGACTTGAACCCAGCTGTTCAAGACCAGCCAAAACAACACACAGCACAACAACAAGACAACAACCTGTCTCAAAATAACAACTAGCAATAATTATGAAACATTTAACAAAGGCACTTCAGCACGTGTGATCCAACACAAAATCCTCCTGCTAGCAGTAAAGAGTCTCAAGAATTTGTCTCTATTATTCTCACTTGTGACTCCCAGTGCTGACATCAAGCCGTTTACCTCTGTGACATATTGAGAAATGCCATAGACCAACACATAAAAGATTACTGTTTCATTGCTGGCACGATAACTTACCAGTCATGTGTGTCCTTCAGAGACATATATCCCCCACCCTTTCATTTGTCATTGCTATAAAAAGAAGCAATACCATTTCACAATCTCTGTAATAATACTTAACTTGGGCAAGATTCATAAATCTAGTTGGCAAAAGTTATATATGTAACTGGTATTTATGTACTCCCAATGTGCCTCCTAGAAATTATTAGTTTTTGCTGCATAACACATCATCTGAAGACTTAGTGGCTTAAAACAATAATCATCTGCAATATCTTCAAGTTCTCTGAGTTGTCAAAGAGGGTTTCTGTCTGGGCTGGCTCAGTCTGAATAGTCTATGTCTTGATGGGAGACACTGCAAAGTAATATTGCAAAGGAGAATGAGAAGCCTTTAAGACTATGTTTGTAGCCTACCATGGATTCTTAATTACAAGGGAATAAAAATTACTTGTAATGGATAAAGCTGGAAATCACATTTCACAAAGTGATCAAAGCTAGAATCATCAAGTGATACTCAAGTTTCATATATACTTTACATGAATATATATATATTCATTCATTCCCTGGAACTCTGGTTGTCCTGGAACTCATTCTGTAGACCAGGCTGGCCTTGAACTCATAGAGATTTGCCTGCCTCTGCCTCCTGAGTGCTGGGATTAGAGGCATATACCACTACTGCCCTGCTGGAAAAGCATATTAATATAACTTGTTTAAAGTTACACACTTGATAGGCCTAATTGAATGTAATCATGAGTAAGCAAAGACAAAAGTTTTAAAAACTTGCCACTGTGATGAAGCTATTGAAAGTTAAAGAAACTTTCCATACTAAAGAAGAGTAAAATAGAAGACTACTAAGTTCATTGTACAAAGCACATCTGTATAGTAGTCTGGGGAAAATATCTCTTTGAGACAAGTAATAGATTATGAACAAAATCTACAATATTACTGTATATCTTTAAAAACTCTTTATGATAACTTACAATTAGTTTTGTATCATTATTAAATTTTCTAATATGTGATTGTTTACTAGGTTATATCTAAGAAAGTACTTTAAGAAATTTGTAATTTTCTGGAGAGATGGCTCAGTGATTAAAAGAATGTACTACTATTTAAGGTACCTACTTTCACTTCTCAGCACTCATATTGGGTGCCTCACGGCTACCTGTAACTTCAGCTCCTGAACATCTAGAGTTTATGGCATCTGCACATATGCACACCCAAACGCATCCATGGAATAATTAAAAATAATTTTTAAATCTTTTTAAAAATAAATGCATAATGAAATATTTGGAGGTAAAAATGGCATACTGTAGATGGTCCAGAAATATCTATTGAGGGGATGATGACACAAGATGAAAACCTCTTACTGTAGATAAGCTTACTTAAAGAATGCAAATGCTTTGTAGCAATTTGTAAAATTCCTTTAAGATTACTTAAATAGAAATAAATGGCAAAACCTTTGCTTATTCCACAAGCAAATTAAACATCAGAGTCTAAATAAATAAGTTTTAGAGGTAATAAAAATTCATAGTGTTCTTTTTAAAATATAACTATAGAAAATAAGCTCAAATGAAAGAGGAGTTATTGCAGGAACTTGTCTAAATAGTGAGAATGGTCAGTATTTTACAATTAATTGACTATAAGGCATGGTGACTAAGTTAAGAAATATGCCAGTGATATGGGTTGAACACCTACAGTTGCACATTCTGTGACTAACCAAGGCCTATTAAAATGGTAAGTAAAGGGTGAGTTAAGTGTACTGCTGAAATTAAGTTTCCAAGTATTGGAAAATAATTAGGAATAAAGGAGATGGGGGGGAAGGTTATAACACATTAACAATGCAAGATTACATGACTCTGAGAATAGAAATGTCATTATCAAAAGAAGAAGAAATTTACATTATAAAATAGCTAATGATTTTTAATTATAAAGTTTCAGTAATTTATCAATATTTATAAGTAATGATTAAAATTTCTAACATGCTCTTGTATTAGTTAAGTCTTTTATTACTGTGATAAAGTACCATGTCTGAGGCAACTAGTAGAAGGAAGAGTATATCGGGGGCTTACGATTCTGCAAGGCTAAAGGCCATCACCACCACAACAGGGAAATGTGGCAGTAGGCAAGCATGGCTACTGGAGCTGGAAACTGAGAGCTGAGGTTTTACATCTCCACACAACAAGCAGCAAGCAGAGAGAGCACAGTGGAAATAGTACATGGGTTTTGAAACTTCAAAGCCTATTCCCAGTAGCATTCTTCTGCTAGCAAGGCCATGCCTCCTAAACTGACTAAAACAGTGTCACCAATGGGGCCTGAGTATTCAGATGCCTGAGAATATGAGGGAATAGCTCATTCGAACCACCACAGCTCTATATGAACTTTTATATTCTGGGACATTTTTATAACATAATGCTTACTGTGGTTGTTTTAATAGAAAAGACTCCCATGTGCTCAAAATTTGACTATGTGATTCCCAATTGGTAGAACTTTTTGGGAAAGATTAGGAAATATAGCATTGTTTGAAGAGGTATGTCACTGGGAAGTAGGCTTTGAATTTTTAAAAGCCAATATTTTTCTCAGTTCTCATTTTTTTTTTTTTTTTTTTTGTGGATTAAGATGTATGTTCTCAGCTACTGCTCCAGCACCATGTCTGATTGCCTCCTGCCATGCTCCCAGTGATGATGGTCAAAGACTCTAACCCTCTGAAACTATAAACCCCCAATAAACACTCTTTTTTAATGTTGTCTTGGTGATGGCGTGTTATCACAACAATAGAAATTTAACTAAGACACCAACTATGAGCTAAACACTGGGTAGGTGTGAAAGATTAAAAGAGTAATAGAGACAATTGTGAATTTAGATGTTATAGAGGGATAGGCCTGTGTGAAAGCTAGGGCCTGTATTCCAGGGGTCTACAGTCAGAGGCCTGTGTGGTCTGTATAGAATATAGACACACCTTTAATCCAAGTATTCAGAAGGCAGTGGTAGTCCTTGCCTATCTATAATCTCTAAGGCAGAAAGAGAAAGTGGAAGCAGACACAGAAGGCAGAGCTCAGAAGGAGTCACTTCTTGTCAGAAGTGACATCTGAGATGACTCAGCAAGACTCAAAATGAGTGGCAGACAAAGTAATCAGAGGAGAGTTAGCAGAGTGAGACAGAGTAAGGATATGCCCCACTCTCATGATATATAAGTTGGGCTCTCAGCTCAGAGAGAGTTGATTACAGTCAGTCAGTTAAACAGTCAGAGAGTCAGCTACAGAGTTAGTTACAGCAGAGTCAGTTACAGAGGCAAGATGGAGCAGTGACAGCTCAAAGAGAGAGACACAGAGACATAGCAGAGCTCAGCAGAAGTCAGTATTAGATGGGAAGAGTGAGTTGAAACAGAAGACTTCAAAGAATTCAAAAGGATTGAATCAGAAGGAGCTAGTCAGGGTATCTCAGTTAGCAGTAAGTCTTGGAGGTTAAGACTGAAGCCTTCTAGGTCGGGGCTAGCAGCTTAAATGTTTTATATTATAAGAAGGCTGAAGTCTTCCAGGTCAAGGATTAAGAATAAATTGTAAAGAAGATGAAATGCTTTAGGGCTCCAGGGGGAAGTACAGAGGAATCTATGAAGGTGACCCTAGTGAGGCCTCCTATGGAAGATAAGGAGTCTAAACTGACCATCTCCTGTAACTGGTGACTTAATTAGGCAAAGAATAAAAATCCTTTTGCCCTGACCATATGTCTACATCTGGTGAATCTATGTCTATAAAATGTAGTTATTTGCTCAATGAATATATACAGATTGTTTACACTATGGCAACTATTTCTTAGATGATGGGAAAAAGATGTCATACTTACAATGAACGTTACAGTTTGCAAAAAAATATGTACTAAACAAATGAGCAACTATGGGTTTATATCAAGTAGTAGGAGATTCTTGAAGCATTTTGGAACAAGTGAAGAGATGAACTTTCCAGCTAGTGTGTTGTGAGTGGTTTCTAAAAATGTCATGAAATACTAATCATCTCATGCATTACATATGGTCACATAGTATGTCATCATAGCCTCTGGTTATAATGAACTTACCAAGGGTTCCAAAGAGAATAATTTGATCATGCCATTGGAAATGTGGCCCATCTGGAGGTAGGTGGAGATTGAAAAGGGAGGGATCAGCTGTGGGGAGGAGGGGTAAAAGAGAAAGATGCTGGGAATTAAAGGCATTTCAGGGGAGATGTGGCCTCCTAGTAATGGAGGATAAGAAGTCTAAGCTGGCCATCTCCTGTAACCAAGCAAAGTTTCCAGTGTTGGGACCAGGTCACCAACACAGCCACAAAACCTTTGACCTACAATCTGTCCTTCCTGCAAGAAGTGCTGGGGAAATGGTAACTCAGAACTAATGGAAGTGGCCAGCCAATGATTGGTCTAACTTGAGGCCCATGCTGGATACTGCCTGGATGGCCAGGAACCAGAGGCTATATAGCCCTGAGACCTAATGTAGAACCAAACATGATTGGAGAAACAACCTTTGAAATGATTACTAATAGTATTTTTCCATGCTCATGGATTGGTTCCTAGAACAATCATCACCAAAGACACTCCCTCTGGCAGCTAATGGTAGCAGAAGCAGAGTCTCACAGCCAAACATTAGGTGGAAAGAGAGCCCAAAATTGGAGATCTCCATTGAATCTCACCCTTCAGAGCTCAGGGAACCCCATGGAAGAGGGGGAGAAATGATTATAGGAACCAGAGGAGTCAAGTCACCAGGAGAACATGGCTCACAGAATCAACTAAGCAGGGCTCACAGAGGCTCATAGAGACTGAGGCAGTAATCATTGAGCCTGCCTGAGTCTATGCTAGTTCCTTTGCATATATGCTACGGTTGTTAGCTTGGTGTTTTTACAAGACCCCTAACAATAGGAGTGGGAACATCTCTGACTCTTTTGCTCGCTCGTGAGACCCTTTTCCTCCTACTGGTTGCCTTGTCCAGCCTTTCTATGAGGATTTGTGCCTAGTCTTATTGTATTTTATTGAGCTGTGTTTAGTTGATATCCCTGGGAGTCTGCTTTTTTCAAAAGGAAAGCAGAGAGGGAGTGGAACTGGGATAGAGGGGAAGTGAGAGGGGGCTGGGGGGAATAGAGGGAGGGGGAAACTGCAGTCAGTATGTATTGTAAGAGAGAAGAATAAACAAGGTGTGGCCCATTATGTGGGGGGTAGCAAGGACATTTGTCAAAGACTTTTAGTAGTGTCTTTGTACATTAAGTATTTGTTGAATGAATATAATGCAAGGTGTGCTTAACAGATAAACCCTTTATGTAAATCTTTCTGATTTTGACCTCCACTGTCCTCAGTACACCTTTGCTCTTTGCTTTTTGTTTTGAATTCTTGATTGGACAGTAATTACTTGGGTCAAAATATTATGAAAACAGCTAATTACCAGCACTCTGTAATTATTCAGTACCACGGAGAGGGACAAGTGCCTAAAATCCAAAGTTGTGGTCACAGGAGTCTATTATGTTATCCAGCATACAGAATACAGACAGGGAAAGGTAGGTACATGAACAATGAGAGAGTAGGAAAGATAGACTAGAAATGTATTCATCATTCAAAGACTAAAGTACATGGATAGAAAGAAAACAGGTCAATATGAAAAACCACTGACATTAAGGAAATATTCCACTACAATTTAGCCTTGCTATATTTCCATTAACCCAAAAGACAAATGCTAATTAAAATGTTAAATGTCATCGAAGTTCAAAGCAAGAATTTTTTGTTTTGTTTTGTTTTGTTTTGAGACAGGGTCTTTCTATGTAGTCCTGGTTGTGTTGGAACATACCATGTAGAAAAAGCTGGCCTAAAACTCAGAAACCCTCCTGCTGGGATTAAAGATGTGCACCACCACACTGGACTTTCGAAACACGAATCTTTTAAGTCTTTGAATTGAAACACGAATCTTTTAAGTCTTTGAAATGAACCTTAAGAACCAGTGATTGTATTTTAGCTTCCCCAGACAAGAAACCACCTGGCATATAGTAGGCATTCATATATCCACTAAATATAACACATAATTTATACTAATTACTGTAATTTTGCAAAGGTTACTACAGTTTCTTATTAAAGTTTATGAATAATCTATAACACTAGCTAAAAGGTATTTATGCTTAAGAATGTATACCTGCATATGGTGGCACATGCCATTAATCTGGATCTCTGAGTTCAAGGCCAGCCTAGTCAAAAAAGCAAGTTCCAGTACAGCCAGGACTATACGGAAAAACCCTGTCTTGAAAAAGCAATCTAGTATTGTGTTATATAAATTTGGAATATGAATGTTTTTCAAAAATTACTACTACATGAGAGGAAAATTTTATTGGTCTTTTTGGACTTTATTTTGAAGCTATTCTTAAAATATCAGCCTCTTGTATAAAGAACATCCCAGTGTGTTTTAATTAGTTGTTTGCAGCTCCACTCCTAACTCCAATATAATGAATGTAATAACTATAAAATCTTTTATCCAACAGAGATAACCTATATCTCTGACTCACAATAGTCATTCTATACAACAATAAGTTTTACATTTTTGCTTTGATGACTAATAGTTAGAATGACTCAGAAGTGAGAAACAAAGAAAAATACCAAAGTCACTACTTTTAAATGTAAATATTTTAAAGATTCCAAGAATCATCTAGATTTTTCTTTCTGGAGCTGATTTTTCTTCAGCTGTCTTATTCAAAGCAATTATTTGTGTTGTAACACAGAGTACAAAACAGAAATTATGGATATCGCCCAAGAAAAATGTTAAATAGGCACACATAAATTATTCAACATTTCATAAGAAACATGACATGAAGTATTAAGTGAGGTCACAATTTTGGTCTAAGTTCCTATCTAAATATCTGACTAGGGTTAGTATATAAATGAGAACGTCTTTTATTTCAAATCTACAAATAATGCCAAATTTACATGAAAAAGAAACTTCCATAATAGTAAATGGCAAAAAAAAAAGTTAACATATTCTTTAGGAATAATTAGCCATCATTCATGGTGAAGAGAAGAGAAGAGAAGAGAAGAGAAGAGAAGAGAAGAGAAGAGAAGAGAAGAGAAGAGAAGAGAAGAGAAGAGAAGAGAAGAGAAGAGAGAGGTGGAGAGGGGAGGGGAGGGGAGGGGAGAAGTAATCAGCATGGTGTAAAAGCAATGAAAGTCCATTAGTTATAAAGAACACAGTGTTGTTGTTGTGGAACATGGTAACTGACCTTTACAAATGATGGTGTAAGAAATTAGCAACTACTCTTTAAAAAAAATAATAATTATATATATATATATATATATATATATATATATATATATATATATATATATATATAAAATTATTTAACAATATCTTTGCCCCCACAGACATGTGAAACATCTCTACATAATTCTTTCCAGCGTTTCACCTGTGTTAGTGTGACTTACATCTTCTACATGTAGATATCCAGTTTGACAAGTAACATTTGTTGAAGATGCTGTCTTTTTTCCAGTGTGTATTTCTGGCTTCTTTATCAAAGATCAGGTGTCCAAAAGCATGTGGATTTATGTCTGGATCTTCAATTCAGTTCCATTGATCAACATGTCTGTTTTTATGCCAATACCATGTGTTTTTTATTACTATAGCTCTGTAGTACAACTTGAGATCAGGAATGGTGATACCTTTGGAAGTTATTTTATTTTTCAGGATTATTTTAGCTATCCTGTGGTTTTGTTTTGTTTTGTTCTTTGTTGTTTTGTTTTTGTTTTTCCATATGAAGTTGAGTATTGTCCCTTCAAGATCTGTAAAGAATTGTGTTGGGATTTTGATAGGGATTGCATTGACTCTGCCCATGATGGAGACCTCGGCGAGCAATGGTGAATGTGGAATCTGAACAAGCCATCTCATGTAGCCAGCAAGGCTCCCAGTGGAGGGACTGGGACACCAGTCCAGCCACAAAACCTTCAACCTATAATCCATTCTCCCTACAGGACACACGGCGACAATGGAAGGGTACAACCCCATGCCAAAGGAGAGAATCCCTGCCTGATTCTGTAGAGTAGGCCAGTAACTGGAAACTGTATAGCCAGGAGTCGATTTCTAATAATATCCTGTTCTACTCATAGATAGGTACATAGTTTAGTATCCATCAGAGAGACTTCTGCCAGCTGCAGATTGGAACAGATGCAGAGGTCCAGAGCCAAACATCATGGAGAATTCTGGAAAACTCACAGAAGAGGGGGAGGAGGCACTTCGAGGACCAAAGGGATCTGGGACATCAGGAGAGCAGACCCCATGGAGTCAACAGACCCTCACTCTTGGGGTCCCTCAGAGCCTGAAGCAGAAACCTAAGGGTTTCTTCTAGAAACCCTTCATATCTCCTAGATATGTTATGGCTTGAAGACAGCCTGCAGGCTAGAGTATATGTATGTGGGAGCTCTCTGACACTTTTGCCTGTCTTTGTGACCCATTTCCTCCAGCTGGGTTGCTTAGTCCACTCTTGATATGGAGACTGGTGTCCCATTTGTTGTGCCCTGTTTGAATGGTGACCCTGGGAGGACTGTTTTCCTCTCTGCAGAGAAGCTGGGGCGGGGAGAAGGGGGTGAGTCAGGGGATGGGAAGGATATATAATAGGAGGAGAGGGAAGATGGGGGAAGCTGGGAGGAATGGAGGAGGGAGAGTAGGAGAGGTGTTGATATGTATTATACAGAAGAAGAAAAATAAATTTAAAAAAGAATTTAAAAACAAGGCAATAATAAAATATTTGCATAAAAAAGAAATGTGAAATATGACAGATAATTCCTTAAATGGCACAAAATAGAAGCATGCTCTATTGAGACCCAAAAAACTTTGATTAAAAAAGGTGGAGATTTTGAAAACTCAAATATTTTCTTTGAAATATATTATAGAAAAGTATCTTCGATTTTTTGTTAGGTAATTCCAGGAATTTCAAAAGAAAGTATTCCTGAATAGCCTTATGTATTCAAATAAAATATGCTTGCTCACTGTTAAGAACTGGGTTGTCTATTATTTCTTTTCACCTACCCTTTTTCTACTCTACTCTCTAACAGTAATGTCTTGTTAACAGTTCCAATAAAAAGAGGAACCAGTTTTTCACATGTGCCTATGAATATTATCAGTTGGGTACTGCAGAATTCTAAGCCAGTGCCAATTATACTCAATAGTCATTCCACTTTTACTACCAGATTTTGCTCAGTCATTTGTTAAGAAGTATAAAATTGATTAATTTTAACATAACAACCTACTCTTTAAATCAGTATTTAGATAAACAGTTCAATAGCATCTCCAAAGTATTCCCCAAGTTGTACTTTATCGCCTATGTATGAATCAGAGACAATATATGTTGTTGCATTGTGTCCCCTTAGTGTTAAGTGAAACCAGAATGAATTTATCATGTTTCTTTTGCCAATTATTAACTTCTCCGGTTTTGAAGATCAGTGGTCCATGAAGATCAGTGTGCCCTATCTTATTTGTTTCTTGACAAAATACAGACCCTAAAACAGGTTTTCGTATTTTCAAATTTAGACAGAAAATAAGAGCTGAAACTAAAATGTGGGGAATAAATCAGAAGAAAAAAAGGAAGACAGCTGTGAAGAACAATCCAGAAAGCAGAAAGAATACCCCAGTGATACAATGATGCAGAGCTTGTATATATGTGTCTCTCCATGCAACCAAGTACAATAAACAGACTCAATGTTAGAACATCAGAAAATGTTAAAAAAAAATCTTAAAAATAAATCTTGGTGTGTGGATTGTTTTAAAAGCTAGGAGATCTGGGACTGGAGGGGTGGCCCAGGAGTTAGATGTTCTGACTTAAACACAGGACTCTGAATACCAAGCATATTCATTTTGAAGTATTATATGGAGAGGTGTTCACAAATCACACATAAACAATTCTATAAATTTAATAACATACAGCCGTGTGTCAGTTATATGCTGGTAAGTATAGAATAACCAACTCTTCCATCTCAAAAAACCAATTGAAAGTATTACAAAAACCATTTTCCATGCTGCAACTAATTCATATTTCTTGATTAATTGTCATAAATAATGTTGTAACAAAAATTCTCGTATTAGTGCTTTGATAAACACATCCAAGTTTTTTTAACCAATTTTCCTTTAATTATTCTAAAATCAGATTGCAGTCATTTATAATATAAGATTTTAAATGGTCTCAGTCCTTTTCATGTTATGCCTTAAGTGTTTTACTTAAACACATTAGTCCCACATCTAGGTTTGAAGAAATTTTCTTAGGTTACTTTTTTGAGATGTTACATTTTTTTTGTTTGGGTATTTGAATCTATAATATGCTGAAACTGAGTTAAATGCATGTTGTGAACTAGGATTAAATTAACTCCGTCATATCAATATTTACTTGACATGGCATCTGTGCAAGATATAGTTGGAGTGTGTTTATTTACTTTTTATGTCAATTTAACACAAACTAGGTCCATCTAGGGAGAGAAAAATTCAATTGAAAAAAAAAATGTTTCCATTAGCTGAGCCTGTAGTCAAGTCTATGGGGCATTTTCTTGACTAGACAGGTGTGAGAAGACCCAACTCACTTGAGGTGGTACCACCTCTAGGTTGTGGTCCTATGTTGTGTAACAAGGCACACTGGGAAAGCCATGGAGATTAAGCCAGTAAGCAACTTTCCTCCTCTTTCTCATTTCCTGCCTCCAGGGTCCTGACTTGAGTTCTTGTGTTGACGTTCCTTCCTGATGGACCTTAAACTGTAAGAAAAAATAAACCCTTTCCTTCCCAAATTCTTTCTGGACATAGTGTTTATCACAGCAAAAGAATGCTAGCTGGTATAACATCATTAGAAAAATCATCTATTTCCTACAGCTCTGAGTTTCTAATTTATCAAAAATATAATCTTTACGTACTTGTAGGCCTGTATCTGGAACTTAAAACACTCAAATGAAACTATCCTATTCTCTAGCAAAGCAATATGTAATATTCTCACAATTATTTATTCTTTATTCTTTATTTCTGCTATGAAAGGTGTTAATTTATCTTCCTCTTGTTCTTCAAAATTAACCTAGTCATTCTGGGTATTTTGGAGAGCTGCTTTTACCTTAGAATCATTGCATTAATTTTATATAAAAAATTAATTTGATTTTGTTGGGGTTAGATTAAAACTGTATACTAATTTATGGCGGGCTGATATCTTTAACATCTTGACTTTGCTAACATGCTGCATGATTGCATTTATTGTGTTCTTGGCTTTCTTTTTGTTCTATTTAATCCCAGCGCTCAGGAGACAGAGGCAGGCAGATCTCTGTGGTCTCTGTGAGACCAGCCTCCACTACAGAGTTCCAAGACAGCCAGAGTTACAGCAGAGAAACCCTGTCTCAAAAAACAAAAAAAAAAAAAAAAAGAAAAGAAGAGAAAGAAAGAAAGAATGAATGAATGAAAGAAAGGAAGAAAGAAGAAATTACTTTGGTGGTGAGAAGAAAGAGGCCTATGGGAAATGAGGTCTAGTGTGGAAGGTCAAGCCTGGTGCTGCCAGTGTGGGTGTCTGGCCTTGTTACTTTTCACCCTTACACTGTTAATTGATGCTGTCCTTTAGGAGGTAACCCAGCTGAGAATAGAGTCTTTGCAGAGCTACTCTTATGCTTTTTGTGAACTAAGTAAGCCTCTCTTTTCTGTAAGTACCCAGCCTGCGGGATTTGTTATGGTAATGGGGAAGTAACTCATCCATCTGTATACCTGCCTGCTGCTAAGATTCCTTTGTGCGGAGTCCTCCAAACACAACAGGTTTGCTGCACAGGTAAACTCACAAAGACTGTGACAGCTCACAAAAGGCCTGCACAGGTTCAAGCCAGGCTGCACTAAGGGAACCCTGCACTAAGAAGGGGAAGTAGAAATGGGCTCCTGCCACTAAGAAGCTATCTGCAATTCATATCTGCTGGCAAAGGAAAAATCAGCTTTCTCAGTATAGTCTCACTGGATATTCTAACCATACCTCAGGGCAAGCCAACACAATTGAATTTGTTTGTAGACTTTTTGTCTTTTTTTGGTTTGTTTGTGCAGTTTGTACTTACTGGTGTTTTGCTTGTTTATTTTGATTTTTGTTTTTGTGTTTGGTAGGAATATTTTAGTCTAGGTTTGATAGGATTTTTGTTTAGTTCTTGTTTTTGTCTGTTTTCTTAAAGAGAGAGGAAAAAAATAAAATTAAGTGGGGAGGATGTGGGAGAAATCGGGGGATGGGAAAACATGATCAAAATATATTGTATGAAAAAATTCTCCCCGCACAGAAGTTTAAAAATCGCTTTGGGTTTATAGGGGTTTGAACGGGCTATATAGACGCGCAGCATTTTGCTTTATCTTACTCACGTATCAAGAAAATCCTTGAATTTCTGACATGCTGTCTATTGTCATCTTTGAAAAAAAAAATCACTACTATGTCTTTAAATATTGCCTGTATGCCATCTCTTCCTCATACTTCTCTAATCTCCAAAATACTGTATGTCCTTTATGCTTTCTGTAGAGTCTATCCTGTGCTCTATTTCTTATTGTTATATTTTCCAAATTCATTAATCTTTGATTTTGCTAATAGATTTTTATTTTTATTTATCTTATATATTCCAGTTCCATGTAACATTTTCCATTATTGTTGCATATATTTTGGCGTGTAGTAACCTCATATTATTTATAACCTCATCTTAGTATCTTTTTTTGGCCTATTTGTTTAACAGATTTTATTTTGATTTTTTTATTTGTTCTTTTCCTGGGCTCAGCAAAACAAACAAATAAACAAAAAAGCCAAAGCAAAGTAAAACAAAAAATTAAAAGCCCGCCAAATCACAATTTTAAAAGTAATGCAGATTGTGGCAAATTTAATCAACCCTCTCCCTCAAAAAAAAAGCTTTAAAAAATTATATGGAACAATTTGAGGAGGAAAAGATGAATTCATACTTTGAGATGGTTCGAAGTTGTTTTCTCTCCTTTATGTGAGCTGCTAAACTTGCAGCTCATAGTTCTCTGACTCATGGACTATCACCCTTTTGGGGTACCTGATACATTTATGTCCAGCGTCTTACATTACGGTTCTGTTCTTTGAGAATCCCTAATCTTTAATATTGGTCTCCTTCACCTGTACGCTGTCAGACATTCTGCTCAATTTCTTATCCATCAAATGTCTGTTTTATTCAGTGGCTTGGCTTTCTCAGCTGTGTGCAGCATGAACTGGCCAACAAGGAAAGGGATTATGAATACCAGGTTTATTTCAATCTGCTTTCCTTCCTTCACATTGTGATGCCCTGTTATGTTTCTGACACTGTGGAACATATTTCGTTTTTATTTCTGTTTCCAATATTTTCTACTTGTTCTGGTTGCAGAATTGTTCCAAAATAGTCTCTTTCCACAACAGACACAGAGCCTTCTCACTTCTCCTTTTTCCTCTGTACCCTCTTCACCAGCTTTGCATGGGAAGCACAGCTCCTTAGGTGCCAATCCCTTCTTCTTTTGTCTCCCTTTGAATCAACAAGCTTAAACCTTAATCCTGCATTATGCCAACAGGAGAAATCAGAAAAGTAAACGTCACCTTTTGTGTATTTTTGTTATGAGTGTTGACTTGGACTATTTACATATGAAAAATGCATTGTTACAGAGGACATGCCTACTTAATAAACAAGGACCACTTTGTTGTCCCTGCTTCCAGATGCTGTGGTTTAGATGTGAGACTCAACCATAACACAGATGCTCATGTGTTGTTATAATAACACGGCCAAATGTATGATAAAATATGCTGGGGAACATGGGGAAGAATGACTGAGTCATACTGTGTATTTCAAGAAGGCTTCAGTTTTGGAATGGGATGACTATGGGCTTGACTGCTCACAGTGTGACCTTGAAGTATTTTTGTTTGCATCTAAGTTTTCCTTGGTTTAAGTATTCTCAAGCATTTATGCACTGTAAGAATTGTTAAGTTTAAATGAAATAATATAAATAAAGAGTTTAATTCAAACTCAGTTGAGCCCAGTGTTCAATCAGTATTAGTTGCCCATTCATATTCCTTATGAATTTCATCTTAAGAAGAAGTATCTGGTTATAAATCAGATTATTGGTTTTAATGGAATAAAATAATAAATTATTGTTACTTGAATATATATTATTGAGGATAGCGATGGAAGATAGTTTTTAAACATAAAACAAGATGAATTACAATGAAAGAGTGAATTTCAATGAATTTCAGTTCAAAGGAATTATTCAATAGAAAGGAAAACATGGAACTAGAAAAATGACTCAGCCGTTAAGACCACTTGCTGTTCTTGTAGAGATCCTGTGTCAGGTTCCCAGCACCTGTACTGGGTGGCTTAAAACCCTCTGTAACTCCAGCTCCAGGGGATCTGATGCTCTCTTCTGGCAGTTAGATCAGGATTGACCAAGGCAATGTGGAAATAAAAAAAAGAATAAACCAACTTTCAACAGGAGCTTATTGTACTTTAATAAGAACAATGAGGGCTGATGCCTGAGCATAGCACAGGGTGGTTGAGGTTTTATAGACAGAAGGAGTTCTAGGGGGTAGAAGACTCTAAAGGCAGGTCTGATCTCCTGCAGTCTCAAAGTTTTAATTACCAACGGAGGTTGGTGCAGCTTTATTAGGAGGGACAGATGTCCTCATGGCAGAAATGAGATTCTAAGTTAATGAGACCTAACCATTCTTTACCCTCTCGTGTCAGGACCTTTTTGGTCTTACTAGCAGCAAATGGTATTGTTAGAAATAAGTTCTTTTGGGATCACAAAGAAATAGCCCACTAATCCATCTGAAATGTCTGCAAACTTGACTCTGGATCAGAAGGGCGTGCTTGGGGCAAGAGTGAACAGACCTGGACAGGAAGTACATTAGTATTTATTCCAAGAAAGGTAGTGACTCTGTCCTTTCCCAGTTAGCACAGGTCAACCTCACAGTCTTATTTAATTGAATAATATGAAAAGAATTGGTGCATAGAAAATGGAGGAAGGGAGAAGGAGTCACTGTTTCAAGGGGAAAAGGGTCACTGCTCCATGTCATCAAATTCTTATAATGCCACACTGGGTCTACAAGTAAACAAAGGTTTTACTGAGTAGGGGGGATAAAACTTTGGCTGTAGGAGGAAGTAAGGCCTCCCTAAAAACGGGCTGCCAGGATGTAAAACAATGGCAGTGACCACACAGATGTGAAATCTAGGAACAGATGACATCACGAGAGCCAACCAGCAAAGGATATTTCACCAAGATCATGCTCAAGAGATGAATGGGAGTGGGATGGGGGGTGATGAGAGGGAGTCATAGTGAATATAACATGTGCCTTTTGTCCTGAACAAAGAGAGTTTGCTTGTCCACGCATCTCCTGGAGTCTGGTCTCTTGATTGTGAGCGGGCTCATCCCATAGGCAGCAGTGAGGTGGACAGGGCCAGAGGTTCCAGGCAGTAGCTAGGAGTGCCCCCTAGAGTGCCCCCAAAGCTACAATTGGCAAATCTTACAAGGTAGGGGAGAGAAAATGATCCTTGCCCTTAACACAAGTTTTGTCATATTTCACAGGAAAGACTCATTGATACTTCTTACAGTATTAGCCTGGCCTTAGTTTAGGAGACCACACAGCTTCCTTATCAGGAGCTTTCGTAGAGCCTGGCAGCCTGGCAGCCTACAAGTATGTAGTTATCAACATCTATGCCTTGGTTCTTTGGCCTGCTTAGCATTTTGTGCCATTGGCCAGTCCTTTACTGGCCTTCACAGGCACCTGAATACACATGGTTCACATACAAACAAGTAAGAAACACACATACATATAAAATACAAATGAATTTTAAAATTCTATAAAGCATGGAAAGGAACAAATAACTAAAGTTGTTGCAGATCCTTTAGTGTCAAAGTTTAGGTAAACAACCAAGAATAAGTAGTAACATCATACAACCACTTAAAAAATAAATTGAAATCTTTAAATTGCCATGCAATTTAAAAATATGTTCATTTAAATGGTAAGCAGTTTTTGTTGTTTGTTGGTTGGTTGGTTAGTTGGTTTTTCTTAATGTTTAGGCCTAACTGATTTCAAGGTTGCTTTTCAGAGACTTGAGATAGTTTACAATTATAGAAGCTCTTGAAGTATAAGAATTCTCAGACTTGAAAATCTTTCGTAAATTCCCAGTTTATACTTACATAAAAATGAAATGGTATTGAAATTAAAAACTAATACACTGTTGCAAGATAAGGAGTTTAATGGCAGCAGGGCCTCACTTGGCTCCAGAGACCGTGTGTGTCTATAGGAGTCTTTGGCTCTCTTTTATACAAACTTTGCTCAGCAGTGAAAGCAAGTAACAAACAAACAAAAATACAGAATGCAGTTAAGAAAGCCATATCATAAAGTTTTAAAAAGAATGGCTAAAACAGAAGCAGGAATTCAGTGGTGACCCTGGCCAGATGTTATCTCCTTCCTGCTTTCCTCTAACAGCTGACACTTGGACCTTGAACCAGCAGTTTTAAAAACATCATTCCTTCTATTCCATTCTTTGGTCTTGGTTTACTGATTACTAGAAGAAAAACCCTGGCATTGTGAGAGCCACCAGTTTATGAGTTTAAGATAAAACATTCCAATCTTTTTCTGGTAATAAATGATGTAAGGGGGAAATATAATTGTCTATGGCTACTTCCTGCTGACATGGGCCCCCCAAAAAATGTTGGAACTTTGGCCAGGGCCATGAAGCGCAAGCTGCATCTCTTGCTATCCTGGTCCAGTGGGACCATGTGGATGAGGTTCAAGCCATGTTGGAGCAGTCTGTGGCTAGACTACATGGGGCTAGCTAGCCTCATTGAAGCTGTCAGGGCTACAGATTCCTGGAGTTGGCAGTTGCTGGAGCACTATGTGGCTTTATGGCAAACATAGTTTGGATACAACTGTAAGAACAGGTTAATCATGAGTTAAGCATGAGTTCATATAGGGAAAACAGGTTGCCTTTAACCAAGGCTACAGGAAAATCAAGTTATATAGAAAAACAAGTTGCCCAGTCATCCAGGAAGCAGGTTTACAAATAATTCATAAAGACACAAAATGGAGCCAGGCTATATCAAAAAAGACAAAGAAATATTAGATTAAAATCTGAGCTGCAAACCTTAACTTACCTTTCAATTGTTCTCGTCACCCTGTGTCCCTTTGTGTTTTTAAAAGCTCTGTTGAGTTCATCACATGGTCAACATTAGCAAAAATTAGAAGCAAATAGGCGAAGGAGGTCAAGACATATGAAAATCGACTACCTCCTTCTGGGGTCATTCAAGGCTGACTGTATTTGGCTTAAGGTTTTATTTCCTACCAGGTAATTTCTACCACACAGCTGTTAAAAGCTGCTTTTATAAGCCTCAGGGTACTGTACTGTCCAATATGTTCTACCTATGCTCTGCCCTTGATTAAATAGTTTCCAAATTACTCAATTGCATGTGCCATCTTTGTTCCTGTTGTGACCCTGATGCACAGAAATCATGTCTTTTACGGGAAACTCAGAATGTTGTGGCTCATTTTCTCCTTTCTCAATATACTACCTAGACAATTGCTGCCCAGAAAGTTATTGATTTCTTACACAGATTGCACAGAATGACCTAATTCCTAAAGAGTTTCATAAGGTCAATTTTTTTCTTGTCATAACTTCATGTAACTATTTTTTAATACGCACTATTAAATAAATTAAGCAGATCTAAATAAATGTTCTGGCATCATAAGAACATAATATTTTCAAATCAGAGAGAAAAAGTATATAAAATAATTGCTCAATGTTATTGTTGGTCGATTTTATATGAAACTATTTCATTTTCAATAGTTAAAGTTCTTTAGTGCAGTGGGAAAATGTTACATAGAAAACTATGTTAATAAAAGTAATAAATGCAATATATTAACATGATTAATACAAAATAAGGAAAATGAATACAGTTATCTAGCAGAAATACTTTTCCATATCTTCCCTTTCAGTAATTTTTAAATACGTGTTCTAGATGACACTTTCCTCATTACTACATCATTTTCTGGTAACAAATTCAAGCTGTCTATATAGCCAGATGTCTGTGATTGTATCAGTAGATTTAACATCTTTTTTAAAAGGATCATTTTTACTGTGTTCTTAAGCCATGAGCATTTTAAACAATAAATACACAATGGTTTAGAGAAGAAATCTCACCCAGCAGAAGCCTAGATATTTATCAGTGATGAAAAATAATAAATACGTACATTCAAAAACAGATCAGCAAAAGTTCAGCACCCAATGACACTGTAATGCGTAATTTGTAAAACACATAAATATGTAAGTAACATCAAGAAATACCTATGTTATTCAGAATTTGTACTTTAAAAATAACAGTATGAGGGCCAAATCTATGATACTTGCAACACATACCGAAAAATTTCAGTAAAACTTAACACTCTTTCACAATAGAACTCTTAATAAATCAGACACATCAAAATAAAGGATAAAAATGAGTCCACGGTTAACATCAAACTGTATGATGAAAGCTGAAAGACCTTCAACATTGGGCAAAAGAAAAGATTTTTTTTTTTTTATTCTCAACTTCAATACAGTGATGGCATCCTGCCAGAGAACTTAGGCAAGAAAGTAGAAAGTCAGAAGCAATTCTTTTTCATTGACATTGTCTAAAATATAGAAAACTTTAAAGTCTCTACCAAATAAACTATTAGAGCTAGCAAACTTGTAGAGTACAGAGTGAATACACAAAAATGATTTGTCTCCATACGCTGAAACACTCATAAATAAATTTGAAAACATGTAATTAACAATCATATCAAAAGAATAAAATATTATAAATGATTCTGATTATTAAATGATCTGTAGTATGAAAACTAGCAAACACCGATGGAGGAACCTAAGAAAGAAACAAATAAATAAATAAATTTTCTTAAGTCTGAATTAGCTACTTTTCTGTTGTTGTGATAACATATACTTGTTGGTTACACCCGTCCACAGGACCCTTGGGGGCGGGGGGTAGAGTTGGCTCAGAAGCAAGACACAGCCTCTGGGAGTCAGATAAGTGGCAAAAAAAGCAGACTCAGTTTATTGAAGGAAGGGAAAGGTTTTTATACCCTCCTCCCATTGGCTGCCAGACAGCTGGTCTTTGCTCTTGCTCTTGTCATCTTTGGGCATTTCCAGACTGGTCTGTCTCTGGGAATGTCTAGGCAGGTTTCAGGCCTTGTTCTGCCCAGTGGCAGGTCTAGTTTCTCCTACATATATTGACCAATAGCAATGGTCAATGGAGAGTTTATTTTGGCTTAAGGATTAGGGTTAGGGTAGTTGCATCTGTTTTACATATTTTCTTGAGAACTACATGTAAGATCAATCATGTGTCCCTGTGTTTATGATATTGTCACAATCAGATGTACAATACCATTATATCATATATTCAGATTCCTTTAGCTGAGAGAGAGAGAAAGAGAGAGAGAGAGACAGAGAAAGGAACAAAGGAAGAAAAGAAAGAAGGAAAGAAGGAAGGAAGGGAAGGGAGGGAGGAAGGGAGGAAGGGAAGGAAGGAAGGAAAGGAAGGAAGGAAGGAAGGAAGGAAGGAAGGAAGGAAGGAAGGAAGGAAGGAAGGAAGGAAGGAAGGAAGGAAGGAGAAAGGAAGGAAGGAAGGAAGGGAGGGAGGGAGAAAAGTATTAAAGGTAACTCCAAATAAGAATATTATATTAAAAGCTGACATGGAAAATGTCTAGAACAAACAGCAAAAATTGTAAGAGGCCATCCTAGGGACCAGTTTCTCAAATTTCCCATGGAGCAATTATGATAGTTTTTTGAGTTTCTATTTTTTTTAACAAATCTCTTTTAGACAGACAACTGACTTACTTTGCTTACTCATTCTTTAGTGTAGCCCAGATATTTAACTTGAAGAGTGTTTTGATCAAAAGACAAATACTTATGCAGCATGGATTATGTTCTGTGTCCAGATGACTTCAACTTGACGGAGTTCCAACTCTACTCACTTTTTGCCATTTTCCTCATTCTATTGTACCTGTTATACAAGCCTAATATTATTCTTTTAAAGTCCCACATAAATTATCCAAAGAAAAACTTTCTACTCTAGAAGCTGTAGTTGTGAATGGGTGGCTCAAATGTCGTTATTAATTGACATTTAGTTTCATGTAGCCTAGATTGACTTTGCTACTGAAATAGAAGGCCACCTTGAAGTTTGGATGTTTCTGCCTTAAGTTCACGATTGATAGAATTAAAGTACTGTTAGGGCAAGCCGGGTGGGTTTCTAAGGAACCACGAGACACGAACCGCTGCAACATGCATGAGGCATTTATTATAACCGGCGCGCTCCGGGTCCAGCCTATCCCACGCAGGAGATGAGCATGGCGGGCCCCGATACCTACCCCCCAGCCCTTTTATGGGGTTCAAGGGAAAGGGGTCTGGGGATGGGGGCTCGTGCAGCTTTGATTGACTCAGAGCTCTCTGTTAAACTCATTGGTTGGGAGTTTCGCACATGCCCGGGATCCAGGGGGGCCTGGTCAACCTGTGCCCTTGGACTAGCCATCCTTGAGACAGGGTGACTCCTGGTATGCTGGGGAAGGACGAATCCTGCTGATAAGCTTAATGGTCATTTCCCTGTGGGTGGGGAGGAGACTGAAGAGTACTATTAATGGCTGTACTTGGGAAGGCATTTCTCAATAGGAGGCATTTCCCCCTATATGTGACTGCATTCCTATGCTTCATATTTCTTAAATCCTTTCAGTACTAGTGATTGAACCTGGGACTTTGTAGATGCTGTATAAATATTCTACTGATAGACCTATACTCCAACCCACAGTAGTACTTTTAAAAAAGCTTTGAAGTATGCATTGTTTTAAATGTGAACACTGTTAGCCCTACTAGTTTTTGAAAAATATTTAAACAACCTTTAACATTCAAACTTTTAAAAACTTTTACAAACACAAAAAATAAAAACAAAACCCATAAAACTCCATTCCTACCATTCTAGTACAAATGTAAACAAACAAACAAAAACAAAGTCCAATAAAAATAAAAGGTTCTAGCCAGAGTAGGCATTTTTTTCATGTAACAGTTACTCAGGGAAGATTATCTATTGCATTTAAATGTAGCTAGTGCTGCCCCACAGGACATATCTGTCAATGGTGTCTTTAAGAAGTTTTTGCTTATCTTTGTCTTCATGCACTGAAGCTTTTAGAGAATGAGAAAGAGCAATGCTCCTTGGGTTATGATGGAGTTGCATCCCAATAAAGCCACTATAAATTTAAATTTAATACATCAAATGAGTGAAACGTGGTAAATTAGCAATGTAATTAGCAATACATCATTCAATACATCAAATGTATGGAACATAGTAAATTAGCAACATAGTAATTTTGTATAAGCATATTGTTTACCCCGTTTCTTTATACTGAGAGCTACAGAAAGAATATAGGAAGCTGTTCCCCAGCATGCTGGCAGAATATCCTACTTCATACTATGTACTCAGAAAAAGTTCTAAGTAAAACCACAAAGTACTGAGACACTGTTCTTTGCACTCTGATCTCTTTGGTCTTTTACTACTATGATTACTGTCATTCTTTAAGAAGGCAAAAATGCATAGCTATGACAGAGATGGTCTGGTCCACAGAACTTAAAAGATACAAAAATGATACAAAAGAAATTTGGTAACCTCTATTCTAGGGAAAAGCAGATTAGTTCTCCAAAATACAACACTAGTGGCCCTTCACTATAGGTTCTTCTATACAGTCTAAATTCTTCTGCTTTTCCTCTGTTTAATTCAGGATGAACTTGGTTGAAGTGAAGAATTGCATCACGGTATCATTACAAAGTGTTCACTCACACATAACTCTAGAAGTAAGCCATCAACATAACCATTCTTTAAGCACACCTTCCAACTTTTATTATGCTAATTATTCTCCCCAGAATAGCACTCCTGTCAAACTATAGATATTTCATAGCAGCATGCCTGAGTCTCTGAGTCTCTGAAAAACTTAAATCCTCTATCACTACATTTAGTTTACATTTGTTTTGATCATGGGACAACTGACCTGTCAAGACTTCCACACACCAAAGTAATTCATTGTGAGTAGCATGTTTTTTCCAAAACATTGCCAGTTTTTGTAACAGTTACTGTCATCTTTTCTTTCCCTGTTTTCACTAAACTCTCCCCATTTCTTCCCAACGAATGTAAATTGTGATACAGGCAAACAAAAATTCACATACTGATGAAACTGGTAGGTTCAATTTATAACAATGTTAGAGGCTTTAATATGTTCTTTGTTAGAATCATCTCCAATGATTATTCTTCAAAATTTATAGCTATCTTATTAACTTCAGAAAAGGTAATTACTTGAATTCAAAATGAAAATGCAAAGGCTTTCTTTATTCTAGTAATAACCAGCTAGGAAGTATATCAGAAAATTACCTGCCTGCATACAAACAACAAAGTCTGAAATTCATCATAATGAATAACAAAATGTTGTTAATGACTTAAAAGGAGGAGAAAATAAGTGGGAAAAATATGTCTCTAGTGATCAATCAGAGTCCAGTCAGGAAAACAAAGAAACTCAGACTACAGTGTTATAAAGCTATGAACTATATAACATAAAGTCAAAACCAGAATACAGAGATAGTTTCTACAGCAGTAACTTAGGGTGGGAGTGGGGACAAAATAGAGGATGCTGGGTTTATTAATACGTTATAGTCTGAGCAGGAGACCTGCTATAGTCTGGAGATTTCTTCTCAGAAACTGAGCATTTACTGTCTATTAAGATATTGGGTTGTAACAGGTGGTGAGTCCTGAGTGTCATCGTGGAAAGGCTTAATGGCCAACTTTCTTCCTTACTGATATTCCTGAACCTTCCTCCATGCAAGAAACCAACATTCTCCCTTTTGCAGCACAGCTTGAAGGTTTCATCTTGAAAGCTGAGGCATCCTCACTGGATAACTGAACCAGCCAGCACCTAGAACTTATATTCTCTAAAAATGTGGAGAGCAAATTTCTGTTTTTTGTTTTGTTCTTTCTAAGTTACGCATTCTTAGCTGTTTTGTTAAAGCAGCACAAACACAAGTCACACAGAGCTGCAGCTTAGAAAGGGGTCATGGCAGTTGGTGCTTGGTCTCTTAGAGAGAGCGTTGAAGTTGATTCTGTACTGAAAAAAAATATGCAAAATAGATACTATTGCTCGTACAGGAAGAAATTGTTGTTACCAAAGTAGAGACGTGTTGCTAGGGAGACACTGAAAGGACAGAAGCAGATGCAGAGACCACAAAGGGAGATAAGAAGGCAATCCCACAACCTATTTCTTGCCTTGAACTAGCTCCTGGTAACCACCTGAGACAGCAGCTAACAGGAAATGTGCTTTGCAAAGTCCCAGCTCCAGCAAGCATCACATGCACTGATGAGCAGAGCTTCATTGACAGACAACAGCAGATACTTATTGTATCCAAATACATTTACAGTTAAAACACTTTGAAACTCAATTATTATAAAATAGAGCAACTAAGTTAGTGGCCAAGTATACTGAAATTGGTTAAACATCATAAACATGAAAATAAATGAGAAGTAATATTCTACTCCATAGGTTATATATACAACAAATTAATTAAATAGAATAAATTGCTGAGAAATAATTTATTTTTATGCATTTAATTTTGTGTAGCAGTTACAAATGTAGCTAGAAGGAATTTTAGATATATTAATCTGATACATCATACTTAAAATTAAAATTATTTTTCAACTGAATCAAGAAATAAAGTATATAAAATGAAGGCACAAGAAAAAGGAAAAAAGGAAGGAAGGAAGGAAGGAAGGAAGGAAGGAAGGAAGGAAGGAAGGAAGGAGGGAAGGGAGGAGGAATGGAGGGAAGGAAAAAAAATCTTAGGTTTATTTACAGGATTTAGCATGTGAAAACAAAAGAGGATTTAAACTTCAGATAGTGAAAACCATAAGTGAAGCCACTCAAACTGGAAAAGGATAAGGGACTGCAAACAGTGCTTCAAGTCATTTATGTGTCAGCCAAAATAAGCAACTACAAATAAGTAATAAATGTAAGTTTCTCCTTAGAAAAGTGAGCAGTGATTTGAATATAAAACATGAGAAAAGATAAAAATGGCAATAAGATTTGAAAATGGGGCCTCTTTGGTCATTAGCAAAATGTAGGTAAAGTGAAAATTCTACATTTTTGTTGAGAACTTTGTAAAGGCAATTTAATCTGTGAAAACAGGTACAAAGTATTGATTTATTTGTTTTTCTTTCTTTTGGACACATGTCATTTGTAATAATAAGTACATGGTGAGTTTAGCAAGTCTAATTACAAACAAGTGATGATAAAATAATGTGATAACATATGAGGTACTGTTTGAAAAATCCATGATAAATATGTGTAATAAAGTTGATTTTTTTTCAAAAAATATGCCAAGGTAAAAAATTAAAATATGTAAAATATTGTTTACAAGATAATTCTGTTGGTATATGCTCAGTCATTAGTTTATGCAAAAAGTCCGCAAATCCAAATATTCCTAAAATCTGAAATGTTTCTGGTCCTATGTATTTCAGAAAACTAAATTTATATTTTAAAATAACAGGAACTACATCTTAGAAGTGACTCAATAGATGATTGTTTACTTTCTAAAATATATTTTAAACTTGTATGCATAAAGATCCAAATCCAGAAACATACAAATTTTTAATGAAAATTTATTTAAAAGTATCATGAACAGAATACAAACTGAAGTTTCACAAAATATCAGCTGTTGGGTGACTAAATTCAATTATAAGCATCCTTAAAGACAACCAGATCTCCTCAAACATTAACAAATTATTTTCTATGTTAAGGAACAGATTAAATCTCATTTATATGTAGTTTAGTTCTAACTTTACCTTTGGACGTCTTCTCTGAACATCTCCATGAAGAATTCTAATCAAGCTTCCAGATGAACATGTTAGGAAACAGAAATTTGTGCCCCTCCTGTTCTAGTCTATCTCACTGACATGCCTCTATTAACAAAATTCCCCTCCTCATCTTCTCCAGAACACATCTAATTAGTTGAGCCAAAATACGGCAAGTTTTCTATCCCTAACTCTAGCCTTTGACTTCAAAAATTCTACCCAAACCAGTGTTTCAGGGTCTAGAGTAATCTTTTGCATGGTTACTTCTGTGTCATGAATCCCAAAGCATCCCTTGAGTGCCCTCACTCAGATGGGATGGACTCTACTCTCCATGAAAACAGACACACACACACACACACACACACACACACACACACACACACATATATATACCACCTAGGCAAGGAGCCACAGACAAAATTGGAAGTCAAGCCTGTATGCCTACAAAAGTTAAAGGCAAATTGTCATGAATGGGACACAGAGTGTTAGCAGATAGTATGACAGTATGCTTTTGAACCACTTTTAAAATATTTTATAATTTATTTTCTAATTATACGTGTGTGGCTATAGAGTTATGTGCATAATGGTGCAGGTGCTCATAGAGACCAGAGACGTCTAAGCCTCATGTTTGACTTACAGGCAGAGGTGAGCAACAAAACATGGGTTCTGGGAACTGAACTCTGGTCTTCTGCAAAAGCAATAGCACTACTAACCACTGAACCATGTTTTCCATACCTAATATCTTTATTTTTAATTACATGTAAACATGCATGTCTCTGTGTGAGTTTGCGCACATTGAGTTTGGTGTCTGTAGAGTCCTGATTAGGAGGTTGGAACACCCAGAACTGAAGTTACAAGCAGTTATAAGTCACCCAGCATGGATGCTGGGAACTGAACTCTGGTCCTCTTCAAAAGTAAGATGTGTCCTTAAGTACTGTGGCATCTCTCCAGCCCCACTTTGAAATCATTTTAATGGATTCATAAATTACAAAATTTCAAGACGTTGATTTGCCATAGTCTTTACAGACATATAAATTGTAGGAACAGCCACTGCTATAATTAATCTCAAGGGTGAAATTTATAATGACCATATTCTTTCACTGCCATTGTTTCCCTTTAAACAAGGACCGGATATTTGCTAATCTATACAGAGTTATTCTTCTCTCGACTACTGACCTTTCATTGCAGAGGACATCTTGTGCATTGTAGGATGCCACTAGCATGTGTGGTCTCAGTGTTGGTATCAGCAGCATACCACCCACTAAGCTGTAATCACCAAAACTGTTTCCTGATAATCCTGGAAGCAGAGATTGGTGTGCTGAGTGGGGAAATTTTCTTTCCCTGGTATAGAATTGCAAGCATCACTTGATATTCTATCAAATCAGTCATTGCTTTCTGCCCTCCAAAATTTCAGCCTCTGGTTATTGTGCCATTGTCTTACTGTAGTAGTTGCTATCTAATCACAGCTGTCAATTAGCATGAAAACAACAAAGGAAACGTCAATGAATACGCCTGAGTTCCACCCATAGTTGTGTTTATCCACATTAACCATAGCAGCCCTATCTTTTCCTGAACTCAGTACATTCTTCTCACCTCTAAAGCAATTATATTGTCTACAGCCCTGCTTGCACAAAACTTCTATAATCGGTTAGACTGTGATTTGGTGAGACTTGACATGTGCTTTCTTCCATTGTGAAATGCCTTACAATTTCATTCCTAGAGCTGAGAGCTAATGTTACAAAGATATAAAATAAAAGTGTAAATTTCTAAGTGGATCATTGCAAATGACATTAGGCCCCTATATTCTCACTTCCTCTTTGTAATCATCACACCCGATTATTCTTTTTGATATATAATACCAAATAATAATCTTAACCCCTCATAAGAATGCCACTGTAGGGAAACCTTTCATTCCCTGGAATCCATACTTTTTTCTAGATAAATATAAAATTGCCACAAACAATGGTATAATTCAACATTTACTAATTAGTACACAGTTCTGTATGTCAGGTGTGGAGTACAGCCTGTCTGGGTTTTGAGTATCCCAGGGCTGAAATAATTGACTGAGTTAAGTTCTAATATGGAAGTCAGGAAAAAATATCACCTCCAAACTCATTCATGTTATTGGCAGAATATGGTTCCATTGATTTTACACTTATGGCAAATGTTTTTGTTTTCCTTGTGGTCCACACTCAGCTTGACAAGATTTACTACATTCTTTACCAAGAGGGCATTTGCAATTTCAAACCAAACCAACAATAGTGCAATAAAATAATTTCAGTATCTTTAATCTGTTTTAAGAGCAGATTTATCTGCTCTTAAGGAATGAAGCTATTAAATCTGTTCAGAGAATGACTGTGGTAGAAAGTGAACTTATTTGAGATATTAGTTGCATGCAAAAATTCCTTCATAACCCTACAATGAAGGTTTGGTTGAGTAATGTGGAAAAGCTCTATTAATACAGGAGCTGGAAGTCTTGGGAGTGCTCAGCTTAGAATTCTCAAGTCCACATCAATTCACTGTCTTCTCAGTCCTTGAGTTGTGGATTTCATGATAATTTCTCCATTCCAATATATCCCTAAAACATAATGGGGTTCTGAGTTAATCCTTCTTGGTAAATCAGGTATCATGTGAGCCCTTCAGTGTCAGTGATAGCTGACGCCCTGTTCCTGTGAAAGCTAAACTCATACTCAAAGTATGTTTCCATCTGAATAAGTGTCCTCAAAAGTTGAAAAACATTTTATGTCATCAACTAGTTCAAAGTTATTCATAAATTTCTTTGGAGAAACAGGCCTAGAGTCTTTCTCAGCTGATCAAATTTCAGCAGTAAGTCACTAACCTGGATCCAGCATGTACTCTATTCTTCCTTTCACAGGCCTTCTATTTTGATTCCATTATTGAAAGAGGAAAGTTGTTTCAGTTGAAGCTGTCTGATCTCTATGGTGCAATCTGCCTATCCATTTGTGTGCCTATTCCATGTGGTTGATGTTCTTAAGAGCCATTAATGAGAGCTAAAAGGGTCTATATATTTCGTATTTATTTCTATACATTCATCTGATTGTCTCTTTCTTAGACACTATTGTTCCTAACATGCCTTTTTATCAGTCAGCCAAATATTTTTTAACTTGAATAATTCATTCTCTTCTTTCACTTAGACATCTAGTATTCCAGTCAAAGTCTTTAGGGCTACCACTGCTCAGCATTGGAGCTGAAGTACTTGAAGTATATCCATGTTGAACTTTCAGTATTAGAAAAAAAAAAAACCTATCTTTTTAGAAAACTAAAATAAAAAGGCTTATTGAGATACAGTGTAGCCATTAGGAGTGTATAAAACAATAGCTTTCTATCTCAGGTATTACACTTCAGACTACAAGTAGTTTCAGATTAGAGACAGGATTACTGATTTCAAAGCTGTGAGTAAGGAGGTCTTGAGGATGGGTAACGAGAACATTTGACAAGAACAAGGAAGGTAGGTTGGTAGAGGTAAGGCAGGAAGGGTGACCTGGAATGAGGTGCCGTGCTTCCAACAGTGGTTTCTATGACAGTTCTCTCTCAGCTTTGGACCCTGGGGATTTTGAAGTTTATTTCTACTTCTCTAATCTTTGAATATAGAATATTTGTGACTTGTTTGGACCAATAAAATGTAGGGTAGGAAAGATACTGTGGCTATCATAACCCTAAATGTGAAGATAATCAGAACATCCTTCTTGTCGCTAAGAAGTTACCTGACATTGTACAGGTTGTTAGAGAAGTAGCTGCGGGGGAGCCTGAGGGATGAGACACAAGGAAAGCAAGAATACAAGTGAAGCACTTGTCTTAGGTGTTAAGCCTTCCTGTCCGGCACTAATGAGTAGAGCTGAGTGAGTGATACATTATAAGGTGCAAATTAGAGCAGCCAAGACTATTCTTTTCCATATTCTTAACCTTCAGAAAAGAAGATTATACTTCTTTAGAGTGCTTATATAGTGAGATGATTCTGTATCAGCTGATTTATAAAATGGTAGTAAACAGGAAGCGTCCATGATTACTTGTTGGACACCATGGTAAATCAGTGAGCTTAGAACAGGCAAGGTAAGGTTGGAACATATTGATTTCAAAGTCCTTTCTAATAAATGGAATACTATAAAAAACATCTTTTTACAGTTTTTGTTTATACACACACACACACACACACACACACACACACACGATGATGGGGAACTGGCCTAAGTGATCTTAGGTGAACCAAGGAAACTTATCCATCTGTAGTCTTCTTGATGGACTGTCTTATTACTGTTCAATTTCTGCCAAGAGACATCATGACCGAGTCAACTTTTAAAGGAAGCATTTAATTTTTAGGAGCTGCTTACAGTTTCAGAGTGAGTCCAGGATTATTATGGCAGAAAGCATGGCAATAGGCAGGCATGGCACTGGATCTGTGGGAAAGAGTTCACATCTGATCCACAAGAAGAAGGCAGGGGGGAGTGAAAGGGACAGAGATAAAGAGAGAGAGAAAGGGACAGAGAGACAGACCCAGAAAGACAGAGAGAAAGAGATACTGACTGCTCATGTGTGCCTTTGAAACTCCAAAGCCCACCACCAGTGACACAACTCCTCCAAAAAGACCATCCTTCCTAATCCTTCCCCAAACAGTCCCACCAACTAGGGACTGAGCATTCAAATACATGAGCCTATGGGGGCCATTCTCATTCAACCCATCACAGACCACAAATATTTACAGTAGATTTAAAACGAAACAAGACTGGCAGCATAAGAACACTGTTTTATCAATATCAAATCATTGAGCTCCAGTGAATTTTGAAAATCCATACCTCACTTGCCTATCCCTGCCCACCCCTTTGCCTTCACATTGATAGTATTACCTTTTCCATTTGTAATACAGAAGTGTATATTTAGACTTTGAATCACAGAAAAGAAAATAGATTATAATTCAAAACTCATATACCGGCTCATTGTAAGTGAAGAAAAGTAATGAAATGATGAACTCAATAAGAAGTTACACGTCTGTAAAAAGTTGATAAGAAAGTGAAGCATATAAAGAAGCAGAAGATAAGATGAGAGGGAGACAACTCTGAACTTTTTCTCACATTAGAATCTATCAGCGGTATCAGGGAACAAGATAACACAAAACCTGTTAACAGAATGATTCAGATAATTTTGTAGAGAAGAATGAAGGATCTTTTAAAGTCAACATTCCTGTGAGATATTGTTATTTACATAGGACAAGAAAAGAAATGCCGTGTGTGAAGGGAAAAAGAGTATGTGTTCTGAAAAGAATGTCATTGAAGTTCCAAATTATGTTAGTTTACAACACTTGGTCTCCCTTGCTTTTCTCTCAGATGACAAAAGGGACAAGGTCAATATGAATGTTAGGACTGGAGTGGACAATCTGTGGGAGGTGCTGAATCTAAATTTCAGTACCTCTTTGTTACAGATGCACAGTGTCTGAGGTAAAGAGAAACGAATGCTCTCTCATTATTGTGACTACGAAAGAATGTTTAAATATTTTTTAGAACAAATGAAAGTCTATTCAATGCTAACTTTGTCATCTTTGGCTTTGCAGTTTTCTTCTTCTTAGCCACCTACCTACATCATTTTTTTTCCATATCAGATTGAGAAAATTAACGAAAGAAACCCTTGAGTGAAACTAAAATAAATGGTTTCTGATATTTTGCCTCTTCTTGGATTATATAAATTTCAAGATGGATTTATTCCCATTAGTGAATGTTCACAGCAGATTCCTTTACAATAGTCCTAAGCTTAATATAGTCTAAATTCAGCAAAACAACAATGGATATATATATTGTGATATACTTATATAATGGGATATGACATAAAATGAAAAGAGATCATTTGATCTACTTTGAGAAATACAACAGCTTTTGGGTGTAGTTAAAAGGCAGCAAAATATACAAATAAAAAAACAGATGAATCTCATATTTATGTTGATTAAAATTCTGACACAAAAAAATGCTCATCCTGTATATGCAGTTTCATTACAGAAGATTCAATAATACACCATACTGTTTACTGCTGATAGAAGGTAGAACAGTAGAAATTCCATAGAATTCCTTCCATAGAAGTTATGGGTAAAATAGGCACAAAGTACTTATAAACCTTTGAAATACTCAGCATCTTGATCTGAATTGTGGGTGTAAGGACACAAAATTATTCAAATAATTATTATATTATACAATTAGGATGGAGTGTTTTGATTATGTATGCTTTGATTACATATGTATGCATAAATATATAAAGTTAGAAGGCTTTGGAGATTTAAAGCAATGTATGTACTCTGCGGCAAATGTGTTAATTTTAGAAAACACTGGTTTGAGCACTTCAAAAGAAAGACTGTTGTCCCCTAGAGCAGCTGAACCTTAAAAATAAAAGAGGCTTCTGTAACCGACAATTGGAAGGACCATTCTGCATATATTAAGACATCACAGAGAGGGAAAACAAATAGTGGCTTCAATTATGAGCTGTAAATAAAGAGCCACAAGGGTGGAAGCTCAAAATGTGGATTTTTCATAGTCTATCTGCTTCTCACAAGGGCAACTCTACATTGCAAGTAGCAGAGATTTATTTGTTTAACAACTGGTAGTAAGTCCTTTAAGAAATTCAGAACGTCTAATAAGAAAATGTATGTAAAAAGTAATTACCAGGGCAAAGCAGAATACAAACAAGACATAGATAGAGGCAATGAAGATAAAGGCAATGAAGACAGATAATTGCTATGATTGCACTTTAAATTTGATTCAGTGTCTCAGCAGCCAGTGAAGAGAGGAAAAGCTAATCAGATTTTTAATTCTCAGTGTCAGGGAAGAATACAAATATCAGTCTCCCAAGGGAAATAAGTTTATCTGAAACTGAAAGTATGTTAAAATCCATGCTAAGTGATACCCACTTTGTTCAACAAAATGATAAATTAGAGACCCTTGGACTAAAATGAAGAGCAAATAAGCATGGATTATGATTGTAAATTCATCAATCTGTGATGAAGAAACTCTAAACTCTCCTAAACTTCAGCTTCCCCGCCTTTAAAAGAACAAAGACAGCAATAACAGTAATAGCTGTTCAAAAGAGGTTTCTATGTGCTGTGTGTAAAGTTGACACAACCCTTACTAGAATCTCATTAATGAGACCCAATTCTCATTTTATGGATATGAAATTAGGGATCAGAAAAGCTAACTGACTGGCCTGACATGTGTAGTAAAATAATTATATTTAATTACTTTTCTCCTTTTGTTATTAATTGGAAGAATAGATATTTAAAATAAGAGGGGTAAAAGTGAGAAAACTAAAGTTGCTGGAACCCAGGAAAGTACATTAGAGTACTCTTGATGGGAGTAAACTGCAATAATATAATAAAATTAATAAATATGAGTCTTCTTAATGTTATAAACCAGAAATAAGTTAATCTTGCTAGGGATATAAAGTGGAACTGGTGATGATGCAGAGGACTTAGAAAGAAGTTTTGGTGTAACTGAGTATGATCTTCTGGTCAAAAGCAAGAGTTTGTGGTCTGAAGTACTTTTAATATTTGTATGGTGAGGACAAACATTATTTATAAATGGATTTTTTTTTATAAAATAGGGAAATTAGTTCATTCAAAATCCAATTCTTTAAGCAATCAGGAGGGGGGTCTCGACTAGGGCATAGCTGGATATGATCTTCATATCTTCATATGGATCTTCAGCAAGAGTAGACTTCAGTCATCAATGGAAATGGCCGCAATTACAAAGCGTGAAGGAGTAATGTGTAATGTTAGTTTTCCCCAAACTGTTCTTTATTTCTTCTTCCTTTCTCATGTGCTTACAAGTTAAGATCGTTTCAAAGGGTATCAGTGGATCTACCTTAGTGGACTAGTTCTGACCAATTGTGTGGTATTATTTTTGAAAATGGTTGGTATAAGAGTGGGCATTTAACATCAATGCTCGAAGAGATAAGGGAGGTAGTTTGCTTGAGTTTGAAGAGATTTGCTGTCTTTCTTAATTAAAAGAGACAAATAATATAAAAGCTACTTCTGTATATGTTTTGATGCATTGGTACATGTTGGTGCTGTGGCCACACTCTTACAGCCAAGAGGATGGTATAGAAGACTCCCGCAGAGCAACATAATTAACTAGTACTGAAAACACATATTTCTCATTTTCCTTGATGTAATATTAAAACCCTGCTGCAACTCTTTTTCTGATTTATCACTTTGCCTGTCCTTCATTGACTCAGCATTTCTTGTGTGACACTAACTCCTTCTGAAATCTGCTTCCTGTGTCTGCTTCCACATTGTTTCTGTCTTAGGGATTAAAGGTATGTACCACCACTGCCTTCTGAATACTGGGATTCAAGTTGTACACCAACATTCTTAACATTCTTTCTACATTCCATCTGGACCACACAGGCATCTGAATGTGATTCTTTCATTTAGACCTCTAGAATATAGACCCTTCCTAGCTTTCACACAGGCCTATTCCTCTATAGAACTCAGAGATCAAGGCCAGTGTGATCTACAGAGGAAGTTCCAGAACAGCTATACAAAGAAACTCAGTCCTGGAAACGCAAAGACACCCATACCCACACCCACACCCACACCCACACCCGAACCCACACAAACACACACACACCTAGTTTCAGACTTAATTTTAGTGGTGTATTTGCTATCTGATGTCAAAATTGACCTAACTGGTTCAAAGAGCATGTAAGCATGCACATACAAATGGAAGTAAGATTTAATAATAGTACAGACAAGAACAACTATCTTTGATGGCTTTTATGTGAACAGTGAGGCAAGAATTTAGATTTTACTGTCAGGGAAGAGAATGAAAGAATTTAAGCTGTTTGAAAGAGAAAGACTGTAGAAGAGCCATCTTAATGAGTAGGCAATAACTTTAGTAGATAAATACATCATAAGAGCTTAGTATGTCTAAGCACCCACTAAAGATTAGTGACTATAAATTTAAAGTGAAACACTGTCAGCACATTGATGCTTTTTCTCCAGGTATGCTAAGATATGTAAGTGCTTTCAGTAAGCAGAATGAGATGCTTAGGTAGGGTTGACATTATGCCAGTCAAGTTTTAAAGCACTAGAGCAATGAAAAAGAATTGAGGGCTTCTGCATGGGAGTGGTTAAAGTGATTAATCATAGAGGCTAACATGGGTAAAGAGAAAATTAAGATCAAGATCAGGCAATGGCAGTGAAGAATAAGTTGGGTCAAAGGACTGGATGTTACAACAGACACAAAAGAATTGTTGTCAAGGAGAAACTAATACCGACTTAAAAGACAGCATGTTGTGGTCAGAGTAGCATGCTTAGGTATGAGATTTGGGGGATGCTAAGTATTAAATACATTAATAAAATATAAATTGAAGTAATATAGAATACCGTAAGCATATAATCAGTAAGAAAATTAGATTAGAACACCGGATACTATATATTAAATAATGACTTATTATATTATTATGTAGCCTTTGAGCTGATATGCTAGCCAGCTTTTCACTAGACTTAGCATTTCAGGGTAAGAAGAAGAAGTAAATTTGTAAGAAGTTACAATTACAAATAGTGACTAGGAAAAAAAAGAAGACAATAATGTCATTTGTAAACCTAATGGTGTGAGTTATGGGAGAAAAAAGGAAGCAAGTTGTTGTACTTCAGTCAAACAAAACACAACAGGTTTATTCTTTATATCAATGGATATTGTTTCTGTGTATCTGCTTCTACCATTTGTATTTGTATTTGTCTTCTATCTATTTAGTAATTATAGAAACGATGATAAAAATACTTGTGAAGATATACAGGAGTATGACTCACACAATCAACTTATTGGGAGATTTTTAAAAAGAGAAAAATAATGTTTTAGTTTTATGATATTATTAGAAATATTAAGCATTATTAATAATAACAAAATTATTGTAACCTCAAGAACATGACCGAACCTACATATTTCAGACCTTCATCACTATGGTCTCCTCAGAAAGTAATGACACTCTTAACATTTGTGGTAATCTTTTCAATGTAGTGTTCAGAAACGCATGACCAACTTGTTTCTCTCAAGTCCCTAGACATTGTGGCTTTGCAGGTTTGATCACCCTTTTAAACATTTTTTTGTTGCTTTAAAGTTCATTTTGATCTACAGTTTTCCCCTTTCTATTTTTGTCTTTATAATTTATCAACAACCTGAATCATTTGTCCTGTAATATTTCTTAAGTACTGGATGTTTCTGAATCTGCATTCATAATAAAAATTTGTACATTTTCCTGGTGAATGCCTGCAAATTAACAGGTAAACACAGAGGCTTGAACAGATTTGTGTGGAGTCCCATGGAAAAGACAGTTAAGGTATATTGATTTATTTTTCATAGAGGCATATAATATGTGGTTTCTTTTCTTTCAGTGAAGTTGATAACTGTTGATACTCAGTATCAAGATTGATACATTTACTGGGGATTGCAAAATAGTGATATTTTATTCCTTAAAATTATGTTAAATATTATTTTAAGGAGGTACTGTTTTGCCTACTCTTTAGCTACATTGTGGTACAAAACTAAAAACCTATTTAATTACTCTTATTTTTCTGTATGAAATCTAATATATTGATGGATTTAAGTTAACTTTAGGTAGTATTCAGATTAATCTACAATTTATCTTATCCTTGGCCAGTGAGACCTTCATTAGAATGTCTCATTTCTGCAAAACTAAATATTATGCATGTGTGTTTATTTGTGTGCATATGGTGTCTGTGTGTGTGTGTGTGTGTGTGTGTGTGTGTGTGTGTGTATGTGTGCATGGGTGCACATGTGTGGCATGTGTGCCAGAGTTCAGCCTCAGCTTCTAGCCATCTTATTTTGTGAGACAAGTTCCCTCACTGGGGTGAGCATATCGATTATGCTAGACTGGCTTGCCAGCAAGATCCAGAGTTCTACCTGTTTCTGTCTCTCTAGTGCTGGGATTATAAGCACACATAATTGTGCCTGGACCTTTTAAGTGGCTTCTGGGGAACAAACTCAGGTCCTCATGTTTGCACAGCAAGCATTTACTGACTGACCTATGTCTCTGCCTCTGAAACTAACATCATCCAAGCAATGACTCTCATGATCTTTGCGAGCTCCATTACCAGTTGGTATAATATGGTGTTGTATACTTAGCTGAGTCACTCATTTACTCCAAGTAGTTGTAGTATTTTGCTCATAAGTAGGATTTCAAGAGTACATATTGGTGTTTAATGCTAGAGAGACTCACTGTAAGAGTTTTGTTCCTTGTTTAAGGGCAAGTTAAATTTTACACACACACACACACACACACACACACACACACACACACACATACACTGTATATGTATATCATATTATTTTTTAATGATAAAAATTTTTTAACAGATAAAAATTATACAATGTGATTTTCTCATTGCTGTGACAAAATTCCTGACTGGGTCAATTTAAAGAAAGAAGTTGTATTCTTGCTTGCAGTTTGAGTTTACAATCTACCATAGCAGGGGCATCATGGCAGCAGGATCATGAGGCATCAAGTTCTGTGGCTTCTACAATCAGGAAACAGAGAGCAGTGTTGATGCCTCGCTCAATCTCTTCGTTTTCTTCAGTTCAGAACGCCAGCCTATGGAATGCTGCCATCTACAATCAGAATGAGTCATTCCACTTCAGGTAACACAATGTGAAACCTCCCTCACAGACATGCCCAGAGGTTTGCCTCCTAGATGATTCTAAGTCCCATCAAGTTGACCATCAATGTTAACCATCAGCATATGTATACATCCTGGAATGATGACTTATAGCTAACAAACAAGTCAAATTTCCTCAGGCAGTTATCACCTTTGAGATACGGGTGCTTACTCATTATGTATCAGTTTTGAGCTGAATCATTTCATTTGTATATGGATAAACCTGGGGGGATATTATATTAAGAAAAATAGCAAGGCAAAAATAGGAACCTGTGTTTTCACTCATATATAAGCTTTTAAAAGTTGATCTCAGAAACAGTAGAGAATAGAATGATGATTATCAGGACTGGTAGTTGAGAGGAAGAATCCATATGAAAATAGAGGTGAAGGGATGCAGACATACAGGTGCACAGGGAACTCTGCTCAAAAGGTCATTTGCACAGCATGGTAATGAGGGTTAATACCAAATAGGCATATTACACTCTTTTACTTTGCCTCATTGCTCATTGAAAATGCTGCTTTTAGAAAACATATTCAAAGTTTATCGTGTTCCTGAGTCCAGCAAGTCTATGGGCACTATGTTTCTCACAGCATGTGTTGGTTTTGTGTTGCTCTACCACCTTGGTAATTCTAAGGGCATTTCTAGATCTTTCATTATTGCGTATTGTAGCCATTGATTCAGGGTAAAAGGCTGTTTATTCTTTGGTTAATTTAATCCTTGGTCCTAATCCTAGAGCCATGGAGCATTTCAGCCTCTGTACAATCTAATCTTGAGCCTAGAAATGGAAGGCTTCAGCCTTAACCTCTGTATTATCTAAAACATTTAAGCCCTTGAGTCTTACTTTCAACTAAGGCACTCTGACTAGTTCCTCTTAAACTCAGAGCTGGCTGATCTCAACTGACTCTTCTGGTTCAACTCATAAAATATTCTGGCTCAAACTCTTCTCCAAGGTTATTGGTTCAAACTGACCTTCTGAGCCAGCTGACTATTTCTGACAGCATTCTTCTTACCCTGACAGACTCTGGCTGACTCCTGCAACTTCTCTGACTAAACTGCTCTGCTTGATTTCAAACTGACTCACTCTTCCTGTCTGATACTGAATTCTTCTGTGAAACTGCCTCTGTGTCTCTGCTTCAGACACCTCAGACTGCTCCTGTATCTTTGACTCTGTGTCTTATCCTTATTCTGCCTGACTCTCTGAGCTGAGAGCCTGCTTTTCTATCATGAGGGTTGGACATGTTCTTGCTCTGACTCACTCTGCTAACTCTTTCTCTGACTCATCATTTTGTCTGCCCTTCACTCTGACTTATCTCAGACATCACTTCCTGACTGACATTGACTCCTTCTGAGCTCTGCTTCTTGTCTGATTCAACTTGCTTCTGTCTTGTGAATTAAAGGTGAGTGCTACCACTGCCTTCTGAATAGTGGGATTAAAAGTATGTACCTACATTGTTTCTATATTCCCTCCAGAATACACATGCCTCTGAGTATGATCCCCTCATATAGACCACTGGATGTGATCCCTTGCTAGAGCAGTCATGTTGCTGGATTAAATGTTGAAATATTCCTTTATAGTTTATCTCTGCTATAATGGACTGAAGTAGCAATATTTGATGTTACCATTTGTAATTATTTTGGGGCTTGACACACCATCACATATAGAATAGCAAACTCAATAAATGAATGAGTGCATATTGAAGGTTTCACTTATCAACCCATCTTTTTCTTCTGGGGTCTCTCAGAATACAATATTTAAATTAGGCTAGTTAATAACCTTACTATGGCTCCTAGGTATTACAGTGAAATGAAGACACCAGAGTCTTTCACTTTAAGTCAAAAGTTTGAAATTATTGACCGAGAAAGGCATATTAAACAAAATCAATGCATAGATCTACGCCTATATCTGGCACCTAATGTATGTTATGACTATCTCTTGTACCCAATATACATGACTGACAAAAGTCAGAAAAGAATAAAAAGGCTCAGGTTCCATCTAGCAATCAGTTGTTGGGGAAGACAGAAGATATCTGACAGAAAGCCACAGAGGGAAAAGTGAGCTGGGATCCTCTCCAAAAGAAGTTATACCAATTCTTCAAGTTTGGTTGGATTCCCTGAGAGATTTGGCCTTTGGGAGCCTAGAGCCCATAGCAAGGAAGAACGAAAAGGACCATCCAGAACCTCCAAGAGAGTGAATCACAGTAAGCTACCCCAAAAGACAATTCTGTTAATATAGGCAGATTTTCCCCCATTGAAAAGTGGGAAACTTTATTTTAGGCATCTTAAAGGCGAGGGCATGAGGGGAGGGGTTAGAAACTTTGGCTGAAGAAATCATCACAATATTTATTCCCACCATGGTATCTCACACCCTGTTCTCAACAATCTTGATCTTATATTTTTTTCTCAAAAAAGTTTGGAAAAATTAGTTGCACAACTAGAAAAATTACAGATAGAAATGAAAAACCTTGAGAGACAGGAAGGGAAGAATGATTACAAGATACACAGGGAACTAACCATGATAGACAGTCATGTTTAAGAGAAATGTTTAATGGTGAACCTATGGTGCCAACTCAGAATGAAATTGAGGAAAGGCAACCACTCTCAACTAGTTATCATGTTTACCAAGCTTTCCCAGTTCCCATGCAACAAATACCTGAAAGGGTAAAAAATCATAAAACTATGAGTTAAGCTGCAAACCTATAGAAATACTCTATGATAGACAATTTAAAGAAGCAGTAGTAACATATGAAATACTTACCTCATGAAAAACATTTATTAAATACCTGGGCCACCAAAAACAACTATTATCCAATACTGGAGACATTTGGCTGTACTGGAAGCTGATTCTCAGCTGCAACATGATAGAGAGAAGAAGCAACAATTATGGAAAACTGAAATAGGCTAAAGAAGTTAATATCACGAAAGATCAATTGCTAGGTGAGGGTCAGTATTCTGATTTATTAATGGAGATTCAATTTGAAGACGTTATTATAGTACAGTGTTGTCTTTAAATGATAAGGTTGAGGTGCCAGGAAAGAGGTCTATATCCTTCACTAAGATTATGCATGGTTCAGTAGACGCCATTACTGACTATTTACAAAGATTAACTTCAGCTGTAAACAGAGAAATATGAGATCCAGATGCAAGACATCTATTAATTGAATCTTTGGCTTTTGAAAATGAAAATGTGGAGCAAAAAAAAGTTATTAGACCTTTAAAAGCATGATCAGCACCTATGGATGAATGGATTAGAATTGCTGCTGATATTGATCCTAACACTTATGTAATTGGACAAGCAATGGCTAAAGGTCATGAATTTCAAAATGTCTGATGTTTGAACTGTGGGAGATGCAGTCATTTGCTCAAGGATTATAGGTCAGGTGTTCGTAAAGATGTTTTCTCTAGAAGATCCCAGCCCCCTAGGGTTTTTAGAATGTGTGGTAAAGGTTATTATTGGGATAATGAATGTAGATCATTGGGAGATATATGAAATAATCACTTACACATGCGAAACCTCCTGGGCGCAAGAACCTTGCTCTGGGTACTGGCAAAAAACAACAGGAGCCGAGTATTCCATGTCAGCAACAGAACGGCTCATCTACAGAGGAACCTAAACTTCTTATTGGAGGTTTTAATGCTACTACAACAGGAAGTGCCACCCAAGACTTAGCCATAAGTAGAAATCTCACATTGTCTCCCCAATATTCAGTGTTATAAGATAGGCACTGGAGTTCATGGTCTTCTTCCTCCAGGTAGGAATGGTTTTAGGAATAAGTAGTTTGACTTTCCAATGATTCATTGTGTATCCAGGTATTATAGATGAAGTTTCCAAAAGAGAGATTGAAATTACGATTTTTGACCAGGCAGTTGTAGTACATGCCTTTAATCCCAGCACTTGAGAGGCAGAGGCAGAAGCAGGCAGATCCCTGTGAGTTCTAGGCCAGCCTGGTCTATAGAGTTAGTTCGAGGACAGTCAGAGTTACAACAGAGAAACTCTGTTTCAAAAACAAACGAACAAAATAAATTATGCTTTATGTAAAGAAAGATATGCAATTTAATGCAGGTTACAGGATTGATCAGCTTTTACTTCTCCAACATATCAAGGGCAATGCAGCTCCAGTTGGAAGAACAGGAGTACCAACAGACAGGTATTTTGGCAAAATAAAAGTTAAAGGTAGATGATATTGAAATTGAAGGATTGGTGGACACAGGAACTGATATAACTATAATCTCAAAGGAATCTTGGAATTCAAATTGGGCCCTTCAGGAAGTATCCACACAGTTTGTAGGGATTGGAACATTATCTCAAGTAAAACAAATTGTGAAATGGATTAAATGTGTGGGACCAATAGATCAGATGGGAAGATTAAAGCTGTATGTGGCAGATATAGCCGTAAGTCTACGGTGGAAGACATTTATTACAGCAATGTGGAACTCAGATTAATATTCCTTCAATCTTAGAGGCAGCGGATACCTTTACAAACTAAAGCTGACACTGTAAATTGACATCTTATGAAATATGATTTGATTGTTTCTTTTGTCTTCCCTGAGTATGTATAAAATTGTGGCTGCACTGTGCATTGATCACAGTGCCTGAGTATTTTTCTTTCACATTTGCAGACTATGGTACCCAGGCACTGGATGAAAACCTGTTTACATATGAGCAATGTGTCTAAGTTGTTACATATGTCCTGTGTCTAGTTAAAATAGTGAGAAATGTTAGCTAAAATCCAATTATTGATATGTGTGATTCCTAAAGATCTAATCATACCTTTAAGAATATGCTTAACACACAGAAAAGGGGAATAAGAATAATGACTCCCAGAGATAGACTGTATAATGTCTTATTAACCATAAAATTTTTGCATGTCAGTGAGGCAGGAGCAACGGCTGCCAAAACACACTGGATTGTAGAATAAAATTATTGAATTAAAACAGCCTGTGTTAACATCAAAATGGAAGTAGGGTATGCATTGTGTTGGAGAAGAGGTTTTGCTTATATGTTCCAGTAGGATATGAAAAACTGTGGGAGTCTATCTAAATTGGTAAAGATTAGATCTGAGTAAGAGAAGCTTCCTAGATACCAACTGCTAATATGAAGGGTATGATTTAAGAAAGGAAAAGATGCAGAAAGACAGCAATGTAGGTGACACAAAAACTTGATCCCCCTGAATGAAGATAGCACAAAAACTGGGGAAGAAAGAGAGGAAATAGTTTTTCCGACTGGAAAACCTTGATGCTTAAACAGACACTTGCTGAAAAAATATTGAACAGAACTTGACAGATGATCAGAACTGATAGTTGTTGCAATTATGGAAGGTAATCACATTGATGACTGCTCAGTTGAAGTACATCTTCATAAGGACATTCAGACTGTTAAATTCATGGGACTATACAGCATCCTATAGAATTTTGGGTTAAAATTTGGGTTAAAATAAGCTTTATTTAATCTTGTCTTATTGTAATATTAGACTGTGTTAAAGCTATTTTCACAGCACAATTTATAGCTTAAACAGAATGGGGGAAGATGTAGAGGAACATTTAATCTTTTAATCCAACAGCATGGCTGCTCTGGGAAAGGATCACATTGCATGTTCTATGTGATAGTAGGAAGGGATCACATCCAAAGGCCTGTATGAAGGGATCACATTCAGAGGCCTGTGTGATCCAGAGAAAGCAGAGAGTCAGAAGCAGATAGTTTACGATTTACAGTTAGTTCACAATACAGCTCAGAGTATAAAGAGGTAGTTCAGAAGACAGTCAGAGTGAGCTCATAAGTCTTAGAGGCTGAAAAATTCTGGATTTAGGTTTACAGATTAGCTTGTATGGAGGCTGAAGACTTTGTAGGTTTGGACTTGAATCTTGAAGAATAGATTGTATGGAGGATAGGATCCAGGATTGAATTAGCAAAGAATAAACTCATGAGAATAATAAATCAATGCTCACATCTATGCTTACTGAAACAAATGCAGGCTGAAGGCTGAAAGCTAGGACTCTGTGCTATGTAGTTAGCCAAGTTGTCCAGACAAAGTTATTCTAATGATCACACAAATGACAAAGTAAAACAGCTTTATTACTCACAGGAGAGATCTAGATTGAAGATCAAATCAGCCACAATATTTCTGCAAGCCAAAGCCTAGTCCAGAGCGAAGCCCTAGTTATTTCATACTATGAAGCCTGAGAGTAAAGTGAGGAAGTTGCTGGAGGCAATTTTGAAGCCAGAAAGGTGGCTCCTGTGATGTACAGAGAAAAGCCTTCTCCCTAACAAAAGCACTAACCAACAAGTGCTCGTGTTGAATCTGGAGCAAGTCAATCTGGAAACCTAACTAAAAGCATTGGTAAAGGAGACCACAAAATCAATATTTTTCAATGTGAATTAAAAGTCTGTATCTTTAAAAGAGATGATATGATTAAGTATCATAGCTATAGAAAAACAATTCAAAATTTCAAGAGATAGGTTGACTCTGTTGTGGTCTAATGTACTAAGGTGGTTTTTAACTGTTTAGACTGTGCTCTGTAAATGTATCCACAGTGTGGATGACATGTCTGTTCACTGCATGCTTTACTGAGACCTGCTACTCAGAGAAAAATAACAAAAAAGCATTCTTTCAAACGATCACTGTGCACTGGCAGTGTTCTGTTTATCCGAGAGCTCTGATGGAGATGTGCACTGAGATTAGCACAACTTCCATTCTGCAGCTGATGGATAAGTGAGTAATTTCAATTCCCAAGTCTTATTTTTAAGTAATATATTTCCCAAGGCTATAAGTGCCATAGATAGTGATTCCTTTGTTAGATTTGGTCAAGGTCAATTGAAAACTTTCTGAAAAGAAAATCATTGTAGAGGCTATCAAGAAAACTCATGATTCATTCATATGCTGAGGAGCTTGGAAGAAGCTGATTCCAATTCTCATGGATGACGGAGGAGTTTAAATTTTCAATGGAGGAAGTCACAGGTGTATTGCACGTAGAAAGCTATTTAGAATTAGGGATGGAACCCTGAAGATGTGTTGGATATGTGTATTTGGCAGAAAATGTAACAAATGAGACTGTACTTCTTGCAGGTGATCACAGACAGTGTTTTGAGTTTTCTCTCATATTCATTTTTATTTATCAGCATTCCTGTGTGTTTATGTATGAGTGAACCCATGTGTCTGGGTGCCTGCAGAGGCAAGAAAAAGGTGTTGGATGTCCTGGAGATGGAGATACATACAGCAGATTGTAAGTTGACTAACATGAGTGCTAAGAACTAAACCTGTATCCTCTGGAAAATCAGTAGTAATGTTAACAGAGCTATCTCTCCACCCTCAAAGTGTTTTCTTGATAGAAAATCTATTTCTGGTAAAGATGCTGTGGACATTACTGAAATAATGACAAAAGTCTTAAAATATTATATAAACACAATTGCTAAATAACTGACACAGTTTGAAAGGATGGACTTTAATTTGTAATTTCTACTGAGGGTAAGATGCTATCAAACCATATCACATGCTATGGAGAAATTTTTCATGAGTCAAATGGCACAGCAAAATTCATTACTATATTATATTATGAAACTGCCAGAGCCCATCAACTTTCAGTAACTATCACCCTGATCCATCAGCAGTAAGGGCAGCTTCTGTCAGTCACAAATGTTATAATGCACTGAAAGGTCAGTTGAGTTTTAGCATCCTGTAGCAATAAACAATTGAAAAAAAATTCTTCCTTCCTTAATTCATACTATAATTATAAATGATATATAGCTGTGTCACCCAGGCTTGCCTTGAATTTGTGATCCCTTTGTGTCCCAAAAGCTGGGAAAACTAGTGTGGGCCACCATACTTAGTTTTCTATAAAGGTGTTTTGTTGTTGCTTTTGTTTGTTTTAAATAAAGTGGGTGCATTTTTGTTTCTTTTTTGAGACAGGGTTTCTCTGCTCTAACGCTGGCTTTCCTGGAACTCACTCTGTGGACCCGGCTGGCCTCAAACTCACAGAGATGCACCTGCCTCTACCTCCCTAGTGTTCCCGAGACTAAAGGCGTATGCCACCACAGCCTGGCTTAAATTGTATCCTTAAAAATGCAAAGGATATATTCTCAATTTCATACTTATACTCCCATTTCAAAACTGGTACTACAGTATTCATGAATTAATCAATTACATTATATTACATTTGAATCTGCTTCATTAGATTCCAGATTATGTTGTGGGATATTTTACTCCTGTGTGATGTTTTGGTTTGTAAAAGGGCTTTGATGCCTTGCAGCAGGTGCAGGCCTTGCTTCCTACCTATTCACAGCCTTGTGCTAGCCCTGCTGAGATCTCCACAGATAGGACTAAATGTTTACAGGTGAAGGTGACCTTTCATGATCACCATCAAAAGTCTGCAGGCTAGGTGATCAGAGAAGGCTCTGATCACCCCCAGCCGAGTACTATTGTGTTGTAATGAAGGCCTGGATGTGGAGAGGGGACTGGGGGGAAAAGTTTAAAGGGTCCAATGTGGAAGCAGGCAGGAGAAGAATGGAAAGGAGAAGGATGGAGAGGAGAAGCAAGAGAAGAGGATGGAATGAAGTCTCTGCCTAGCCGCCTGGGTATTGAATTCCTTGAGATTTGACATGGCTTGTAATTAATAAAGAGCACTGGAAAATTCAACAATGGACTCGTATTAAGCGATTGAACATTAATTTAACAAGATTATATAGGCTACAGAGAATTATATAAGTAGAAATAGATATTCATTTATTTTTTACATTCCATAGTAGTAGTATTACTGTAGTAATAGAATAGCAATATTTACAATACCGCATTCACTGAGAATTTGAAGGTAATTGACATACTCTCGCCCCCTAGTCACATATAGTTGTACTGAGTTTGCGTGGTCTTAGGATACTCTACTACCTCCCTTTAATTCTCATTTAGATTCTTTGTGCAAGTCAATATACAATTAGCATTCATTAATTCTTATATTGCTGACTTCCTGATCATTATCTGTCTAACTCTTTCATTTTAATAGATTTTTAAGAGAAATAGACAGCACTCCCTGAGATTTTATACTTCAAAAGCAATTTATCTAATGCTTCTGTATGAGAAAGTCACTTTTGCTCAACTGTCTGAAGCTCACATGTTCATTTCCTCATTACTTGAGTACTTTAATAGACATCATCGGTTTCCATCACTGGTGTAAAGATTTCATATAGTCTGGATATTTGCTTTAACTTTTGTCCCTTCAGAGATTTACCATTACGTACACGTTGGTTTCTCTTTGCTCATTTCTTTTTTAGCTGTTATCACAGTTTTGTTTATTCTTTAATTTTCCTATTTTAGTCTTGTTTTATAGTTTGTGCCTTCATTGTCACTCATACTTCACATACTGTGAAGTATATAGTCACTTATCATGTTGCATTTTATTTATGAATTCCACATAGTCTTTTTTAACTTGTAAATAATAATTGTATTCTACTTCCTCCTTAACTTATATCCTAGGTTTTTCCAATTTTTATCAAAGCTTTTCCTATACTTTTGCAATATTTTCGCTTTCTTATATCTCATTTAGGAAAAAAGAAAAACACATTTTCACATTTTGATATGAGTGCTTATTTCTGGTCTACATTCATTCTCTGTAAATACCACCCTGCTTCTTGCTTATAATACAATTTTTGGAATTTAACATGATTTTATTGTCATGTTAAATTTACTCTTGCTCATTATTATATGATATTATTTCATTAGTACTTTGAGGGCATATCTTGGTCTTTTATTTATTTATTTGTGTATTTGTTTGTTTGTTTACTGATTTATTAGACAAGGTCTCTCATGTAGCAGTGGTTCACCTTGAATTCATTTTATAGACCAGACTAACCTTGAAATCACAGAACTCTTCCTATCTCTGCTTCCAAAGTACTGGAATTATTATTATTATTATTATTTATATTTATTTATTTTCGGTTTTAAGAAGCAGAGTTTCTCTATAGTAACTCTGGCTGTCCTGGAACTCCCTGAGATCTGCCTGCCTCTGCCTCTTGAGTGCTGGGCATGTGCCACCACTGCCTGGGATTATTAAAGCTATTTCATTGGTTAAAGGATGTCCATAGAAGCCCTAGACAAATACAGATGTGTTCACTCCAAAAGTTGTATGGCTAGAGATTGGATGCGGAGGAGTTAGTTAATTACACTAGTCTTCCAGAATATCACTGGCTGTGCTGCTTAAATAATTGATTTTTAAAAATTATAGCTCCAGAATCTAGAAGCCTAATACAAGCAACTTGCTAGCAAGATAGGCTCCTTCTGAGGCAGCTTTACTTGGTTTGCTTCTGTACCATCCTGCTGTGTACTCACAGGACTTCTTGTTGGTGATATGTAGAGAAGGAGAGATCTCTCTCTTATTAAGGCAGTCAATACTATTGGATTATGACTCAGCCCTTATAACCTCATTTAACTTAATTATGTCTTGAACAACCTATCTCCAAATGCAATCTCGTTGATGGTGAAGGCTTTCACATAGTAATTTTGTAGACATTAATTATATAAGATATATGATGAAATAAAGACTCATTTGACTTACTATCACACAAATATCTATCTAGATTTGATGCATAGGATTGAAGAGACACTATTTAGTCTTTCAAGACTGTAGAATGTGGTTCTGAGGACTCTGGCTTTAGAAATAGGAGGCTCCAGGATATCATTATTCCATTTGCTTGCAGTGAATATGAAACCTACTTTATGCTAATATTGAGGTCACTGAAGGGAGGATTTTATACTCAGACAGTGGCAGAAGCTGGATTTTCTCTAAAAAATAAAATATACAGGGTTAAGACAAGTGCTGTTTGTAATGTATCACTTCTCCCTCATCTTCTCTACAAATGCCTCTTTTCTTTTTTCCTGAGGGCACATGCTAACCTGAAGACTGAGCTTCCATTTTGAATGGATTCCATTTAGTAGTTTTACAGGCATTTTGAGGTTTTGTTTTCTGCAATGCTGGGACTAAATGAAAGATGCTTCCTTAGGAATACAAATTTCTGAAAATTGATTGAACAAAAATGAAAGAATGTTGAAGCAATTTCTCCTCTGCAGGGTGAATACTGCAAGTTATAAAAATAGTCCAGGATGTATTATTCTCAGTGATGGTTCATGAAATTGGCATCCATATCCACTGATGTTTTAAGAATTGTCAACCTGAAATGTGGTTGTAAGAATTAGATGGGCTCATAAACAGAGTAGAGTAAGCAATGCCTGGAGATTAGTTTTTCTACTATAAAGTTTGCAACAAAATGATAAGAGAGAAAATTGAACAGAATGACATCATTTGTCTCCTCTGACTAATACTAGAGTGACTAATGGTAGAACAAACCAAATAAAACATCCTAAAATAAGAGGTTCTTGTGGTTTTCATTAAAATGTGTCTTTTAGTAAATACAGAGAAAGCTCAGCAGAAAAACTTGGTTTTCTCTTCAATTGTTTTTTAACTTCTGATTACATCTTGATTTTCTGAATAAAATCCATGGCAATAGTACAGTTATTCCATTTATAGATGATAACATTTTGAAAAAGCCTTACAGACAGAGATTCTAATAACTATTCATTATGTCTAAAATATCTTAAGGGGATGTGACATTTTTAAATTATGGAAATTGTTATCAAAAGTATTTTTTATACAGTGAATGGTATGCCCTACACAGTTCTCATATATGCCAATATAAAGGCTGACTAGTGGCCAATTAACTGGCTGGGCATGAACATTCTGCTCAACAAGGATGATAAAATGACTAATGTGCTTGGGAATATTCATGAGAAACTCAGAGAGTTGGCAGTAGGAATTAGCAGAAAAAGAAAGACATAAGGGACAAAAACACAGAAGAAGACATAAATCAATGAAAGCCATACACAGGTAGAGAAAAACAAGTAAGGAAGAGGCACACACAAGCATAAACAGGAGAGAGTGAGAACGTTCAGTGGAAGACAGTTCATTTCATACTGAAAATAATATTTGATGATCAAATTAATCACCCTTGGTAATTTCTTTCTGTTTCCTTTCTTCTTCCTCTTTTTTGTTTTTCGAAACAGGGTTTCTCTGTTGTAACTCGGGCTGTCCTGGAACTATTCTGTAGACCAGGCTGGCCGCGAATTCATAGAGATCTGCCTGCCTCTGCCTCCTGAGTGCTGGGATTGAAGACCTGTGCCACCATTGCCTGGCAAGCCTTGGTAAATTTGTGCTGCAGTAACAAACTCAGTTGTTGCTGTTGCATGTGCCACTACACTAGACACAGTCTTCAAACTCAGAATTTTGCACTCCTCCTGCTGGGAGCCCCAATACCCTGGTAATGTGGTTGAAGTCTGTCGACAAGTTTCCAAACTCCCTGGCTGGGAATTTCGGCTTACCAGCCCTTTCTCCCCTTTGCTGTAATGGTGACAAAAGCCCTTCCTTATGTCTGCATGGCCTAGTAATACCTTAGCTGGCTGGTGTCAGCTGAGAAGTAGAAGCGGCCATTTTTTACTCAAAAGTAATTGTCATTGTAAAATATCTTCCAGGCTTCTAAGTCCTGGCATGTGTAAAGCTACCTATTCATATTGATAGTAACAGATAGAAGCAAAAGGAGCCTAGATAGAGAAAAAATAATATGCACCAGACAGCTAAAAACTATAAAATAAAATCCTTCTTTGCCTACATGGCACTTTGCTCTGTTTGAGGCAGACAGAGATATTATTCAGCTAACAGTATTAAGTCAAATGTTCTTTCTTAGCAAAACAAGATAACCTCAAAGTTTGTAAGTCTGCAGGAGGAAGGACACCCAGCTCCTCCCCTTTGGGCGTGACTACATCTACATATGAAACTAGTTCCTCTGAAGGCCTGAGCAACATCTACAGACCGAAAAACTATTTGGCTTTTTAAACCTCTTCCCAGAGCAATTTTCTCTCTTTCTGGTGTGGCCCTTTTCCCTGGTAATGTATATTGTAAGTCTCTTCTTGGTGTGATTTTTCCACTGACAACGCGCATTGCATTGTCAGTCTCTCTCTCTTGCCCCTCTCTTTTCTTAATATATATACTGTTAATTCCCCCATTAAAAACACTCCTGCGTTTTACTCCTAAAGCGTGTTCCACGTGCCATTTTAAAGCGCGATCGTGCGTGTCATTTCCTTGGGTCCCGTAAAGAACGAACTACCCTGTTCGTTTGTCATTCATTTTTCCTGCACTCATACTCCCTCCTGCATAGAGTTTCCATGAACCCATTTGTGGGAAAGGCTGGTTCCCTCCACACCCTCCCCCGTCAAAGACTAATCTGGAGCAGGTGACACATGTCTATAATTATGCTAGTCAAGAAAGTAAAGAAGCAGTCAGGCTCAGTGCCTCGTTGGGCTACAGAGTATACAGAGTGAATTTAAAAAAAAAAAAAATTAAAAGAAGGCTGGGATATGGCCTACTGGTAAAACATTTGCCTAGCATTTGTGAGGCCCTAGGTTCAATCTATACTACTGTTCGGGCAAGCCGGGCGGGTTTCTAAGGAACCACGAGACACGGACCGCTGAAACATACATGAGGCATTTATTTGATTCCGGCGCGCTCCGGGTCCCGCCTATCCCACGCAGGAGATGAGCATGGCGGGCCCCGATCCCCTCCCCACCAGCCCTTTTATCCGGTTCCGGGGTTAGGGGTCTGGGGATGGGGGCTCATGCAGCTGATTGGCTCTGAGCTCTCGGGAGTTTCGCGCGCGGAATCCAGGGGCGGTGTGGTCAACCTGTGCCCTTGGAAGCCACCTTTGAGACAGGGAAGGAAGAATCCCTGCTGATATGCAGGAGGGAGGAGGCTGGGGAAGAAGGAATCCTGTTGACAGGTGTTAAGCTCAATGGTCATCTTCCCTGTGGGTGGGGAGGAGACTGAAGAGTACTGTTAATGGCCGTACTTGGGAAGGCATTTCCCCCTATATGTGATTGCATTTCTATGTTTCATATTTCTTAAACCCTTTCACTACCCCCCCACACACACTATGTGTGTGTGTGTGTGTGTGTGAGAGAGAGAGAGAGAGAGAGAGAGAGAAAGACAGAGACAGAGACAGAGAGTCTTTTAACTCCCACAAACAACATAATTCAGTGGTTATTCAGTGGTTCTCTTGTGCTTTTCTAGTGTTCAGGCTGAAATAAAGCCCCAAGCAGCACACAACACTTCCAGGAATGATGGTTGAGAGAGATGCATTAAAGAAGTTTTGAGAAAAATTATTTATCACCTTTTCCTCAAATTTGATCCAAATTGGCCAAATAAAGTCATACAATTGAGCTGAAATAGAGCAGGGGAATATAATTATTTCATAGGAATGGATCACAAATAACTTGAGACAATATGATTGACCACATCTAGCATAATCACAGAGCGCTGGAGCAGGAAGCAATTATACCTACTGGCAATGACTGTGATTTGAAGGATTTTCCAGTCTCAAGACCTGGCACAGTGATTGCTGTGACTCTTGGGCCTCTGTCTAATTCCTTTGCATTATGCCCGGTTGGATGAAACACAATCACTGTATGGGTGCCTGGAGAGTTGAAAAGAACTTCTACCCAATTCAGGAGCCTTTCTTGCTGATGAGGCTGGGGGAGGAAGGCAGCCTACAGACACCTGGATCAGCACTAAGCCCCAAGAAACTCTGATTATCAGACTACAGTTTCGAACTTTTATAAGTAAATAAAGCAAACTTGACATTTTACACCTAGCAAGAACATATTTAGTTTAAAAAAATAGATTATACTTTTAGTAAAAAATATCTACAAAGCATTCCACTATATTTGTTTGTTTGTTCCTACGGGGTGTAGAGCTCACGCTTTGTCAATTTGATCATCTTTTAAATTACCCAGTCAATGCAGGTCAATGAGCAGAAAATCTACATCTTATAAAACTACAATCTTTTCAGATTATTAAACTAGTAAAACAGGTAGATGTACTTAGATAATATGAAAATAATCATTTGGCATTTCCTGGATCCATGTATATGATTCTATATAAGTAAGTATTTATAACATCTTGAAAACATTAGCATTAATACTACTCAACTTGGTACAGATGGGAATACAGCAAAACAGCTCAACTGCTTCAAAGTTAAAGGTAGTAAAATCTAAGCAACTATTAATTAAGTGAACCATGAAAAGATACCAAATGCTATGATAAATTTTAAGAATTTAATCTGAAAATTAATGACTGCTATAATTACCCAGATAAAAGAATCTCTCTATAATAAGGAATGTTTTCCCTTAAGGCTAGCTTGCAGAGGAGTCTTCTCTTCCTTTACCTTGTCTCTGTTTATTAGGAACAAGGTGCTAACTGGTTGCAAATGTAGATCTTTGTGAAATCTACCAGGACATTTTTATTCTGTAACACTTAAAATTCACAGTTTGCAAAGACTTTATAATTCAATTTTCTGTTATTGCATCAACCTCAGTAAATACCACATCCATTTCAGGAGATAAATCCATGTAAACATTCAGAATTAAACAGTGACAAATAAAACACCTCAGAAAATACATATTCACCAGTCTCTTCCTTTTTTTTTCTCTAATTGTTCTATGAGTGTGTTAGACCTATTATAAAAGAGTAACTCTTGTTCAGTCATTTCATTGAAACAGAATAATTTCGCTGAATGAATGCTAAGCTGTTTCTGCATCACACATTCTCCATTCATCCAGTAAAGAGAAAAAGGCAACGGAAGGAAATGCTCAACAAATCTTGATTCGTAATTGCAAGACAAACTACGCATTAGCACAGGGTAAATTATGTGTTGATTTAAATCGAATAGGAATAACACAGAATAAGGTCTCTAATATTTCAGTGTACAAACAAATATTCTGTAGATTTGTAAAACATGCAGATTCTGATTCAAAGGGAGTTTCTAATGTCTAACAAGCTACTGAGTAATGGAGATGTTGAACTCAGTCATGTACTAGAAGCGGGTAAGATGTAGGTCCGAATTCCTCTAGAATAACACAGTGGAATATAGAAAGTATTCTAGATCACCTTTGTGGTAAAGAACATTCTACTTGCAGAATACTTACAGGAGTGCATCCTTGTGCACCAGCAGACACTACAGGGGGTGGGAGGGCACTAATCTCAGTGAGGTCAAAGGGCAGGCCTGTCTGCACTGCCTGTCTTTATGTTAATTTTGTCTTTGTTTCACCTCAAAGCTTCTTCTGCGAAGCCATAGCAGCATCCCACAGGAGTACTAGCCTCTGATCACAGGAGGAGGTTTCTAATTCTTTCATAAGGCACTTCCAGGGACCAAAAGGACTGTAGAGTTCTTTGAGGGAATCACATTTAGCCTCTGATCTCTACCCATTCCAACTGCAGGTGAAATGGGAAGCAGAATCACAGAGGAGTCCTAGAGGCAACTTTTAAGATTAAACAGGTAGGGTGAGAGTGATTGTTTTTTAGGATAGTTGACCCATACAAAGTGTGATTTTGTCAATTCATAGAATGGTGAAAAGGGGCCTATGGTCAGCTTACAACCTGACACTTAAGACCAGAACATCACCAAGACCACCCTTCTCGCCATTTATGGAAACGCATCATATGTCTTTCTGACAGTGATTTACAGCCTAATGACAGTGCTTCTGAACATTTTTTTCTCTCTCAGGCTGGATATTAGATGTTTTATTATTTTTAAAAAGCCTTCTGTCTGTAGGACATCTGAGAAACTCTCCATTAAGCTGTCTGTTATTTACTTCTGTCTGCTGACAAAGGAAGCATTAATTGTGGTCTGAGTTCTGGCTTTCATGTTAATGCTCATCAAATGCATTATTAACTCATCCTTTGATAATGTAAATCACATCAATGGAAAGACTAAATCATTGCTTTCCATTTGTCAAAAATGTAACTAAAATTAATTTGAATGGAAATAAACTTTTCAATTTACTGTATAAACATGTAGAAGTTGAATTTTTCTTCTTTAATGTATATATTTATTTGCTAAAATTTAAAAAAAAGAGTGTTTTTAGAACTATAATGAAAGAGATAAATAATTCCAAATATGCAAGGAAGGAAAGTTTGTAGTTAATTTTGTTTTTTCATTATGACACTAATCAAAATACTTTGAAACAAGTACACATTTTCCTTTGTGAGACGATGCACAAACAGTCATGTATCCACACCTCTCAACATTAGAAACAGAAGATTTTGGCAAGCAACAACAAATGTATTTTACAGTAGCATCTTCTGTGCTTGTCTGGAAGCATGCATTGAATTTCAAATAGTTTATACTACCACATCTATGTTCTGTACTTTGCAATGTGCTAAATTTATGACCTAACTTTTGTTGTGCTTAACTATATTCTTTATTTTCCTAAGAGACCCTTTACTATAATTGATAAAGTAGAGCTTAAATTAGTAACTCTGGCATGAACATTTCCATCAAGTCACCTGATTCTCTGTGTAATACCAACATTGGAGTTTACGGAGTTGTGACAGAAAAAATTTCACAAAATAATGCATCATACAGGATCCCAGCTTAGGTAACCTTTTACTTATTTTTTTAGTTTTATTTTTTTTATACAGTGCGCACTGAGAAATGTTCTCCACTCTACTTTTCATCTCTCCTCTGTTCCTCAGTAATTGGTCCCACACTCTCACAGTGTGTGATATCCCAGAAGCCTGGGGATGGCCACGAGTCAAGTAGACACTAACACATCATGTCTAAAAAAATTACTCACCTGCAAGGAGATACTCTCACTGGAGTGAGAGTGCAAGTGTGAACTCTGGCAGGAACATTCCTCAGAGGGCAGAAGAAAGGATTTTCCTACTCTCACTCCATCACAACTCCATCTGACAGCACCAAACTGGTTGGCAGAGTAAAGACCATTCCAAGCTGGATATCCCATTGTGGGTGATTTGCATCTAGTAGATAATTGTGGACTGACTGTGTACTTGTAATTCTCTTACCCTTGATGTGGGTTTTTTTGTGTGCGTGAAGTGTTCTGGAGGTGATGAGTGGCAAACAGTCACTAGCCCAAGAAACAGACTCTGGGTGCGAATGGTGCGAATCCAGTTTATTGTGTAAGGGAAGCAGGTGTTTAAGGAGAAAGTAGGGCGGTGTGAAGGGAGAGGTCCAATAGCTTTGGTTTAAGCTTACTAGACAAGACACTTCAGTCAGCCTATCTAAAGCTTGCTAATCAGAGAGGGATGGTAAGGTCAGTAAAGGCCCAATCACTCAGAGACTTGTACGTAAAGGTTCTTAGCCTATCAGTATTGCCTATCAGTGTTGTCTGGTGTCTGTGAACAAAGCTTCTGCAAAGACAGAGGAAGTGGGAGCTGCTCTGGTGGGGCTTTTCTGCTGGTGTGTCAGGATCTGTCATTTAAAGGGCCATGCATACATGTGCCTGGTCTAGCGCAGGCGCTGAAGCCTGCCTCTCTCCTGCCATTTGGAGCCAGTTGTCACCAACATCAACTTAAGGAGCCCTTCAGATTTAGAGAGCTATTTTTTTAATTACCTGGAAAACCAAACAGACCTAATAGGAAAAGTGTAAAGCAATCTTTTCCAACAATGAATCCCCACAAGTGGCTGAGTAATTATTTGTAACCTATACCTGAGTATAACTCAATAGGAAATCGAGTCCTGTGTGAAGGCCACAAGACATGCTTCCAAAGGTTGATTTTAGGAATAATTTTGCCCTCTAGAAGCTAACTGGAACAAAACAAATAAGTGCTTACCTGACTCCCCTTCCAAACTAGTTCCTTGATTTTTCCCAGTTTACAAAATCTGGTGGCAGGTGTGTATCACACACAAAGTCAAGGCATTCAGTCCACTGAGAATAATCTCTTTATCTTTGATGGCAGTAAACAGAGAACACAGTTTCAGTTACCCAAGTAAAGGAATGTACCTACAAAATGATCCAGTAGGTAATATTATCTAGTCAAATTGACTCAGTTTCTAGTATATTTCTAGCTAACCTGGATATTTTATAGAAATACAAAAATGTTATTTAACTATAAATTATAATATTACAAGTGAATTGTAGACATTGATTCAGGGCATCAACTCACTCACTATTTGGCTCAAACTCTTCTCCAAGCTGACTGGTTCAAACTGACCTTCTGAGCCATCTGACTGTTTTTGATTGAACTCTTCTCACTGTTATTGGCCCTCTGACTGGCTCCGACTGCCTGCTTCAGACCGCCTCTGTGTATCTCTGAACTCTCTGTGTGTCAACTGAGAGCTCTCCTTTATTTTTTGAGAGTTATGTGTGTCCTCTGATTCAAACTTGGAGTTGGGATTAAAGGCATGGACTCAGTCTGTAAACATGAACTGAGAGCCATGACATACTTCTGAACTGACTGCTACCTTTTAGAAGCCTAGTGTTGGGATTAAAGGAGTATGCTACATTGCCCTAACCACAGAAATCCCTTTCACCTAGCATTAGCACAAACAGAGGATAGGATTAGTTTGATTAACATTCTTTCTTCATTCTATCCAGATTACATAGGCCTCTGAATGTGATCTCTTCATACAGGACTTTAGATGTGATCCCTTCCTGGCTATCACACAGTCTTTTCAATATGATCCTTTCCCAGAGCAGCCATGTTGATGGATCAAATGATTAAATATGCTGCTACAATGAATTGTCAGTCTTTAAAAATAATACAACACAAGCTCTTTTATTTATTTATTTTTATTTCCCTTTTATTGAAAATAGATTACTTTCTCATACAATACATCCTGATTACCATTTCCAATCTCTCTACTCCTCCCAGTTCCTCCCTATCTCTCCTTCCATCTGGATCCACTTTCTCTCATTAGAAAAGAATAGACATCTATGAGATAACAGCAAAAATAAAATATAATATGATAAAACAAAAACCATTGCATTGAAGTTGGACAAAGCAAACTAAACTTCTCCGTGTCCAAAGAGTTGTGTGGGTGCTGTCTTTTTTCAGCAATGGGGCCTTTCTGTCAGTTTCTGGAGAACAATTTATTGTCTTGGCAACAGCCTGGGTGCTTTAAGGATTTCCATGGGACCCTTATGGCCAACAATTCAATTAAATTTGACCCAGTCCCAGTACTGGAAGCTTTGTTTGGTTACAGAGATGTTCAGTTTGGACTCTGTCTCCCCCATCATTTAGAGACTTCATTAGGATTGTCTTCATGTATTTTAGGAAGTTTCCATTGCACTAGGTTTCCATACTACCCCTCAAATACCCTTAAATACTAGATGTCTTTCCTTACATTCCCTTTCGCAATCATCTTACCCCTCCCTCTCTCTACCTGTTCCTCCAGTTCGAGCCCCCCTGACTCGATCCACTCATCTCTTCTATTTCCTTCTCCTAGGGGAAATGTATGTGACCCCCCCCCAGTCCTTTATATCTATTTTCTTTAGGTATATGGATTGTAGCTTGGTTATCATTTACTTAATGACTAATGTCTATATATAAGTGAATGTAAGCTGTATTTATCATTCTGGATCTGGATTACCTCATTCAGCATGAAATTTTTTCTAGTTTCGTCTATTTGCTTTCAAATTTCATGATGCCCCCCCTCCTTTAAACAGAAGAATAGTATGCTATTTTTTTAATATACCACATTTTCTTTATTCATTCTTATGCTGAGGGACATCTAGGTTGTTTCCAGTTTTTGGCTATTATGACTCGTGCAGCAAGGAACATGGTTGAGCAAATGAGGATATACCCTCCTTTGGGTATATTCCCAAGAATGGCAAAGCTGGATTTTGAGGTAGATCAATTCCCATCTTTCTGAGGAAATGCCACACTGATTTCCATAGTGCTTGTACAAGTTTGTGTTGCCATCAGCAATGGATGACTCTTCCCCTTATGCTACTTCCCTGAAGGCATGAGCTGTCTCTTGTGTTACTGCTCTTAGCCATCTTGACAGGTATAAGATAAAATCTCAAAGTACTTTAGATTTTCATTTCCCTAGTGGCTAAATATGTTGGAGATTTCAAGTGTTTCTCAGCCATTTGAATTTCCTCTATTGAGAATTCTCTGTTTAGAGCTTTACTCCATTTGTTAATTGGATTATTTGGTTTTTTGATATCTAGTTTCTTGAGTTCTTTATATAGTTTGGATATTAGCCTTCGATTGTATATGGAATTGGCAAAAACCTTTTCCCATTCTATAGGCTGCTGCTTTGTCCAAATGATAGCGTCTTTTAAGGGGTAGTTCTTTTAGAGAGAAACACACACACACACACACACACACACACACACACACACACACGGGGATATTTCAAACAAATTTAGAGCACGCCAGCTACTACTCTATCTCTGCCAAAAACCAGTCTTACTAGGCTTGCCTCACTTTAGTATTGTTTTTAAGCATTAATAGAGTTTTGAAATTGTGACAAGGGACAATAAAGTGAAAATAATTCCACTGGAACACTATTTTATCTGTAAGTAAGGTGTTTATTTTTCAGACAACTGAAAGACAAATCTACAACTGAAAGACAAATCTATTCACAGCTACCCTCATTCTTCTTCAAAAATATCTCCAGTGTACCACTGTAAAAAAGTTATTTGGCTCTCTCGGACAGAGCCTATTCTTTGAAACTAACGCTCTTCTTAAGACGTTAAGCCTAGTTGTGTTCAACTACAGGTTTCTATCTTAAGTTAATAGCACTAGATATGCTTCCACAGAAAGAATAGTAAGGAAACTATAAATAAAAAAAAAAAGATTTAGAAGGGAGACTTATTGAAAGAAAACCAACTAAATCTCATAAACAAATATCTAAAAGTTTATACAAAGTGAATTCCTGGAGCTCATATAGGCCTTGAAAGAGGGAATAATCCAACCCTGTGCATATATCAGCCCTGCCCTATGCCTATTCTGTACTGTGAATGATAATGTTTAGAATATTTTTTTTTTCTTGAGACAGGGTCACCATATGTTCCTGACCTACTTTGAACTAGCTGTAGACCAGAATGGCCTCTGGTTTAGCTTGAACTCCCTGCCTTTGCCTTTCGATTGCTGGGATTAAAGAGTTATGAGTCCATGCTCACCTTTTTATGATTTTTAAATTTTTTTTTATATTTTATAAATTTTATTCTAGATTTAATTTAAGAGTTTATTAACCCAGACCTTAAAGATAAATATATCTTTTATCTTGAGTAGCAATAAATTGTATGATTAGAGCCATCTGTGTTTGTTTCTTGACCCCTGGAGTAAAATGAACCTCAACTCTGCCACTTGACACTGAAGAAGAAAATACGTATGCCTTAACAGACTCAAACTCCTAAAAAGAGAAAATATGGACACTGTGGGAGATTCTATTCACTCATTGTTTAATATTTCTATTTTACTTATTACAGGTGATATAGAGAAACATTGGGAATAAAATACATAGAAATTCTTTTTTTCTTTCATTATATCCTCTTAATATACACCATAAGTCTTTAATCCAAACAACTAGTTGTCCCTTGTTATATAACATGTAATATCTGAAGACTTTGCTACATAGAAAAAGCTAAAACAGCAAAAATTTCATTTTGTGTTGTGGAAGGTATTCTAAATCAATGTGCGTTTCATTTGTATTACTCTGATTCTAAAAGTGCAATTACAGAGAATTCAATTCAGAATCTTTCTACTGTGCCTTATTATGGGGTTAAGTAGTTAAATTTAATAGTAGTAACTTCATCACTGGAGCCCATGGGCTCCTCAACCAAAAGTTCTTGGCCAGATTTATGGTGCCATGCATCTGTTTTCTCTCTGGAGTTGGTCTTAAATCCAATCGGAGAGTGGTTGGTTACCTCTATTTCATCTGTACTACTATTGCACCCAGGAGGCATAGGGTTCACAGCTGGATAAAACTACGGATGACTTTTTTACCCAGCAGCCTGAATAGCACTTTTCAAAACTTTGGAATTTTTCAGCTGGGAGGAAGTTTCCTGGTCAGAACCAACTTGATTTGATTGTTCTGCAATCAATGTGTGATGGTGTCTTACCATCAAAATCTGGTTGGTAACCAAGAATAATAACAATATCTCATAGCGTTTGACAGGGCATGTCTGGGACATCACTGACCAACAATTTGAGGGAGTTATCCACATCCAAAACTGACCTTTTTATTTGGTAACCCAAATGGGATGAGCACAATTCCCATGTGTGGTAACTCCAATTAAACCATTTCATGTATGTGTGGTATGTATATTACATACTTATGTATATGTATATACATATATACATATATGTGTACTATATTATACAATGTATATAGTTCAATGCACAATACACATTTGTCCACATTTATATAATAAAAATGATAGATTCCAATTTAGTTTTTGAAAATAGCCTTAGTGTTAGTATCATATTGTCCTTTAAATTCATATATCTGTACCCGCAGATTAGTTCAGCTCTCAGACATCTTCAGAGAAGCTTCAGTGAATGGTGGTTAATACAAAATCTTAGAACTGGTCAAAGTGCAAACAACAGTGTCAGTGAAATATTCAGTCACAAATGAGACGTCTATACCATACTCCCTCTCAAAATTGTAAGATCTAGGTCTCTGGGAGGACCAAAAAGAAACAATGTCTTCTGAGTGTGAAAGGACCATTGTACTAATAGATTCACAGCAGTTGTGGGGGTCTATACAAAACTTTCAAAAATCAAGATAGTAAAATTTTAGCATGGAGTAGGAAAGTACTCACGTGCCCTCATGCCTAACTAAGGTACCATGGACAATTGATGCCCTACTGAGTGAGGGACAGTAAGTTTTCTTTAAAGATATGATTCCTTGAAGGCCCCGTATGTTGCAATGGATGGCTCCACACCCATAAGCTTATGGGTAGCACACATTATTTTTTATGGGTTATTGAAAAAAGAATGTGAAGTTGCAGGGTGTGGTAGATCTGGAAGGAGTTAAAGGGAAGAGTGGAGAGGCGAACATGATAAAAATACTCTGTATAAAAATCTTAATGAATTCGTAAAAGCCTTTTAAAATGTTGAAAAAGGAAATTAAGCTTCAGATGGTCTAATATTGTGTTTATTTCGTGAAAGAGGTCCAGAGTCTGACTACGTAAAGGATGAGCAATAACATTTTTAATCTTAAAGAATAAACTAAATATGAACGGCTTAACAAGTTACACAATCCTATACTAAAGAATATAAAATATCTCAGAACTTTGAAGTCGAATGAGTGAATGGAGGCAATCTCAGATACATCCTATTAGAAACCATGTGTTTGCACAGAGTCCAGTTATTTCCTATATCACAATTCAAATCAAATTTATCAGGAGACTTCCTAATCTCTTCTACAAATTTTTCTTATAGCAAGAAGAGGGGAAACAAATACAGTTTTCTAGGTAGAAGAAAATCACTTGCATGTCCAATAGAAGCAGACACAATGTACACGGGCAATGCTTTTTTTATATAACCGCTAAAAAAATTGTCCCTCAAATGAGAGTTAGCTGTAACACTGTACGCATGAATTTTAAATGACTAAAGCAGACTGTCCAAGCTTCTGTGAATACCCATAGATTCTATATCAGTAGATTTATTCAAACACAGAAAAGAAATATTTGAAAACTGTGTCTGTATGAGACACGTACAATAGGCAATACATTATAAGAATGCTTGACATGTTGTGTGTATTATATAACTTGATTTGAAGGTGACTATACATAGAAGACTCTCTTCTTGGCCTTCAGTAAGTATAAAAATACATGAAAAAAGTATGTAACTACTTGCAAATACCATGTATTTTGTATATTTTAGTATTTAAAAGAAATCCTATCACTGATCCCTTGAGGATACCAAAGAGCAAGTATAATACACTATAAAGTATAATCTCATGATGAATCATGAAAATACACACACACAATATATATTATATATTACATATTATATATATATACACACACACACACACACACATGTCTATATTGAAGTTGACTGGAATGATAAAAATCAAATATTTTTTATTAATTACTTACTTTTATTTTTTGAATTATGTGTATTTATCTGTGCACGGGTATTTGCATGTGAATGTAGCCACCATCAGAGGTCACAAAAGAATGTCAGATCTCTAGGACCTGGAGTTACAGCTGAGCTGTCCAGCATGGGTACTGGGGAAACAGACTTGGATTTGCTGCAACAGCCGTGTTTGCTCTTGAAATCTGATCTATCTCTCCAGTCCTCTGAGACCAGAATCTTAGAATGGTTTTCAATACATAGTAGGACTATTAACTTCTACTTAAGGATTATATTTAGTAGCATCTGAGTACCTTTTTATTGGTTTAATTTATAACTCATAAAGTAATCCAAATTGTTAAGATGTACAGAAAATAATACAAATGACAAATCACTAAGATTTAATGTATAATAAGTTTGTGTTTGGGAGTTTAGCACAGTAAACAACCTGAGAAAACAAATAAACAGATATGAGTCCCTAGGGCAGTAGGAGGAACACCCTGGTGGCAGCACACTCTGAATAGAGGCAACATTTAGCCTTGGTCAACTGATGGGAGGGATGAGCATCCAGGTTAAACTTCAAATGAGGCTTCAGGAAGGATCCTGAAAGTTGTTGATGAAGAAAGAAAATAAAGGCTGTAAAAGGCTTTGTAATATACACCCCCAGTGAAGAGAAAGAAGACACCAATCTGTTCCTTAAGGACCTTAAGATCATATTCTGTTCTCATCTTGGTTTCAAGGCACATGTGTACGAACTGTAAGGATTTTCTCTCTGTGGCTTCAGTGCTGGATCTTCTCTTCTACTCTGACCCTAGAGCTATGTATTTCCCAAGGTTCAGGTTTATACTTCCCACATTGATTTTCTCTCTGTGTATTTTCTGTCCCAGAAATCTGCTCTGCTGTCATAATTAGACTTTTTATATCTATGTGAAGTGGCTTCACTGGAACATTTTTTTGAGACAGCAGAAAATACATCTGATATTGTGTGATGTTAGATTTATTTTCAATTTTACAGGTACCATTTCATTTTTAAGAAGTGCCTCATCTTTAGTAACCTTGTTGAAGTTTAGAAAAATGGAGAAATGTAGTTTCCTAGATTGAACAAACAAAAGCCCTCTTCACGCAAACACCTTTCAGATACTTGGATTAATTCACTTCCATCTTTTACAATAAATGCTACAAACCCATACTCCACTTCCACATGAGATTCTCTTTCCTGATTTCCATATTTGCAACACTTCTGCACATTTTTCAGATCAACTTGGAGAAAAGTTTCTCTCAATGTCATTCTCTACTTATTTACTCATTCTTGCTGAAAAATATACACTGGGGCTTCCATAACAATATGCTATATGCCCCGTAGTCTAATCAACTAAAATGTAATTGCTTCGGGTTCTAAACCTTAGAAGTCTCAGATTTATGAGCAGGTAAGCTTGAGTTCTTTTTGGACTATAAGTGAAGGTCTCTTTTAAATGCTGATCCTTGGCTGGTAAATGCCATTTTCTCTGCATCATCATCATATTTTCTGCATGTCAAATTTTGTCCTTTAAGTTGATACTGACCACATTCTACTGACCACACTGTTGTTATTTTAAAGACTTCAGAGATGGAGATCCTATTCTGAGGAACATATGAGTTTTAGATGGATAGAACTCAACCCAGAGCAGTAACTCAGGTTCTCGGTACTTGTCTGCTAAAAAGAAAGAAAAATATAATCAGTTCTTGTATCTTTCCACAGGTTGGCTCAGTTCATGCCATGGCAGTTGGCTTTACTGGGTGAGCAAGAGAAAAGCCAAAAAAGCAAGGAAAGCCAAAGTACTTTTGTGATCTAACTTTGAAAGTGATGTTAAATAATTTTTTTTTTATATTCTCCTCACTGCAGGTAATGTCTAAACGCAATCATTCATAATTCTCTTTAGAATTATTTTTCTCAATCTGTATGTAATGTTGAGACAGTGAAAAATACCTGCTATGTATTATTATGTTAAATTTCTTTTTAATTTTGCAGGCATCATTTTTAAGAACTGCTTCATGTTCAGTAACCTCGTCGAAGTTTGGACAAAATGAGAATGTAGCTTCCTAGGGCAAACAAACAAAAGCTCCCTACACAAATGGCAGAGTTTTCACCGTCAGAGAGAATCCATGCCTTGGGGAGTAATTGCCTACTTATTCCTGCCTGGCATGCATAGCAAAGCTTCATCATCCAGTGCATGTTGTACATCTCAACCAGAAAGAAAACTAATCAATTCTCTACAGATATGTTCATTCTAATTCTGTGACACCCAGAGCTCTGTAAGTGCATTTTCTTGTAACACTACAAGATGATAGGGTAAGGAGGAACAAAACGAGGCAATCAGAAGTCATGCCACACTCCTGAGCTAGCTCAGTGGAAAAGCTAATGCAACAATTTTATAGTTTCTGACATAATGATTGTTCTTCAGTCTAATATGTTATACCCTAAGTCAAAAATGTAATATTAAATCTATTATGAATTCTAATACTTTTTGCAACAGCACTTCAGTTCACTGAAAGCAAATAAGAGTCCTTAGTCCCTTTACACATGATATTCCTTATCCCTGGATTGTTCACACATGGCTTCCCTCTGCTCCAATCCCACTACTTCATTTAATCAACACATTTAACACATTTAATCAATCATTTAATTGCCTCTCAGGTACATGTTCATATGGCTATCCTTTAGAAGCATGCGTCTGACCACTTAATGTTCATCAACAAATTATTATAGAGTTTATCAAATTGTGGTTTATCCCGGTTTAGTTGTCCATTTTCCCACTACACGTGTGTTCCAGGGATGCAGGATCCATGCCTCTCTTAGGCATCACTCTGTTCCCTAGCACCTCATTCAGTCACTGGCACATGACAGAGAACTGAACTACTTCTTTGAGTGAATAAACAGTATTTTTATGGTTTCTCAAATTTTAGGTGAAAGTAGTCAGTCATTTGGACTATATGTTTTTTTTTTACAAAATAAAAGTCTTTCAAACAACATTTTGTATTCCCATGTCTTCCACAAAGAAGATTTTCTCTTGTAAACACTTACCAGACATGATCTGATGGTTGCTGTTAAAGCATGGCTCTACAAGCTTCAAGAAGATTATCTAGAGCAAGAGGATATATACGTATGTATATATATATATATATATATGTATATATATATATATATATAATTTTATATTATATATGCATTTGTTATTTTAATTAAATATTTATGTACTCTAAAGCCCAGAAATATGATGAGAACTGGGGATACAAAATAAGGGGTGGGGGTTGGAGCCTAACAAGATTTGGAGTAATCAGAGGTTGGCAAATTTAAGACCTCCCAATATGATTATAGTAAATGGCACTGATGGATCACCAGTCCAAATAGATAGCTAAAATTACATTAGTATGTTCTGAAATAGATTAAAGAGAAGTTTAGGAGGAATTAGATTAAGGTCACTTGTACAGGAAAGTGATTCTAGTGTATAAACATTCATGACTATCAACAAGAAGATTGCTGTGCCTAAGAGGTGTGACTTAAATACAAGCTATATGAAACCATTCTCTAGTGGGTCACTATCGTGTAAAATGAAACTTAAAAAAGAACTCCAGCTACTTCCTAAGAGTACCTTTTGGTAGTCTAACTGAGATAGGAGGGCAGTTCACCAGAGCTATTATTGTCTCTGATGGTGTCTTGCTGAGTCATACGTGGTGTCAGAAGAACAGAGAATTTTCTTGAAAAATTAATGCATTACACTCACCACAAAATGCTAAACTACATGGAATGAAGCCGAAAAGTGAAGAAAATGTAAATAGTTCTTGATTTATTCAGAGGCTATAGAGGCTCACAAAAACAAACAAACCTGAAAACCATCTTGCTGTATGACGTATAGCTATTACATTTACATCTAAGAAAAATCATCATCAGTTTAGCTGCTGTAATTCAGATGTTTTATAAAGCTGTAATCTCAAGTAAAACCGTCCTTTTGTGAGAAATTGCATCTTTTCTTTTTATTGTGAGTCTGGAAGTATACACATCAGTGTCGCCTTCTAAATTATTTGTATAATATAAAAATGAAACATAGAAGTGCATTTGGGACTAATGTTGAAATTCTTACTCATAGGAATATGCTAAAATAATAGCTATATTATTTAAGCTTTTTCTTGTAGATCATAGTAGATGAAATTTAAATATAGTTTACTTGATTTACATCATACATTCAACTTCACTGAAGATTTAAAATTCAAGTATTAAATAACATGGCATATGTGTTTAAGAGTTAAACCACAATAATACATTTTAAAAATGAGACACCTGAGAATCAGAATCAGTGTCTTTGTAATAATTTTACCAAATCCATGACTTGAAAATTGTGTTAGCACAATCGGCTCAGTTTTTAATAGAAAGACAGCACATTCCTAACACCTACAGTGCTTATTAGCATCTCTTCACAGACTTAATAGAGACAAGTTTTCAACAAACAGCATAAATGAACTTGTATTCCATACCTCATCACAGAAAAAAATTAGAAAAAATTCATTGCCCAACACAAGTGCTCAGCTTTAAAGTTGGTTCATTTACTGGGCATTTAATATGTTCTAGGCATTGTGTGAAAAACTTGTAACATTATGTATTCATTATAAAACCCCCAAATGGAACACCCTGTATTTCAGAATGCCAGTATTCCTTCCTATGTTCTTTCCTTTTCATATTGATTAATGTCTAGACTTCAAAGTTCAAGAAATAAAAACGAAGAAAAAATATGCAAAGCTTAGATGTGGAGCGCATAATAGAGATTGAAGACAGCTCTGGTTATTTAGCAAAGCGATTTTTGCTGAAGACTTTTAGTATGATTATTTTTGTGCTGTTTCTTCTCTTATTAGTCTTAAAATACTGGGAAATTAAATTCAGTAAATAGATGAAAACAAGAGATACTTCTATTCATTCTACTCTTCTCCTTTCTACTCCATACAGAGCGAAAATTGTATGTTTTCATCTTTAAGGTATATGGTGCCTTATGATTGCATTGGGGAAGGAAAACATGTCCATCTGTGTATGGCCAGAAAGGATTGTGTTTTATTAACTCTCTAGTCTATTCTTTCCTGCTTTCAAAAGAAAGAACATTTGGTACTGAGACTGCAACATTTTTGTTACTGTAACAAACCTACCCTATTCTGATTGATAGGCTCTTATATATAAACAATAGTATATAATTTTTCATATATTTTACATAGATTATTTCATTCTAAAAATGATTAATAGCAGTAGTATTTGCTCTAAGAACACCTGTCTTTCACCAGCTCAATGACATTTGTCATTCTACCACCACATATGTGTTATTTTATTAAATTCTATCTTTAAAATGCTTCTAGAAGGATGACATGAAACTGTCCATCAATTTTCAATCCTTTAGTGATAACCTCTGTGGAAATAGTTCTAACTCGCAGTAATTCCATGTGAAAAATAGGCGTGAACCTGTTTCTGTGGGATTTCAATGTAGACTCAAGGGAAGCTGTGACATTCAGCCTTGTGGACTGAGCAACTATGGGATTCTTGACCTTTCTATTGGGAGACAGCCATTGATGAACTAGCTGGATCACAGCCTGTAAGCCACTGTAATAAATCCCCTTTTAGCATATATGGATACATTTTAATAGTTATGCTCCTCAATATATGTGCATGTTAAGAATGACAGAGTCTGGCACAACTTCTCACCCCAGAAGTCTGTCTTTTGCACCAAAGCTATCTGCTTTTACTATTGTTTATATTTCTGCCCCCAAAGAAAATTCCACAGCAACACTCATCTAATTCAACAAGAGTTTCTTCACCTTCTTCATTTAGTCATTTGATTTATTTATTTATTTTTGTTTTTTTCAAGGCAATGTTTCTCCGTTGTAACTCTGGCTGTCCTGGAACTCACTCAGTAGACCAGGCTGGCCTCAGACTCACAGGGATCTGCCTGCCTCTGCCTCCTGAATGATGGCATTAAAGGTGTGTGCTACCACCACCTAGCAAGTTATTTTATTTTCTAAGTAATGTTTCTTTATCTAGCCCAGGCAGGTTCAAACTCACCATTATCCTGCCTCAATATCTTAAGTCCTAGGAGTACAGGCATCTACCACTAACTAGTCCACCTGCATTTAGATTTCTATATATCGAACCATAGTTACACACATAGAAGCAGTCTTTGTTTTTACACAAAGTTGATCATATTACTCAAATTCAGCCCCTTAGTTTTCTGTTAATATTTCATGGAAGGTTTGCCCATCTACACATAACTCATCATAGTAATCACCTAGTGTTTTATTGTATCAATCTTCTACTAAATGACCAAAAAAAGAAAAAACTCTTTCTAGTTTTGTGGTTATAGACAATAATTCACCTTGTCATAAATTTCACATAAAATTTAATCTTAAAAGTCAAATTATAGAACTGTAGTTGCTAAATCTATTCATTTGTTCACATATACATAAGAATCTGATAGGTACAGCTAAAAAGCATTGTATTGGTTGATAACTCCATGGCCTGTGTGTGTGTGTGTGCGTGTGTGTGTGTCTGTTTGCCCACTTCATACACTTCCTCATTTCACTTAAACTGAGTCTCAACATCTTTAAAGTTTTAAAAATCTACTAATATTGTAGTTGTTATATTTTTATTTGGCTTTATATTTTATTTGTTATATTTTTATTATGACTAAGGTCAAAATTAGCTTTATTTCCTGAGCTGCTTTATATATATAGATAAAGAGGGAGGGGGAGATAGATAGACAGATAGATAGATAGATTCTGTATATTGTTGGGAAGAGAACAGGAGGAAGGAAAGTGCTGAATGAGTAAGAGGTAAAAGTGACAATATATAAGAATTCAAGAGAAATAAGTACAATTGACATGAGCAAAGAAAGGAGTGATAAAGCAGTTTTTATTTTTAAGGCAAAGGAAAGAGACAGAAAATAAAAAAAGAAAAGATCAGAAATAGTGATCACAAGAGCCTGGGAACAATAACCACCTTAACATCTTGTTTTCTCAAAATCCATGACAACGATATTTCGTTGTTGCATTTCCCACAGACTCACAGAGTTAGAAATAAAGTCGGAGATTTAGCACAAAGGGAACCACTTGTGACTTTTTGATCTATTGTGGATTCAACATGTTTGCCAAATTTTAAAAGAGAGTTATCATCTTTTCTTAAACCAGGACTAACAGTGATTTGCCTTAAGTCTTTCGAGAAGTGGTTGTAAAGGGTTTGGGCTTTTTCTTTTCTTCTGCTATTGAGAGTGTTCTTAGGGCAGACTCTTTCTTCCCATTTTAGGTGTAACTTGAAATAATGGTTTTGTATTAGACATACATCAGGAATTTAACTTGCCACAATATAAACAAGTGATAGATAGTGTGTCTTAGCTCACTATCTCAGGGAAGAAAATATATCTTTATTTTTATACATCACATTAAGTTTTAATCTTTAATAAGAACTTGCTCTCCAGTGGATCAAGGATACTTACCTTACGCTATTTCAGAATTAAACTGTCTTTGACCATTTACTTAAGCCTATTTAAATTCATAGGATTCAGGAGAAGGAGACTGTGCTATAAAAATCTTGTAGTCTATTTCAGTTTCTGTTCTCAGTGATACCCAGTAAAGCATAGTGAACAAAATAGACGTTGAAAGGATTTGAAGTCATGATGGGATGTACTCCTTTGTTACCATGCTCTTTTGTTCCCACTGTAAGGAAACAGGGCTGAACTGCTCAATTCTCTATTTCTGTATACTCTACATGACCCTCAGTACCTGAGAAGAGAGGCTACTCCTGGGAACAGTCTGAGTATGAGGGGATTACCAGAGGTTGATACAAAATACTTTCTTGATTTGTGCTTTACCATAGAAACTTGGCTAATAAATTGTCTTTAAACTACATCAACACGCCCCCCCCCATTATAGGTAACAAACTGACCAGATATAGAATAGGAATTAGAGTTTTGAGGAGATCTTTGCAAAGCTCTATCATCATACCTCAAGGCTGTTGCTTACAATGCCAGTAGTCCCTACTCACTATGGCCAAGGCTGCAGAACTGAAAATCCGTACAATGGATTTGTTTCCTTGTTGCCCCTCTTTTATAGCATTGTCTCTTCCCGAGGGTGTAGCCTTTTATCATCCCACTTGTGGCATTTATTAGTCCAGCATTATGTTAATAAAGACAATAAAGACACGAGATGTGCTTATATTTAAGCCTGGAACACCTCAGCAGAGAGCCCAGAAAGCCATCCTCCAATTCCTCTGCCTCCTTCTCCTCTTCCCCTTCCCAGGTGATTATGTTTGTCTTAAAAAGCTACTCCATTCTCTCTTAGAAGTCTCCTTGCATGATCCAAGAAATACAAGGGTTTTACTCCTCCCAGACCTTTGGCTGAAGGGAAGCATCCCCATTTATTGTAGATTGACCTCCAACACAAAAGGGGCAAGACCACACCTGTCAAGCCATGTCCACATCTATAGTGGGGTAGCTTCCAGAAAACAGTAGCAGTTAAGCCACATCTAATGTTGCCTCCCGGCTGGTGAAGTGGTCACATGACCTCTTTATCAGCAAGTTTTTAGTTTGTTTGTTTGTTTTGGTTTTTCGAGACAGGTTTTCTCTGTTGTAACTGGCTGTCCTGAAACTCACTCTGTAGACTAGGCTAGCCTGAAACGCACAGAGATCTGCTTTTCTCCCAAGTGCTGGGATTAAAGGCATGCACCATCACCACCAAGCTGGCACATTTGTTTACGCTGAGAGAAGGGATAGCAGCTTTTATTTACATTAGCAAGTAGGCCTTTTCAGCTAAGAAATCACATGTCTTGCCAGCATTCCAGACTCTTAGCACAAAGGTTATCTTACAAAACACAGGGATGCACACAGCAAACGGTAAATATAATATTTAGAAATATGTTCATTTTTTTTCTCCCAACAGCATGAAAAAATGCTGAGCTTGTTGTATGTTGCATCAAAGGAGATATAAGGGGAACGTGCCCTCCTCTCTCCTAGGGCTTACTACTTCAGGCTAGAGGGCTGCTCCTTCTAATTCTAATAACGGAATGAGTTAGCTGGTGGCTCTTCCAACAACGTGGATGAAAGTCAGGAACGGAACACAAACTGAAAAACCAGAGTCACAGAAGGTAGCAGTTATCTGGTGTGTCTCAGCAAAGAAGACAAGGAGGCACTTTCACTGCACAAATTCTGCCAAATCTCCTCAGAGGGAACCACCTGTCATGGCAAGTGCCATACTAGACAGTAGGACCCTGAGCATCTCATCTCAGGGGTTTTTATTGATACCTAAGCTCCTCAGGCGTTGCATTGATAGCATGTGAAGATCATGAGCAATCCAATATCTTTTACATTAAGATAATACAAAGTGCCACAGGCTAGGAGGCCCTTCCCCCATCAGTGCACAAAACAACCATTTTGAACATAATTAAAAATAAGCTTCTACAACAACAGAATATACTCATAATTCTATCTCTAGAAAGTTCAAAATCATAAAAAATAAAACTACTACATGAAGATGTAGGATATTTGGGTTAAACCACATGAAAAGGATAGGAACAAAATGAAGTTTCCCACATTAGCTCATAAAGGAAAAACATGGAAATGGGGAAAACATAAGAATTTTAATTACATCTAAGGTGATACTTACAAGTAACCCCAAAGGTTACCAATCACAGTACTGTCTAGAACCATTGGCGACATTTATGAGGAGTTTCCTAACCAAGACAAAGTATAAATAAAATGTTCAAGTGACTTTCAAAGCTTTAAAATTTAGAAACAAGTTATCATTGATACATGAGATTTTGAAAACATATCATTCGTAATTGCTTAGTATTAATCTTATCCTTCATTACTGTCAAACTTATTGGAGGATTTCATGGCATCTCCCTAGAAAAAGTAGCAGTTTGTGTTTCCAGGAAGGACCTCTGTCACAGTCTGTACAGGCTACTGTAACAAAACTATACAAACCGCACAGTTTTTAAGACCAGCAATTTATTTTTTCACAGCTCTAGAGGCTGGAAGTCTGAATCAAGGCACCAGCAGATCCATTTGGTGAAGGCCCACTTTCTGATTTACAAGCTCTTTCATCCCACATTAAATAAGGGACAAGGTAGTTCTTGCTTGAGATGCTTTTGTAAGGACTCTAGAACATTCCTGGACAAGGAAATGTGCTAATGATGTAATCACAAGGTCTAATCACCAGCTACAGCCACAAATCATATTGGTGGTTAGGGTTTGTGTGTGTGTGTGTGTGTGTGTGTGTGTGCACGTGCCACATGTGGGTGTGTGCACATGAGAGTGTGTGTAGATGTAAGTGTCTATGTCAGTTGCTCTCCACTTTATCACTTTTGAAGACGCGTTCTCTTTCTGAATTCATCACTCACTAACTGGGTAGGTGAGCTGGCTAGTGAGCAGGATTGTTTTTGCCTCTTATCTGCTAGGGCCACAGACAAGCCTCAATACTTGGTCTTCTGTGTGGGAGCTGGGGATCTGAACCCCAATCTTCATATTTGTGCTGCTGGCAATATACTGAGCCATCTCTGCAGACTGGTGACTATGTTTTGACATAAATTTTGGAGGGCCAGAAACATTCACCATAGCAACCACGTTGAAGCATACAACACACAAGACACCGCTCCACTTGGCACATCTCACACAGACAGGCGATTCTTGAGCATCGAGAAAATTTATACTTCCCTGAAAAAACGATAACGAGGTTATGTTCTTATTGTTTTTTTTTAATATTGGCTTATTTATCCATAAACATTCTTAACTTCTTACATTGTTTTAGCTCCTTTTGAAACAATACTAACAGACAACAAACAGTGTATGCTAGACAGTAACATCAGATATTCATATTATAAACATCTAATTCGAACCATTCTGTACTTGTTACAGAATGTCTATCAGGTTCATTTAAAAAATGGAAAAATAATCAGCAAAAAAATTTACAAAACAAACAAAAAACAAATAAAAAAAACTCCCACTTTCACACATACATTTGGTTCTCCCAAAATGAGTCACATGTAATGATGAAACTGCTTTTCACCATGGGCATTCCACTTTCACAGGGAAAAACCAATGATTCAGATGTGTTGACAGCCTAAAAGTGGTCCAGCCAGGGCAGAGGAGAAACTGCTGGCTGGGTAATCAAAGTGGAGAACTTCTAAAATAAGAAGCTCAGGAAGTGTTTCATCTAGCAGAGGCAGAAAGGCCTGCTTCATGAAGGCTGAAGCAATTACTGAAATGTCAGGGTCACACACTGAAGAGAAGCTACAAGATACTCATACAGGGTGATGGACTTTTTTCTTAAACGTCAGTTTACAAATGTTTTCAGTAAATGTGTGCTTTAGAAGTAGTTATGGGTCAGGTAGCACCATTAGGAGAGACAGATATGAACAATAAAGACAACTAAAGAAGTTTCTCTAGGATGCTAAATGTTTGGTTGGATTTGGCATTTTGAAGATGTTTCATAGTTGAGGGAAAAAACTGGAGAAAGGTAACAGGGGCTATGAGATCGACGTGTGGAGAGGCTCTTTGTCCTCCATGAACACATTACAAGGGAAACTTTATAAATAACACTTCCTTTTTCTACATTGTTTTTTTTTAATTTAAAAATTGTTTTAGATTTATTTATCTTTTAATATATGAGTGTTATATGTTGTGTCTGAATGTGTGTATGTGTACTACCAGTATACCTAGTCCCCAGAGAATTCAGAAGAGGGCATTGGATCTCTTAGAATTGAGGTTACAAATAGTAGTGAGACACCACATGGGTGCTGGAAATTGAGTCCTGGTCCTCTTCAAGAGCAGCCAGTGTCCGTAATTGCTGAGACATCTCTCCAGTTTCTGAACCATGATTTTTAGAATGTTTTGGGATATAGATTTTTAAAACATTTATTCCCAAGCACTTTTTCTTAAGTTAAAATATAACTCAAAGGAAATACTAGATCATGTTATTTTGTTGCATGCTTGATTTTCATAATAATATTTATGTCTATTAGTTAAATTAAAGAATACTTGGAATGTCAGAATAAATTTTTATTGTTAATAACAGTGCCTGAACTATTATTTTTAAGTTTCCCATTCATTCCTTTGCCTTTACAACCAGGTGAACACAGTCTCATTTGAAGGGTGACTTAATAATTTATTATCAACATATTTTTCTCTGAAAAATACTAGGTTTTAGTATAGTTTCAAGCAGAAAGTATATTAATAAAAAAGAGGAAATTCAGTTTTCAGAGAATATATTTATTATGAGCAGTTATTGGTAATTGTTAATTGTAGAGGAATATTTAATATTTATTGCGGCAGCATAGTTGCTCTAGGGTAGAAAGAATGTTAGTACATACCTTTAATCCTAGTAATCAGAAGGCAGTGGTAGTACACACATTTAATCCCCAAGACAGAAGCAAGTAGAAGCAGAAGTATAAGCAGTGAGAGCTCAGAAAGAGTCTGTGTCAGACAGGAAGTGACATCTGAGATGAGTCAGAGTGAAAATCAGGCAAACTGACAAATCAAGACAAAGAGTTAACAGAGTGAGGACACACCCAGCTCTCTCTATAGAAAAGCAGGCTCCACAGCTCAGAGAGTTGGATAAGACACACAGGCAGTCTAAGGAAGAGACACAGAGGCAGTTTGGCAGAAGTGAGTATTAGATGGGAAGAGTGAATCAGTTTGAAGCAGAGCAGAGTAGTTCAGTCAGAGTTGTGGGTATCAGCCAAAGTTATTGTTGGTAAGGGAATAGTTTGTGTGATAATATGAGCAATTTCCATTTAATAACTTTGGATTTTCCTGTAATAGAAACCTGAAATTGAATAGAATATATCACCATATGAATGAGGCAATGTGAGGTTATTATACAACTTCTTTACCTATTCTGACAATATATTGAAAACCAAATTTCAAAACTTTCATGGTAAATGAGTCAATATTAGTTTCATAACAGACTGTTTTGACTCAACATTTTACTTGATTTTGCTCATAATAAAGTATTGTATCCAGAAGGGTATTCTAAATAAGTTTTAAAGAGTGAAAGCATTTATACTCTGTGCATACCATGGCTTCAGTATTACAGCAGATGTTATAAAGAGCACAGAACTCCTCAAAACCATCCTCCATCCTCTGCTCTGTATTTATGAATGAGAAAAAACAAACATGTTTAACAGCTTTTGAGTAAGATAGTAAGCTCAAATTTCTTTCTTGAGGAAGACCTGCATTAGTTTTGTCTTTTGTAATCATGACACATTATTTCTCTTAGTCCAGCATAATGTCTTATTACATTCTTAATATATAATTTAGGGGACGGGCAGGGTTTCCCTGTGTAGTCCTGGGTGTCTAGAAACTCACTTCATAGACCAGGCTGACTTAGAACTCAGAAATCCACCACTTCTGTCTCCCATGTGCTGAACTTAAAGGTGCGAGCCACCACCCAGCCTAAATCTTAACCTTATACCCCTTATACACACAGATAAGTATAGCTACTGCCTCTCACCAAAGAAACATCTCTTTATAGCAATTGGAGACCACCAAAGAAAACCACAACTGGACACAATGCAAAGATCAACAAATCACGGGAGCCCAGGACCAAGGGACACATCTACATCACAACTCCTGCACCTATGGCTCAGGGAACATTGCAGATGAGGGGGCAGAGAAATTGAAGGAGCCAGTACATCAAGAAATTCTCTGTGTAATTTTTTTTTGTAGTGTATAATAGTAAGTTTCTGTATGGTATTAAGAATTACAACAAATCTAGTATTCTCTGATTATGAAATCAACTCATATAGATCTTAAATATGGGAAAAGAGATAGTTGATTATGAATAATCCCAATATCTAGTTATATCATCTAAATAGGTACTTTTCCTATCGTAGTATTTTATCTGATGTTTTAAAAGATATTCATTACATTTTATTTATACACAATTGTGGGACTGTCCAAGGACTATAGTGTGTTGAAGCTGTTATGGTCTTAGTAGTTCATTTTCATGCATGACTTCTCTTTTTGACCAAAGCAACATTATCTGACCTATAACTGTGTAGATTTGCTTGTGATAAGACAAGGATTAAGATTAATAGGAAGAGAGACTAGAAAGTTAAAAGTGACTTGAGATCTTCAGAAATCTTCTCACTCTTCTGTAGGCTACTATAGTGCTTGTCTCCCTAGAAATCAGAGTCAAACTAACAATGCATTCTTCAAAAACAATGCACTAGGATAATGTGTTATTTTACCTTGGATCATTTTTGAACTTCATGAAACTGTGAATATCTCAGTGTGATTACCAACATAGTATGACTTAGGGATAGTGTAAGGACCATTCTTCTTGCACCAATTAGATTATAGAAACGAAGCAGAAGGAAGAGAAATATACTTAAAATTTCTTCAGTAAGGGAGAGTACAGTCCATACTACATGAGACTTTATATTTTAAAATCTCACTGATTCCAATTATGATATATTATTCAAATTAAAATGCCAAGGTACTGGTTTGATATTCTATGTTGAAATAAGTTTAATAAGAATAGAATATTGGTAACCTGAGGGCTTAATGGGTGAAAGGCACAGAGACTGTCTGGAAACAAACTCTGAAACAAAAGTGAAAGAGAAGGTGTAAGTCACTCCAGCCTGCATTTTATATATTCTCTGAGGGTGAAAACAGTAATTGTCTTTGAAGATCTAGTCAGTACTAAAGTTCACACTCATATGGCTGAAAAGAAAAAAGAGGCCTTATTTGTATTAATATTTTTATTAAACATATTCATGTTGTGCTGTGTGTGTGTGTGTGTGTGTGTGTGTACCATGTGTGCGCATGCATGTGAACGAATAAACAGGCTATGGCACACAAGAGGTGATCAGAGGACAATATGGGGTTCTCTCCTTCTAACATGTACTCCCCAGCAATTGAATTTGGGACAAGCATCTCTACCAACTGAGCCATCTTCCCAAGCTGGGATTGTTAAATATAAAGAAACTATCCTAATAGGAAAAAAGGTTCACATATTCATCATGTGCATTCATAAAGAAGGTATTATAAGCAGCATTTTTTATATTTCTAGACTTGCATAGTTTTTAAAAGATTAACTTAAAACATTATATTATATATAAATATACGTAATATGCATGAGTGCAGGTGCCAGCAGAGATCTAAACTCTCTGGGACTGAAGTACTTTGATGATTTGAACTGACCTAGGTCCTCTGCCCATGCAATTACTGAGCCAAGTTTCCAGCTCACAGTGGCTTCTCAAATATTAGATTTTACCTATTTACAGGTGACACAAAGTTTATTTTATTCTGTTCTAATGTTTCTTACTGGTATATTTTGAACATGATGCACAATTATTACCATTAACATATTAACACATTGTGTAAAGTTTTCTGGACTAGAAAGTTGTCAGTATTTTTATTTGTTCCATTGCATAATCAACATTTTAACGTGAATATCACTGGGTGGTGGTGGCACACACCTTTAATCCCAGCACTCTGGAGGCAGAGGCAAGCAGATCTCTGTGAGTTCGAAGCCAGCCTGGTCTACAGAGTGAGTTCCAGGACAGCCAGAGTTACAACAGAGAAACCTTGTCTTGAAAAACCAAAAACAACAACAACAACAAAAAGGAATTTCAATATCATGTGACAAACCAGATGACTAGCTAGTAGTGTAATAATGTTAAGAACATCTGTTAAAGCAAAAAATGCCCCTTCTTACTCTCTGTGCTATTAAAATGTCTTTTCCCAAGGTCGTTATCCATTTTGTTTTTAATTTCATATATGTTCACTTCATTTATAAGTATTAGATTTAAATGAAAGTAAAAACAATGTTGAACTCAACTTCTGAAATATGAGCCATTGGTCTTGAGTTTTTGCAAGGCAAAGTTTTACAAGGCAACTTTAAACTTAAATATTTGCTCATATGAGACAGCAGTTGCATCCAATGATGTCACCTTTCAGCAACTTATTCAACAAAGCTAGGCACATTTGATGAGTATAAAAATTCTCACTGTTTTATAAGGTTTATCAATATGTTTTCTTTGCTTCCTGAGTTAATTTCTTCTCCTTATTCCTCCTCCTCCTCCTCCTCCTCCTCCTCCTCCTCCTCCTCCTCCTCCTCCTCCTCCTCCTCTTCTTCTTCTTCTTCTTCTTCTTCTTCTTCTTCTTCTTTGTAGATAAGGAAGATATTCCTTTCGATCATTGTCATTTCGACACCTTCTTTAAGTCAGCCCTAGTAAATAAGTGTACATCTGACCATGGTTTATGTGAATACCCACCAAGGACACAACCTTTCATTTCAGGCCCACACGCTGTATTTTCAAATCAAAGAACCTCAGCATAACAGAATTTTTCAGAATTTTTAATTATCAGAATTTATCAATTATCAGAATTTTTCAATTTTGCTATATGACTTTATGTATTTTGTACTTCTCAGACTTTTGTAATAATACATTTTTCTAACAACTTACTTAAAAGTTATTTTTTTATTGAAAGTGTGGCAGAGAATGACAGAAAGATTTTTGCAAATCGATATGTTCTAACCACTCATCAGGAATCACTCTAGGCTACAGGCTTGTCTATTACTTCATACCTCTGGAACAAAACTAAGTGAGAGATGAGGATTCAGGCATTCACAGTGATTATATTTTAAAAGACATTAACATATTTTGACAGAGACACCTTAAAGACAAGCATCCATAATAATACATAAAGTCTCATTTTTTAAATAAGTGAAGTTTGAATACACATCAAACCTAATTTATTAGGCATTCGAATTAAGATGTCCTATGGGAAATTTGACAAATATTTTTAGAATACATTGTTCACATGAATGAAATTTCTGGAGATTTGTGTATTTCCTTTCTGAAATTTAATCTTTGATAATTTTACACACCAATGTATTGTGAACAACCTATTGTGAACACAATCACTCCTGTCATCCTTTCTTATCAACATCTAAGTCCTACAGAACCTTTTCTTCCCAATGAATCCTTGTACTACTTTCAAGTTCTATTTGTGTTTCACAAGACTCTTCCCAAACCTGAAGCTCTTACAGTCTTTCATTCATTTTTCATGATGTCCCATCGGTCTTGGAAGGGGTAATATAAATGTCCTCTTTAGGGCTGAGCACTCAGTGATCAATTATTCTCAGCATTGTGATCACTTATGAGTCTCTGTGTTAACTTACTTACTGCCAAAGAAGTTTCTCTGGATAAGTCTAAGGGAATAAATGTATTTGAAAGGCAGTTCTGTTATAGGTCCATTTAGCTTGATATTAGCAGTATGTTTCCTTCAACCCCTAGGGCTAAATACTTAACCAGAAGTTTTTGCTCAGGTTTTCAGTATCAGGTACGCATTTCTTCGTATGGAGTTGGACCTCAGACCCAATCAGCAAGTGTTGGTTACCCCCAAAATAATCATGCCACTATTGTACTAGTGGGGCTGTCTTGCCTGATGATTGGTATTTAGTAAGCAAGCACACTTGATAGCAAGGTAAGATTTTTGGCTTCTTTTCTCCCCTGACAGCTTGCACTGTACCTAGAATCCAGAACTAGGGGCACTGGTGAGCAATGCGAAGGCTTCCTTAGTTCCAGCTTTTTTTTTTTTTTTTTTTTTTTTTATTTTTTTTTTCCCCCTAGTTATTTGTATGCTGCAACCTAAATTTGTTGTGTTTTTTGATAAAGGGTCTGTGGTGATTTGAATGAGAATGGTCTCATAGGTTCATATGTTTGAATGCTTGGTTCCCAATTGATGAAACTGCTTGGGAAAGATTAGGAGGTGTGGTCTTGTTGGAGGGGGTGTTTTCAAAAGACTCATGCTATTCTCTTTGCCTCATGGTGTGTCTCAAGATATGAGCTCTCAGCTACTGCTCCAGCACCATGCTTGCCTGATTGCTGCCATGCTCTTTACCATGATCATCATGAATTCCAGGGCTCTGAAACTGCAAGCCCCCTAAAACCTCTTCCTTCTATAAGTTGTTGTGGTCATGGTTTCTTTCACAGCAATAGAATAGTAACTAAGATGGGGTCTTAACATCTTGCTCTATTCGTAGATCAAGAGCAATGGCCATAGTCTTTATTGTTTTGTGAGCTTCTGGAAGCTCTCTGGCTAACAACTCACAGGGAGATTTGAGACTTATGGCTTTGGGGATCAGCATTATTCACTCATGGAAGATACCTGTGCTTGTTTAGTAATCTTATTTTTAGTAATCTCATAAGTTAGTAGGTTTCTGTATAATATTTCCATATATCCTAAGTTGACCCTTCAACTGGTCATCACCTTACTCCATCCCTTTTCAGCACTAGTATGGCACTCCCTGATCTTTCAGAGTACATGTGTTTTATATTATCCCTTCACCAAACCATTCCATTGAATGTGATTTCTGCATTTAAGAAGCATAACAGCATAGAAGTCTATTTAGTAATGTTTTTCTGAAGTATTTGGAGAGAGAAATATATTGACATCTTTAATTTATTTAAAAGTATCATAAGAGATTGGACTAATGAATGCCTTTAGGAATGTATACATGAACTGATGTGTGAAAAAGCAACTGTGGTATAGGTTAGGGGTGAAATGTAAGTGGTCAACATTTGGGCATTGACTATAAAATTTTTTCAATTTCATAGTATGTCTAAAAGTTTATAACAATCTATAAGAGAATTGAAGGATGCAATAAATCAGTATCTATTATATTTGAAGGAAAGTAGGTATTACAAGGACTATATACTAAGTTGATCAAAACATGTGCAAACAATCAATGCTGTGTATGCTCAAGTATTAGATAGTTCAGTAATAGTAACACTAACAGTTTCTCCTGAAAAATCAATGTGCAGAAAAAATTAAACTACTATAAAGAGAAAAAGCTTTGTAGCTAACAAGTTTATTTACACTGATAATTTAAAAAGGAGAATATAAGTATTATCTAAAGAATGTAAGACAATGTAAACAAGAAGACAAAGTAGATAGAGACAAAAAGATAGTTGATTATTATAAGTTGAAGTATGAAGAAGTACATATTTTTTCACCTATATTTTATTAGTTCTTGAAGAATTTCATGAGATGTGTTCGATTATGTTCATCCTTCCCAGGCCTATTCCCACCTCTCTGTCTTCCCAACTTTGTGTTCCTTTTTTCCTTTTTACCCATCAAGTCCAATTTGTGCTGCCCATATATTCTTGAATGTGTGGTCTCTTCCACTGGAACATGGTCCACCTGCCAGAGACAATACACTTAAAGAAAACTGACTCTCCCTATGTCAGAAGGTCCCAGTTGTTAATGGTTCCTCTGTTAGGGTTGGTATTTCATGCCCATCTCTCCAGTCCATGACAGGATTTAGTCTGACTTGAGGTAACATGGGTTTGTGAGTGCTGTCACAATCTATATGAGTTCATGTGTGCAGCTGCCCTTCTGTGTCTGACATTGTTTCCATGAATTCACTCATTGCCACTTGATCTTATACTCTTTCACCCTGTGTTCCACAATGATGGCTGAGCCTTGGGAAGAAGGGATATGATATAGATGTGTCATTTAGGGATGAACATACTACAGTCTTTTATTCTCTTCACCTTTGCCAGTTGTGCATCTGTGCTAATAACCATCAATTGTAAATAGAAATGTCTTTGATGAAAGTTGAGACATGCATCAATCCATAAATCTGTGGGTATAATGAGAGGCCATTAAAAGTTGATCAAATATGTCCATTTAACAGCATTTGATAGGTAGATGATTGATGGACTGAATATATATATATATATATATATATATTATTTCCCATATATGAAAGTATATTTTGTGTTATTATATAAATATATTTCTAATTTCTGTTCATAGAATAGCACACAGTGGCTTCAATATCCCAGTAACAATGAACACATACATCCTGGTTTCTGAGCTCAATTTGCCAATGAAAAGAATAACAATTACTAAGCAGGAAAAAATATTTGATTGCAAGACTAGGGAATAAAAGACAGGGGAACCTATAACACAGTGGGAATGATTAAGACATGTGAAAAGAAAACAGGAGCTATATTAAAGAGATCCCACCTGCAAAATCTGAGATAATGTATATGCCAAAATGATGGAATCAAAGAATTTAAACCAAGTAAATAATTCCTATATTTGTTTTATTTTAAGTTAACAGACAGACAAATAAATAAATTAATAAACATACAAACAAACAAATGAGGGAATGCCCTCAGTTTTGGTCAATTAGCAAGAAAGTATTCAGAAGAAATAATAGAGGGATTGGAAGGACATTGGTAACTGTTACTGTGATTATTAATCCAGTCAAAATTATGAGCAGATGCTAAAGCTGGTTGGTGAAATTTTGATAATGAATGGGGTATTAACAGAGTATTAAGAGTCTCTTTGCATACATTAACTACGAATTATTATGATAACATAGTTTGTAAAAGTATATCTTTTATGTGTACATTTAAGAGTCCATATAACCACATGCTTTTGGGTGCCCTCAAGCTAGAAGCAGGCGTCAGATCTCCTGGAGTTACTGACAGTAGTGGAGCTGCCTGACATGAGCGCTCAGACCTCGACTTGAGTCTTTTGAAGAGAGGAAATCTCTTTTAACGGCTGAACCATCTTTCTAATCCCCAAGGTATAGTTTTAAAAGAGAGAAATTTAGAAATCACCTCCCTAAATCAAGTTATAAAGATTAATATGGATAAAAATGGAACAAACTGAATAACATATTACCTATTAGAAAGCATCGTGGTATCTCTACTCAAGTAGCATTTACAGTATAACTCTGGCACCTAAGACTTAGAGATCATAGTGGAAGATGGGGCAGAAACATCACAAGAGCCAGAGGATAAGGGAGTTTGCTGAGATTCTGTCCCTTAGGAATACTAGAGGCTATACTAAAGTTTTACCAACATGACTGCCTAAATGTGAGCCAAACAAGGATCACAACAATAGACATGCTAATGCAGCATGAGAAATGACTCTAACCTATGCAAAGAACTACAGGAAACTAGGGAATGTAAAGAGCCAGAGAGATAAATCTTCCCTGTGACTAGAACTCCAATTGGTTGTCCAATAACGAATGATCAGCCCTGAATACGTAATATGGAATTAACGTTATATGGATTAAGCAAGTTGTACTTAAGTATTCAGGAAAAATATGCATATACTCATATTCATATATGTATATAACAACAATTAATGAAAATAATAAGTGTTGAATTTGAAGAAGAGCAAGGAGGGGGGTATAAGAGGGGTGGGAGGGAAGAAAAGGAAAGGGAAAATGTTGAAATAATAATCTCAAAAAATGAAAGGAATTTAAAAATGCCTTACATGAATCTTGTCGTATGGAAACAAGTCAGATCAGGTTGAGAAACACACAGTAAAATTATTGCCTTGTCATCTAATACTGCAGTTAGAAGTGTTCATGAGAAATCCTTTAAGAATGAAAAGGCCTGAGGAAACATGTCAACACCACACAGCACATGGTCCTGAACTAGATCTAGGAGCTATAAAGAGCACGGTTGGGATAACTGGTGAAGCTAAAGCAGTCTACAGATCATAAAGCAAAAAATAGCTGGCACATCATCGTTATTACAAAGGCAACACCTGTCCTCATTAAGACTACCTAGTGAAGTCACTGTAATATGAGCATAATGGAATCTTGAGAAAATTTTCCATTAACAACAATTTTACCATTTTTCAATGTAATCACCTACAAGAACAGTTTGTTTTGTACGCTGATCATTAAACTCTATGTATGTGACAACTTCTTTCTCTCAATGCAGGAGAGGTTTAGAGAACATGCCTTTTCTTTTTGCTGAACTAACTTAATTTTTTTTCTTAAGAACAAAGAGCTTCAGAGTCCAAATTCGGTGTTGTCTTATTTTAAAAATTCCTTTATGTAAGACTTGATTTAGAGAGAAATAAGAACAGACAGGCGTGCCTATGGATATTAATTAAACTCATTGAAAGTAAAAATTCAGAAATGTGCTCTCTACTTGAAACAGAACTCTATGGGGGTGGAAGACCTGTGGTTGTCATTCTCATGTTTTTCACTTCAAATACTGTCATGTAGTGATGCTGTTACCTTTATGAGCATACTGTGCTGGGGCCTGTAGGCACTGATAGAGATGCTGCAGCTCAAAATCATATCAGTAGGGACCCAGAAAGCGACATGCAAAATGAATGTGGGCCTTCACTGTGGTCCTCCAGCCACCTACCAACCAAAATTCAAAGGCTGAAATAATTTCCAGTTAAAATAAAGAATTTTCACCATTATTGAGAAATAATGAAACCTATATTCCCTCAAGTGTTTTATCATAATATAGACCATGAACTATTAATTTGTTCAGACTATAGCTTCTGATACACTGAAGTAACACAGAAAATTCATTTGAAATAAGAAAGTAAGGCCACTTGAGTGCTTAGAGAGATACATGTCACAGTTATGTCAAAAACAAAAAGTATCCCAGATTTAGGTCAGAAACCATATCTTTTGTAACCAATAAAAAAACGTTGGCATATATGCGTGACATCATGAGCAGGCACTGCAGATTAGGCAGGCTACTAATACACTGAGCCTGTGTTTATGACCCTTGAGATTTTATTCCAACTTCATCTACCTACTGCAAATCTAGGACTTGGCAGAACTCTAAGTCACCAAATCAAATAGTTATAGATTAGACGACTGTGGTTTTTTCCCCACTAAGATCTATGATTTTCCTAGTAGTCTCAATCGCTAAGTTCACATGTGAAATAAAAGGGAAAGCAGTTGTGTGAGGTATATTAATTACAGAATTAAATTGAAACAAAAACCACTGGAAAGTGAAGCTTTATGGAGTAGAGAAAATGACCTCAATGTACAATGTGAAAAACAAGAGTTGAAGGTGCATAAGGGACTCCCTCAGTGGCCAAAACCATAACTGAAGCCTCTGGGGATTTTGATATAGATGATTGAGAACATTCACCATCTATGTGATCAATAAAACAGATACTAAACATGGCCCTGAAGTGTACATAGCAATCAAGAGGTCTGATTGCTTACCTAAGAAAAGAAGAGAAGAAAATATAGACATAAAGTAAATAAAGAAGAATTTGGGATCTAAGATGAATTCAACAATCTGAAATAAAAGGCTGTTGAATAGAGCAGGAATTTGGGACATTTTAAAAGAACACTTGCTAGAAAATCTTCAAAAGTCCCTAAGTTCATACTCTTAGGTTATTCAAAACCATTTGACTTACATTAAGTCTCACTCAAAACGTTTACCCGCTATGAAATGAGTACTTCAGCACTCTCTGCCTGCAGTGTCTCACACTTTAGACCACCATGCTATTGGCAATAACCATTTGCTCAATAGCAAGTTTAAATGCCTACACAGAGAGGAAGCTACTTTGAGACTTAATAACATCCATTCTAAAAGTCTCCACTAAAAAGAGGAGAATTGCAAGGTTACTGGAATTAGCCACTTAAAACAGAAAATGGATTTGTACTTGATGCTGTAGAACATGGCAGCACGATTGTGCAAATAGGTATTCATAAGCAACTGTAGTGCAAAAGGAAAAATTAGAAAGAAGAGGAATTGAGGGGTTGCAAACTATTAATCTTGTCATTAAGGAATAAAGAAAATAATTGTAAAAGTTTATTGGAAGCTTTTTAACTTCAGGAACTTCATTAGGAACTACATAGGAATCAACAGCTATAGACCCTGCCATCCTGAAGCTTACAGAGTGGTGTTGGGGTGGGGACAAGCTAAATATCAGTAGCTTAATCTCTTACTTATTCCAACCTAATGTGGTGGGATTGTTCAGATTATCTACAAGAGAACATTCTTCTATTTATTTTGATAGTGATGATTTCACAAAGAATAGAACAGGCAAAATTCAACAAAGGCTTATTGTTTCTTGAATTCTAAACAATTATGAAGATTATCAGTAATTTATCATAGCTCATCTCCTTAAGAATTCATGCATATCTCAGCATCTTGTCACCATTTCTCATTAGCATATCTTCATGTTAAAATTTTATGCCAAGAATGTTACCTCGTTGTTACATGATTATGCCAACAACAATCACTACAAATATTTTCTAAGGCAAAGGAGTAAAAAGAATAGTGATTCCCTGTTTCCCTATATTTTATTCAAAACAAAAACATCTGGTACTTTCTTCTGACTTTGCATTCATATTGTGTTGGTCAGTGTTGAATCATATGCTCATCGCTATTTCAGAAGCCTACTTCCCCTTCCTGGGGTTTAGGTTTTTGATAACTAGGGAAGCACAAACAACTTGGATACCCAAACGTAGTTTCTGCATGTGCACTCATTTTCAGATCAAGTCATTGGTATAGGTTTTTCTTAACTGAATGTGTTTCGTTTATTTATCCTTAAAAATATTTGAAATAATCTTCTTGGTATAGAAGATATACTTATACCATCCTATAAGAGCCTTGAACTTACTTCAATCATTGCATTCATTTGTAAGCTAGGAAAGGTCCTAGCTTACAATTTATGGTTATATTACAATGCAAAAACTATCTGGGGTATCAAAAACCTAACTACATGCCCCCTGTCTTAGTAATTTTTTATGATAAACTCTAATAGTAATTATTCCCAAATAAGAATATTATATAAGACGCTCTATTCATCTGCTTTCAGTATAATTAATGTACACATTTGCTTGGTTTCTGGTTGGGGAAATGCTCTCTCAAGAAGATCTGTACTGCTATATTTTTTTACCTTTCCCAAATATGTGTGTAAATGTGTATTTGTATGGATGTAACTCTAATGAAGGACTGTAAAATGTATTGAAAAATACACTTGACGAATGTTTGAATTTCTCTCAAACTTTGAGATTATGTTGGAGTCAAAACCCTCAACAAGAATCACTGCAGTAAAAATGTCATTTTAAAAATGAAAATAGAAATTCCTTGAGTTTTCTAGTAGCACTTACACTAAAACATATTGCTAATTATGATGGCTGCATACACACAAACAGTTTTACAGAGGATGTTTAGACTTTCAGAACAAAGTGGATATTTTGTAGAGTGGAAATTCATGAAATGCCACTCTTTCATATGATTAAACTGTGTAGCACATTTGGAATGCCAATTAAAGTTTTAAATTACAGTTTTGGAACCGACTGCCAGTAGCATCTATCTTCCTCAGAAGTAACATCTGCGGAGCTGGCAGTGTGACACCAGATTCTTGGACACTATGGCACTACGGAGTTGAATATTACATGCTTTACTCTATTTTTCCAAAAATATCTTCTCAAACCAAAGCTTTCCTTATCCATTTGCTTTGAAAACTTCTTTCATGATTATATGTGTGTGTGTGTGTGTGTGTGTGTGTATAAACATATATATTTAGGTTTTAAAGGCAGAACTACTGCATTTCTTTCTAGCCTTATTAGTTTTCTCAAGGGATTTTAGGCAAATATAGACATAATTTTCTGCAAATTATCAATTACATACTATATAGCTCTTAGTCCATGTCACTGAGTCTCTATAAAGGTGTTTGAAAGCTAGACAATTAAACAATCAAACAAGTTAGAGAAGAGTATAGGTAAATCAAGCCTTTTTAAAAATGTGACAGAAATCGAAACATCTGATAGCTCTCAAGTCATCAATTCTATCTCAATATATCATCCCAGTCTTTCATTCCAAGTTATACATTCACAGTTTCTTCAAGCAAGCCACAATCAGATTCTTGTAATGAACTCAACAAGACCAACAATAAATGTGAAGATATATAGCTAATGCTTTAGGTGCCCTGCCATCATTGTCAGAATTTGCCACAAAGAAAACTGTGATGGGATGCCAGGGAAATTACTCAGGTATAGTTACTATGACCAGTAGGGAATCCTTCTATAGAACCCAAGGGTAAGTACTTACCCAAGGGTAAGTAAGTATTCCTTCTTACATAAATATGGAACAGATCCCTGGACATCCAACAAAAAGGCATATTGTTTGACTGAAAAGTCTAAGCGCTTCATTGCAGAGCAGTGTACATGCTTGTTCTGAACTTCTGGTTTTCGAGATGCATTCCAGCACTGACTCACAATGTTGTGAGGCCAATGTGAGGTGGGACATTGATCCACAGGATCTTATATTCCACAATTTGTTTCCTCAGTGTCACAGAGTTAAAGGAATATGAAGATGGTTAAAGGGCATGAATATAAGGCCACCTAGAAATCTCATCAGCTTTAAATATCGCTTAGATTGCCTTTATCCTCTAATTCCAGAATTAGCTTTTGTTATTGTAGGGGCTTCCCAGAATTTAAAAGATAACATGTAAGGTGTATGTTAGTGTGTGTGTGTGTGTGTGTGTGTGTGTGTGTGCGTGTGTGTGTGTACATACATGTATGTATGAAGTATATCACAATGTCCTTTAATCAGGAACATACAGAAAGTGATTATCAGGAAATACTGAGAGATTCCCATGACAAATTTCATATTTTCATTTGTGTCCTGAACTTTGTTCTCTCAGTTCTGCTTTGTATATTTGACTGTTAACAGCTTCAACAACTTATATGTTCAGTTTATGTTCTGATACTAAATGCTGAAAATATATATTTCTAATCTACAAAACAAGTTTCTACAAATTATGACCTTTTCAGCTAGTAAGGGTACCAGTATGGTACATCTTGTTATCAAATTTGAAGGAAAAGCAGAGTGAGAACTATTCTCTGGTTTTCAAAATAAGTCCAATAAAGAAAGAAAGAAGAAATGAATGGCTAGATAGATAGATAGATACTCAAGCAGTGGTGGTACATGCCTTTAATTCCAGCACTCAGAGACAGAGGCAGATGTACCTCTCTGAGTTCAGGCTACACAGGGAAATACTGTCTTGAAAAAAAAAAAAAAGAAGAAGAAAGAAAGAAAGAAAAGATCAAAATGAGGTAGCCACCAAAAGTCTGAGTCAAAACTTGTTGGCAGTTTTCAGGGGTTTTTGATGTTTGGATATCTTGACTCAATCAGAGAAACTGTAAGTATATCTAGCTGTCAGTGATTGCTGTCCACAATAGTTTATGAGAGAGTTCTGACTTCATGCTTCAGTCAGGCTTCTGACTAGAACTGTACAATCTTCAATATTTTTACTCAGAGTAAGCCAGCTACCAGAATACTATTAGATTAGTTTAGTAGTCATCACAAGCCTCTGTCTTTAAAAATTCAGCATGTTATTGAAATATTAAACATGTGTGCTATGTCTTTCTTTTCTTACTATGAAATGTACCACCAGTGTAGGAAAGATTAAAAATCTGTATATACACATTTTAAAATTATATTATAAATATTAAATACATAAATTCAATTTTAGTTGTCTTGTACAAGTGATAATGTTGATACAAAATATATTTTGACTATGCTTATTCTCTGCACAAAATTATGTTTAATTTTTGCTACCATTATTGTTGTTTTTCCAAACAAAATCAAATCAATTAGCAGTATTTGAAAAGGTGTGCTACCTAAAAATGCCTAAATTTGGTTCCCGGAGGATTGAGAAGTTATTTCTTCATTAGATGCTCAAATCTCTCCTAAAAATGCCACAGCAGCAGTGCAGCCTGCTTCTCTTATTGTCTAAAAGAATACCAAATTGGAACAGAGTCCCTACAGAACGGAAGCAGAACTGGCTAATAGGAGCTTTTATTTCCCGTAAGTGGCAACAGTGCTAGCAATTAAGAACAACAAACAGCGAAGAGGAGGGGAAAAAAATAACAACCAAAAAAAAAAAAAAGAAACCCAGAAGCTCAATGTTTGTTATTTTGAGAGGTTCATCAGGGAATGTGCTATGTCAGGGGAGTAAATACTGCTGCCCAGGCAGGGAGCTTCAGATGTGTCTGGGATGAATAGGGGACAGTACAGTTCAGAGTATGCTGGGAGAAAGGAGACAAACCCACAGTATTTAGAGTTGGCTTTGATTAGGATCCATCTTGCAAAATGAGTGATCCCTTTATGAAGACCACAGAGACATTTTCCTTCTGTTGTATCTTTTATAGGACACACATACCCACATTTAGTTAGTTTAGAAACAGAAAAGCTTGAAGCTATTATTGTTTACCTCCCTTTCTGTGGTGATAAGAATGCTTGTTAATTCTACATGGCCTGATTATGAGATATAACTAGTTCCTTTCTAATATTAAGTGAAATACTATTCATAACTCAGTGAATCCTTAGTGAGCCATGCAAAGGTCACCGTTGCTCATTGGAATTAGCCATTCATTGCCTACATTGCAACCTGGATTTTCATACAGAAGTAGTGCTCACCAGTGTACCTTAAAATTTTAACCTGGGAGAAGTACAACTAAGAACATTCCCAACTAGGCGTTTAACAAAAAGCATGATTCCTAAACTAAAGAATTAAGTGTCAACACTGGCTGTCTTGGCTACAGGGAAGTTATCTTCCCCAATGAGTAGGCTCGAACACCTCCGCCATTTCTGGTGAAACTGTGTCTCCTCTACATGGTGGAGTTAAGCTCCATCTCATTCTCTTTTTTTCTCTCACTCATTGACTCTAGGTTGTGGTGGCCTTGTTGAGGTGAGATAGTCACCAGCTCACTGCCTGTTCCTTTGAGCAAGTTCCCTTTATGTTCTACCTATTTCGTCTTAATTCTCAAACCATTTTCAAACCAATAAAAGAGTTACTATGGAATTCAGCACTCAAAAGTCTTTCATGGAAAGCCATCTCCAAGAATTCTTCTAAATATATATGTAAAATTAAAAGAATCTACCCCAAAATTGCAGTTTATAGCGCTGATGGCCAAGATGGAAAAACAGAAGAGAGAGAGGGAAAGAGACCAGCTATTTGATTGAGAAGAAAGAGAATTTTGTATCAGGATTGCAAATGTTGCAACAGGAAAGATCAATGCATGAATTGAAGAATGAAAGAGGAAAGGCCGAGGGCTAATAGGGAGGCAGAGGGAGGGAGCACTCTGACCCAAACCTGCTGGAAAGCCTTACATCAGCCATTTCCTTTTTGAGAAGTTGACAAGCAACACATGCCAAAGACTGGAGATGAAATTACAGCCTTAATTTATGTATGTTTTCAGAGTACAGTGCTTAAAGTAATACAAGACACTGAAACCTGCTGGGAGAATGGCAAGGCTGCAAAACCATTAGCATCTACCATTTAAAGTTGTTAAAAGGCAGTGCAACAGTCACAGTTGAGAGAGCTGCTGACACAGTGTGGAAAGGCCAAAGCCTGCCTAACCCCCATGGGAGACAGGCTGAAGGGCTGCTAGGGCTGCTCTGAGGCTCTGTGCATTTCTAAAGACAGTTTGTTCTAGACCAGATCCAATTACCAGCAAAGCCAATGGTAGCAATTAACACTTAGTAGGCACACAAAAACACCCTTGATTACAATTAGCCCTTATAGATCAATTTAAATAACAAATTGCACTCCACATTCCAATGAGGTCCACAGAGCTGTGTGAACCCAGCAGTTGGATTTTGAGGGGAAAGCAATGTGAAATATGGACCCCCTTGTTCACTGCAAGCTGACAGTTTGCTAAGAACAAAGTCTCCGCCCCCCACAAACAATGTGCAATTGAATGACAGACACCGAGAGAGAAAATGAACTTCTTCAGATATATATTTTGCATTCATGGATAAACTATGAGACCAGGAATGTGAAATCTCCAAGTGGCATTTGAATTTTAATTAGCTCTCAATTAACAGCTTATGGCAATATTCATAACACTGGCATTTGCAACTCGAGATGAATAAAAAAGAAGGAAGTAAGGGTTATGTATAAATGGCATTATCCTTTTTGTTTTCTCCCTATGATCTAAATTTAGACCAAATAACAGAATAAAATGGCACAGACACCTTTTAATTCAGGAGTTTTGCTCATTTCATTTCATTTTGTTTCACTTAGGCAGGTAGTGATCTTTTTAGAAAATGGAATAGTGACTTTAAGTACTTTTTTATGTAGCATTTGATAATGGCTTATTTTCCCCTCTTTAAATATACTTTTTCAAGTTATTAAAGCTTAACACTTTGAACATTTTTCCATTTAAAAAATTTGTTTGGCTGTGATAGACTCAGTTTTGAATAGTGGGAAATATGGCTTACAGATCATTTAAGAGTGAGTTACTATCCACGAATGTGAAAAACATAAGACGATATTTTAAAGAATATTAAAAAATTCCTTGTGAAAGTATTTTAATTTTACTGTTATAAAAAATCTCTTTGTATACTTGTAATGTTTTGTTTTGTTTGAGTATCAAAATCTACCTTGAAATTTTTTTACATGTGGAGAAATTTTCTTCTTCCTAGAAGAAAATATTGAATAGTTTGGAAAAGATAAGAGTGTTCTGGCTCAGTGCAGTAATCAACTCTAAATTAAAATGACAAGAAGTTTTAGTATTTGCAGTGAGTGTCCCAGATTAGCTGGAACACAACATGATGTCGGACTGATTTAAGAATTTTTTTTTGAAACTTGTAAACCACAAGGGATATTGATGCTTCAAAGCAACACTTTTATCATTGAGTGTCCTCTGACTCATCCCTAGGGATTTTTCTCAAAATTTAAGGATGGGAATCTAAAAATTGGGACGTCATTTAGGGAAGAGGGAAGTGGTCATTGTGATGATTTTTGCAGGCCATAACACTACACATTTCAGAGATGTGGGATCCAAAGTATGAAGGTGACAGCATTTGACATCACATTGGGAGAGAGAGAGTTAGAGATCTGTTAGGGACAGAATAGCTGTCTTTGTGCCAGTCAGTTTGTTAGCTTCATGTATGAGTTTGTTCCAATTGGTCATGGTCATTGAAACGGATAGTCTCTCTACGGAAGAGTCTGGAGCCTTGAATGACGGTCATCAACAGGAAGAAATTACTCTAGCCAACTGACAGTGTGAGAGGCATTGAGAGATTAACAAGGAAGAAAAGCATCCAGAAACAAGATGCTTGGAGCTCCAACAGTGTTCCTGAAGCCAACAGCACTGTGATATCTGCTCAAGCTTTGTAGCCTCTAAGGTAGCTTGGCCAAGAGAAGTCAATATGGGCAGCTTGGCCTTTATCAAAGTGACTGCTATTCTGCAGTTTATTTTTCACCTATAGGCTGAAAGTATTTTGATGGTGGCACTTACACCAGCTTCAGGAATAATGATCTTTTACCTGTTAATGCCTCTACCTCCATACATATACACGTGCAAATTAAATTTCATATTTGTTTTGTCTTTGTTCAAACCAGTAACAATACCAGTAACTATGCATCTATATGCTAGACATGAGGATTACATAACATTTTTCCAAAGTATTAACATCTTCTGTTGGATTTAATAATCATTAAAAAAATGATTAAAATGTTCAAATCCTGGCCCTATCATTCTCTAGCTACATGATATTGGTAAGATGCCCAAATTCTCTGAAATTCCGTATTTTAACATATGAAATTAGAAATTTTTTATAGCTACTGCATAAACTGGTCACATGGATTACAATGGAGAGTTAAAAAGGACTATGCATCTCCTATCATATCACACTAAGCTATACAATATCCAGCAGAAGCAATTTCAAGCTACTTATGATCATATCACATTCTAATTTGAGGCCAGATTTTTATTTAATGTTTTCACTAATATAACCCCATGCATATTAGGAATGTTAGAAAACTACAGATTTAGGCCAAATCACAAAAGCAGTTTTTATGGATCTGACTCAGCACCCTGAGCTTAATAATTTTGATAAATGGCTCCATCAAAAACTTGGCTTTAGTAATGACTGGAAATAGTTTGGAGAACTGAGTTACAGATAAGCAATTGTGCAATAAAATCTCTGTGGTAGAGCTTGAAACAAAGGGGAACTCAAACATTGTTTTAAAGACATTTGCTTTTACTCAAGAGTACAGATATTTATATTTATATTTGTTTGATTTGTCCCATTTGCTTCTTAGTTTGTTTCTCTGGTTTTTGAAGATAGAAAGAAGATAAAGATGGATAGGTAGGGAGGTGGATAGGATGTGGGGTGAAATAAAACTCATCAAAATATGTTGTTTTAGGTTTTTTACATGTATTTATTTTATGTGCCAAGTGTTTTGTTTACATGCATGTATGTATGTGTACCACATGTGTGCCTAGTATCCATGAGAGTCAGAGGAGGATGTCTGGAGGATATTAGATCTCCTAGGACTGGAGTTACAGACAGCTATGAACCACCATGTAGGTGCTGGGAACCAAACTGGATTTCTCAGCCAGAGCAGCAAGTGCTCTAAATACTGAGCCACTTCTCCAGTCCCTGATCAAAACATTTGAATGTGGGTTTTTTAAATTCGAAAAAAAAAAAAAGAAAAGAAAAGAAAATGTATGGGTAGGTATTGTGTCTGTCAGCCACTTACTTTAAACAGTTCCCAGTGTTGGATAGTTACTCCCCTGATGAGCAGAAAATGACATGAAGGGAGTAACAAATGAAAGTAAACAAATAGGTATGATGGGATGGATAGACATCTAAACCTCCTAGTCAAACAAAAGCTCGACCATAGCTGAGGCCTCCAGGAGCTACAGTCTAACTTGGAAATCAGAATATATATTTATCCTTCTTAAAGGACTAGTTCAATTGGTTCAGATGATAATAATGTAAAAGCATAGAAGAAATAAATGATTCAGACCGGTTGTACTTAACACAGAGTTCAAGATCTCTTGGAGCTCACTGTGACCTTTCGGCTACAAGGTCAACATATTTTCATGGAGTCAAATTACCATTTCACTTTTTAGCTTGTATTCTTTTATGATTGCATGTCATATTTTTCCATAGGCTTCAATAGGTGTAATGTCTCTGTGATATCTAATGGAATATATAATTTTGTATTTTCATGTCATCAAACTTGCAATTTTTTAAACTTTTTTTTACATTTTTGACACTATAATATAGTTGCAACAGTAATCATATTATAATTGTAATATATAATTATATATACAACAACAAAAGAATTTCTTCCTTCTCTTTTTTCCTTCCAAATTCTCTCACAACCTTCTTTACTTTCTTTAAAATTCTGGCCTCTTTTTTGCATTATTATTGCATGTGTGTGTGTGTATATATGTGTGTGTGTATGCATGTATGTATATAAACATGTATGCATATATACATATATAAATATATATACATAAATGAATAAATAAATAAATAAATAAATATATATATATATATACACACATTCCTAAGTATAACTGCTTAGTCTATATAGTGTTACTTGTATGTATCCTTTTAGTGCTGATTATTTGCTTTTGGATAAACAATTTATGTATTTTTTTTCCCTGGGGAAGACTATTTCTTCCACTCAGAATTCCTTAGTTGTCTGGTGTTCTTCATGTGGGGTTGAGGTTTCATAGGCTTTTACCCTTCTGTGCTCTAATGTTTATTGTTATTCAACTCATATTTGGGCAATCATGTTGGTGAGACTTTATGCAGATAGCTTCTGACATTACTAGAAGATACAGTCTTTCACAATATATATAAATAGGTGAACCTATATATACAAATTCTTTCGGTCCTCAAAAGTTTGGAGAATATATAGGAATTCTCATGAATGTTGAATTTACACCAAAGTTATGGTCCTGACCATCTAAAAAGATTATTAACAGTTGTTTTAGTTGATGAGGTTTAAAGCCTGAATGAGATGCATATGCATTATTAAAAAAAAAAGCTATTTTGATGTATAGCCTGTCAAGTGTATAGCTGATGCACTATATGTAGTAGGAATATAAATTTTATTTTTTACCTAGTCATTTGCACACATACCCCAATAGTAATGCTGAGCTTGAGGTCCTTGTAAAGACAGAAATTGTATACTCAAAATTATCCACATCTTTTCCTTACAGAGAACAAACATACACAAGCTGATACAAAGAGCACACATTTCATCTTTTCTAATGGGAATTACCCTTATATTTTTTTTTCAAAATGAACAGAAGGGCTTTGAGTAACACTAAAATGAACAAACATTCCTACAATGTGGGAACACAGAGAGATGGAGGGAAAGGTTTCAATATCCAATCTCATCTTGCTCTCTCCTATGTTTGGCAACCTCTTTCTTTTTATTCTTCCAAGGAATTTCTGACATTCAAGTGCCAATTAATGTATACAATGAGAAATGAAGCTTTTAGGATAATCAAAGTAATGAAGTTTTTAGAATCCCCACCTGCTAGAGTCTTCACATCCAATCTAGACATCTTCTTACACTGTACTGATATCAATAGCTCTGGCCTGATCTAAAATATTATTTCTCTCAAGTGTATAACATCCTACAGATTCACACATATAATAGAGGTTTTTGGTGATGTGCCATCTTCCCCTCTCAAGCTTCAATTTGGAATTGGTCTCCTTTAACACAATAGGATACAAATCTGACAATGCTGAGAATCAGAGATAATAAAGGAGAGATATGAAGCAGCCTTTCTGTTTTCTGATAGAAACCCTCAGAGTGAGCTTGTACTCAAATAGACTGCACAGCAGCAAAGGAAGCATTAGGGCATCAGCACAGTCGCCTGTGTCCACACACACAAACCAGGATACAGAACTCTGGTTCTTATGTAAGGATATTTAAAACAAAATTGCAATAAAGATCCTCTACATGTTGGTTTAACATTTTAAAAATTATGATAATGTATAGGATGACAAAGAAAAACCAGGCAGCTTTTTAACCTTTGATCAACACAAATATTTAAGAAATCAATATATTTATTATCATAACTTAACTTCTAAATCTTACTGTTGTCATTTTTCTTTAAACACAAGGAAGATAATTAAGGCAGTCAAGGAAATTTCTTCAAAATTAGTAAATATTAAATACCAAAGGGTACTTAAGGACCAGAATGCAATAGTCCATTGTCTTTTCTACTACTATAAGGGAACAATTCTAATACTGTAAGGGAAGGCAGAAATAAGAATAGTAAAGATGATGAAGAAAATAGTAAAAGAAGAGATTCAGGTAGACACTGAATGTGTGTCTAGGAATGTGAAGGTCTATTTTATGGTACAATCAAGTCTTTTCCCACAAATACATATGTACATGCACACATTGGAAGCTTATTGGAGCCTTGCTCCATCTTCTCTGTTTCAGTGAACAGTCAGAAGTTAAAATGAAGCTGTTTGATGGCACAAAGTAAACAAGTGCTGAGTGTGAGAACTTACATCTAATCTAGCACATGAGAGACTAAAGCAGGATGATTGCTTTGAATTCAAGGTCAGCCTAGGCTACCAGTTCAAAGCCACTCCCTTTGCAAAAGAATGAAAGAAGAAAGGAAAAAAGGAAGAAAAGAAGGGAGGAAGAAAGGAAGGAAGAAATGGAGGAATGAAAGAAGGAAGAAAGGTAGAAAGAAAGAAAGGAACGAAGAGAACCATTTAACTCCAGTTATATTTTTCCTAGTTTTAATTTCTTTTTACAGTGGTTTGTCATATTAAAATATCATTATTAATAATTGTTTTATAGTCAGGATGACTACAGTAGCCCTTTGAAATCTGTAGTACATAGATAAATTATTAAAGGAAACTGATGCCAAGAGAAAAGTTTGTTGTCTGACACTGCACGCTGATTTTCTCCCCTGTGTATTCATGCTCTTTGTCATATCACTATGTAATTCTTCTCCATAAGAAGTAGAAAACAAGTTTTCTACTCCCATTGTTGCTTACCTGAGTCACGAGACTTGCACGGGCAATAGAATTCTGGGATCAAAGGCTTGAAGTGCATTAATACAATAAGACTTGCTTTTTCTGTGCAAGGCTTTTCCTTTCAGAAGAATGTGTTTTTAGATAGCTGTTTGTCCATGGAAGGTGAAAGAGAGGTAGGACAGACCTGACCCTAACCTGCAGTTGGAGGGAAGCCAAACTAATCTTATATCAGCTGCACTTCAGTTACCTGCAGAGAAGTAAGAAACAAAGTGAATGCAGCAAATTAGAAATAAAAGCAAGTTGTTTTAAGTCACTGGTTTTGTGTTGCTCTTTTTTTCTTTTTTTAATCAATGATGATTATTTCATCCCATTGTTTACCAGTAGTATGAACAAAACTTTCTTCCTAAAGCATCTGGTATGCGCTGGACATGGCTCTCAGAACACCTGACAGCTGATATAGCGGTGACAGTATCATCACTTTTATTTTACAGGTAGAAAATGAAGACGGAAAAAAATCAAGCGACTTACCCAAGAGTAATCAATAACGATGTAATACTAAAGTCAACCTTGACTCCCAACTCAATCCCGCTCAATGTTCTCTCTTCCAAATCCTGCTAGCTATCAATATTTGTATTAGAATATGGTACAAGAACAAGTTCCTGAAGTAAAGAAACCTCTGCTGCTAAATCTACACATGCAGCAAATATTTAGTGCAGTTGAATATACTTGGCTGCTCTGAAGAATGCTGAGGTATGCAAGGTTCAGTGGTTGACATGGCCATTCCAAAATTAACTGGATCGGTATAAATGAGGTTATTGAATTTTTCTGCAATTCTAGCTTTAATGTTAGTGTTTATCAAGGAACGTATGTGTGCATACAAGAACTTATTTGGTCTCAGTCCTCTGGGATTTTTTTATTACCTTATAAAAAACATATTGGAAATATAATGCTTATCCTAGCTGCAATAAATTCTTGTGTTGTTAGTATGTGTGGAAGTATTTGAATTTCTATTAAACTAACTGTTAGCTTTCAGCCTACACTTACTATCTGATTGGAAATAAGTCAAATCACTGGTTCAGGTGGCACTTACATGCCAGATAGGAGGTTGCTGCGGCTGCAAACTAGAAATGGAAACAGCTTTCTTCCTCAGACAGTTCTCCCAAGTCACACACTCACTCAAACAATAGTCACTTTGCTTATTTCATTACAATTGCTACAAGGTCCAAAGCTTTCACCAGAGAGTTTTGTTTCTGCATTGAACACCAGTGTGAATTTGTACAGGAAAGCTCATTGTATTTCCAATGAGAAAACTTCATTCATGCCACTCCCTGTGCAATGAAAAGTAGGATAAAATTAAAGGTGGTTTAAAGGTGTTTCAATAATTTAATATAATGCTCAAATACTAGATTTGAGTTTAGAGTCAGTGAACAAAAGCCTTGACTGCTTTAATTTCTAAAAGTACAAAAGTTCATTGACTAAGTCTACAAGTAATTTAGCATTTAATTCTAAATCTAGTAATTGATCTAAATATATTATTCTCTGTAAATCAAAATACTGAGTTCTTTATTATTTAGTGTTCTAGGAATAAGAACATTAATAAATTAATAAACATAATAAAATAATAAACATTAATAAAAACAAGTTTTCCGTAATGTAATGCTATATGATAAAGGTCAGTCATTTCTTCTGATCCTTATTTTATTAACATTGATGTGAAGTAGGTTTTTAATCAAGATGAAATAGCCTGATGTCTCTAATGTATAATATCCTGAATATTTAATTTAAAAATTACAGAATTTGAAAAATAGAATATTGTGTAGAAGAAAAGAGATGCTATGTAAATAGAAAGACAGGTATTTCCAACTAGGGGACCTTTAGAAATAACCAAATTTAATTCCTATATTTACTGTAAAGAAACTGGTGATGTGATTAGTTGATTTTACTGTTACTCCATGCCATACCTGTCAGAGTCTCTAAGCAGAGAATCCACTAGGGTCTACAAAATTTTTTCTCATATTTTGCAAAACAAACCAATCACTATAGGAAAGAAGGACTCACACAATTAATAAGTGTCTGTTTTATTTACACTCATTTTATTTCTTTCTCTCTCTCTCTTTTTCTCTCTCTCTCTGTGTCTGTGTGTACACATGTATTCATATTTATGACACACATATTGAGATCAGAGAATAAGTCTAGGGAGTCAGTTTTCTCTTTCTACCATGTAGGGCTCCAGGATCAAATTCAGGCCATCAAATTGGTGGCAAGCCCCATTAATTGCTGAGCTATCACACAGGTCCTGGAGTCCTAATTTGAACTAGCACTGACAAGAAAAACTTCTGAGGCCAGTCAAGATGGCAAAGATGAGATGATTTGAAGCACCATCTTACCAAACTGCATTTAGGTAAATAAAAAGTTTTAAGTAGAGCTGTTCTTGAGCAAAGTAGTTAAATGAAAAGCAACTCTGAAAAGCAGTAAGAAAAAAGACATGTAGAATAACAGCAAAGACAAAAAGAAAGGAGGAAGGAAAATGACATTCTAGAAAAATGGACCCTTAGAAGACAAAAAAAAAGTATGCAAGTTAAGTTTATGTCCATAGGAATGGTAAAGAGCTCAGAGAATATGAAACACAAATGAAAGGTTCCAACAAACATGAAGCTTTCAACCAGAAAAACTATGAGATTCAGGAAATAACACAGGCAGCTGCCTTAGAGGATTATTTTTTTTTTAAGTGACAAGAAGAGAAGAGACAAGGACAGCAAGCATTTAAAAGCTTCAATGAAAATGGAGAACATGTGTCTGTCACACTCTCCTATCACTTCATGGAAATAGCTATTATCAAACACGTCACACTGGAAAAGCTAAAAGCTCATCCACACCTCATGTTACCTGTCCATCAGCATCACTCCATTCATCTGATGGTTACCTGCCTCCAACACCCTTGAAATATCTTCTTTACTCTTGGCTTCAGGAGACCTGTACGTCTTAATACCTTTTTATCTTGCTGATCTTGACTTCTCATTCTCATTGCTGGTTATTTCCCATCTTTCCAACTCTGTGATGTGAAGGAGTTTACGGATTTCCCCTGGTCTTTAACTCATGGTCACTCTCCAAGTGATCTCATCTGGGTTTATGCCTTTAGTTATATTGTTTTTAAAATTCTTACAGGAAAATGTACCTTTTCAGTATAATCTTAATTATGCACCTCAGACTCACATCTTAATATTTTTAGCTGAGAGTCCTTCCCCCAAATCATTGTCTGAAACAAACCCCTAAATATCTATCTCAGTTTGCCTTGTCTGAAGACTGTAGCTTCTGAGCTAATAGCAATTTTGATGACTTGGGCCCAAATAGTGAAGCAATTCTTCACTTTTTTCTTTCTCTTATATACCATAACAAGAATACCAATACATTCTATGGTCTACATATTCAAAATATTTACAGAGAAACACCCTGGTCTCAGCCATTATTATCTTTTATATGGATTGTGATGGTCAATTTCAAATTATCTGCCTCATAGCTAGAGTAATATGGATAAGTCAGTATTAAAAATCAAATGATATCATGTCATCCCTCGGTTCAAAATTCTTCAAAATTATGTGCCTGGGAAACAAAATATTTCCCAAGAATTTTATATCACACTGTGATCTAGCAAACGGCTGACTCTGGCTTCATTGTCTCAAAAACTCAGCTCTAAAACACGTTAGAATCCTCTCTAATTCTAAAATAATTTAACCTCTTGATTTAAGGGCCTTTTTTTTCAATTTCTGCTTTATTCTTAGCAAATCACAACATCTTGGCAGTCTTGAAATGTCACTTTTCAAACCTATACCTTAGAATTTATTTGTTCAGTCACAGCATCTTAGACATTATCTTTCCATGGAGTAGAGAACCCAACTTTTGAAAAGTCTTTATAATATCTCATTATATTTAACTTTCACTTCAAATAATCAAATTTTACCTAGAATTCCAATATGGCTGGAATGTCCCATTGATCAAGGTTGCCATGCAGTAGAACAAGACAAAGAACCAGAATTAAGACCAAAAAGGTGTGGATATTCAAAGCTATATGAAGATAAATTGTTTCAGGTAGTCTTTGCTAATCAATATAGAAAGAACTAGCTTTAGCAAGATCAATAGGTATGTACCGGAAATCAAGGCCTGAGGTAATTCATTCTGACTAATGAATTAGTATCTGCAACAACTGAAGTCAAAACTAGATAAAGTCCATGATGACCTAACGCTGCTCTTCAAGACCCAGTTGTATTATTTGAAAACCATTTGAAAGTGGCTGTGATATTTATCTACTTCTAGGGATGTGCATAATTTTCATCGAATCATGACACATCTAACTCTAATCTTCATAGATGCACATCTTGATAAGTTTTAAGACCAAACACTGTGCAACTAGGTGCTTGATAATTGGAGCAGCAGCAGTTCTCCATAAACCTCATCAACATCCCTCCTAATCACTACCCATTCCAAAGATAAACAATATTCTCAGCACTACTGAAATAATGTAGCTTTTCTCCCCATTTGTATGATTTATATAAAAGAAATAACAAAGTATTTACTATTCGTGTTGCATTTCATTTGCCCAATATCAATACAGTATATAAAAGTAATGTAGGATGTGATTCACTTACATTTTCATAAGGAACTAGGCATCTTTGATTTCCTGTGCTGTGTATAATTTTACGTGAAATTCATTAAAGATTACTCAGCCTGTCTTTTCTGAACAGGTGTTCGAGTTACTTACATTTTGTCCAACTTGTGTTGCTGCTAAGAACAGTCTAAATGAATATACTGGAGAGATCATATGATACCTGGGTTATATTCCTGCAATGGAATCTGAGTTTCTCAGAGCAACATATCTTCACATTTACTTGGAGTCACTGACTCCTTTTCTCCAAGTAGCTGTGCTAGTTTTTATGACCACCAGCTGGGCATGAGAGCTCTAGCTGCTCTACATACTTACCAACAATCATTTTCCATCTCCTTTCATTTCTTTATAACTTAAGATTCAATATCTTATCAGGACTCTCATTTCTGGAGTGCTTCTCCTTCTCTCAGCGGCCATTAAATGCCTATTGCTATTGCCTATTCATCTATGCGTAGGGCCTTGTAAGAGTTCCACCATCTACTTTGACCTGTCTACTGATGTGTTCATTTTTCAAATTTTGTTTAGGTGACCATATTGTTCAGATATCATGAGTTCAATTTCTTTCTGTCATAAACAGAAGACACTATCTCAAAGAAGGTGTCTTGATTCTGTGCTTCTTAAAAATTTCCCACCCCTTCTGTGATGTTCTTTGTGCTTTAGGTTTAGTAGTTGTGATGTAGATATATCTGTAAGGGCTGGAAACCCTTATGCATTTTGACCAGTTGTGAATTTCTGTGATGGTCTTTTCTGCAAAAAGAAGCTTCTTTGATAAAGAGTAAGAGTTACACTTATCTAGGGGTATAAGTATTAGGAATTCAGTTAGAAATTATACTAGTTTAGGAGACTGGCAATAGTATGTTTTCTTCTCCATTACCATTCCATACTAGGTTTTCAAGACAATACGTGATTTTTTTTTTAATTGAGTGGGCCTTAAGTACAATTAGACAGCTGTTGCATACTCCCAGGATATAAGTGCTAGCATTGCGTGTTTGGGGATATTGTGCATTTGAGGGCATTGTTGTGGTTTGCAGGTTTTACAGCTGGGTAGGACAATTGATTGCTTTTGTTTCCTTTGATACTTTCAGATACTACAAAACTAGTTCTCAAGGAGGAGGTCCCATGGCAGTTCCAGTTCAACTCCTCCAAGTCCTGTGTCCAAAGTCTACTGTCTTCAGCAATGTGGTCTTACCTTCAAGTTCTGGTAGGCAACTGATTGCAATAGCAGTAGCCTATATTGTTCTTTAAGTTGCTTGGACCCCTTGACTTGAAGGGATGTTTTCCATGCCTGGCACTAGAGTTTCTGTTGATAGTCCATAGGTCTTGGGGGATTATTATTATTATTCCAAGTGGCATACCTTCATTCTCTCTTGCTCTCTTTCATGTATCTTTAAGTAAAGGCAAACCAATATGTTTCCTATGTCGTTTTCAAACATCCTCAGTATGGTTTGTACCTTTTATCTCACAATGCTGTGTTATTCTCTTTCACTCCTCCCACTTAAAAGTCCTCTCTGCTTTTGCTAATCACTCCTTAGCCTCCTATAGTATATAGCTTTGAAGCTAAGGCTACTTTTAAGTCTGGCTTCCTTTCCCAAGTAGGTATTTATTTCTTATAAATCACAACAAAATGAGAGCTCTATTTTTATACTTTAAATGCTCTTATTCAAGGAACAAAAATTCCCATTTTGTTTCTAATCACACAGCAAAAAGTCTCACAGATTTATACATGTACTAAGTGCTAGGTAAGATGAAGATTATATCTAACTCAGTCTGATAACTATCATTCTCTAAGAATGCAGCTGGTGGATACTTGGCATTTTAGATTCATGATGGTCATTATGAACTTTAAATTGGTCTCAGGATTTTAACTTGGGACACTCAAAACCAGAAACAATCATCTTAAGAAATCATAAACCTGGCTTCAAACGGTTTATCACATTTTGGATCAAGGACACCTGAATATAATGATTAGTATGACGATAGCTAAATCTTCGTGAAGGAAAATTCCATCATTGAAAGCTTTACAAGCACCCCACCCATTTGGCAATATCAAACTTCTGAAGCATTCCAAGGCATAATGAAATTACCAATGAGAATGCAGACAGATAATGGAAAATGCATATATTTAAGAACTACATGAAAACAGGAGAGGAACATATAAAGTGGACAATGAAATTAAAAACTATAATTGTTGATATGAAAAGATTCAATAGGCAAATTTAATGACAGAATGTATAACAAGCACAAGTGTAACCGAATTTGAAAACTGGGAGATAGTTCGTTTTGAAAAGGGTAAAAACTATTTCAAATAGCCCAGTACATGAAACTGCAACACCAACAAAAAGGGAAAAATAAGACAACATATATTATTTTTTGAAACAAATTCATTTTCAAAAATTATCACTCATTGTAAGAGGATTCTGTCCTGGACTCGTGTGTGTGTGTGTGTGTGTGTGTGTGTGTGTGTGTGTGTGTGTGTGTTCTTGACTCAACACAAGCTGGAGCTGGAGTTATCTAAAAAATAAATCTCAACTGAGAATTTTTAAGCAAGTCTGTAGTCCATTTTCTTGGCTAGTGATTGATGTGGGTGGGCCCAGCAAACAGAGGGTGGTGCCATCCCTGGGCAAATAAGGGGTCCTGATCTGTATAAGAAGCAGACTGACCAAATGGTAAGCACTGCTCCAGGAAAGACTATTTCTCCCACTCTCTGCATTCCTTATTTGCCTGTATTTTCTTGTGTAGAGTTTAGGCCTCTTAGATTTTCCCCAGTCCACATTAGCCTACTCTACCTACTTTCAAACTAGTCTTTATCCTACATCCGTGCCTCTTTTTACCATGATGTACTGTATTTAATTAGCACCCTTAATATGGCTATGGGGAGGAGATTATTTATTGCAACATTAGTAAGTAACCAACGGCTATAGCCGTGAGGAAAATAACACCCTTTTCTAGTAGCCATTAACTAACAGTAGCTCCACAAGGGAGGCATGGAGGCTCCCAAGCCCCTATCCAATCTATGAAAGAATATTGAAGGGTTAAATTTCATGAAATCTTGTATAGATAACTAACCTAGGCGATTTCATTAGTGCAATAGTCATGTCCTATCCAGAAGATAGCATTTATGAAAGCATTCACTAAAAGCACTGACTTAAATGCTTTCTGTTTCCTCTTCTGAAATGTCCCCTGGGTTTTGAAGATGGTGATATAAAGGTTCCATTTAGGATAAAACTTAGCAGTTGTTTTTTTCTTAGCACATTGACTCTTACAAATCTTTATTAACCATTGCAGAAAACCTCTCTGACCAAAGCTGAATGAATTACTAATCTGGGATATAAACCTATTTAGAAAGGAATGTGACAACACATCAGTTCAGCAAAAACAAACAAACAAAACATTAGTAGATTCCCACCTAGGGGCCTATATCCTCACCACCCACAAACTTTTGTTCAGTTTTACAGAAGAATACATGGATTCCCTCTTGAAGAATGGATCTCATATGCAAGAAAAAAGTCATTGCTTACCTCCATAAGAATCATGCCTCTACTACACCAGTGGGGATATCTTGTAGGCAAGTAGTGTTGCTGGGTGAGACTGGCAAAGTCTTTTTTTTCTCTAGCAAATGGTACACCATGTCATAACACTACAAAAGCTAGCTAGAATAGAAGAAGCTTCCAGCTGAGTTCTTGCTTGCAACTTCCTTGTGGTATATTCACAAGTAGGTGTTGACTTACAGTTGTAATGGGCAACAAAGAGCAATGGAAATAACTTGCATTATTTGGGGTTCTCTCAAACGTACCTGACCAATAGCTCAAAGAGTGGTATTACACGTAGCACTTGAATTTTCATTTTAAAACTCCATGGCTTTTGGAACATTATGGCTATCCACACAGGCTCTGTTTATACTGTTTAAAATGGTATTTGTTTGTGTATTTATGTATTCGTTATTTAGATATTCCATGTGTATATTTGTATGTGTATGTGTGAGGGCATATGGACGTTGAAGCTCATGTGTGGAGGAGGTCTCTTTCCATCATGTGGATTCTAGGGATCATACTCATATGCTCAGATTTGGCAGCAGGCAGCTTTACCCACGGACCCATCTCGTTGACCTATACACTTTTTTAAAAGGCTATGTTTTCATTAACTTACACAACAGAAGGCCTTCATACGACATTTTCCTATCTCCTTAGTTTTTGTTTAACCATTTCCACCAGTTCCTTCTCTCCTCCATTCTCTTTTCCCCATTCTACCTTAAAATTTCCAATCCCAGAATTTCATAACCCTCTCTGTTTTCACATGATGTGTATCCTACTATACCCTCCACACTAAGGCCTCCTTTTCATTCTTGGACTATACAGACACACCAGATTAAATGTAGAACTCTGAACATTTGAAGCTAATACCTACATGTGAGAGAACATGAGACATTTGTCTTTTGGGGCTTTGGCTACTTAGCGCAGTATATTTTTCATTTCTACCCGTTTTCTTAAAAATTTTAGTATTTCATTTTACCTTACATTATGCATTTGTATCACATTTTTCTTATCCACTCCTCAGTTGATGGCTTTATAGCAGTGGTTCTCATGGTGGTTCTCCCTAATGCTGTGACCCTTTAATACAGTTTCTCATATTGTAGTGACCCCCAACCATAAAATTATTTTCATTGATACTTCATAACTATAATTTTGCTGTTGTTATAAATAGTAGTTTAAATAGATGATATGTAGATCGTCTTAGGCAACCCGTGTGAATGGATCATTTGATCACCAAAGGAGTTGTGACCCACAGATTGAGAACTGCTATAAAGTCTGCTTTTCATAGTTATTGTGAATAGAGCAAAAATGAACATAGGTTTGTACATATCTCTGGAGTAGAATATGGTGTCCAGTGTGTATGTATCTAGGAGTGGTACATCCGGATCATATACCATATGATATTTAGCTTTTTGAAAAGTATCCCTATATGCTTATGCAATAGTTGTCCCAGTTTATACTCCTACCAAAAGTGTAGTGAAGATTCCCTTCCCTCACACCCTTACCAGCATTTGTTGTCTTTTGATTTCTTGATAGTAATCATTCTGACTAGGGCGAAATGAAATCTCCAAATACTTTTAATTTGAATTTCCATGTTTTCTAAAGATGTTGAACATATTCTCAAATCTGATTCATTAACTACAAACCACAGACAACCAAAGTTTCCTTAATAATATTTATCTCTATATGTATGAAGAATGCCTAGAAATCCAACAGACAATTGGGTAACAGAAAAGCAGATTAAACATAAGGGTGTATCCAAGTAACCTAGTATATGAAAATGTGCTTAACATTATTTGCCATGAAAAAAATACAAATTAATGTCATATTGTAATACTATAAATATAAGATTATTTAGCATGGATATATATTAACCATTCCTTCATATAACATTAGTAGAAAAATTAATTGGTCCATTTACCTTGAAAAACAGTTTGGCAATACATACTGACCATATACATATGTGTGCGCTCACACACACACACACACACACACACACACACACACACACACTAGAACCAAACAGAACAATTGAACTGGTATGTACCAAACATAACTGAAAATTCACCAAATGGTCACCAAAATGCTTTCACAAAAGAGGTAACAAAACTGAGCATTGGTAACAAAATTGTAAGAACTTAAGTATGTATCAATAGAAAACAAGTAAGGAGTAATATTATTTTTATAAAATTCAATACCTTAGTATTGCGGTGGTAAAAATAAGCCATTGATTCATAAAACATATTTATACTGAATGAAAGAAACACGCATACAAAGTAGCATGCAGTGCTTTTAAAATGAAATTTGAAATAGATCTGGGGAGGGAAGTCAGAATTTTAGAAGAGAGCTAGCTTTTGATTTCCTTTAAAAATTTATTTATTTATTTATTTATTTATTCATATGTGTAAAGCGTTTTGCGTATATTATGTCTGTGCACCATATACATGCCTGGTGTCCTGAGGAGGCCAGAAAAAGATATCACACCACCTGAGATTGGAGTTACAGATGGTTGTGAACACCACGTGTTCCACTGTCATCTGGAAATTGAACCCAGATCCTCTGGAAGATCAACCACTGCTTTTAACTGCTAAGCCATCTCTACAGCACCTAAGTGATAGATTTTGAATAATACTGCCTCTGACTGAGCAGTAGCAAAAACTATCTGGTAATCTGAATGATGATAACACATATTAAATTAGTAGCCTTTCATTGAACTACATGTATTGTATACAAATGATGATTCAAAGAGAGCATATTATTCAGTTCATTTAAAAACCTTGTTTTAAAGTATTAAGAATCTGGGAATAGTGGTTTACGTGCATAACTTCAGCACTCAGGAGTTTGGTGTGGGGGAGGGGAAAATAGTATAAATTGGTATAAACACCATAAAAACAGTGTGGCAGTTTTTTAAAAGCAAAAAGTAGAACTAACATATGACTCAACTAGTCCACTAACAGATAAATAATATAATGAATCTATATCTTACTCATAAAATATGCACACATCTTTGTTCATTGTTGATTTAGTCATAGTATCCAGAAAATGGAATTAGCCTAGATATCCATAAACTGATGAATGGATAATAAAATGTGGTACATATGCACAATGGGATTTTATTCAACACCAAAGAAAACTAAAATTATGACATTTACAGGAAAGTGGATGAACTAGGAAGTAACCCAGACCCAGAAAGACAAGTACTATACATTGTCTTTTACATCTTAGCCTGAAACTTTTAGATTTTTTTGAGGGGGAGTGTTAGATTGAATTATTAAAGGCCAGGGAGTAAGAAAGGACCCATGGTGTAAAGAGACCTAAAGTGTTAGAGAAAAAATACTAGCATTGAAAGGTTTTAATGTAAGTATTATGGGGATTTAGGGAGAGGTGAGAGAGGGAGTTGTATGAAAAATATCTATATGGAAAACAATTATTTTATGAATAAAACCCATATTAAAATTTTTAAAAGAGGTGCCCGGCATAGGTGGATAATGATGTTTCCAAAAGTCACAGGTTTTAAGGTAAAAAAAATCTCATTCCTAAATGTAGGATACTTCCCTGTATATTCTTCTTGGACAGAGAACTCCCAGAGACTTTACTAACCAGAATTAAATAGTAAAGGCCGTTGCTGAATACACCTAGACACTTTGGTCCATGGAATGCAGGTAAATCAAACTGAAACTGAACTTTAAGCTCTTTCACTGTTGGATAGTGTTCATAGTGCCAGAAGTTGCTACACAGACTATTAGGGGATAAAAGTCATCAGTAGTCTTCCTAGATATGGCTCAGGCATGTTATAATACTATGCTACCAGGCAAGATAGTCCCACTGGTATAGGAATGGCATAACTGTTTGAGGATAACTAACCACTTTCTGACTGAATTTGAGGCCTACTCCATAAGAAAGAATATATTCCTGTTGCTGTAACCTAATCCAAAGGCTGTGAATGGGGAATTACAGGGCATGGAGGAGGGAAGACTCACTACTGATGTTTGATAGATGGAAACATAACTACAGTATGTTCTAAATATTTAGGTATATATCCACATCTTGTGCTAATCTCAGCATTGGACAGATAAAAAATTTTTGCAGTGGGTGGGGGTTAAATACAGATGCTCATAACTGGTCAAAATACTGAGAATAGGTGATTGTTGAATGTCCAATCCCAAGCGGAATATCTGTATCACTCCTTTCAAGGCCCAGGGAATACTGAAGAAGAGAAGGCAGAAGAACATAAGAGCTACAAAATGAGTAATACTATGAAACAGTGTCTTCCAGGTATGGCATGGTCATTGCCATCAAGAACACACAGCAGTAGTGGATACTTCCACAAGAACTGTACAAAACTGCACCCTTCAACACTACATTACAGATTGGGGGATAGTGGTCATGAGGTCCCACCCATCACTCAAGTGCTTCAATGGTACAGCCATTGGCTAAGTTGGCCATGCTCCAGTGAATAACCATTTCCTTTTACTCTTACAAACAACCCTAATTAATATCTATTAGTTGAAGAAAAAAATGGATATAGAAATATCAGTGGAAAGCTAGTGAGAAAGAAGAACATGCCCAGCAGAAGTGGTCAGGAATGAGAGGGGGTAAAGGGGAGTAAATGTGATCATAATATATGCTATATATGTTTAAAATTGTCAGAACAACAAAAGCTGGTAAGATTGTAAGGAAATGGGAACCCTCATTCCCTAATAATGGGAATGCAAATTTGTGTAGCAACTATGGAAATCAGAGTGAAGAACCCTCAGGAAATTAAAAAAATATATTATGTGACCTAGCTAGATCACTCCTTGACATATGCCCAAAAAGACATCCTACTCTGCAGATACTTGCTCAGTAATGTTCATGGTCACATTATTCACAATATCTAGGAAATGAGAAAAATCCCAAAATCCTTCAAGAGATAACTGGGAAGTGAAATGTACATATACACAATAGAATATTACTCAGCTGTAAAGAAAAATGAAATTTGTACATAAATGGATGAAACATTATGGAAATAAACCTTTGGACATGTCTGTGAGGTAGCTTCTCGACTGGGTTAATTGAAATTGGAAGATTCAATATAAATTGTATGTAATATCATTGCAAAGGCTGGGACCTTGGACAGAATGTCAAAGAAGAAAAGAGAAAAGGAAAGAAGAGAGAGAAGAGAAGAGAAGAGAAGAGAAGAGAAGAGAAGAGAAGAGAAGAGAAGAGAAGAGAAGAGAAGAGAAGAGAAGAGAAGAGAAGGAACTTGAGCTTCCAGCTTGCAGATGTTACGTGACTAGCTATCCCATTCTCTTTCCTCCCAGATTTCTCTGCTGTTATTGACTGCGTCCTGAAACTGTGAGGCAGAATACACCTTCGGTTTGCTTTATCCTAGCTTTGATAAAGTAACTGACACAGTGGCCTTTAAGCAATTCATTGTCTAAGCATACTTTCTTCTAACAGAAGCTTTTAAGACAAGAATGACAAACTTTCTATAAACGGTCCAAAGGTAAACATCTTGGGCTTTGTAAACATATAGTTCTTGCTACTATCCAACTCTGCGAAAATAAGGTGGTCACAGCTTTAGATAATATGTAAACAAGTAGGTGCACCTATTTATTTTTTCATAAAACTAGGCAGGGAAAATTTTATTGACCTTTCTGTAAGATAAAGTGGTGGCTTAAAAAGCTTTAGTGTATATTATTGAAATAGAACACAATAGCTACATAACTGTATTTTACCAACCTTGGAAATTAATATTAATATTTATAGTATCTTATGTGTTCTTATAAATGTGACTCATGAATATGAACTAATTTTTCATAAACTGAAATATGAAGGGATATACTTAAAATATTAAACATTATGCTTAGAAATTCTAATTCCTTCCTACTTCCTTTATTTGACTTTGGTTGCTTCTTAAGGCATATATACTCCCAAGAAGAAGCTGGAGGTAACTAATTTTGGGAACTGACTGAGAAATTCTTCCATAAATACTAAATAACATTTGCTTTCCATAAGGTTGGTGTTTTCCAAGTGAATCCAAGTTATTGAAGCGTCATCAGGTTTCAGATATCGTAAATCACCATACATTGTTAAGTCAGTACAGACAGCATATGAGTGAATGCCAGAGCAAATAAAATACTTGGAAAGGTGATAACAGAATGAATTCTGAAGAGAGAAATGAATAGTTCTCCTGGTACTGTCAATAATGATATTAATCAGGAAATAATAATGATTTGAGAGAATCATTGAAGCCAAAATAAATGTGTGCGGTAATGCGGTTTCACACTACTTCTCACCATTCCCCACAGATGAATGTTTAATGAGCCTCCCTGTTACCCAAGTTAAATATTTTAATGTGCGATATAATGTGATTCTCAAGCAGAAAAAAATTAGGTTAACTGCCCATTTTGTAGCATTTAACTGGAATGAAATACTGTTTTTCTCCATGAAGCAATGAAGAGTTCATGCATAATGGTTGTGAGGAGAGGAATAACATAGGCACAAAGACGCAGGAAACTGTTATGTGAGTAGGCTGGGAACAATGTGGAACATGAAGACAACATCTACACAAACTCACACCAGCAATTGTCATAACAAGTTTTATTCTGTTGCTTCCACTAATCTCATGTGCTCTTATGCATTGCCCATGTCAAATTTTAACTGCTCTCAGAATCTCTGTCATGCACTGAATATTCTCCTTCCTTGTATATGTACACATTCTCAGCAAGAAGCAGCATTCCTATCAGCTTTTTATTAAGAACTGTTGACTTTACTGACACTTGTGTCAGGTGATTTCTAATGCTAACTTTCAAGTTCTGAAGGACAGGGGTAGCTGTCCTTCAGCTACAGGGCTAACGACGGAGATTAACTATTTCTTGTCTCACATTTTCAGACTCCCCCTTTTTTTGTCATTTGCCTTTCTGCCATCACTTGTTTGAAATTAAAACACAAAAGTTCCCAAAGGTATCAAGATATTTGAGAAAAAGAGGGTCCCAGAAAATGTAGTTACTCCTGAAAGATTAAACATGATGGAAACTGTCAAAAGATATTTAAATGGTCAAAAAGCCTGGAAAAACAGGTTGTGTTTAGAGGAGGTGTGAGATTCAACAGAACACTGGTAATTTGTGAAGCATTAAAAACAGGGCTATCTCTCTAAGTGTTCTTACAGTTTGTCTCATCTACTTAAGTTCACTTAAATCCAATAAAATGGATTACCTTCAATGACTAAGATTTGAGAATTGTAGGAAACTTCATATATTGTTCTACAACTGAAGGATCCCTTCAAATCATCAAAAAGTTGTTAAGATGATCTTCTTGAATTTTATCAATAGAAATTTCTTGAGGCTTAGCTCTCAAATTACATAAATACAAACTGTGCTTTTCAGTTAAAGCACTTCGCAAACTGGAATCTCCTGTCCTAATTCCTACTCACTGAAAAGAGCAGATTGCTATGAACCAGGCACTGTGTCTGGTTCTTTGCCTTGCAGATTAATTTTAAATCCTAGAACAACTTGATGAAGTTGCTGAAACTGCATGGTGGAAATGTCTTGTTAAATGTCTTGTTCAAGTTTTATGCAACTATGGATTGCCATAGTCAAGATTTCAACCTAAGATTAGATGTTGAGCATCTCTCTGTTCTGCATACAAACATTTTAAGCAGCTAAAATATCAGTGGACCTATCATACTTTTTTCTTCAAGTTAAGTGCTTTCACCTTTCTTTCTTTCTTTCTTTCTTTCTTTCTTTCTTTCTTTCTTTCTTTCTTTCTTTCTTTCTTTCTTTCTAAAAATATTCCTTCCTTCCTTTCCCTCCCTTCCTCCCTCTCTTTCTTTCTTTTTATGATTGACCTGTCTTTCATAACACACTTATTTCTATATGTAGAATAAATCTGAATATAGACACAGTAGCACAATTTAGTAATCCAGAACAGTGTAGCACAGCGTCTGTCTGACTGCTCATTATTTTATCACCTGGCACTTTTTACTACTAAAGAAATTGGACAATGGTATTTTTAATGCACATAAAACAGTGTTTAACTATGACAGTACTTTTAGAACTTGAAGGGGGATCCTAGAACAAAGAATGGGCTATAATGTTTTGTTCATTTATTTTTTATTATACATATCACATTATGCTAACCAAAAATAAATAAATACATAAGATGCCAAAACTTATTTAGTCTGTATGACATACTGTCTAGTCATTGAGAATTAATTAAATCATGGATGAAAACCTCACACATCTCCAAGGAATATTACCTATTGTATTTGAGGACAGGTGTTTGTCATTTGGGAATTTTAAAATGTTGATTTGCAATGCTGGTAGAGGTACATAAGCTAAGCAGAGAGTTGGAAATATGATCTTCAGCTATTGATCTGGAAATCTGGGTAGCCGGCTGTCAAAGTTACCAGCTAGTCAAGGAAATGAGTGTAATAAAAAGAAGGTTAAAATTAAGAAGGAGGAGAGTCAATGAAGGAGTGTTAGCACCTGTAACTATCTGGCAATGCCACATATGTACTGATAAACATGCCTTCTGCTAATCTCAACAAAATTTATGAAAGACAAAAAGCATATGGTGCATACTAGTGTTTCTATCATGACT